>BSBM01000779.1:6592500-7817500 GCA_027924585.1 Larix kaempferi | reverse complement strand
TAACTAGTGTGAAGTTTCTGTCTTGATATATTTTTGGTGAATAACCCTCGACCAGAGCGAACCACCGAATATGGCTCTCCACAAACTTTTCAAACGGAGGGCTTCACTGAAAACTAATAAATCCTTAATACCCCATCCCCCAGCTTCAAAGGGTAGAGAAATTTTATCCCAATCGATCATTGACAGACTGCTTTTTTTTAACCCACCGGTCCATAAGAAGTTAAAAAGGATCCTTCTCAAAGAATTGATAATAGAACGTGGGACTAGCAGTAATGAAAACCAATAAACCGGAGTACCCATCAACACAGATTTTACCAAAGTGAGTTTACCGCCAATAGACAGCAGACGATATGTCCAATTAGATATTTTCTTCTCAAACTTCTTTAGCAACCATTCCCAATCTTTAATCAAATATTCATTTGGCTTAAGATGGAAGCCCATGTAAGTAAAACCATCAACAATTTTTTCAAACTTATATGGCAGTAATGTTTGAAATTCTTGCACTCTATCATCTTCAATGAGATTCTCATATAGACATGATTTCTTCAAACTAACACGCATCCCAGAGGCCTTGCAAAATAGTTTGATAATATATTTATAATAGTGCCATTTATTAATAGAATCAATTCCTACTACTAATACATCATCAACAAAAAGGACATGAGTAATGTATAGATCCTTGGAAATTTTGATGCCTTTTATCTTACCTTCAGCTTTTGCTTGGATGATCATCCTGCTCAATCCCTCGATCACCAAAAGAAACAATAATGGAGACAAAGAACAACCTTGCCTGATGCCCTTGGAATAGCTAAAATATGAAGTTGGAGCTCCATTCACTAAGACTGCAATACTGACAGTATTTACACAGGCCATAATCCATTTGATAGCAAGTGGAGGAACACCAATCTGAATCAGAATTAACCTCAAAAAATCCCAATTGACCTTGTCATAAGCTTTTTCTAAATCCATTTTGAGCAAAATAACTTTCTTCTTCCTGCATTAATTGTATGTAGTAACTCTTGAGTAATGCCCACAGCATCATGGATTTGCCGGTCTTGTAAAAACCCAAATTGCTCCAAGGAGATGTGTTTTGATAGAACCGGTTTGAGGTGACCAGCTATAATCTTTGACACAATCTTATAGGCCAGATTGCACAAAGCAATAGGCCTAAAATCACCAAATGTCTTAGGATCATTAACCTTTGAGATTAATGTGATAAAACAGACATGTACCCATGTGTCCGAGTATATTCCACCATTCTCACAATATCATCTCCCATGATATCAAAGAAATGCAAGAATAGTTCAACTGTCCAGCCATCAGGCCCAGGACTTTTCTCCTTGGCGAAAAGTTTAAGTGTCCTTTCAACCTCCTCCAATGTGACTTCCATACATAATACATCAGCATCTTCAGTCTGTAGAAATCTAGGAAAGTGTTTAACCACCTGAAGCTGTGAAGCTAGATCACAGTTATGGTCAATAGTATAGATATCCCTAAAATGTTTCAATGCCAAACTCTGTAATTCCTGAAGACCTGAAACTTCATTTCCAGCATCATCTGACAGTTTCTAGATAGAATTATTGTTCCTCCTTGCCGAAGCAAATGTATGAAAGAACCTCGTATTTTTGTCCCCAAAATTCACCCACAAAGCCCTACTCTTCATGCGCCATTCCTTTTCTTCCCTCAAGTAAATATTTTTCTTTTTGACCTCCAGATTTTTGAGTAACTCAAAACCTTTACAATCAAGTGGCGTTTCCAGATTTATAAGGTAAAGATTTTGTAACTGTTCCTCCACCTCCTTAAGCTTCTGCCTTTCCAATTGTTTCCTAGTGTGTATCCATCTAGAAACTTCCATCTTAAGCTCCTTCAGTTTCCGACAGAAAAGGTCCACTGGATTCAGTTCAGGGTCAAGGTCTAAATTCAACCAAACCTCCGATATGAAATGTACAAAGTCATCACATGACAACCACGAGCAATCAAATTTATAAGGATAATTACGCTGAATCTCACTATCCTCCATTTGTAAAAAGACAGGCCAGTGATCAGTAAACTTATTCTTTCCTACCCAGGATCTATATCGGTTGCAAGACTCCAACAGTGAAGAATGTACCAGAAATTTATTTAACCTTTCGTGTATCCCATCCTAACCCCTTCTGTCGTTTGTTCAGGTAGGATTTATCTCACATGTAACAACATCGATAAGGTCATTGTTAATAAGAAATTCTGAGAAAAAGTTTGCTAGGACATCCAATTTTGCCTTATCCCCCCAAACTTCCTTCGCCAGCCAGGTGAAATTAAGATCTCCCGCTACTATGATATTTTCCATCCGCAAAATCCCAGACGATTGTAAGCCCAGCCAAAAGCCTCCCTATCTTTATAGGGAGCATAACAATTCAGGATAGAAAGATGCAAATCATTGAATCTACACAGACCTTCCATCAAGATACCCCAAGGGGTCTTAAAAACTTCAAAGGAAAAGTATCTAGGGTCCCAAGCCACCAGTAACCCTCCAGACATCCCATCAGAACTGATAGCAGACATTTCCCAACCAAAAAGTATCCTTGCAATTTTTGAGATCGCAGCAAAATCTGCACACATTGTTTCCTGCAATAGAAGTATATTCGGGTAAGTAGTAACAATAATATTGGAGAGAACCCTAACTCGCACAACCTCCCCCAATCCCCAGATGTTCAGTGTGCAAACAGACATTAAGGTAACCCATCACTGTGAGAATTTGTTCTAAGGCCCCCAATTAGATCATCATAATTACAATTCACCCCCAAAACACTACTACTCACTTATGTAGAAATTCCCCCACTCTGGCTTTCCGCCCCAACCTCATTCCTTATATCTAAACGTTCTAAGATGGGAACATAACCAGTAGCCAAATCACTATCCATACCCAATCCCTTCCGACCATTCTTCCTAGGTTTTCTGAGAGTGACATTCTGAAATCTAAACGCATTCAAAGAATTGACCCGAGGGTTTGGGGAAGGGTTTTTAGAGTATATAGGGAGAGGGGTAAGTATATCCGAATTAATAGCAGTTTGATATCCAACATCTCCTGAAATAATAGTATCATCAATGGTGTAAGCCCCCTTCTCCAATGGTCCTCTAGCCTGCACATTTTCCTCAGATAAAACCCCATCCCTAGGAGAACTTACCAGGTTTCCCCCAACAGGAAGCTCAAATTGACCCAAATCCCCAGAGGTACTCAAAGTTACAACATTAGTATCACCACCCTCCCCCAAATGCTCAGGTGCCCCAAATATCCCCCTACAGGCTTTGGTATTAACAGAAGAAGAAGTGTGCCCAATACCCATATTTAGGATAGTATCCCCCGAAGATAATTTCTTATCTAATATAGCCTCAACATCCTGAATCAAAGCCAATTCATCCTCAGGTATAACAGGAATCAGAGAACCAAGTCGTGGATTCAACTTACCCGGAGAGACATGTCGACCAGATGAAACCAAAGCCAGGTCCCGGAAGTGCTCCTGTGAATCATTTGTGAAAGGTGACGGCCTTGACAATGAAGAAACCCGAAGTTTCGGGCAATGAGTGCGAATGTGCCCCGTCAAATGACAATAATGGCACCGGAATGGAATCCTGAAATAATATAACCTCTACCGACAAACCCTATTACCCCACTATAGTTCAATTTTCGTAGGGAGGCCACGGGCCATTTCCAATTCTACCATCACTTTGGCCGACCGTTTATCAAACCCAAATAAGGAATAATTGTCTAACCTAACGAAACGGCCAGCTGAGTTAGCAATACCAATAAGGATGTTCTCCGTCCAGAGCTCAATGGGAAGACCAGGAATAAGAAGCCACAAATGGCGAAGATTTTGTTTTTCCCTTAAAGGGTCAAAGGATAAGTGCCATTTTTTCAAGCACAATGAACCCTCCTTGAAACACCAGAACCGTTTGAGAACTAGCCCTAAATGCTTCGGCTTCGAGAATATGAATATAATACAACCCTTCATTAACTGCATAACTCTGGGCATATCCCCTACAAGCGGTGACCAATGTTTCCGAACCCATTCCACTAATTCCTGTTGATCTCCCGCAGTGAACTCCAAACAACCGATGATAGCTCGAGTACTTAACATCTCAATAGGCTCCAAGTTCGTTTCCACAGGGATGGAGAAGCTATCCAACCCCTCTCGAATCTTCACAGATTTGTTAGATCTCCTCCTACGAGCTTTGGTACCCCGAAAACGATGCGGCCAGGCCTGTGAAGAACTAGGGTTTAGTGTCCGACCATGGAGTTCCACAACAACGTGAGAAAAAGACCCACTCCTCTCCCCATAAGGTATACCAACAATGCCACCAAAGTCGACAGGGGATAATGGAAACCCAGCTGTTTCCAACCGATGTCCCATCAATAACTGACCCCACAAATATCACCGGCAGGTGTCTCCCCCAACACGAGATCAGGTATGGTAGTGACACGTAACAAGGTCACAAATAACATCAAACTGATCGGGAAACTAGCAGTAAACCAGTATTACAATAATCAGAAATAGACAATAGCTGGGAAAAAAACAATCAAACCCCGGAGAAAACTGAAATAGATAAAAATATGCCGCCAAATAGAGCTCCAAATGAATATTGACTTCCCACTTTTTTTACTTGGCTGGTATTAGGCTGGCCCCGTAGGGCCAACTTGACTCCAAGTGATTAAATCCTATTAAAGGACTGCATTAGCCTGCAAAATCACCCCTATTCTGCAGGAAAAACGCAGATATCTGCGAAACCCTAAAATCGCCGCCATCCCTCAATAGGATCTTCCTAATTAAACTTATGTTTGATATATTAGCACATGCATCAATAGCTTGATACTCCATTTCAATAGGTTCCCCGAGCCTCAAATTGGGACGCCATTGAATCCGAGCCTTCGTGCTTTCTTCTGCTTCGTCGGAGGCCTGGAAAGGGCTGCCGGATCACAACTGGAGATGGACGATGACGGTACCTCGCTCTTGGAAGGTCCCGCCTTCTTCTCGGTCCCGACGATAACTCCTCCGTCTGGTCTCGAGTTCAATTCCGTCACGAGCGCCCTCGTTACGATTTCCATGTCTCGCTGGGAGGCCTCGAAGATCCACGCAGCGACAGCATCCTGATCTGTGGCCTTATCGTAGGGCTTGAAGCGCCAGGCAGCCAAGGCTTGTTCCCTCAATACGCTTCTGCTGGTGGAGGGCATTGACAGCATGAGTGCATGACAGAATTTGAGTCCTGGAGATGCCCCATATCGTCCACTGTACAGGGTTCGCGCACAGCAACGACGGCCTAGGCTGTTTCTTGTTCTTGAATCGTATCCCCGAGGTCATTGTAAGTGCAGCTCCTCCATCATAAGCCCTTCATGCTTGAAGATGCAGGGCGTTGGCACTGGCATCAATCCATTTTCTTGAAGGGCGGTCAAGATTTCGAACTGCAGTGGATGAATCTTGATAGGAGCGATCAAGAACAGCTTGTGCAGACCTGTAGCGGCGGCGTATGGGCAGACTCTTTTATTGAGCGGCGGCGTCATCGCGGACGTGGTCGGATTGAGCAAGGTCTGCTACAAAGGAACAAGCGGGAGAGGGCGGAGCTACTACAGGTGGAGGCGTTTCTTTAGGCTCTTTGCTATGGCGTTTTTCCTCCTATTTTTAATCGAGGGTTCCTGGATGGCTGCACTTTTTCGCTGGTTTAGGAGGCCGCTGAGGCTGCTGCGGTGTCCACAGCTGCGGATCTCCTGCACCTACGATGAGGGTCGGCTCTGAAGGAGCTATATGTTCGTGGAGGGCACAGGGCTAGCCGAGTACGGATCTTGAGGACTGCGGTCGGCTTGGAAGAGCTGTTTTCTCTGGTTTGTATTCGTGGATAGAATCGGTTTCATGCTCATTGTTTACAGGGTTTGCTGCTTTTAGGCAGATCCTGGGAGCTGTGGATCTCTTAAGACTGTTTTATTCACTGGTTTTTTATTTTTTGGGCGTTTGAGGGTTTGTTCCTGAGCCATGGGAATGTCAATATGTGACAATGTAGGGATCTATGTGATCCTATTACATGTGCGGAATGTAATTTTCTTCATCTTTTTGAAATAAAATTACAGACTTTTTCCAAGGAAAAAAAAAAAAAAACTCTTGTTCTAATACAAAAAAAAATCAAATGAATGAATTGACAAATAAACATGTAATATTGATCAATTTAAAAGTTCAAATATCAAACATCAAATCATTGCGACTTAAGTTATCACTATAGCTATAAAAAGAAGACTTAGGTTACAATGGTATGAGATAGGATGCCTATGATTGTGTTGAAAATTGCTATGCATATTTTTTATCTCTATATCAAAGTATACAATTGACTTATATTTCTACATATGAAAACGGGTGTTATCCATGTTTATGCATGAATGAAATTCATTAATGGATGCTTATTTGATTCTGTTGCATTTTATTAGTTTCATTCACACATTCATATGAAATATGTTGGGTTGTTACTTGCCTAAATAGAAAGAGGGCTCCATTTCTAGAATAAAAAATCCTAGGAGAAAGTGACATGACAATTTTCTTGGCATTTTACAAATGCATTGGCTCCAAACTTCTAAGCTTGTAGAGTCTTAATTACAAACAATGTAGTGAAGTAGAAGATAATTGATGAAAATAAGACTAAGATCATGACTAAGTTATATAGGCCTAGGATTTCAATTGATGCAAAACTATATGTTTATATAAGTTTTCAATACTATCAAAGTTATAATGGAGAAATTTCCAAAAGAGAATTAAATGAACATAGATGCAAAACTTTATATAGATCCCAAATCCAAAAGCTAAAACCTTATGTGGTTTGAACATCCTCCTAGAATTAAAGGGTTTGCAATAGAAAATGTGATTGTTGAAGTAATAATAAATAATTTGGTTGAAATCAGAGTTAGAGATTAGGAAAATTGAGAAATAATTATTTGTCCTCATGGTTGTCTCTTGCCAAAAATATGGTGCACTAGACACACAAATGGGAGCCTTGAAAGCTTGGGTAGATCAAATTTTGTCATATCTACACCTCTCAAGAGGTAGTTCACTCTCCTCCTACAACTACTACATCTATTGGGGACTTCTTGTTTAATAGTTTCTTTTAAACCAAGACCTACATGCATATAGAAACAATTTCTAGTTTTTCTTCTTTATCTTTATAGTTATAATGTTTTATCGAATAAAACTATTTCTAAGAAATTTTTGAAAATAATTTTTTTTTTGTTAGTTAGATATATTTATCTTTTATATTATTTAATGATTATTTTGATGAAAAAAACATAATTATTTTATATGTTTTAAATCAAACATGCTAAGTAAGTATGTTATGGAGTAAATGTGTTATTTTTCTTTTATATTATTTAATATTTATTATAGTGAAAAAACCATAATCAATTTATATATTTTAAATCAAACATTCTAAGTATGTTATGATTGGGACAAAACAATGTAGCTTTTAAATAATTTTTGTTGAAAGAGAAAGGGATAAAAATATAAATTACCATAAAAAGGTTCTATGGTAACATAAACATTCATGTTCTTAAACCAAGTAGTTCTTAATTTGTTTGAAAATGAAGTGATTTTTTTAATAGTTGAACTTTTTGATTAAAAATTACAAAACAATTGGCAATAAAATGCCATGTGCAATAATAGAGGCATGCTCATTAAGCCTTGTTCCCTATAAAAAAAAATTCACATTATAAAGTAAAGCAATTATTTATTTTGGATTAAGCAAATTCGTTGGCCAAAGGTGACAATAATCTAGAAGACAATTGGAACTAAGAGGCCCTCCTATAGCCAAACATTTGCATTACAAAGTAAAGCAATTATATATTATTAAGAAAAGACAGTTTAACAAGCTTTTGCCCGTATAAACCCTTTTTAACAAGCTGCTGCCCGTATAAACCCTTTTTAACACTGGGTAAGCCAATGATTTTTAAACAATAGATGAAAAGTTCCATCATTTCTATTTAAAAAGTTCAGAATAAAAACAATTATTTTAATTATATAACTTATATTTTTCTTTATAAATTATTATTTTTTAAATTATATTATAAATTTTTTTAAAACATTTAGAATTAAAAATCAAACTAAATTATAAAAAACATTCAACAAAACAATTGGTCCCATCCTTATTTTTAAGATCATTGCTCAAAATTATTATAACAAAATAATTTTACTTATTTTTAAAATCATTGCTCAAAATTATTATGACAAAATCATTTTACTTAATTATTATAACAAAATCATTTTACTTAATTATTTGATTATAAAAAAGCTTTAAGATATTAAATTTAAATAATATTAAACATAATTTATAAAATTGACATCCTTATTTAGTTTTTTTTATTGTTAAAAGCTCCATTATATTAAATTTAAAATTAGAGAGTATGCCCACTTTCAAGAATCAAAATGAAACATCAAGTCTATATTGTTTACTCTAGTCACAATCCTTTATTCTTATAAGAAATATACCTATAACATTTTTAGATGGTTCTTTAAATGATTCAATGGAATCCTATAGCTTTACAAAGCATAACATTAAATCTCAAATCAATCTTAAAGCACAATCTACTTGATGGATCAATTCCAGAAATCATAATTAAGTATGAGAGTTATGCTATGTTCACAAACCAATCACAATATTTATACTATAAGAAGGAGTATTCTTGTAATCATTGAATAGATATATTACTCAATATCTTACTCAATTCATGTAGCTTATTGAAGCATTAGATTGAATACAAAACTTGCAATTTAGAACATAACCAACAATCTCAGAGTTGTTAGTTCAAGTCTTGTAACTTCACGTTTTACCAGAATTCATGTGTTAACAACACGTTAAGATTTCTACTAGTAAATCACACCACACTTAAACTATGGAATTCCAATGGCCCATTCAAATAATCAATAAGAATATAATAATGATGAAAACATAAATGAACCAATCAATTCAGGAAAGCAATTGAAACTTTTAAATAAGGAAATGATTTCTAAGCATAAATTAACCAACGCACAACCAAATCTGAAACACAGAGCTATAAGAAAATAATAAAAACAACTACACTAACTCTCTATAGTGCATACCTGGGACGGGGGCCCTCCTGTCTAGGATGCACTATAGGAAACCACAAAATCTAACTCACAAAATTCAACAACACATTATTTGTATTTATAACTTGAAATATTTAGAAGTTTACAAAGTACCAAGTACAAAGCTCTACTCTCACAGTATCATGGTTCTACCTTTGTCTCTATTGTATGCTTAACCCTCTTGTCACAACATCATGGTACTACCTCTGTCTTTATTGTATGCTTAACCCTCTTGACATCAGGACACATCCTTTTATACAATACGAAAGAGATGATCTGATCCCCATCTTGTGGATATTTTAACTAATTAAATTCTTCAAATAAACATAAAATATGTCTAGATCGAATAGAAAGATCGATATCTGAATACAAGGGACTGATAAAAAATAGTCATCGATTTTGGCTCAATGGATTTCATGACTAAAAGCATGAAATTGTGATCTTGTATTCGGATTTATCTCTTCCACCTTATCCATTGACCCAACCTTTGACCAGAGATCCATGGCTTTGATGCTAATGTTGGCGTCAAAAATATAGGTTACAATCCATTTCGACACTTTTCCAAAGAATGCCCATGTGATCAAATTTGTTTGAGGTGGTGCAACTACGCAAACCAAAGAACATGTTATTGGAACCTTCCATGTTGCTACATGAAACAAAATATGGTAACATTATCGATGGAAAGTAATTCTAATCTTTATATCATTCATTAAAATAGAGGAATTTAGAGATTTAGGCAACAAATTACCTCGTAATCTCGTAATAACATAAAAACGATGAAAACGTAGGTAAAGGATAAAAAATGAGTAATAAGATGGTGGAATGGAAGAGTACAGGGGAAAAATATGGTATTACTGACCTCACAAAATGCTTCAAAACTGGAACCCAACAAAAGAATTCAACAAAAAATTGGAAGCAATTGAAAGATATTCATGAGGCTTCTGATAGGGATGGGATTGGAATCATGTTACTTCTCAATAATTGTTCCAGTTACATATCAGAAATAAGTTCTGGAAAAGGAAAGTAAGATGAGGAACAATAGTGTAGAATAGGTGTAGCTACTTCTGCACTAAGCTAGACATTTTCCTGGAATTGTAGCCTCAATTTCCGACCAATCACCTCCTTACTGTTACCTTGGCAGCCTCTGCATGGGTTCTAGTGTTTCCCAACAACTCTAAAGTGCCACCCATGAAAATGCAACAGCTACCTAGTCAAATCTAGAGTAGATGAAAAAGGTCACCTCCTCCAGCTTATTGTTCCGTTTTCTTACAAGGAAGCAGCTAAAGCAGGAATGCATCCACCCAGTGCCACTGTAGAAAATTGTACTGGACAAGGTGGTTGTTTCTTTATAGAAAGATCAAACAAATGTCCTAGTTCTTCTGGTTTCCTCAGAATGAACAACAAAAAATCCCCAGAATTGCAAGGATTGTAGACACGTCTCAAAGATCAATGGACTCTGTCTAAATGGATACGCAATGATAAACTAGCTAACTAAACATTGGACTGAAAACTATATAAACTTTGTGCCAAAGGTATTTTCCTTGCTTATTTTTAAATCCTAGAGGATAGGGACCGAATCTTAGCAAATGGACAATGGTTTAAACTCTCAAGGAAGGGTCAACCTCTTTATAGCACCCGCTCACCGAGTTCAACCCAACAACCTTGTCTGTCATCACAACACCAATTTTGTTGAGATTCCAAGACCTCTTCTCTTTGGGGAGGAAGAAGATCATGAAAATCAGGAATTTCCTAGGCAGATGTATCAGTTCAGAGTCAGACTCCATAGAAAAAATGGTTAGAAAGGGAGTTCACTAGAACTAGGCTCTGCCCTCAACTTGATCATACCAATGGTCCACTAGACATAATTATCTTGGATCTTGAAGACTCCCATTGGACTCAATTGTTAAGTTATGAAAACACCACCCTCAGGTGCAGGATTCGCCACAATATAGGATATTTTTTGGTGTCCCAAATGACTTTGTCATACAAGGGCCGGAAAGATTACCATTCCTAATACCTAAGTAACAGATGGGGAAGGGTTCCAAAAAGTTAAAAGAATAATGAAGACAAAGTCCATGACAAAATCAGAAAATTGCAGGAATCAGGGAAAAAAAGGAAGGGTTTCATGCCTAGGATAAAGCCACAAAAAGTGAATCAGATATTTCCAACACAAAACCTTAAAATAAGACATGGAACACTGCTGTAGAAGATGACAACAAAATTGAAGAGCTTGATTATAGAAGAGGAAACTAGACCATGTCCCCAAAGTTCTTAAACAAGTAACAAGATTTCCCCCAATAGGAGGGGAAGTTAGAAGCAATTGCTAGACATCCATATCCCTCAAGTTTACTTGATGATTCTCCTTGTAAAATGCTCAACCTCATAAATCCCAGTAGGGGCAATTTTTCCTTCCACCTGCAAGTGTAGCTGGGGTAGTTGTTAATGTGTCTTCATTATGTTAATATATGAAGTCCTCTTTTTCTACCATAAACAAAAGCTTTGGACAAGAATAAAATTTATTTCAAGACCAAAATGACCCTTTGTAACCAATGCATACCATCTTATAATTCTTGCATGACCACTTGGGAACTCTATAGTTGATCAAAGGGAAGGTTCAACAACCTCACCAAGGACACTAATAATCAAACAATTAGCAAGAAAAAACCACCATTGTAAAATGTCTGAAATAGAGTAACTTTGAGATTATAAGTCTCGAGCGGGATGAAAAAGGAAAGTAAATTTTCATTGGACCATCTCAGTTTTTTCAAAGAATAAAATATAATAATTTCATGTGCGAAGTTCCTAAGAAATGAAGCAATTTCCACCAAATGAATAATGTTCTTTTTACCATGAACAGATAATATGTTGAAACCTATAGGTAGGTTGAGGGCCTGAGGCCTAAATAGAGACGGTGGTAGACAATAACTTAATTTTCAGAGATAGAATCCCTTAAAACTCATAATAGAAGAAGATATGTGATGCCAAAACAGGGTGATGGTAATGATTGACATCACCTCAGTTCTCACTTAATTCTGCATAACAAGACATATAGAAACAAAATATTCTTGCAAACTACCTTTATAGCTTCTCTAAAATGATAAAATACTGCTACCCAGGTTCCAAAGTAGGCTTGGCACACAATGACATATGCTCAATTCGGCCCTAAAGTCTTGTCCAATGTATACATTAGAACTAATGGGATCTTGTAGAACATTGCTAGGAAGTAGTTAAGTAGAACTATTGCTTGAACTCATTTAGAACCTTAGAAAGTTCAATACATATATTTAAACTAGAACTCCCAAGTGAATTAGAATAAACCATGATAAGCCTACACATAGGTAATCCAAGAAACCCAACCATTAATTGCTACCGTAGATTAACAACTATCTATTGCATTGCTTGAAGGCACCAATGAAGCACACTGTATTCCAAAGCAAGCCAGAACCATAGTTGTTGCAAGACTAGTTGAAGGTTTTTCCATCACAAAGACTAGACATTGAAGAAATGAAAGACACTAGGGGAAAAAAGTTAAATTGAACCTTCACTAGCATCCGACAACCATAGTGACCCTACCCATAAAAAATCCCACTGGGATTGAAAAATCCTATCAACTTAAGACTCCAACCAAACCTTTGAATTTTTGAGTGTGAGAATTATATGAGGGTTGGAAAGGGAGTTAAGGATCCATATTGAATCCCTCTCCAAGGACAAATGTCTTGTTATTACCAACCCATGCTATGAAAGGAATTCAATGATTTGTGTTGAAAGAGTTCCTATGGAATTAATAAAATTTCAAGGTCACCCCCATTTTTAATTAATACCTCTATATCCAAATACACTTCTACATTAGTTAGACCATCCACCTATGTTTTGCAGGCTTCAATGATTTGTGTTGAAATAGTTCCTATGGGATTAATAAAATTTCAAGGTAACCCCATTTTTAATTAATACCCCTATATCCAAATACACTTCTACATTAGTTAGACCATCTGCCTTTGTTTTGCATGCTCGTCAACTCAATTGTGTCAAATGAGGAAAGGAGTGCATTAATTCTTTCCATCATCTAAGATATTGATGATCCTATTTCAACTCTAGCCTTTCTAACTTGCCCAAAATTAGACCACATCATTGTTTTCAACTCTAGTCAAAATTAGCACATCATTGTTTATACCCAACCAATTATTCATTCATGATAGCACATATTTCATTGCAATTTTCAAATATAAATAATGTCTCCAGCCATATGTCCCAAATCAATCCTTCACTAATTTAGTCTCAAGAGGCTAATCTAGCTTTCTCTTATCTTACAAGAATATGCAACAAATAGGGAAGGGTATTGTGCAAATGCATACCAGGAAAATAATGAGTTGGCAACTCCTATTTTGGCTTACAAATGCATAGCAATGCCTTAAGGTAGTGCCTTGTGGTATATTCCAAAATGCAAGAAACAATATTAACTACAAGTGGCCTTGTATAAGATCACGCCTTTTTGGGGTCGATTCAAACTGAAAGCATATAATTTCAAAGTACATCGATATCTTCAACAAAGGATAAAAATAGTATATTAATAAGAGTCTTCTCCTCTAAAGATTTGTATGATGGTTAAACCACGTTCTCAAGTTCAATCTTGTGAACATATCAAAGTCAAATCACAGAAATGCATATACCGTGGCATTAAAATTAGAAAATCTTCTTAACAACAAAGTTGTAAACATAATTCCAAATTGCATTGGTTCTATTCTCAAGGCTTGTCATATACATCAAATTTTGAATACCAACAAACACTCTCTTCGCTAGCGTTGGAAAATTTGTTGAGCATACATAGGAAAAGGGTTGATCATATTATAATCTGACCCTTCTTGTGCAATTTGAGTGTCTAATTGATTGGTGAATCCTAGAAATTACCGATACCACCCCCTACCCTCCTCAGCTCCCTTACCACTTGCCCCGATACCACCCCCCATACCCCCGTCCTCAGCTACCGACCACCCCCACTACCCCCCCTCCGCAACTACCCTACCACCTGCCTCGATACCACTTCAAAGGGGAACAGATCCATGTCACCCTTTAAATTTTTTGATACACCCACATCATCTGGCGGGCATTTGAAACTAGCTTTTTAAACTACTAATTCAACACTTGGACAAAATAATTGTCCAGCACTAGGGTAACATGAGATTTTTATTTTCATCAAATTTGAAGTGTGTGACACCCAATGGATAGATGCCAACAAGGTGATTCCATCCAGACCAATTTCATCCTTTGAAACTTATTTCTCACTCCTCGGCAGGCATTTTTTTGGAGTAGTGCAAATCAAGCTAGGAGTCACTTTTGGTAGATCAATAAGTTCACCTACATAAACTCTTTGGACAAACCAATTATATGGTTGGATGCACCAATCAACCTTCTAGAGACCCATACTCTCAAACTATTTTAAGACATCAACCACAGGAAAGGGAAGGAATTTTACCGAGGTCACTCAGGCATTTTTACCAGTAATTTTATACTTAGACAATTTTTGTATTTTCCTGGACTGGAGCGATCTGCCTGAAACATTGTTTTGGCAGACCCATAACTTCCTCCTCAGACACTCTCAAGACAAGATGAGACCATGGTCAGGTAGAAAAATCAACAAGCTACAACCTAACACTATGTGGCGGGCATTTTCCTTAACCTATCAGTTATGGAGGGCATTTTCTTGAGGCCCCTTAACCTGGTGATTTTAACACTTAGCCAAGTTGCACTTGTTCTTAATATGCAAAACAAGTTTTTTCTCACTTTACCAGGTTTATATCTTGCACATGTAAACATATTAAGGAAAACTGGAAGCATGCCTGGATAACCACTTCAAAGGGGAACAAATCTATGTCACCCTTTAAAATTTTTGATACACACACATCATCTGGAGGGCATTTGAAATTAGCTTTTTAAACTACTAATTAAACACTTCAATTAAAAAATTGTCAAACACTAGGGAAAAAAAAGAATTATTTTATTTCATGCCAGAAAGAGAACAAGGACAAAGACCAGAATGCGAGAAAGAGAACAAGGACAAAGACCAGGATTTATTCTCATCTCGAAAGTGAAACTGAAAGTGATACTGATAGAATGAAAAAGAAAAGGAATAGGAGGTAGTAGAATTCATTTTGTTCAGTGAAAGTCTTTGGTTAATGTTATATTGTTGAAGCTCATGAATTGAAGCTGGGAATGCTACAACTTGAATTTTTTACCTTCCGCAGTTATAAAAATTATGAATTCTCACTTGAGAATGATCAATAATGCTTCAAAGGATTCAATGATTCTTTGGTCAATTATTATTCCGAATTGAAGCATACCTATATAGACCATTCAATTTTCCACCTCTATTCAACAAGTTAAATCAACAGTTTATTCTTTTGATTGAGTTCCAATTTATTTCCGGGAGTGGATTTCTAATGGAAGGGTTAGTTTGAACTTTGTACATTTAATGTGGGATTTATGAGAATGGTTTTTATTTTTGTTCGGTTTACTACATTGTGCATTTGAATATATTTGAACACTTCAAAAAATCGCAATTGTTGTACAACTATGGGTAGGTCAAAATGAGCATACTCTTAATATATTTGAAATTTGCTGCATTTTTTAAGAATATTGTTTGATGCTACAACTTGCCATTTCCTGGGAAAAAAAGCAATTTTATTTCGGAAATCTAATGCCAATATTGATTTTTTTTGTTTATTTTGCAGAGTATCTCATCAATGGATCATTCAAATGAGCCATCTCAACAAAATATTCCTCGAAAAAGAGGTTGACGTAAGGGTCTAGATTACTCAAAACTTCCAACTTTGGAACCACGTGACATTGTCCTTCAATTCACTCATGGCAGAGGTAAAAAGACAACGCAATCTGTTGCTCATGGACAATGTCAAGGATTTCAAGATCAGAACTCCATACCACAGAACGAGTCCACATGTTTCCCTCAAACAACAAGAATTCATCCAACCATTCTTCAAACTCAATGTCCTCAATGTAAGCAACCAATGACAAACAACAATGTTGCTGGACGATAGAGGCAACCTTTGTCTCCAATTTTTGTTGAAGGGAATGTTAATGCGGAAAGTGGAAATATTTATGGGAGAAAGAATTATGTTCCAGATAATGTGAGGGTCCCATTAAATGCTTCCATTTCATTTACAAACAACAATGTTGCTGGACAACAGAGGAAAATTTTGTCTCCAATTTTTGTTGAAGGGAATGTTAATGCAAAAAGTGGAAATATATATGGAAGAATGAATTATGTTCCAGAGAATGTGAGGGTTCCATTAAATGCTGCAATTTCATTGACAAACAACAATGTTGCTGGACACCAGAGGCAACCTTTGTCTCCAATTTTTGTTGAAGGGAACGTTAATGCAAAAAGTGGAAATATTTATGAAAGAATGAACTCTGTTCCACAGAATGTGAGCATCCCATTAAATGCTACAATTTCATTGACAAACAACAATGTTGCTGGACAACAGAGACAACCTTTGTCTCCAATTTTTGTTGAAGGGAATGTTAATGCAGAAAGTGGAAATATTTATGGAAGGATGAATTTTGTTCTAGAGAATGTGAGGGTCCCATTAAATGTTGCAATTTCAATGACAAACAACAATGTTGCTAGACACCAGATGCAACCTTTGTCTCCAATTTTTGTTGAAGGGAATGTTAATGCAGAAAGTGGAAATATTTATGAAAGAATGAACTTTTTTCCAGAGAATGTGAGGGTCCCATCAAATGCTGTAATTTCATTGAACGCTGGGCTGCAAAATAAAAACATGTACCAAAGAATGAACCCAATTTTGTAGAATTATGAAGGGAATCAAAGCGTAGAGCCCAATGGGAAGCAATTGGAAAATTAACTTGTTATGAACATGGATGCAAGTGGAAGACATGAAACAACTGAAATAATTGCATTTCATGAACAAATGGACATAAATGCAACCACAGAAAATCAAAATTCTATAATTGGTCAATTTGTAGCAGAAATGCCAGAAGGTTTTGCAGCAAATCAAACTAGGAATGCTTATAGAAGGTCACTGGGAAACCGCTCAAGGACATCCTTATTGCATCTTAAGAAGCGGTCGGGATGGTATAACCACAGACTAATGAGGGGAAGATAAAATTTAACGAAATTGGGAGATGGTTTTCTAGAAAATTGCTTGAAGATGTAGATGAGAATGACATTATTACTGGAATCGACTACTTCATGAGCAAAAAATATAATGAAAAAAAAAATTGAGGATGTTCTTGAACATCTAAATGGATTCCTTGATCAAATTTGATTAATTTTTGTGGTAGAGATCCGTAAGGATTTTATGCCGAGGAACATGGCTTCAGTATTTACTGAGTCAAGCATGGCTCATAAGGCTTTGCAATGTCTTAAGATAATTGATGCTCATGGTGTACTAAAGGGGGTTAATCCAATATCAGTTTGTATCGAAATGAAAAAGTGGAGCAAAGAAGATGAGGATATTGAAATGGGATGGGAGAGAACTGATGGTTTCACATATGGAGTTAGGGTCAAGCAAGTAAAGTCATATGCCTCTTTCATGGTTAAATCGTTCGAAAAGCGGTCTGGAACCATAGCCAATGAAGTTTCTTTCAAACTTGGTATTGATTCTCGCCTACATTATGATCAAGCTGGGCAGGCGTGTGAGATATTATTCGAGTTACAAGAAGAAAATGGCTTGATGTCTTGTGTAAGCCTTGGAAAATGGGATGGAAAAGAAGAATATGGAAAAATTTTAGCACATGTTGTTGATCCTAAAAATGAGGAGAAATTAATAAAAGAAATAAATAAGCTTTCAGAAGATGGCATCACTATGGTAGATGGAAGGGTTGTGAAAATTAATTTGTTTGAGTGTCATGATGTAGTGGCCATATGTAGTTTAGTATGCAATAATTGTGTTTCTCCAATGGGAAATAATTTTTTTCCTTGGTGCACATGCCATAAGAAATAGATACACATGGTTACATATGAAATCCATATTGGAGAAGGAGATACTATCCGTAGTGTTTTTGAATGTTATTCAATGTTAACAGAATTGCTCCTAGTAAGCTATGCCAATTTATTACAAGTTTTGAAATTAATGTTTATATCTTGCCAAAACATTCTTAATCTAACTATGTTCTTGAACTTTACTATAGGAGTTGAATCTCGCTTTGGAACCAAGCAAAGGATGGGAAGAAAAGTTACATGAGCATATTACAAGAATTCAACCAACCTTATCTGGTAGTAAGATGACTATTGTGAAGAACTATCCCGTTGATAGAAGAAATGATGAAAAGGTACACACTTTCATGATTGGATCTTAACTAGAAATTAAGCTTCATAATATTTCAATAATTCCTAACCTCAAAAACTATTGGTGACAATTACAGTTGACTCCTGGCTCAATGGCCAAGCTTGTCTATTGTTCTCTCCATGCTAGGATCAGAACAATTTTGAAGATGTTTCGTGAAATTCAAAGAATTGCACAAGATTATGACAATGTACATCCAACTAGAGGCGTGGAGAAAACAAAATTTGTTCAAATTTGGGAGGAGATGGAGAAAATTGGTGTTCCATGTAAACCAGGAGAACCATACCATCATAAAAGCCATCTATACAATGATCTTAACTATGGGCAATTAGATGTATCAACACAGACAAGATCCTCATTCGACATAAGGGAATTTTAAAGGTTTAATAATTATGTTAACATATCAATTATTTTTTATGTGGGCCTTGACTAACAATAAATGATGTTGTTATTATGTTTTGACTATTGTTGAATGACTCTCAGTGTTATTTACTTTGAAAATAAAAATTAGTATTTATTCTGGAGATTTGTCAGTTTGGAGAAATTCTAGAAAATGGCTAAGTGTTGGAAAACTGGTCCAAGTGGCCTTGGGAAAATGCTCATCGTACCTCATAGGAAAATGATAAAAATTATATAAAACTATCATGCCAAATATTGTTGAAGAGGATTAATTACCATGGTCTTAGTTCTCAAAGATTGTGTTTGATGACAAAGTTAAAGGCCTACCAAAACAGGGTTTCAGGCTGTTTTTACACCAGTGGTAGTAAAACTGCCCAAGTGGCCTCAGGAAAATGCCCACCATAATTGACAGGTTAAGGTAGATGCCCGCCCCATAGTGTCATGTTGTAGCTTGTTGATTTGTATACCTGAACATGGGCTCAGATAGTATTGAAAGTGTCTGAAAAGTAAGTTATGGGTCTGCCAAAACATTGTCTCAGGCAGATTGCT
The DNA here is from genome assembly GCA_027924585.1 of Larix kaempferi. Classification (NCBI taxonomy): domain Eukaryota; kingdom Viridiplantae; phylum Streptophyta; class Pinopsida; order Pinales; family Pinaceae; genus Larix; species Larix kaempferi. The sequence goes on along the minus strand of BSBM01000779.1, from coordinate 7,798,122 downwards.
CCAGTCTAGGAAAATAAAAAATTGTTTAAGTATAAAATTACTGGTAAAAATGGTTGAGTGACCTTAATAAAATTCCCGCCATTTCCTGTGGTTGATGTCTTAAAATATTTTGAGGGTATGGGTCTCTATACTGTTGATTGGTGCAGCCAACCATATCTTTGGTTTGTCCAAAGAGTCTCTGTAGGTGAACATATTGATCTGCCAAAAGTGCCTCCTAGCTTGATTTGCATTGCTCCAGAAAAATGCCCGCCGAGGAGAGAGAAAGAAGTTTCAAAGGATGAAATTGGTCTGGATGGAATCACCTTGTTGGCCTCTATCCATTGGGTGTCTCACATTTCAAATTTGATGAAAATAAAAATCTTATGTTACCCTAGTGTTTGACAATTTTTTCTCTAAGTATTGAATTAGTAGTTTAAAAAGCTAGTTTCAAATGCCCGCCAGATGATTTGTGTGTATCAAAAAATTTAAAGGGTGGCATGGATCTGTGCCTTGTTGAATTGGTTATCCATCCATGCTTTCATTTTTCATTGTGATTGTCACATGTGCAATATATAAACCTGCCAAAGTGAGAAAAAACTTGTTTTGCATATTAAGAACAAGTGAAATTTGGCTGTGTTAAAATCACTAGGTTAAGGGGCCTAAAAATGCCCCCCATAATTGATAGGTTAAGGTAAATGCCCGCCGCTTAGTGTCAGGATGTAGCTTGTTGATTTGTCTACCTGACCATGGTCTCATCTTGTCTTGAGAGTGTCTGAGGAGGAAGTTATGGGTCTTCCAAAACAGTGTCTCAAGCAGATTGCTCCAGTCCGGGAAAATGCAAAAATTGTCTAAGTATAAAATTACTAGTAAAAATGCCCGAGTGACCTCAGTAAAATGCCCTCCATTTCCTGTGGGTGATGTCTTAAAATACTTTGAGGGTATGGGTCTCTAGACTGTTTATTGGTGCATCCAACCATATCATTGGTTTTTCCAAAGAGTCTCTGCAGGTGAACATATTGATTTGCCAAAAGTGCCTCCTAGCTTGATTTGCACTGCTCCAAAAAAATGCTCACCGAGGAGAGAGAAAGAAGTTTCAATGGATGAAATTGGTTTGGATGGAATCACCTTGTTTTCCTCTATCCATTGGGTGTCTCACACTTCAAATTTGATGAAAATAAAAATCTCATGTTACCCTAGTGTTTGACAATTGTTTTGTCTAAGTGTTGAATTAGTAGTTTAAAAAGCTAGTTTCAAATGCCCGCCAGATTATGTGTGTAAATCAAAAAATTTAAAGGGTGACATGGATCTGTTCCTTGTTGAAGTGGTTATCCAGCCATGCTTTCATTTTTCCTTATGATTGTCACATTTGCAAGATATAAACCTTACAAAGTGAGAAAAAACTTGTTTTCATATGAAGAACAAGTGAAATTTGGCTAAGTGTTAAAATCACGAGTTTAAGTGGCCTCAGGAAAATGCCCGCAATAATTGATAGGTTAAGGAAAATGCCCGTCCCATAGTGTCAGGATGTAGCTTGTTGATTTGTCTACCTCACCATGGTCTCAGATTGTCTTGGGAGTGTCTGAGGATGAAGTTATGGGTCTGCCAAAACAATGTTTTAGGCAGATTGCTCCAGTCCAGGAAAATGCAAAAATTGTCTAAGTATAAAATTACTGGTAAAAATGCCTGAGTCACCTCAGTAAAATTCCCACCATTTCATGTGGTTTATTTCTTAAAATATTTTGAGGGTATGGGTCTCTAGACTGTTGATTAGTGCATCCAACCATATCTTTGGTTTGTCCAAAGAGTCTCTGTAGGTGAACATATTGATCTGCAAAAAGTGCCTCCTAGATTGATTTGCACTACTCTAGAAAAATTCCCACCAAGGAGAGAGAAAGAAGTTTCAAAGGATGAAATTGGTCTGGATGGAATCACCTTGTTGGCCTCTGTCCATTAGGTGTCTCACACTTACAATTTGATGAAAAAAAAAATGTTATGTTACCCTAGGGTTTGACAATTTTTTGTCCAAGTTTTGAATTATTAGTTTAAAAAGCTAGTTTCAAATGACCTCCAGATGATGTGTGTGTATCAACAAATTTAAAGGGTGACATGGATCTGTTCCTTGTTGAAGTGGTTATCCAACCATGCTTTTAGTATTCCTTATGATGGTCACATGTGCAAGATATAAACCTGCCAAAGTAAGAAAAAAACTTGTTTTGCATATTAAGAACAAGTGAAATTTGGTTGTGTTAAAATCACGAGATTAAGGGGCTATTTGGAAATGCCCGCCAGGAACTATCCTTGTGGGGATAAATTCATCAATTGACATGAACTTGTTCCTTGGTGAAGGAGCTATTTAGTCATGGTTTCATTTTACTTCCTGATAGTCACATGTGCAAGAAATCAATCTGCCAAAGTAGGAAAAAAAATATTGTTTTGCATATTAAGAACAAAAGAAATTTGGTTGTGTTAAAATCACAAGGCTAGGGGACCATTTGGAAATTCCCGCCAGGAGGTGTCCTTGTGTTGATAAATTCATCAGTTGGCATGGGCTTAGGTAGGCTTAGAAAAATTACAAATTACAATAGGTCATACTAATGATGACTTGAATATCAGCAATGGAATTCTCAAAAGTCTATCTACATAATGTAATTTTGTTCTCATCGGATGAAATAAAATTACATTTTTTTTCCAAAGAAAAAAAAACGAAATGAAAATATGAAACTGTAAAAAAACAGAGAATAACTCAACAAAAATTCCCTGGTACTTTTTTTTTTGAACAAGAACGGTTATGGAATTTATATTATAAAGGAGTCTTCAAAAAATACAGACATAGAGTTTCTGGTTTTCCTCTGTGAGGGACCAACATTCAAGTTTTCCTTGCCTGCTTCACTAATTCTTCTCTTATCTCTAACAAGTCTAAGGCTATAACTATAAACCTTTACAAATTGTCCCAAGATAAACTTGCAGAAGCAATACATTACAAAATTTGGATTTGGAATCCATTAAAGCTGAAAGAAACCATAAGATAAAAGCTAAATCCAGAGATGCTTCTAAACTATTACAGAAGGAAAATTTATAACCTGCAAAAATTGCAGAACTAGCAAGCTGCATTATTTCTGGCGTGGTCGAGGAGGTTCTGGGCTCTCCATGGAGTCATCCGGGTTGGGAATGGAGCTTGTTGTATCATAGAACCCTGGAATGCAGCGAGCTAAGTCTTCTCGGAACTTGTCCACCTTTCCTTCCACGTCAGAGATGTTCCTGTAGTTGTCGTCTACCTTAGAATCCACATTTGAGATACTGTTAGCAGTGTAATCCATCGCTTCAGACATGGAAGAGATTCTGTCTTTCATAAGATCATTGTTATTCCTAATTTCAGTGCTGAGGGAATGTAGAAGGGTATACATTCTCGTCATGTTCTTTTTTATATCCGCCACCTCAATTCTTATGTTTCACACTTGCACTTCCATCGTATCAATCATTGAAAATTGTAGAACTGGAGGGGACGATGTTTCAGGAGCTGGTATCTCTTCTTCACATAGGTTGAGGGAAGAGAGGTTGTCGAGCAGAGTGCATAGTGGCTCCAGGAGATTTACTTTAGGGAGAAAGGTTCCAGAGGGGGAGCGCAGGGGTTTATTGCAGAGTGAGTAGGAGAAGGGTTGAAGAGACGGCATAGAGTTGGCTCCTAGGGTGGGAGCAATACATGCAGTGGAGTGAGCTTCCATACTTAGGGCAGGAGATAACAAGGAAGAGATCTAGGAGCGTCTGGAGGAAGAATCAAATGAAGCGTGCGAGTGAGTGGAGTTAGGTGAGGTGAGGCCATGTGATGGCATTAAATGCCTCCATCGGCCCTCGAAACCGAAGACAAGTGTTTGCATGTGATTATGGAGATCACCGTGTCCAAAGGTGGCAAGAGTAAGGTGATAAGAGGGTTGAGGAGTGGGGGAGAGAACACCCCAAGGGAGAAAAGGGCTATGGGACCCAACAAGGAAGAGGGAGTTCATCATCTTGGGCTAAGAAACAAAAATTTAGGATCACACCTTTATTGGCCATTTCATCAGCATGTTGATTGTTTGAGCGGAGAGCATGGAGAAAAATGAGAGAGTTTAAGTCTCTGCTGGTGTATTTAAGAATGTGGTGGTACTTACTTGAAGGAGTGGAGTGTTTTCTGATGAGATTGCGAGCTTCTCGAACTATAAGAAGAGAGTCCCCAATGGCTATCAAATCTTTTATCCCGACCTTGATGGCGATTTCTAGACCTTTAAGTAAGGCTAGCCATTCGGCATCATTATTGGTCTTGTTTCCAATTCCCCAAGCATAATTTTTCATTCTGCTTCCCCTGGGGTAAAAAATGACCCCTCCCACACCTGCCAACCCAGAAAAATTCCCTGGTACTTAGCCATTGTTGTCAATGACAATAAATCAACAAAATTCCCTAATATTTTCAAATATGAAATGAAAATATGAAACTGTAAAAAAAAGTGAACAATATAACTCACATTTTCCAATTTGAATCACTAAAACATGCCAAAAATTGAACCCTATTTTCAGGGTTGATTTTCAATATTTTTACACAATAGCAATTTTTAGGATAAAATTGAAAATATTGGATAGTGCAGTGGTGACTGTTAATACACATCATGTTCAACTCATATAATTTAATTTGACTATCTAACGTTCTTACTAGCACATGAAGAATGTTTTTATTTCTGTGTTAGATTAAATAATCTGAATTTAGTCCTTGGATTAAAAAAGTAAAACACCACTGATTTTTCCATCAGAAATAAGCCTATTATATTTCAAGCTGAAATATAGTACATTATTCAACAATCTGTAAATTTTTCTATCAAAATACCCCAAGCTTCTTCAGCAAACTGAACGTCCAAAATGATCCACACATCTAATCTTGGAGCAGCTACTATAGAACCAGAGTGCATGTACATATAAAACAATTTAATGCACTAAAAAATAATTCATATATACTAAATAATATAATTCACCATACATATTACACCAAACAGTATAAAAATTTATTAATGAAAGGAAAAATATTTACAAATCCAAACGGGTTACACCAGTCCTCATCCCTAATCCATAACATTGATGGGCATGGTCCCATTGGTGTGAACCCCATGAAAAGTGTACTTATACACGAGGTTGTAGTCTATTATACAAATAGCGAAATCTATATTTTGGTCCCACTCTCCATTTACCAAGAGGCTGAGTCTGATCACTTGAGCCTGAAGTTGCCTGATATCTATCAGGAAAGGTTGGCCATGTATAGAAAACTGCCTCCTTAAGATTCTCATAGCCTTCTACGCTGAACTACAGTGAATTACTCTTCTTTACAATCCTGGGAGGTACAAAATGCATTGCAATTAGTTCAAAAGTAACCATGAAACTTTCATCTGAACAAGGAATTTCCACATAAGATTCACTGCGTATAATGTGTCGAGACCTTATGTGATTGAAAAATTTGTAGGAAAGAAGATGAATATTGTGACGATGTACTCGATTGGGCTACAATACTCCGATATATGATGGCAATGCATTGTGTGTTCCATATTTTGTATATGCAGCTAATCTAGCAGTCACAACTTCATTGTCACCTTTTGTTGCAAGAAGTTGAAAACTGGTGTGCTTATCATCATTCGTAGCAATAAACCGACAAAAAAATATTCTCCTTTTCGACTCCTACTGCCCCACCTTTTAATAGGGCTCACAGTAAAGAAAACATCAACAATTCCTACAACACAACATAATATAACATTAGATACTATAAATAAATTTTTCATATATGAGTTGAAGAATATATATTAAAAGATACACATGTATACTCACCATCAATTATTTCAATTGGTATCAACATAGCTTGTTTTGTGTAAAACACCTCATGTGGATGCAAATTCACCCCTTCAGGAATATAGTGGCCTCTACCAAAAACATCTACACGATTTTCAAATATTCTTACCCAACAAAATGTTCCACCAGTTGAAACATCTACTAGACAATCCAACACTTCTACAGGATATGGAATTTTCAAAGACTCATCTTCAGACATAGCAAGCAATTTTTCATAATAAATATGGACATACATGCCTGCCTTTATGGTAAAATCAAATGGATTTGTGTTGCGCACTAATATCCCATCCATTTGAATGAATTTTTGTCTACCAATCTTCACAAAACGACCATTTTGAGTCAATAGGGGAGTCACATCTAAACAATATCCCATATAAAACCCTCGCTTGATGAATGCAATGGAATTTTTTTATTTTTTATGTTTATTTATTTATTTTTATTTTCATCTGGCCCACTTGAAGATAATTGTGATTTTATTTCAGGAATTGAAGGATGCTGCAACATAATCTTTCCACTTTCATCTGCATACACCATTTGAACATGCAAAACATCATCTATAGCATGTGTCCATGTGTCATTGGTACTATCAGTGTAAAGAATTGGATCATCACCACAAGGATCCAACATTGTCAACTCTACATTTCTTGTATGTGACTCATCTATAACTTTGCAGATAACAATTTGTTCTAAACCATTTTCTCCTTTAAGAAAAACAACTGTATCAAAGTTTGGAGCCTTTCCCTTAACATACTGCAGAGTTGAACGACATCGGAGTTGATAAGGTATGTCCCTATCATTAGGTTGGCTCTCAACATCATTACTGCTGGATACATCATCGTCACTCCAACAATCAATTTTTGCAAGTCTATATAATTTTCGTGACTTTTGTCACTATATAAACAATTGTTGATTCATTTTTCGTCTCTTTTCTCGTTCAACATCCTCTTTAGCAAGTATTCAAAAAGCTTCTTCCACAATCTCTGGAGGAAATGACTTTCGTTCTTTATGTGGCAATGGATAAGGGTTTGTATTGAACATGATCAAATTTATAAGAAGTAAAATTCTGCAATCACGACAGGGAGCCAAAAAGGCCAACACAAGTTACACGTGATCTCTTAATTGGAAAGCAAGACTGAAAAAACAGAGTATTTATAAAGGCATAATATTAATACTACATTTCTAACCATTGGTAAAAACCTTCGATTTATTTTCCCCTTCCAACCAATATTTTAGATTCGCATCCAGATGGTCCAAGCTGATATCTGCATCAAATAATAAAGGGTGAATTTAATTATTCTATATATACAGTATCTGATAAATCATTTTCCAGACTGCTTAAATACAAAAATTGCAGGGTAAAAATGTAAATTATTTTAAGCACAAGAAACTCAAAAAAATATTCTTATCAGTCGTATCACTGCACCATCGATTTTGCTCAGAATATTTCAACGCGGTCTGATTTGGTTTGATCAGATAGCTGATGGGTTTAATCAATTGGCCGATAAAAATTCCATCACTACACCAGTAGATCAACAGAAAAAGTAAAAAAAAGTATTGTCAGTCGGCCACTAAACCATCAATTTTTTCATCAGATTTCAATGCAATCAAATTTTGTTTGATTGCAGACCTGTTGATGGGTTCGTATATTTTGTACAAGCAAGGTAAGAATGTAAAAACATTTAAGCACAGAAAAACTAAAAAACTAAAATACTTATCAGTCGTATCACCATGCAAATGATCTTGCTCAGAGGATATAAACGTTGTACGATTTGGTTTGATCAGAGAGCTGGTGCATTGACGGTTTGAGCCGGGATGGATCTAAAAAAAAGCACGAGTTCAAATATTTTGATTAGGATAAGATAAAATACAAAACAAGTAGTATTTTTAAGCAATAGAGTGTTCCTCTGCAATGCATGTTCTATAAGCAATAGAATGTTGCTCTTTACTTACGATAGGCTCTGGAAAAAAAATCTTTGAAAATATACAACGTAGGGCACAAAAAATTGGAAAAAACACTCTTACCAATCGATCACTATAGCATAACCTATCTTCAAATGGTTTCAACACTATCTAGTTTAGTTTGATCATAGACCGAGTGCGTTGACAGGTGCATGGATTTTGTTCAAGCAGGGTAGATTCAATACAGACACATATTTGGTTTTTGGGTCTGGGTAAACTGGATATTTTGGGGAAAATCGAAAAATATGAAATTGGAGGGGAAACAGGGGTTTGAAAAAATACTTGATTAGTGGTGTTAAATAACTTTTAATTAATTTTTAATCAATTTATTATTTAGGATACATTTTGGGGGTGGTAATATATTATGATGTTCTTGATCTGAAATGGAGATCTACATTTAAATTTTGCAAAAGATTTCAATGTATGTTGAATTGTCTGAGTGGAAAGTTGACAGAGGTGAATCCAATGTGGCTATATTCTCTTGATATAGCCTAGTAGATAGAAACACTCTTGAACTGCAATGTAGAATTGGTCCCCAAGTATTGATGGCACTAGAGAGTCTATTAAGACTCTCACTGAGTTCTATGCAAAGGGATTCTTTAGTAGCACTCATATTTTTCACTTGATCCCACTATTGGGTAGATAATCCTTGTAGATAGTAGGATACCAAGGTAACTTTGTCTCTTTCTAGTAGTGTGGTCTAATGCTAGATATATGAAGATAATGCGTGTATCCAAGCCATGACTTGGTCATCATGAAAAGCATCAGAAAACTGTGGCAATGTCAATTGAGGGTCCCAATGCAATCCAGAGGTTGGCTAAGACATGGTCTTGTTGAGCTTCATATCTTGTAGTTCTATAGCCAAATCATGTATCACTTGGTTGCGCTTTTGAATAAGTTGATTCTGGTGCTGAATAATTTGTCGTTGTTGTTGGAAAATTTGTAACTATGCTTCTACAAGGGATACATCCTTGTGATTGGAGTTCTCGGTGGGAGGGCACACTCTAGATTACCATATCTAAACTACTATTGTAGGAAATACGTGTTCTTAAATAGATAGGGAGAGGATCCATATTAGGCTAGGGAAGCTTGTAGAAAAAGGGAATGGATCCTTGCCAAGTGCCTGAGGTCTAGTGAAGAGTGGAGAGGATCACTTTATGCAACTACAAAAGATGGTTCTAATGCTAGGTTGATATATAAATAGAATAAAGAGTGCAAAACTAAAACTTCTATTATCTCCAAAGCCTCCCTCTTTAAATAGTAAGAGCCTTCCTTATATAGTTTACTCCAAAATGGGGACGATTAACATTGATAATGTCAACCATTTTATTTAATATTAAAAGCTAACTAGTAATTAAATATTCGTGGTAATATTCCACTTCTCCAATGTCTCTGTCCTGGGATCTATACCATCCTCAACCATAGCTTTTTCTCAAATAAGATTTATTGGATTTCAATTCTCCCTCAACCCTCTACTTCAACTGCTTTTATTGCAACCATCCTCGGGAACTCTTTCCCACCAATTTTAAATTTAAATTCAATATCCTTTGCTCCTTTTGTAGGCATTCTAAACTACTTTTTTCCTCGTCATCAAGTGCAACAATTTGTGTGTGGACTTTGGAGAGATTGCAGCTCTTTCTTAAGAGCTTCCATTTTGCACATGCCATTCCCTAAGAGGAAATATGGAGATTATATATTTTGTACCCTATCATCTCATTTTCTCCATATTTGATGTTAGTCTCATGTTTTTATGTTTTTGGGAGCTCAACTAAGGTATTTCCTACTATGTTTGACTTTGTTGTACATTAATATAATAGTTGTGAATTCTTGGTGGAAATTGATACTTCATTGTTTTTCGTTGTAGCTTTTCATGCCAAAAATTGTATATTTTTTTCTATTTCAAGATAAGTCATTTTGTGTTGTTTGATGATACACAAAAGCACGACCATTTGTTTTTTTAATCCCTCTCTCTCTCTCTCACACACACACACACACACACACACATTGTAGATGGTTGTTTGGTTTTCTTATTCTAAAAGAGGCCAATAATGAATGTCATCATTGTTGGTTATTACTAACGATCATCCATCCATATGCATGTGGTCCTCAATAAGAGAAGAGGATCAAGAAACCTAAGAATTCATTCAAGGTACAATATCAACGAGCCTAAGTATTCTTTCAAGGGACATGAGAAAGGAGCCTAAGCATTCAACGTACTAAATAATAATGCATTACCAAATATCAGAATGTTACGTTCTACTCAACAAATTGTTTATTTTCAAGGTTTACATCTTCAACCTTTTCTTTCCATACTAATAATACTAATTATATTGCTTATCTCGCTCTCTCATATTCCTTTCCATTCTACTATGTAACTTTATTGTTTATTCTGCGTTGCTCTCTAATAACATAATTATGCTCTAATAACCCTAAATGTTGAAATTTCCATTCCTCTCATATTATATTACATTACGAGGACGGTTTTTCTTCTTCAAATGCCTTGAATGAATGTTGTCATTTTTTGTTATTATTAAGAATCATCCATCCATTTGCTTGTAGTGCTCAAGAAGAAAAGAGTAGCATGAAGTCTGCCATTCATTCAAGGTATTGAATAATAATGCACTGCAAAACCTCAATCCCATCCCAAATTCAATATTCATCAAATTCAAGTTAAATTTGAAGTAGAATGCGCTTCCCAATTGGAAGTGAAATCAAGTAGCAAGAATACACACCAATGGCCAATGGTACGAGATAAGGTTGTTTGTTCAACACTCTCTAGAGGAGGGATTGATTGCAACAAAAGTTAAATTAAGTCAATAATCATAATGCTATGCCCAATTTGAAGTGCCACACTTTATGTTAGTCTTGTTCATCAATGTTCATTATTGCGGAGGTTAAAATTGCTAACAATGTATGTTTGCATTTGAGTGATTTGATTATCATAAGCAGGGTGTCTGAATATTTTCTATACTTTTATTTATGGTAATCACCATTGTGATTAATCTGTATATGATGTACTTGTACATTTTAGAAGTTTTAGCCATTTCATCTTAATTAGATAGCACAGTTCTTTAATTTGATGTTGTATTTGCAAACCGTTATTTATAATTTAATGGTGTTTTCTTTCAATTATAAAACAATGGATTTGTCTTGGAATTGTTAAGAATTTGTTCTAATTATTCCTATCACATCTCATGTCAATCAAGAGATCAAATAGAAGAACTTGTTACTGTTAGGCAATTTTTCATTGTTAAATTTTGAGCATTAATTCACAATACTCTAGGATCTTTGCTGAGAGAATAACATATACAGTATATCAATGCATGAAAATCACAATATGACAAGCATCACAAGAATCAAAAGCATAAGAGAAAAGAGACACAGAGTTTCCGTGGGGAAAACCCTAAGGTGAAAAACCCCACAACTTCCTCAGAGATAGAGAGAGCAATGGCTCAACCAAAGTACAACCAAATAACACTCAGATAGTCTCCTAGTAGCAGATGATCCTCCTCCTCAATAGTGCGCCACTTTCTGAGTGAGAGTGAGTTACTTTTCCGAGTGTATAAAATAGAGATCTCCGATCTCTATTTATACTAACCTTTTTTCCCAGTGACCTTATGGGGCCGAATTGTCTAGCTATGTACATCCACATTATATTATATATAATTCAGGGCCGACCCCACATGGTGGTCTAATAACCCATCGGCAAGTACACACACTTGCGACACTTGTCAATCCACATGACGACACTTCCTTATAGAGGAATGACACATCTCTTATAAGGGTACAATAAATATATATAAAATACACAGATGAAATACATTCCGAAATTACATATACATCAACACTCCCTCTTAACTAGGAAGGTATTTCTCAACACAATTCTGCTAGACAAGTCTTCTTCTCGGGATCATCGTCATCGATGCATCGTCATCATCATCGTCACTGCTGCTGCTATCTCAACCAATCTCTGACTCTACTCGTCATAGGAAGTTCTACAGAGCCAGTCCTTTTTCATACTGGATGTAGGCCCACCACCTGCAGGTCTTCATCATCACTGGCCATACTATGGAATTCTCAGGACTTATTACGTGCGTCACAAAACCTAGCTGCAGCATCCCAGGCTATTACGAGCACACAACTCTACCTATAGGATCTCCCAGGAGCACATTACATGTGACCCATCACAAAACCTGGCTGAAGCATCCCAGGCTGTTATGAGCACATAACTCTACCTGTTGGATCTCCCAGGAGCACATTACATGTGATCTCACCACAAAACCTGGCTGAAGCATCCCAGGCTGTTACGAGCACACAACTCCACCTATCGGATCTCCCAGGAGCACATTACATGTGGTCCACCACAAAACCTGGCTGAAGCATCTGAGGCCTTTTCCATCCAGTCCAGATCTCCCAGGAGCAAATTACATGTGGTCATGGAAAAACCTGGCTGAAGCATCTGAGGCCTTTTTCATCCTGTCCAGATCTCCCAAGATCAAATTACATGCCATAGGACAAAACCTCGCAAGAGCATCTCAGGATGTTACGGGTACATAACTCCGACCTGAAGATCTCCTAGGGCACAAATTACATGTCCTCCCAGAGCAATGTCTCGAAAGAGCATCCTAGGCTGTTATGGGTATGCAACTCCGACCTATAGGATCTCCCAGACATGATCATCTTCACAACCTGTTCCACGGCCACAAAGTATCATCTGATTCTCATCATACATCATCCTGATGTACACATGATCACCCTGATCATCATCACTGCAACATCCTGCTGCATGTCATCTGGAGAAGCTCATCATCCACGATCATCCTGATCATACAATGCATCCATCTAATGCACACCAAGGATCTACCTGATACATATCATCATACATAATGTATCCACCTGATACATAGATACATGATCCACACAATGTATCCATCAACATACATGATCTACCTGATCATACCTGATACATATCAATATACATGATCTACTTGATCATACAATGTATCCACCTGATACATATATAGATACATGGTCCAAGCATCCAACATGATGCATATACATACAAATGATCCAACAGATCATATCCAGCATCCAACATGATGCGTACATACATATAAATGATCCAACTGATCATATCCAGCATCCATCATGATGCGTACATACATATACATATAAATGATCCAACTGATCATACAAAGCAGAAACTATAACATCATCCTGATGCTCATCATCCAGCGCTTACATCCACATCCATGTGAAGGATCCTCCTTCCAACACGCTTGGAATGGCTTCAGCAAATGTGTCCATCACTTCTTCCTCGAAGTGTCATCAATCTGAAGAACGCCAAGCCTCTCCCTGAAGTACTCGAACTTCACCCTGGCTAGTGGCTTCATTAGCACATTTGCAATCTGCTTGTCCGTCACAACATACAGGAGCTTCACAGCTCCTCTCTACACCATATCCCTGATATAGTGATATTTGATCTCTATGTGTTTCGACCTGTCATGAAACACCGGATTCTCGGACAGCTTCACACAACTCTGGTTATCACAGAAGATACCAGTAGCATCCAATGGGAGATCAAATAACTCAGACATTAGCTTCTGTATCCATACTGCCTCACAACTAGTTGAACAGGCTGCAACATACTTTGCCTCAGCTGTACTCAGTGCTACGCAGGACTGCTTCCTGCTAAACGAAGAGATCACACCTGGTCCCATACTGAAGCAGCACCCAGATGTGTTGTTCCTATCTGCTGCACTGCCAGCCCAATCTGAATCAACATAACCCTGCAGGTTAAACTTTTGATTCACTTCATACTTGATCCCAAAATCCACTGTACCCTTCAGGTACCTCAGAACATGCTTTACAACAACCAGGTGAACACTCCTCGAATCCGTCAGGAACTGGGTCAATGTGTTCACAGCAAAGCAAATATCTGGTCTCATGTTCGTCAGGTACATCAAGGACCCAATCATCTGACGATACGTAGAGACATCAATCGAATCAGATGAAGCATCACATAGAAGCTTCAGATTCGATGCCATAGGCGTGGCCATGGCCTTGCAATCCATCATCCCGAATCTCTTCAAGATATCTACTGTGTACTTCCCTTGACCAAGGAAGATCCCACCTGCACTCTGCCACACCTCCATACCTAGGAAATAGTGCATCATTCCCAAATCTTTCATATTGAATTCAACAGCAAGCTTCCTCTTAGTATCTGCAATCAGCCTGTCATCTCCTGTTACAAATAAGTCATCCACATACAGGAGTAGAATCACAGGATTCCCTTCCTCAACCTTGTAGTAAAGGTTGGGATCCGCTTTACTCTTGGTAAAGCCCAAACTAGATAGGAAACTGTCCATCCTACCATACCAGGTTCTGGGAGCTTGCTTCAAGCCATACAAGGCTTTCTTCAATCTGCACACATATGACTCCCTGTCATGTATTTCAAAACCGAGTGGCTGTTCCACATATACTTCCTCTTCAACTACACCATTCAAGAAAGCAGTCTTGACATCCATTTGGTGTATTTTCCATCTCATTGCTACAGCCAGGGAAAGTACTGTTCTGATGGAAGTATACCTAGCTACAGGTGCAAAAGTTTCTTCATAATCTATTCCCTCTTTCTGAGAGAAGCCACGAGCTACAAATCTTGCCTTGTATTTCTCTACACTGCCATCTGCAGCATGCTTGATTTTGTAGATCCATTTGGAAGTCACAACAGACTTCTCTTTAGGTCTTGGGACAACATCCCAAACATCATTCTTCATTATTGATTGGTATTCCTCAACCATGACATCCTTCCATTCTTTCTTTTCCGCTGCTTCTTCATAACTGGAAGGCTTTTTGTTCATAATGTCACAGAGTAAAGCAACATAGCTGGTATGTGATCTGGTTCTCTTCTTTGCTCTGTGTTCTTCTTTTGGAATGCCAAATCTTTCTGCATCTTGAATGAGCTCTCTAGCCCATGCATGTTTCCTCTTGTGAGAGTTATCCTCACGAGGTGGATCTACAGGTTCTTGTGGATCTTCAAACTCACGAACAACTTCTGGAACTGCTTCAGTCATGGTAGTGTCTTGAAATCTGGTTTCCTTAGGTTCTTCATAAACTTCGATAGGTGCCTTCCTTGATTTGATGAATGCTGAGTTTTTATCAAATGTTACATCCCTATTGACATCAATCTTCTTGAACCCTGGAAAGTATATTCTGTAAGCCTTCGAGCTTTCACTGTAACCCACAAAGATACGCTTCTTTCCTGAAGGATCTAGTTTAGTCCTCTTTTCTTTTGGGACATGAGTGTATACTGGACAACCAAATATTCTGAGATGGCTGACTTCAGGTTTCTTACCAGAAAAGACCTCTTCTGGTGTCTTGTTGTCCAATATCTTGTGGGGTGTTTTGTTTTGCACATATACAGCTGTTCTAGCTGCTTTTGCCCATAGATGCATAGGTAGATCCTGGTCATGGAGCATTGCTCTTGCTGCTTCCATGATTGTTCCGTTCTTCCTTTCTGCAACTCCATTCTGTTGTGGATTGTAAGGAGTAGTCAACTCCCTCTTAATCCCTGACTCACTGCAAAGCTTCTTGAAGTCACCTGAGGTGAATTCTCCACCAGTGTCGGATCTGAATGTTTTGATCTTCTTGTCAGTTTGATTCTCCATCAAGGTTTTGAATTCCTTAAACTTATCAAACACATCATCTTTGTTCTTCA
This sequence comes from Larix kaempferi, assembly GCA_027924585.1. Lineage (NCBI taxonomy): Eukaryota > Viridiplantae > Streptophyta > Pinopsida > Pinales > Pinaceae > Larix > Larix kaempferi. Next base: position 7,782,608 of record BSBM01000779.1, on the reverse strand, counting down.
AGAAGTATACCCAGGTCTTCCTAGAGAAGTCATCAATAAATGAGACATAGTAAACATACCCACTTAGAGAACTGGATGACATAGGACCACATACATTTGAGTGGATGATTTCCAGGATGTCTTTTGCCTTGCTTTCACTGCTTGGGAAAGCCTTCTTAATGTTCTTACCTTTTGCACATCCTTTGCAAACACCTTCATGTTTGGTCTTGATTTTAGGAAGACCCTCTACAGCCTTGCTTGCAATTGGAAGTGCCCTATAGTGCATATGAGCAAGTCTTCTATGCCAAAGTTCACTTGGCTCCATGGATTCATGCACCATGGCATGTTCAGGTTGTCCCTTCAATTTATACAAACCTCCCTCTTGCTCTCCAATCACTACTGCATCATCTATGGTCTTTCCCTTTGGCCACATTAGGACTTGGCCATCCACAAATGCAACCCTCATACCTTTTGCATCCAATGCAGAGTTTGAGAGTAAATTCTTCTTGAGCCCAGGTACATAAAGAACTTCTTTCATCTTCAAAGATTTTCCAGAATCTAGGTTGTAGGAGGCTTGACCACTTCCTTTGATTGGGTATTGATAATCATCCCCAAGTTTCACCTTATGGGGTGATTCATGTTCAGATAGATTCACAAAAGATTCCTTAAATCCAGTCATGTGTTTGGAAGCCCCACTATCAATCAACCAATCATTACAACCATGGGAGATGGTACCTGTGAGAGCAGAGATTAGAACATACTCTTCTTCACTTGATGAGTTATCATCACTTTCTGCCCTAGCCTTCTTCTTGGGTGGTTCATCATCCTTGGCAGCATGAGCATGAAACCATCTTTTGCTGCCCTTCTTCTTCTTGTTGGAGTTGTTGTTGTCCTTCTTGTTCTTGGGACAATTTATGGCAATATGTCCTTTCTCATTACAGGTGAAAAATATTCTTCTTTCTTTGAAGTGATGTGAAGATTTCTTGGAGTGAGATGGCTCTCTCTTGGACTTCCCTTTCTTGGTGTGAGCTGTGACAGCTTGATCTTCATTCCCCATCTTTTGTTCTCATGCCACAAGCCTTGCTTCTTCTTGTGAGCATTCTTCTTGTAGTCTACTGAAGGAGATCAACTTCTTCCTTGCACAAATTCCTTGGATAAAGGAATCCCATGACCTGGGTAGGCCATTTAGAGTGATCATCACCACTTCACCATTCTCCACCATTTCATCCATTGCTTCTAGTTGTTCCTTGATCTGGGAGACCCTTGAAAAGTAAGATTGAATGGTTTCTCCATTCTGAAACTTTACTCCTTTCAATTGGTTCCGCAGGGTCATCTTCCGATTTATGTTCTTCCCTTCAAATAGCTTGGTCAAAGAGTCAAACATCTCCTTGGGTGTCTTTAGAGAGGACACATGGGGTATGAGATGATCTTTAATCGAATCAGCAATGATTCTCTTTGCCTTGACCAAGTTCTTCTTATGCAATACCTTGGCCTCTTCATCCTCTGGGATAGGGATGTCTTCTTTCACATATGAGTCCAACTCATTTTCTTCCAGGATTAACCCAATCCTATACTTCCAAGCTCGAAAGTTATCAACTCCTTATCCTTAAGCTTGGTGTGGTGAGACATCTTAAAGAGTACTTCAAATGGAAATAAAAAATATTTAGATCTTACCACTTGAAATGCTGAAAACTGGATCTAGTCCCGGATTAGGGTTTGTCGGAAAAACCCTAAAAATTCAAAATATGAATTTCAAATTTCTGAAAGGATAGAAAGATGCGCCTTGATGAGCTTATCATCCTGGTGCATTCAGAATTTGAGATCAGCAAAGCTTTACCCTTCAGATTTGTCTTTTTGTCCTCCCAGGTTCACTAAGGAGAGCCCTGAATTAGGGTTTGAGTTTCCCGGAGATCTACCCAGCCAAAAATATCGATCCAAAGCTCTAAACTTCGATTTTTGTAAGGAGCTTCCAGCTATGTCTTTAGATTTCAGAAATTCCTAATTTTGTGGAAACCCTAATTTTTAGGGCCAAATCTGAAAATGCTCGGAATTGAATTCTGACTGGATAGATAGATGCGCCTTGATGAGTAGAGTCAATCTACTATACTGCTTTTCCAAAATCTGTGGAGAGAAACCCAATAAACAAGAAACTCAAGTTTCCATCACTGCAAAATGTCTTCTTCTCAGGTTAGCTCTGATACCATGTTAAATTTTGAGCATTAATTCACAATACCTAGGATCTTTACTGAGAGAATAACATATACAGTATATCAATACATGAAAATCACAATAAGCATGACAAGCATCACAAGAATCAAAAGCATGAGAGACAAGAGACACAGAGTTTCCGTGGGGAAAACCCTAAGGTGAAAAACCCCACAACTTCCTCAGAGATAGAGAGAGCAATAGCTCAACCAAAGTACAACCAAAATACACTAAGATAGTCTCCTAGTAGCAGATGATCCTCCTCCTCACTAGTGCACCACTTTCTGAGTGAGAGTGAGTTACTTTTCCGAATGAGTAAAATAGAGATCTCCGATCTCTATTTATACTAACCTTTTTGCCCAGTGACCTTATGGGGCCGACTTGTCTAGCTAGGTACATCCACATTATAATATATATAATTCAGGGCCGACCCCACATGCTGGTCTAATAACCCATCGGCAAGTACACACACTTGCGACACTTGTCAATCCACATGACGACACTTCCTTATAGAGGAATGACACATCTCTTATAAGGGTACAATAAATATATATAAAATACACAGATGAAATACATTCCAAGGTTACATATACATCAACAGACGAGCTTCAGGATGTTGCTCCAGATGATATGCATCAGGATGAAGTAGTAACGATGATCAGGATGATCGTGTGTGATGAGTATCAGGACGATGCTCTGGATGATATGCATCAGGATGATGCTATGATGATGATCAAGATGATGTGTGATGAGTATCAGGTTGATACTTTGTGGCCGTGGACAGGTTGTGCAGGTACCATAGAAAAGATCCTCAAGATCCGGACAGGTAGAGCGGTGTGCTCGTAACAACCAGGGATATAGAGATCAGGACAGGTTGAGCAGTAAGCTCGTAAATAAGTCCTAGGATGATCTTTCAAGGTTTTTCTACTAGAGGCATATAATCCGCCCTGGAGATCCGATAGGTTGAGCAGTAAGCTCGTAATCAGTCTTGGGATGCTCTTTAGAGTACTTGCAGGAAGCAAGACGCTCTTTAAAGGTTTTTCCTAACCACATGTAATCCACCCTGGAGATCCGATAGGTTGAGCAGTAAGCTCGTAATCAGTCCTGGGATGCTCTTTAGAGTACTTGCAGGAAGCAAGACGCTCGTTAAAGGTTTTGTGGTGTGAGGGTCACATATAATCCATCCCGGAGATCCGATAGGTTGAGAAGTAAGCTCGTAATCAGTCGTGGGATGCTCTTTAGAGTAATTGCAGGATGCAAGACACTCTTTTAAGGTTTTGTGATAGTCACATGTAAGTGGACCTGTGAGTTCTTGCCATGTAACATCCCAATAATTTCATAAAAATATAAAATTTTTAAAACAACATTAACTGTTAACATTTCAATTGCTGAAGTAATAAATGCTTAACAAGGAAGTATTGAATAATAAAGTCATTAATGCATAAGACAAATTAATTACTGAGTCTCTTTAGCTAATGACAATTTAATGACAGCAACACGACATACTTTAATTAACATGTTTACGACATTAGTTCTGCTTATGTTAACTATACTTCGAAATATCATAAGATCAAGTTTTCTTGACAAGGTACTGACAGTTTGTTTCTTTGAGGACGATGAAAGGGGTCTTATGAAGTACCTTGAGGCTTACTTATCTATGTTAGCTAAGGCATTTGAACCTATCCTTCTTGTGTAGATTCGCAGGTAAGAGTAGTACGATAGAAACAAGTGTTACGGGTATTTATGTTTTTCAATTAGTCGTCATATTTAGTAAATAAAATTATAAGTACCTCCTTGCTTCAGGTATGGAATTCTGTCCAAGATCTAAATGTATTATTTTGACAAAAATACAACTTGCAGAAGTTAGTAATATTTATATTGGATTCTTTTGTGAAATGTCTTAGGAGCAATGCCTATGCTTGTGAATCTTAGAAATAAATACTAGGTTATGAAGTCTGAAATGCTAGTATGATTCTGCCAATATTTTTCCAATTCATGAAGACTGTTACTACCATGTGAAATGATTGATGAACATTTTCAAATTGAACATTATTCCTATACTAAAGCATCAAGATCCACTTAATATTTTAATACTTGGTTTTTTTATTAAAATAACTATAGTAGCTCTACTATCTCCATTTATAATTTACATGTATGTTGATATAGTCTTGTCTATTATGATGTTATTATCATATTCTTAATTTGAGCATACTACAATATATGTTCGAACCCTTTTAACTATAGGGTGAACTATTCTAATGTGATATTGGTGCATTAATGTAATAAACAACTTTATAAGCTTTAATGTAGTATTATTACAACGTACCAATGATACTTTCTAACCTAAGTTCTAAGTATCTAATTCTTGTATGCATGCGACTCTTATCAATACAAAGAAATGATTTATGTATTCATGCATTCAAAGGTTAAAACCATAGAAATGAAAACGCTGTACAATATGCAATCCTAACCTTGCTCTATGCATTGATATTGAACGATATTACACTAAGCAATAAATACGATATTGGTAAGGAAGTGATGGTTATTAATTCCACTGCTGCATTGAACTGGAAAGTTGATGGTGTCTCGTCCAAGTATTAATGGTTCTGAACCAACTCCATAGTGAAATGCAATGCTGTCTATCCACGTTGTCCATCCACGTGAAGTCTGGTTAAATATGTGACTATGAAACTGAGCTGTGCATAGTGAATAAGGCGGTTCTCCTCCGAGCTGTACACGGTATTGTCCCTTGGCATGCAGTGTTGGCATCGTTGTAGCTGTTGCAATAAATGAGGTATCAATGCAATGGTTGCCCGACTCTCAAAGCATCTGGCTGGCACCTTCTCGCTCGTCAATCACACAAGATCTGGGTCATTGAACGAAAAACCCTAGAACCTCGTTGTATGTATTGATGGAGGGTTTCTCGGTCTTCATTTTTACGTTTAGAGTTTGAGTTGTGAGGCCGACAGGCTGCTAACATGTAGGGTTTGCAAGAGTTTAACTTGGAAGGTTTCGATCCTGAGACCTATGGGAAGAACCTGCTAGCTCGAGGTGTTCTGAATGATGAAGAGCTGAGTCACCGATGGTAATTTTTCAGGAGTCGATCTTCCTTCCTTTGTGAAGCTTTTGCAAGATGATACTACCATCGAAAGTTACAGTCGTCTTTTTCTTGAAGAAACAAACATCGGTAATGTTTTCATGCTACGGTCTTAATGCATTTAGTGTTTCAAGTTATTTCTGAGATTTTTATCAATGCTTAACCTCTGCGTTTTTGTGTGACAAGTATCAACCGTCGTCTGGAGTTGCAGGGTCTAAGACTTAGAGAAACAACAAAGGTTGCTCGGCCAATGGGTTAGCATCGAAGGTTCTCTTCCTCTTAGAAACCCTGGGCATGATGTGGCCAAATTTATTTTGTTTTGAAAAGAATCTTGATACTTTGGCATGGTTTCCATGGCTGCGATGATGTCTGTTCCTTTTAAAAGGATACGAGCTTTGCTCGATAGGGGTTACATATTTTTACCTTCTTAACCTTGTAGCGACTTGCTGAGGGTTTTACAATGTATGAGGGTTTGAAAACTATAAAATTGGATACAGTTGATAAAATAATTTATATGATGTTTCAGTTTCAAATTCGTTTTGAAACAAAATGTAATTCTTGTCTATAGTGATACCGTAATATAGAATGGCTGAAAGTCAATGGTTAAAAATACTTGGTTTGCTAAGCACCTGTGTATAATACGTAATAAGTCGTCATCAATTATGGTCGTTAGGTTCAGTTTGGTTAAAATCTTTGTGTGAAATGAAAAGTGTGTTTATTACAATGTTTGCTCGAAAGATGGTAGTAGACTCGGCTGCCAACCATGGCTAATAAGGAAACCCAGTTGATGATAAATTAATACCGTATAACGATGAGATAGTTGGTAATAATCCAACATGGTAATGTTTAAGAAATGAGTTGATTTGGTATAGTAAATGAATATGTCTGTGTTAGGTTTAAACGTTTTGCCTTTGGCATATAAAGTATTTGACTATCGAACCTGATACTGCAACTTAGATGTTATATTATCTTTATTCATGGTTTTGGTTCTAAGTTTGAATTATTGTGAAAGGAATTTGCATGAAATTAGGTTAAGTTTATGAAGACTGTATTTGGGTTTAAACTAGCAGTGTTTGAAAATAAAGATGGTATTTGTTATCTGAATCGAAATACGACATAAGAATAGGGAAAAACAATATTTATATAGTGATGTATGACTGATATGCATCTATTTATCGTTTATGTGTAACAGTTTTGTAAAAGAAAATAATTGCAGTTGTTAAAAATCTAGAGTTTAATAATGCCTGAAACATTTGTTATTCATAACACCTTTACAATAGAATACATGGTAATAGATTTCAATAATGGTTAGTGATAAATAGAAATATAGTTAGGTACAAAGATGAATTGTTTCTCTTTTATAACTAAGTACAGGAGAATGCTTTCTATAACTATTTATTATATACTATTATGTTTCTGAGTTTAAACATGTAAACCTTAGAATTTAGAAGAACATTACAGTATCAATCTATCTATTCACTCGACATTCTGCCCATCAATTATTTGATTTAATTCTACTTCCCTGTACTAGAGTACAATGCAGAAACCAACATGGGGAAAAATGCAGGGAAGTCATTTTATCAATCATTTCATCTATTATATCATTTTCATTCAGAAATCACATTTAGGTCAGAAATAAAATAATTTCTTATTGATAAATGCAGAATTTATTTGACTGAAAATAACAACAGAAAAATAGAACCTGATAATTTGTAGGAGAACAAACCACCCAAAGAGCCTGTTCCACCCAACCTACTCCTGAAGACAACCAACTTACTTGCCTTAGGACCCCCAAGCCTGTTCACTGAACCACCAGGAGGAAGATTCTATAGAAGCCTTAGTACATCAACTTGCAGTAGAATATAGATTATCCAGTCATCAAGACTCAGCAGTCAAAGAGACTTGCACCAGCACCTCTGGATTTCCTTCTTAGTATAACTAGCAGACTCACAATTGCACTCTCACATAGCCTCCCTATTCGAATCTCTCAGTGATCATCTGATACACTTGAGGAAATATTTCTGCAGAAATATTGTAGGGGGGTCTGCCTGCCCAATTCGAATTGACTTATGTAGGCTGCCTAGGCCTTTTAGTGGTTAACTGGTCATTAATGAGCTGCCTGCTCTCTTCCACCCACTTGGGGGATAATGCCACAAATTTAGGGGTAGTTGTCCCATAACCAACAGCTAGTGGTGGAGTGCAAAATGCTGCCATCTGTCCCATACCTTCTAACAGCTTCCATTCCTCCTAGTGGGTCAGTGAACACTCATTTAACAGTTCCCTTGAGTGTTTGTCTCCTATTTTAATTTATTAAATAATAATAATCAGTAATTACAATCATCCTTGACCAAACTTGGTCATAATTACAAAACTTTGTAATTATAATTTAACATAAACTATTTTGCAAAATAAAATAATATTCCTCAAAATTTGGGTAGGTGACATGATGGTCGTGCTTCGGCACATAAATGGTCCTGGGATACTCTTTCGAGGCATTGTGACGCATGTAATAAGTCCCGAGGATTCCACAGTATGGCCAGTGATGATGAAGACTTGCAAGTGGTGGGCCTATATCCAGTATGAAAAAGGACTGGCTCTATAGAACTTCCTATGACAAGTAGTTCAGAGATTGATTGAGATAGCAGCACCAGTGACTATGACGATGATTTGATGACGATGATCCAGTGACGATGATCCAGAGAAGAAAACTTGTGCTAGAAGACATGTGTCGAGAAATACCTTCCTAGTTAAGATGGAGTGTTGATGTATTTGTAACTTCGGAATGTATTTCATATATGTATATTGTATTCATATAGAGATGTTATTATTCCTTTATACATAAGTGTTTGTATTCCTATAGAGATGTTATTATTCCTCTATACGGAAGTGTCGTCATTTATATTGTAAATGTCGTAACTTATACTTGATGGGTTATTAGACCACCTTGTTGGGGTCAACCCTGTATAAGTCATGTGGGTTAAAGGGTTATTAGACCACCCTATTGGGGGTTGGCTCTGACAGCATTATGTTATGTAGTTAAGTTAAGGCCGACCTAGTAAAGGTTATTAGGCAAGTCAAGTCAAGTATAAATAGAGTGCGGGAGGCACTCTATTTGATTATTCACTTTCTCACTCACACACTCATTGGAGAGTGGCGCACTAGTGGAGGAGGAGAAGCTGCTGCTAGGAGGACTATCTCTTGTACTTGGGTTGTATCATTGCTCTATCTATCTCTGAGGAAGTTGCGGGGTTTTTCACCTTCTTGGTTTTCCCCGATGAAACTCTGTGTCTCTTGTGTGCTTGCATTATTGTGTCCATGATTGATATGCTGTACATGTTATTCTCTCAGTTAAGATCCTAGATCGGATTGAAATTTCTGAAAAACTAACAGGATAGTGTGTAGTTCCGCTGTGTCTATTAAGAATGATATGCACACATAAGTTTTTATTATCCATGAATTTCTTAGTAATGTATGGGGCTAAGATTGCCAATAAGCCCGGTATGTTTGGTCATGTTTCCTTCCTGGCACTAGATTGATGGAAGGGGATGTGACAATTTGCAACATTATTGTTGCTTCCCTTCTTGTACTTGATATTCAAATGAAATTGTGGCAGATATGTGGACCACTTCTGATGGTGATCGTTCTGCAACTTCCCTTGGGTTTGCATGAACTACAGGGTTGGTGGTCTGTGTGGATTTCATTTCCTTAATGCTTCCATTGCCGGCAAGCCTACACAATGGAATACATCTTTTTGTCATAAGTGGGATACTTCCAGACTGTGTCAGAGAGTGTCTCACTGTGATATGCCAATGGATGTCCTTGCTGAGTAAGAACTGCCCCAATAGCATAGTCTGAGGCATCTGTCTCGATCTCAAATGGTTGTTGCAAGTCTGGTAATGTGAGCACTAGGGCAGAGCAGAGGTGATGTTTCAACTTGATGAATGCCTCATGTTGAGATTCAAACCAAAAGAATTTCGCTTTTGCCCCTCCCTTGGTGACTTGGCTCAAGGGCCAAGTGATATGAGAGAATCCCAACACGAACCTGCGGTAGAAATTGGAAAGACCCAAAAAGTTGCGGAGCTTTGTTAGAGTGGTAGGGACTGGCCAATCTCGAATGAATTGGATCTTGGTCGGATCCACATGCACCCCTCGCTCATCAATAATGTATCCCAGATACTGAACCTGGGTCATGCCGAAAGTGCACTTCTCCAAATTGGCACACAACTTGTGTTGCTGCAATGTTTGGAGGACTTGTCGAATGTGGTGGAGGTGCTCCTCCCACGTTTGGCTAAAGATCAGGATGTCATCCAAGTACACTACTACAAATGAGTTGGTTAATGGCCACAAGATGTCGTCCATCATCCTCATGAAGGTTGCAAGAGAAATTGTCAGCCCGAAAGGCATGACCAACCATTCGAAAAGGCCCTCCTTGGATTTGAAGGCAGTCTTCCACACATCAGAGGGTTCAATTGGTACATGGTGGTATCCGGACTTCAAGTCACTCTTACTGAAATATTTTTCCCCCCTGAGTTGGTCCAAAATGTCATCAATCTGTGGGATCGGGTACCTATTTCAGACAGTGATCTTATTCAGCCCCCGATAGTTAATACAGAGTCTCCAAGTCCCATCCTTCTTTTGCACCAGCACGATCAGGCTCCCACAGGGCGATGAACTTGGTCGGATGTGCCCTTTCTGCAACAGTTCCTGAATCTTCCTCTTGATTTCGTCATTCTCCAGAACATAGCATCGATAGATTGGTCCATTGGGCAGCAGCACGCCTGGGGTCAGATCGATGGGGTGCGTGACCTGACAGTGCAGAGGCACCCCTGTGGGTGAGGTGAAGATGTCCCCGTACTCCTCCATGACCTTGTCCATTTGTTGTTGTTGGGTGGAGGAGCTCTATTTGGAGGTCGTGGCCACAGTCTTATTCTTTCCCTAAGGGCGGATTACTAGGAAAAAAAAATTCCCTGTTTTGGAAATGAGTTTGCTGCATTGTTTTGCAGTAACCAAAGAGATGGCGGTAGGCGGCGCTATCTTTGGTATCCTGTACAAATTATTTCCCAAAGTAATAATAACAGCACAAGGCCAGGAATCATACACAACATGTTGCTTCTACAAGTATGGTTGGCCTAATAATACATCAGAAACATCAAGAGGAGCAATGTCACATAATACCTCATCCGTGAAGGGCTTGATGCTGTAGGGGAGGCGACACTGTTGGCTGACGCAGAGATCCCGTCCTTGGTGAAGCCACCTAATGGTGTACGATTGTGGGTGTGCTGTGGTCGGCAAGCCCAGCCGCTGCACGACCTCTGCTGAAATGAGGTTCTTTTGGCTCCCGCTGTCAACAATGAACCGCAGCGCGGAACCCTTTACCCACATCTGGGAATGGAAGAGGCGCTCCCCCTCCTCTGGATCTTTCGGTTCCTCCTTCTGGACCTTCGTGGTGGCAACAATGGCAGTGGGCTCCGCATCGATAATCTGCTTCCCCCTGTCATTACCCTTTTCAGGTTCTGGTTCGGAGTCGAAGCATGCATCCGATTCAAAGGCCTTCAACTTGGCCACCAGTGACTGCTTGGCCCAACACTCACTTGTGTTGTGCATGGCGCTCTTATGAAACTCATACCACTTTCCCGTGTCCTTCATTGGCTTCGCAGTGTTGTTCTTTGCTTGCATTTTTGGCGGGTTATCCTGGGCCGCCCCACCTTGGCTTTGTCCTTTGTTTTGCAGTTTGAAGGCACCTTTCCCTTGCTTTTGAGTCACAGATCCAAAGTCTCGCTTCTTCTGTTTGAACTTTTGCTCAATATTGGTCGCAAACCAATATGTTGCGCCAAGAGAGGAGATGTCCAGAAACTCCATTGCCTCCTGAATGTATCTGTGCAGACAACTGCGGTACTTCAGCACCAAATGTTTCTCCGAATATTTGATACCCAATTTTGTGCGCAGGGTATAGAACAAGTTCATTAGCTCATGCACATCTTGATCCCTTTGGTGTTGCAATGTAGTCCATTGTATGTAATTGTCCTCATAGCTGCCCATGAGATAATATTGTTCCTTGATGGCGTCTAGGGAAGAATTCCAAGTGGGTGTGGTCGAAAACAGAGAGGGTTCCCTCTCGTCCTTCTGCTTAGAGTAGGTTTCTAACCAGTCCTTGACATGGGGGGCGGCTTTGAGGAGTGCAAAAGTGATCCTTTCCCAGTTGGAAAATTCATGCACCGAGAAATACCCTTCTAATAGATTCAACCATCTACAACGTCTGCATCTATTTGGCCTTCAAATATGGGAATGTCAAAATTTACTTGTATGTTAAAAGGGGTTGCGCCTCCAGAGTGGCTTCTGCTGGGAAGTCGTTGAAGGATCTGGGAAAAGTTATCCATCATCGTGTTCATTTGTTGCTTGAGGGCCTCCTCGAGCAATATTTTGATAGGATCTCCTGCTCCCTCGTCTTTCTTTTCGTCCGCCATGGGTGGCCATCGGGGTTTGCGAGGCTGATCTTCCAAGGGTTCAACCAGGTCAAGCCCTAACTCCTTATACCCCGACCTCGTTGGGGACATGCAAAGAAGGATCGAGAAAGAGAAGACTTGCTCTGATACCATTGATCCGGACTTATGAAGGAACACAAGGGGTTACATAAATACACATAAACGCAGAGGTGCAGCAAAAATAAGACTTCATTTCATTAATATCACATAACGGAAAGATGCTTACAGACAGAATGGAAATGAACTAGCTAGAGTGTTGGTAGCTATCTCTAAGAAGAGATGTGTCGGCTACTGTCCTCTGAACTCTCCTTACAATGGGGCTCGAAGCCTCTCTATTATTGAGAAACAAAGGAAAACCCTAAACATCCAAAAACCTAACCCTGGGAGATGAAACCATGCCAAACTATGGGCCCTGTTGGGGTAAATTGGTACATCAATTTCCCGACGCCGTAACTTTGCATACGATCTCTATTTGATGCAAATGATACCTTGTTGGAAAAATCTATCCGAGGACTACGCTGAAAAATGAAAATGTAAACTTTCAACGAGCAAGATTCCCCCCAAAACGTCGTTTAGGGCCTCAAAACGGCTTTGGAAGTTTAGGACCCGAAAAACTACTAAAAACAGTAAGTTGTGCTATAAATAAGGAAACTGAAAGAATTGAAAGAACAATGTTGGGGCCCCAAGTGGAATAGGCGGGTGGCCACCAATATCCACTTAGATCACGCTAATATGGGACATTCTGAAGAATATGAATGCAGCAGGACCCAGCTGTTGTTGCCTATGTAGGGGAGCAGAAGAAACAATCACACACCTGTTTATGGAATGCCCATTCTCGCATCAAGTATGGAAAGGACTGGAAGACAGTCTTCAACAGGTATGCCTTTGGGAAGATGATACCATTGAATGGAACTTCAAACACTGGATCATGGATCTGATGCTCAAATCTATTTGTTGTATTCCATACTTAGTGTCGCAGAGTATTTGGAAGGTTAGAAATGCAGCTATCTTTGAGAATACTCATTTACCTGGGTTCTATGTTATCTCTAATGTAATAGCTAACTACAGGTTCTTCATTGACAAAGAAAGAACTAAAAAACCCAGGATAATGAAGGGAATGGTTATAAAAGCGGAAAATACAGGTTTTTTTTATGGGGCCTGTGAGGAACCTGATAGAGTCTGTGGATTAGGGGGATTTTTACAGATACAGAACAGGAGAACAATAGAGTTCAAAGCAAATTGAGGCTTAGGTTCAAATAATAAAGCTGAAGGTTTGGCACTGCGATTACTGTTGTAGATTGCAAGAGAGGAGTTAGTATCTTCACTACACATCTTTGGAGATTTATAAATTTGGATCAAAGTTATGAAAAATGAACAAAAAATATCGAATTTGAATCTTACAGGTATTGGACAAAATCTGGAATTTCTAACACAGTATTTTGATGTACTTAAATACAGTCATATATAGAGAGAGCATAACGAGAAAGCTGATGTACTTTCCAAAGATGGTCTTCTCCTTCCCTTAGGAGTTTGTGAGAGGATCATAAATATGGGAGGACGACAGGTAATTACAAGAAAAATTATGGAATTCATGGTCTGAAGACAAGGATAGAAGGATCCTTAAGATTTTCAAACTAAGGAAAAATGTTGCTTACAACTATGATGTAATATTTTCTTAACATTGCAAAGCATAGAAAGTAGTTTTGATAATTTTGATGGAAAGCACTGAAAATGTAGTTTTGATAATTCTCGTGGAAAGCATTGAAGTAACTTTTCGAAATAGTGCAACTACCTGAAGAATATAATCTATACTTCTTATAAATGAATAGGTTATGACTTTTTTCTATGAAAAACAAAACAAAAATAATATCATATATACTTAAAAAATTAAAAACATATAAATCATATTTTAACTATAAACATAATATTGCTACAGCTATTTCTTTTGTTTTTATAAAATTTTGTATAACTATATAGATATTTTTAATGACAAATAAATAACAAAAATAATAATATATATACTTACAAAAATTATAAACATATATATCATGTCTTAACTATAAACATATAAACATAATATTAAAAGAGGATCTACAACTATTTTTCCTTTCCTCTTTTATAAAGTTTTGTATAACCATACGTATCTATTTTAATTCTATGTTTAATTGTTTTTTTTTCCATATTTTATGTAACAATACATGTATATGTTAAGTTTCCCACCTGGATGGTTACATGTATATGTTGAAGTCTCCCACCTGGATGGTTGTGTGTGAAAAGGAAAATATAATAAGATACGATCTATTAATACCACATGCGTTCGAGGAAAAGCTACTGAAGGACTAGAGTGGTATAAAGAGGAGAGATTGATCTTAACCCTGTGATCTGTTGTATTTTTTATCAGTTTGGTATTTCATGTATTGTTCATATCGATTTGATGTGATGTAATATTTTAGAAGTTCAGTATTAGATGTATTGTTCTTATCATTTTAATGTAATATTAGGGTTCTTGGGCGCAGGTTTCAAATTTGAAGCCTTCAGGGCCCTTCAAAGGCCATTTTACACGTCATAGAAGGCCACTTCAAATTTTACCATGCAAAAGAAATTTCATTTCAGGGTAAGCCCTTCAATAATTAAATTAACCATTATTGTTTAAAATTGCAACAGAAGGGTAGCTTCAAATTTCACCCATCGACAGTTTTTAGTGGGAAATTGGGAATGTGGCTACTAGCTGGGTGACTTGGGAGTGGGACTCAGTTACTCTCCAACATCCACGTGTTCGATCATCCATGGATCATGGACCATTGGGCCTCTAATAATATCATTGAACAACTTACGTGGACCAGCTTACACTGAGCAACCCATGACTTGAACGCTTCTAAGTTCTCGTGTTTGCAATGAGCGCTTACGTGTTTAACACATTTAATGGAAGCAACAAATTTATTAAACCTGGTTGGTGGCTCATACATGTTGTTGGCAGTGGGATTACCAAGTTACCAGTTATCACATACCAATTCGTGAATTTTGACTTAGTGAGTTAATTGAGCATTCAATGCATAATATATTATGTTAATGTACCCTGAATTTGGCATTTCAGACAAAATCCACAATCCATAAACTTCTTATAATGTTGCAGGATGCTGCTCCTGCCCGTGGCCCCTACCCACAGCCCTGCGTTTTCTTTGCTGTATCAAGTTAATCCTACTGTCTACGGCTTCCAACCTGACACCTTGTGTTTTCTTTGTTGTATCAAGTCAATCCTACGGCTCCCGAGTCCCACCTTATGTTTTCTTTGTTGTATCAAGTCAATGCTCGAATTCCATGCTTCCATGGCTCCAACCATCAATATATAATATTACAGGAATACAAACAAGTTTTTTCTTATACCCCTACTCCAGTGTGGTTGAGCTACTTCCAAGTTCCACCTACCCTATCTCCTCCAGTCCTCCAGGAGAGTTTGCGGAGCGAAGCTGCCAATGCCATCCTACCATAAACATATATAGAGAAATTCGTTTTCTTTGAGGAGCTCAACTTCAAGGCTAACTACATTTCCGACATCCTATGAATTTACAGGTATGTACATCATTTTATCCATTCATGATCCCATCAATTATTTAAAAATTTTGTTATTTGATTAAAATTTTGTAACTTCAAAGTATTAACACAATATTATTATTTGACTGAAATTTTGTTACTTCAAATGGGCCTTGAAGGCTTCCAATTTGAAGCCTGGACCCGAGAGTGGGTTAGTCACAAATCTCCGTAAAAGGCTATTTAGAACGACATTTGTCAATTCCCAACTGTAGCAACAACAACAATTGATTCTTTCTTCATATGTCTTGTGTATACGCATATGATTCCATGTGCTCCTTGCCTTGCCCTATTTTCCATTGTCGCCTGATCGAAGCTCTTGAGAATTTATCTTCCCTTTAAATTTCCTAAAATGGAGGTGACAAGGAAGATGATTGTTTTCACTCTGAAACCGAGTTCTTCCTTGTTCAGCTTCCACTGGCCACGGTTGCATCCCTACGAGAAAAAAGTGTGCATAGTGCACCCCCGAGCTTTACTAAAAAGCCTGGGGATTTGGGGAGGTTCCCACTCTGCTAACCTCCATGCATCTAGTTAATGAGTTAGATCAAGAATCCAGACTTTGTATCTAAAACTATATTACATGATCTATTTTCCCCAATTGTTCAGTCGTCGAATCGACACCTTCCTCTAGTACACAGTTTAAGATTCTTGGTATTTATTAATATGAAGACCACCGATGCTACTACACTTACAATCCGTGTTCAACTGTACAAACTGGGACAAAAATATTTTTGTAATCTTGATTTTTAGAACGACAATGCTACTTTACCTTTTGATTTTGTTGCCCTTATTGGCTAGTCTAGAATAAAACAAGAACTCCAACCATATAACAAGAACTTCAACCATCTATACATCTCCTCGCTACTTGGTCTACCTACGTTTTACTTATGCTTCACAAGTTACAACCCATCCTCTACTCCATCATACCATAGATTTAGTATGTATAACGAGATCTAGGGGGAGGGCTACAGAGAAGAAGCATCCAGGGTCCTTAATAAGCTATTGAGAACAACATTTTCCTCGAGTCGGATAGTTCTCTTTGCTCAAAACATAACATAGAATGTAACATGTAAGGAGTGCTTAAACTTATTCTATCCCAAGTACGTGTGGCATTCATAGTGTTGAATGACAAATTAAAACATATATTGTTTTCATTGGCATTCAATTCTTCCATAGGGTACACAATTAGAGTGACAAAGAATCTTGCTATTAGTTTTCAATCCAATCCAACTTCTTTGTTGAACGGTTCTCTCCAATATACTTGCGTGAAGAAGGATTATAAATGGAAATGCAGTTATTTGATAGAGGTACATGAAAGTGAATTATGGTCCTCAATTTGAAGTAAAAAAAAGTTACCATTCAGATTATTTCCCTTCACCTTTTTTACTACCTTTCTGCATACATCTCTATTGCTCACTAATTTAGTAACAGATACAAACCAAACTCAACGTCTAATGTTTTTGGCTTATGAAACAATTTCTTCCTTTGTTTTTCTTACATTATCATTTTTTCCAATGTTAAGTAGGCTAGAATTTATATTAGTTTGAAGAACGCTAGTGATTTACAAAGATTGAACTTTTCCAAGAATAAGCATCACGTTGCTTTTAGAGGAGTTGAAGAACCAAATTCTTCATCGAGCTTGTAGTGTTTGAAGCAACCTAGGAACCCATTTTAAGAGGTATTAAATATTATTATACTGGTTAAAAGTTGGATTGGAATTGGGCTAGCAAGCTAACTGTAGCTGATGCAGAAAAAAAAGATCTATAAATTTAGTTATGACAATTCACACTGAACATCTAGAAAGTGGATTTTCTATGTCTCCTAAGTTATGTTTCACTAATAAATTCTTCATGTTCAAGCAGATCATGAAAGAGTAAAATAGTATTAATTTTGGCTGCAAGGATGACATTTGGATTGGAATGAGGTTAGCAAGTTAATTGTATTGTTATACTGGTTAAAAGTTTAAGAGGCAAGATCAATTTGGGAAACTTCTAAGATGACAAAGGTGGCATAGTAGCTTAGAGACTGAGCTACTAGATCGAGGCGAAATATGGTTGTGTTATATGACATATATAAGGTTCAGTGCTGCTATATCCACTGCAAAATAAAGCCTCTCGACTTTACTATGTAAGTAAACATTGAAATTTTGATGTACTAGTACATTTTCAAATGAAAAGAATAGCTTATTTTTACATGGCAGCATTGAAGGGTTCAATATCTCATAGCCCTTCAACGTGAAATGGGACCCCACCCTTCAAATTTGATCCCTGCTCGGGCGTCTCTCTAGCGTTGCACTACAGAACAAGCTTGGCGCACCCGACAACAAAATCCCAAATATATCAATGCCACAAAGTACAGTTCAATTAAGAACCAGAGAAGCCTACTCAACTGTTCGTACACCACATAGACCTTCAAGACAAACACTCCTGATGTTAAAACAGTGAATTGGTTTAATGCTTCTTCTACCAGCAAAAAAAGTTGAGGGAAAATAGTATCTCTTTTGCCCATTTAAGGAAGCCAGGTAGCAATGCGGATTAGAGGTATGGGAGTTGAGTTGGTGTTCTTGCTCATCGTTTCAAACTTGAGCACCACATGCCCACATGAATTCAATCATGATAGGGGTGAAGGTCGGTCTATTATTATAGGTTTTATTACAGAGAACCATTAGAGACATGCTGCCTTCAGTTGAAAAAAAAAGATATAAATGATGTTGCAGAGATTACCGGGATCTTTCCTTTTTTTCAATATCTCTGTAGTTGGCTTAGCTACCACATAGACTTTGTTCCATTCTGACAGCTTCACTTGTCACACCTTGTTGCTTTCTATATGTGTATGGTATAAGATGAACCATGGCAAATGGAAGTTGGAGCTGCTCGGCTTCCATATCAGTTTCCAGACAATCTCTGACTTATAGTAGATTTTTATCTTCATTGTTTGAACAAACCCTCTTCAATGTCTTGTGAACAAGAGCTTATTTCATTGTGATCCAAATGTAATAGAATACTCTGTTCCAATTCGTGTGGGATGCCTCGCTTTTCTGGTGAAATTTTCATAGAAACCCGGTCAAATTTGTTCTTGGAAATTGTTATTTCCACAATTCTGCAATTTCAGTAATCATAATTGCCTCTCCTAACCTGAATGCCCTATTTTAAAACTACCTAGATCGCCGAAATTGCGATTTGAACACTTCAAATTACCATTTCAACTATTCTTTCTCTACCGAATTCAAATGGTCCATGCCTCTTTTACTTCGTCAAATGATTCTGGATCAATGGGATCAACAACGGCTCTGGGCTCTGGCAACTTGATCTTCAACCACTAGTAGTGCCCCCGCCTATGATGCCTATGCTTTTTTTTGGACCCATACAAAGATCTCTAGCTCCCTCCACCACTGCTGTGTTTACTCCTACCCCACTGCTGCTGATAGGTATCCAACTATATCTTTATATGTATCTCGGAGGCATTTTAGTTAAGCAAGCAATGTGCATCCCGTGTTAATGACTGCTGCGGGGCCTAGCCTATTATTAGTTACACAATAGGCCCCTGCAGCCATCATTAACACTTTGCTGCAGGGTGCATATTGCTTGCCTTTTAGGTAATTAGCCCTTATACTGCTCCCTTCCAATTTGGTTCATTTCTCTTTGTACTTTCTAATCTTGTCTTGTAAAGGTTGTTCTTGGTTTCATACTTCATGTGCAAACTCCTTAGTGTGGCTGATCTTTTCACGACTTCATCTTTGTAGAATTTTATGCACTCAATTGTCTGCTGGTTTGTGTTAACAATTTGTGGATTTCACCTACAGCCGGTTATGCATTGGCTGTAGGTTACTTATAAATTTCTCTGTAATAGTCAAACACACAACAGAATGCTACTAACAGGCAGAAATACACATTTTAAACATTCACACATGAAAATAGACTCAGAGATTTTTGGCCAAATCGAGCCCTGGAAAAACCCCCACGGGGAAAACCAGTTGAGAGAGAGAGGTATTTATTATTTCTTCAGCAAAGTCAATGTAACAGCAGTACAAGAAAAAATACAACTTATCTCCACATTAAATGCACCCTAGACTGCCTCGATTTCTGTGCACAACAGTTGCCTAGAAATGCGTGCTGAAGCTTCTCGATTTCTGTGCAAATAATGACTTGGTTTCAGTGCTGTACCTTCCTTGTTTTCAGTGCAAACAACTCTTGAAATCTGTGCAGACTCTACCTCGATTTCTGTGCTTGTGTCAACTCCAAAACCTTAACAGAAATGACTGCTGTACGGACCAGAACAGTGCCAGTCATTCCCAGAAAACCGTGCAGAAGTACATCCTCGAAATGCGTGCAGTATACCTCGGGATTTGTGCTTGGGTTTGCTGTCTCGATATCTGTGCCTCAACAGTGTGAAGCTTCCTTGAAAACTGAGCCCACAATCATCCTCGAACTACGTGCAATGGGGAATGCTGCTGTACGGAATGAACTCGGGTTTAGTGCTGAAGATGACAGCTGCTTCTATTTACTGTGCTGATAATAAATGCCAACAATGCAAGCCTCGAAATCTGAGCCAATATTCAATGCTGAACTCGTGTCTTGAGAATCATGCCAAAAGGAAAATGACAGTCTCGAAACTCGTGCAGGAGCCCTAGCTCTATCAATCGACCTCTCTCTCTTTCATTCACAAGAACAATGCATTAGGTTTTGCCTTCCTCATACCTTTTGTCTAATCCCTAGATGGGTATCTAATCCAACGGTGGATATTAACTCAATCCAATGGCTAGGATAAGATGAGAGCAAAAATCACTTTAATTAATTCACTTAAATAAATTATTTGCTCACCCACTTTAACTTTAGCAAAAAGTGACTTTCAAAATATAAAGTCTTATTAAATGTGTTTTTAATGTGAGGGTCACTTTTCCCCTTTCTTAGTGACTTAGGCTAAAAATCACTAGGGGAAGACATCCCTAGGTACAAAACTAACAATCTTTCTCTTTGATATCCTCGATGTGGGCACTTTGGGTTGAAAGACTATATCATAGCGTCCGTTGCTTTATTCTCTTCAGAATGATTTCACATTCCGTTTTAGTTGGACTCAAGCTCTCTCTAGGCGTGACTCATCTCAATTTTCATAAATTTCTGGTTAGATACAAAATCTGTGAAAGCAGCTTTTGAACCTTTGGAATCCAGCAACATCTTCCTGTTTTTACTCGGAGAGTTTTTCTTTCAATTCCTCAACCATAGCTTCTGCTCTAACAGGAATCTATTGAAGGTAATTTCTCCCTTGACGCTCTGCTTCAGCTACTTTCACTGCAGCCATCCTCAGGAACTCTTTCTGATGTAGCCCAGGTTGGGGCTGAATTAACCACAACAATCAAGTCTGCAAATTCAATCCAAAACAGAGCACACATCAACAATTGAAGCACGTACACGGAATTTTAAACACAAAACTAACAAAAAAGAAATTTAAGCATGCATAACCAACAATTATACTAATTTGCCAATCCAAGAAGTTACATCCTCAAGGCCTCAATGGGCTTCATCTGGTGCTGAAAATTACTACTGGACTAACTTTTAATTTTCTGCAAAATACTGAAGGGAGGCAAGGGAGTCTCTGGTAGTACTTACTTCATTTAAAAGAGAGAGAGAGAGAGTAGTTCGTAAAAATTTGACTTATGTGGTGTTAATTTTTGCAAGTTTTGTGTCATAATACATGTCTATTTAATTTTATGTTAAAATCTCACCCGGGGATGGTTGTGCGTGAAAGGGAAACAATAATAAGATACGATTTATTAATACCACATGCGTTAGAGGAAAAGCAACTCGAGGACTAGAGTAGTATAAAGCGGAGAGAGTTTGTACAAATCCTCTTTCCTAGTGTATTGTTTAAGTTTATGTGAAATTTTTGAAACATTGTATTTTGAATCACATCACATGATATTAACAGTAATTTTACAGGAGGAGAGTCCACTCATGGTATCTTGCTACTGGGGATATCGAGTGTCGCTTGGTCGTTCTACTACAGTACAAGCTTGGCGTACAATAGAGCCCACTCAGTACCTCGTGGTTCTCCGGCGTCGCTTGAGCATTTCAATGCACTACCGAACAAACTTGGCGCACCCTTGCCAACACACAAGCCAAATAAATCAGTGCCAAATGCGCAGTCTGATCAAGAACCGGATGATAACTCTGTTGGCTGCTGTGGATTAGTTAGGTTTCGTTTTCTTCAAAGCTTCAAATGAACGGGATGTGGTACTGGCAGTGTGGATGTGCTGCTTAACAAAAGAAGAGGATCAAGGGAGCTTGATCGAGCCTGATCATTCAAATTCATATGGTATTGAATAAATGATGAGTCCCATCCCCAGCCCGAAGCTTATGTTGTAGTCTATTAATTAATTTTTTCAGGGTTTACGGCTTCATCCTATATTCTATCTTTGCCATGGTAATATCAAAACTGATTTTACTGCTTATCCGGCTCTTATCAAATTTCTTAACCATCATACTAACACTAATTTTATTGTTTACCCTGCTCTGCTAATACTATGATAACCCTAGATATTAAATTTGATCGAGCCTAATCATTCAAATTCTCAAGGTATTGAATAACTGTTGAATCCCATCCCCAGCCTGATCATTCAAATTCATATGGTATTGCATAACTGCTGAATCCCATCCCCAGCCCGAATTTTATGTTGTAGTCTATTAATTAATTTTTTCAGGGTTTACGGCTTCATCCTATATTCTATCTTTGCCATGGAAATATCAAAACTAATTTTACTGCTTATCCGGCTCTTATCAAATTTCTTAACCATCATACTAACACTAATTTTGTTGTTTATCCTGCTCTGCTAATACTATGATAACCCTAGATATTAAATTTGATCGAGCCTGATCATTCAAATTCTCAAGGTATTGAATAACTGCTGAATCCCATCCCCAGCCTGATCATTCAAATTCATATGGTATTGCATAACTGTTGAATCCCATCCCCCGCCCCGAATTTTATGTTGTAGTCTATTAATTATTGTTTTCAGGGTTTATGGCTTCATCCTATATTTTATCTTTGCCATGGTAATATCAAAACTAATTTTACTGCTTATCCGGCTCTGATCAAATTTCTTAACCATCATACTAACACTAATTTTGTTGTTTATCCTGCTCTGCTGATACTATGATAACCCTAGATATTAAATTCGATCGAGCCTGATCATTCAAATTCTTAAGGTATTGAACTGAATCCCATCCCCACCCCGAATTTTATGTTGTAGTCTATTAGTATTTTTTTTGCCATGGTAATAACAAAACTAATTTTACTGCTTATCCGGCGATCATATTTCCTAACCATCATACTAACACTAATTTTATTGTTTATACTGCTCTGCTAATACTCTTATAACCCTAGATATTAAACTTATCATGTTCTGCTAATGTTCTAATAACCCTGCTTTGCTAATACTCTTATAACCCTAGATATTAAACTTATCATGTTCTGCTAAAGCTCTAATAACCCTATATACTGAATTTCAATTGCTCGTTTCTCATACATTTCATTTGAGTTAAACAAGTGTCTTTCTCGCTACCTGGATGTCCAACCCCTATCGCTTTTCCATCCACTATCAACAGCATTCTTTGTCAACCTGATTAATTCAATATTCCCATCCTCGTTCCTTTTTCTTCTTTACTGTCTAAATTATCTTTTTTAAAGAAAAACTCTGGAAAATCTTTCAAGTATTTTTTATTATTATTCATGGATGGTATTAATTGAACCCGTGATGTCCCAAATCTAAGAGGTTCCACGGCTTGCTCGAAGACCACTAAAGCTAATCCACGAAGCTAAAAAATTTCCATTGCTGGAGATCTCAGGTTTCTTGCAGGGAAGATCTGAGTATCCTAACCAACTTGCACAATTTAAACTGATCTGTGTGAGGTGTAGTCTACGTAGAGCCTTGATGGAAGCCATGTTGTCACATCCAATGCTAATAAACTAAAAAGGAAATGGAAAGATATCTAATGTGAAAAAAATGTTAACCATAAATAACAAACTATCATAAATCCATCAAAACCCTGCATCTTATAAACAACAAAAAGGTCACACCTTTTTTTCTTCCTTATCTTTCTTGGTGTTCAACAAATCCGGCATTAAAATGAATCCATCCCCTCGTCCCTCAGTTACCCATATCTATAATCCCATGTTAGATCAAATTCCCTGAATTTGGCAGTGGGATCTCATCCATTCATTTGTAAATGAAGTTTTCTATCTATAATTCATTTTTACCTGTATGATAAGTGGATTTGGATAAGATTTTAGGGCTTGTTCTGATGGGCTTCTGTTTGTATGGCAGTGGATTTCAATCACCCAACCCATCGCTGACAACTGTAATATGCAGAGTTGCTTGCTTTTGGAAAAATTCAAAACATATATGGCCCCTCCGGCTGTCTCTCCGTCAACTTTTTCAAACTTCAGCTGACCCTTCCCTTCCTCCCATCTTGTCATGGGCTTGCCGCTCCCATCGTCGTCCACATTAATGCAGGGTGGCGAAATCGTGGAAGCTTGGTGAAATCGAACTCAAGCCCGCCATCGAGCCCGACTCTCCATCGCGGCCTGCAGCATTCATCCCTTGCGCCTGAAACAAAAACGATTTTGCCTACCTGCATACACCCGTCCTCCATCGAGCAGAGTCCTGAAGGTGGACAGAGATCTGCCAGCTATATTCGTGTCGAATAGTCCCAGTGATTTGTTTCAGATTCTTCGAAATTGTAAAAGAGGGGACATCGACATTAAAGAATGCTGCCTACTCTCGGTATTGAGCTGATTCACAACTTTGCTCTACAAAGCGAGCTGTTTGGTACAATTTCCTCTTATCGCTGGTACCATCACTAAGCAATTCCATCTACACTTGCAACAGTATTTGTGAGCATCTCAGTATATAGTAGATGCTTATCGCTGGAACCATCAGTGAGCATTTCCATCTACACTTGCAACAGTAGAACACTGATTTTCAAAGTTACCTTGTACATAGCAACAACAAATTACATATTTCTGGCAAACCATTACATCAACAAACAAAAAAGGTAATAACAAGTTTTAGAATGTAAAGTTTTTGGTAAAAGTTATATTGGTAAAGAATTTTATTATGTAAACATTGGGATGTCGTTTTATTTTAGAAATTGTTTTATGCTGCATAAAGAATAGGTTAGTGGCAGATCTGCATTTTCTAAGATCAAGCTAGCAAATACGCTCGAAGATATATCTGTATCTTTATTAAAAATGAATACCTCCACCTGTTTTCTTCAATTAAAACCATGTTTTTCCAAATCTTGCCAAATCTTCAGTCTACATGGCATAAATTTGTTTCTGAAAGAAATATAACTAAGGCCATAGAATTTTTGAGTTTTGATATTTCTTGGACGATGGCATCTATATCCTTGCAACATGATCACCGTTCACCATGTCTGCCTTTGTTAAATCAAAGTTGGCCAATTGGAATAAGCAAGTACTATCTTCCTTTCATCATCACTTTTATTTTACATCTGCTCCTTGCTTTCAGTTTAAATTATTAATGATGTTTTATAAAAGGATTGTTCATGAAAATTAGCATTTCAACTTTTAACAGATTTTAAAAGTTGAATGCGCCACCAATATTTCATGAGCAAAGTTGATGTGAATCAGCTCACTACCGAGAGAAGGCAGCGTTCTTTAATGTCGATGTCTGCTCTTTTACAATGTTAAAAAATATGAAACAAATCACTGGGACTAATCAACACGGATTTAGCTCACAGATCTCTATCCACCTTCAGGACTCTGCTTGACAGAGAATGGGTGTATGCAGGTGGGTGAAATTGTTTTTGTTTCAGGCATAGGGGATGAATGCTGCAGGCTGCAGGCGAGAGTCGGGCTTGAGTTTGATTTCACCAACCTCCCATGATTTTGCCACCCTGGATTAATGTGGATGATGGTGGGAGCGGCAGGCACATGACGGGACTAGGGGAAGAGAGGGGTCAGTTGGAGTTTGAAAAAGTTGCCGGAGGGGACCGGACTATTTCTCCATCCAGATGAAATCGTCGAGACAACTCCATTAGTTTGATTTTTCTTCCACCTGCAGAAAAAGTTGAGGGGAAATAGTATTTTTTTGCCAAATTTAAGGGAGCCAGGTAGAAATGGGGATTAGAGCCATGGGAGTTGGTGTTCTTGCTCATCGTTTGAAACTTGAGCACCACATGCTGACATGAATTCAATCATGATAGGGGTAAAGATCGGTTTATTTAACAGAAGACTTAATATCCGCAGTTTTCCATAGCCCAAGCAGGTAATGGAAAGTTGTGCTCTCCCAAGAAATTTCAGATTGCACCATGTTCCTTAATTTCTTCACAGTTATTCCTGTGTACCTAGTTCACCAAAGAACCCTTTTTTTTTATTTGCACATACAGGGCATAGAATTTGCTCTTTTGTGGGCTTTGCAGTCACAATTTTTACCTTTACTTCAATGGCTCCCCTGACACTCGTTGTGATCAAATTGACCTCCTCTTGCTACCTTGGCTTTGGATGTTCCCTGTACCTCTGGGTAGCATGCACACCCAATCTCACTGCTTAGGAAGGGCTCCTCTTCCACCATTGATGATCTCCAAGCCACTTGGCTACAACTTATGGCTAATAGCCAGTTTAAATCATCATCGTTTGAATTATCATCACCAGGATCTCAAGAAGAGCAAATTCCATCCCTAAAATGATGGAACCGATTGGTATCTCTAACAAAAATTTATCGCTTTACAAATCTGAACTTGGTGACAATGTGGCAATCACCACACATACAAAAGGTTATTTATCACCCGAATATGTGTCCTTGGGCATGTATTTATAAGCCCAAAAATATTAGCAAGCTTTTCACTGTGGCCATAGAGAACACGTCCCTTATCCTCCTCTTCCACATCTTGTAGCACAAAGTTCATGTTGGGTGCATACCCTGCATCCTTCATCATATTTCTTACCTTTGCAACATCATCCCCTCTACTCACCATAGCATATATATATGACAGCAGCACATAATTTCCAGCATTTTTGGGTTCAAGAATAAAAAGACGTTTTGCCACATGCTCTGCTAAATCTATATTTCCATGTATTCTGCAGGTACCAAGTAAATCTCCCAAAACACACGCATCAGGTTCAAGTGGTATCATGTTGATAAAGTGTTGTGCCTCCTCGGATATCCAGAGCAACCAAGAAGATCAACCATACAGGCATAATGCTTCACAATAACCTTAATGCCATAATCACGACTCATGCTCCTGAAATATTGCCAGCCTTCAATTACCAAGCCAGCATGACGTGCCCATGCATAGCATATCATGAAATTATTGCGTCCCACAAAGCCACATCTCTATGAGGAATTCTGTCAAACACTTGGTGAGCATCGATTATGTTTCCACATTTTGCATACATAACTACAAGAGCACTGCCTACAACGACATCAGACTCTAAGCCACCTTTTAATATAAACACGAGGATTTCCTTGCCTTGTTGTAGAACTGCCAAACTGGTGCATACAGAAAACACACTCATAACAGTGACCGAATTCAATTTCACACCCGACAACTGCATTTTATAAACGAACTTCAAGGCCTCATCACCAAGCCCATTCTGCACATATCCTGTATTTGTGGAGCATCACCAGTAGTCGCCACATGATCAATGTCCCTCAAAATGATGGAAGCATTTGGTATCACTCACAATAGTATTTCATCCGACAATCTTGGATATGAACTCGATAGCTATGTGGCAGTAATCACAAACATGAAGATTCTTTGAAATTTGGGTTTATGTCCCAGGGCTTGTGTTGATAAGCCCAAAAGAAATGGCAAGCCTTTCACCGTGGCTACGGAGAATCTCTTCTTTCTTCTGCTGCTCAAGATCATGTGGTACAGAGCTTCTGTTAGGCACATAACGTATAGACCTCATCTGCCTGTCCAACTGCTCTAAATTTGCATATATTTTCTCTTTCTATGAGTGAGATTTGTCGCCAACTGTAAATGCATGCACCCTGTTTTTTTACTTCAATCCAGTTTATCTCGGAGTTTTTTCCGATTGCTGGTCTTCCACTGTTTTTCTCACCTTTGCTACATCACCCCACCTGCCAGCCTCAGCATAGATGTTTGACAGCAGTACATAATTTCCAGCATCGTCAGGTTCTATCTCAAAAAACTGTTCTGCCACACATTCTGCTAGTGGAACATTGCGTTGAATTTTTGCATGCACTGAAATGGCATGTTTTGGGAGACAAAACATGCCATTTCAGTGCATGTTTTGGGTTCCAAAACACTAGCATTTGGCTCAAATGGCATGTTTTGTATGAAATCATGTACCCCATCCAGATGGCCAAACCGGCCTAGAAGATCAACCATGCGAGCATGATGTTCCATTTTGGGCAGAATACCATAATGCCGATTCAATTAAAGTACTACCCCCCTTCCTCTACAAGGCCTGCATGACTACAGGCAGACAGAAGAGCAGTAAAGGTAATATGATTTGGCTGCACTCATGCCTGCTGCATTTGTTGAAATAATTGAAGGGTAGCTTCACCATGTCCATGACTAGCATACCCAGCCATCATCGTTGTCCATGAAACAACATTCCTTTAAGACATTTTGTCAAAAACCCGCAATGCATTACCTATACGGTTATACCCCCGCACTTTGCCTACATGTCTATAACATCATTCCCTACAAAGACATCTGAATCGAAACCTTCTTTAACTGTAAACCCAGGGATCTCTTTACCCTGTTGCAAAGCTGCTAGATGCACACATACCGGAAGAATGTTAGAGAATGTCATTGAATCGGGCTTTGGACAAGACAACTGCATTTGGATGAAGAATTTCAAGGCCTCACAGCAGTACACATTCTGAGTATATCCGACAATCATCAAAGTCCAGGAGAGTACATTTCTCCGAGACGTGTCGTCAAACACTTGGGGTGTATATTCTAAACTTTCACATCTCTTGCATTTGGCAAAAGAGTAAAAGCACTTCATGATAGTACCCCTTCCTTGCATATCCTCCCATCAATGAATTGCATGAAAACAACTTTCGTTAAGACATTTTGTCAAAAACATGACGTGCATTCTATATACTTTTATAGTTGGAATACGTCTACAAGAGTACATGCACATCCCACAAAAACATCCAACCCAAATCCACTGCTAGTTATATAATCATGAATCTTCTTGTCGTGTTCCCGGTCTGCTAAATTGGCACATGCAGGAAGAATACTAGAGACCGTAACTGAGCCTGCCCTCACACGGGCCAACCGCATTTGTGACAAGAGTTTCAAAAACTCATCCCCTGCACGCACGCACGCCTTGAGCACTTCTGGAAACATGAAATTATCAGACTGAATGCCTGATCATTTCATCTTATAATAGAGATCAAGAGCGTTCTTACAGAGCCCAAGTCTAGCATACCCTCTAATCAAAACATTTCACGAGAGCAAATTCGGGTTGAAAATATTATCAAACACTTTGCACACATCTTCTAAATCTCAGAACTTGGGAAACATATGCACAAGCTTGGTTCCGTGGTAGAAATTTTGACCAACTACATTCATTTTCATTTGGGTATGGAGTCGTTTAATCTCGACCAGGTTGGTACAACCCTCCATTACAGAGGCATAAGTATTAGTATCTAATTAAACATATCTCATAAAATATATAAAATATCTCAGAAAATATGGGAGGACTGTATATTTTTTAGACTCATTGGTACAGCTAAGAAGCATATACAATTATGAAGTATTGTCTAGCACTTAGTCAACTTTGAAGCTCTTTTTTGGTTATCTGTAACTTTTTGAAGATTTGATTTGTATGGAAACAGTTATTTTTTATTCTTATGGAATAGCAAGTAACTGTTTTTTATCTTTGTTAAAAAAAATTAAACATCTCGGATAAAACTCAATACCTCCTCTGACCATTTGCCCATACACATAGTTTGACACGGTTCCGACCAGGGATCAAATTTGAAGGGCTCATCTTAATTTTAACTTGAAGGGCCTATATTCAAGTCGCCTTCCAAATTTTTATAAGCTCATCTTTGTAGGGATGTGCTAATTAGTGAGTAATGCATATGTCAATAAATGGTTTGTTTCTTTTGGTAATCATTTGAATGTTCACTTTGAAAAAACTGAAAATGAACTGCAACAATTTGTAGTCCATGCCTAAAAATGGACAATTATGGTAAGAATATTTGCAAATAGTTAGGTATTGACTAAAGCAATTACTCAAAATGAGAATGTATTTTTGATAATCCAAGCAGTCAAATTTTTATCCATTCCTAACTTTTATAAATTAAATCTTCTTATATACTTATTCAAATTCATTATTGTATTAAACCTTAAACTGAAAAAAGACATATTTAACTCACCAAATCAATTAATACTTTGTCACCAAGATCATGTTTATCATCTTTGATTGGCAGCAACACACTCTTCTCCTTGCAGGGACCCTCGTCCACAAAGCAAGTCACCAACTACAACCAAAATTCGGAATGAAAATCCCTAATCAACACATAAACCCTAATAAAAACTAAAAAAAATTGGTTGTAGTAAACTTCAAAGAAAAAAATGAAGAAGATGTGCTTACCATCCCTCCAAAGATCAAAATCAAAAGCAATTTGCATTTCCTTGATACTTTGTAGTTTTCTTGATCCGAAAAAGAGATTGACATCAGTTCAACATAACCTAAGCCATAATTTAAAAAAAAATAAAAAATTCCACATGTCAATTTCAAATTCCATAGCCAGATATTACCTAGGTTGTGTTCAAATTCCATTAGCCAGATATTACCCAGGTTGTGGATGGATGATTTTAATTTCTCATTAATACATAGTTCATTTTGAGCATGCTTCCCGATCTTGTCTTCCCCTTTCTTGCGTGAATGAATAAGCTTGCATGAAAGAGCGGATGGTATTCTTTCTTTTATGTGATTAGCTTCCTTTTCGCTTCCTGTATGATAGCGTGCTTTCCAGTGAGAGAGGTTAGAGCTAGCCTTACTACTAGAATGAATTGCCTTCCTTAAAGCTTTGAATAAAGGATAAAGATAACTAGCTAAAAGGAGGTACGCTTGCTTCTTGCTGCTTTCGCTATCACTTAGAGAGATGTTGGTAGAATTTTTCCCTACGGATAAGTCAAAATTCTCTTAACTTAAAGCAGATTTCTAACTGACTCTAAGGTAAGAACAAAACAAAACAAATGCTACCTTGAAATTCATGAACTATCTTTCACAACAAGATTACATGCATTCAGAAGGGATGAAAGACATAACTCACCTTTCAATCTGACGTTTGTCCAGCTTCTAACTCTTGATCCAAAAGCTCCAATGTAGAACTTGTTGAAATCAAACAAGGAACAAGCATACAAGCTTCCAAATACCTTGAAGTAAAGATTAAATTCAAATCTAGACTAGATACATTCCATGTCAAGAACTTATGCAATACACATGAAATGGGAAAAACAAGACAAGTTATCTTTATTACAAACTTGAAGAATGCTTACAAAGGTTGCTTGATGTCCAAGCCAATCCTCCAACTTCAAGTGCTTTCTCCTCTAGCTATCTCCACAAGGCTGCAAGATCATAAGTTTGATACCTCTAAGAGTCCTCTCCTTTTGTTCATGGAATGGCTCTCTCTTATAGTGTGTGGTAGGGTTAACCAACAAGAGAGATGAGTGGATTTTGGGAGAACTAAGTGGATCAGGCCTACTAATCACAGAAAGTGAGTTAGGATCGAATCATGGACCCCAATCATCAGAAATCTCTCGAAAATCCAAAATCCCACAAGTCATGGCAAAAGGGCTAAAAAAGGTGTACCGTGCCCCTAGGTCAGAGCATAACGCGGTAGTACCGCGTGGCAGGGACAGAGCATAGCGCGGTAGTATGGACTACCGCGCACTCATAATGGAGCACGATGCGGTAATTAGGGTAAATGAAGTCTCAGCTAGGTTAATTCTTGACAGGGTGGATTTGCCTTCAAGGGTTGCTCATCATTTGTCTCTTCTGGGTGGTTTAAACAGTAGGGGAAGTCTTGTCAACTCTTTTTGTAGTGGAGATGCGACACTGTGGAATATGGAGGTATAACAGACGCCCCCTAAAGTGTGAGGTCAGAAGGGACTGATGGCCGAAAGACTTTACAAATATAGTACGGAGATAGCATCGAGGAGAGCGACAAGGAGCTGAAAAAGAAACAAAGTGTTAGACATACCACCAAGGTGGGCATCCCCATGCTCGGAAACAATTGACTCAAAGCATGGCTGCCGACCAATACATTGCAGATCCATGAGTACTGAGATGATATAGACTGTGGACAAGTCATGGCTACTATGAACAAGCGTAGATCCATGAGACAGTAATGACACAGCCACGACCAATACAAAAAGTGGATCTGTGTGACAATACAAAAGACATCTCCATCGCAACCTGGACACAATCAAGATACAAAGGTGTGCCCAGGGTCTTCTACCCGATCGCAAATGATACGAATCTAGCCATGTGATTACAAAGTGTTGAAGTCGAACATGGTAGAAACCATTTGATTACCGGTCAATGATGTGAACCGTTAACAAATGCGAGGGAAATCACCAATGATGACGATGATCCCCAAGGTATATGAAGTACATCTTAACGAAATGCGAATATATGAGTTGATGTCGAACATTCGAGAGATTGTTCGATCAGAGGTCAGTGATGTAAACCTACTGTCGAACACGAGGAAACCTGCCATTGAGGCATGCAGGTACCAAGGTACTAATGGTTGATCCCTAAGTCCAATTCCCGGATAGTGATTTGGTGTCGACGGGAATAGACTCGTCGAAGGTGGGCTATAATGATTCCCACATCATCGACACAGAATCGAAACGAACGATAAGATGATGAAACAATGGAGTATGTACTGACACAGCGGAGGTCTGACACAATGAATGACTCTAAACAATGCAACCCTTTGAACATATAACGGCATGTAACAGGACTTGGTAGCAAGGATTATTAATAGCAGAGGATAGACACCGAATGAGTAGGCTCGTGGCCAGGGAAACGACTCAGGATGATGACCATAACTCAGTGAAAAATAGATACCCATTATAGACAAGGGATAGACACATGCCATGTTCAAAGGTAACGACTGACAAGCTGCCAAAATAAACTTGACTTGTTCCCCATATTCCCCCGACATGATAGACGGGTACCTCTTTGTTGTTTTTTGAGCTTGAAGAGGATAACAGATGCTCGGTGTAGCTCATCTCATAGACGAGTCCAATCTCACATGTTTTACGAACTTGAGAAAGGAGGGGTTCGTCCCAAAGTGGGCCCTTCGATGTTAAATTTTAACGAGTCCAAGGAAGGAAAACTCGGTAGTTTTTCATATTTAGAGAGCCTGAAAAACTTAAAGGAGGCTCCATAATGTACTTTTTCGTAAATTTAGTCCCTCGATCCCGAAAAAGTGTAAAACAATTCTTGAGAGAACTCTCCCAGCTGAGATTGACTGAGGTATACCTTTCTCGTAAATAGTCTAGACGGGCCGAAAAAGGGGTAACCTATCACCGAATAGACGACCTTTCAAATACTTTTACAAGTGTGAAAGAGTCAAGATCACTTGGCAATCTTTTCAATTTTAGGGAGTCTGAAAAGAGCTTAACTATGGACTTCAATGGTCTTTTTCATAATTTTTAATTATTCTAGTCCGAAAAGAGAATAAAATACAACGAGGATAATACTTTCCTCATTGTTTAACGAACATGAGTAAAGCTAACCGAACTCGACACCATTTACTTGAGTTTGACAAGCACGACATGGGTGTAAAAGTGCTTGGAATCTTTTTCAAGTTTTAATCCAGAGCACGAAAAAGATAAAGTAGGCTCAAAACGAAGGTCAAACAATGAATAAACGCCAGTGTGAATACATTGTCTTTAAAGGAGATCCTGTCAAAAAGTGCTCATAAAACCAGATATTAGTAATGTGAAATGAGTTTTATTTTAACTAGGTAAAATAATAAGTAAAAAATAAGTGAAAAAGCGATATAAAGGATAGGTAAAAGTAGAAAGTTACCATTTCACTTGTGTATTTACCAAAAGAGGAGATTTTACCCATTTGAGGAGCAAAACTTCAAGAGTTCATATCTGGAGATTCAGGGCACTATTTCAATAGCCGTCTGCGCCAGGTAAGAGCTTTTAAGCTTCTCTTTCATTTCATGCATGAACAACTCATTTTCAGTAGGAAAAAGTAATTTTTTGGGCAAGCCCTATTAGGCAAAAATCGCCCTCCACAGTACCGCACGGGGGCTATATCGGGAAGCGCGGTACTGTTACACAGTACCGCGCTGTGAGTTTAAACAGAGGCGCGGTACTGTACAGTACCGCGCAGTCATATTTTACCCAGGCGCGATAGAGGTGAAACTTAGGATGAAAAAATCATTTTTTCCAAAAATTTTAGCTGAGGTTAAGTTGTTAAATAGTTATTGAACGTTTCCCATGCCCTTTTGTAGGTGTTTGAAACTTATTTGGAGCAAAATGGTCCATTGGAAAGAAAGAGAACATGAAGCAGATGATTTGGAGGCTGAAAAAGACCTACCGACTGTGACTGCATTGCGGGAATGTGGTTTGTTAAAATTCTTCAAGACCAAAGGCATTCGACAGTAAGCCAAACTTCTCACCCATCTTATTCAATTGTGGGACCCCGACATTCAAGCATTCCGAGTAGGAGAACACACCCTCGAGATTGAACTCGAGGATATTTATTTCCTCACAGGCCTCTCGAAAAGAGGAGCCCAGGTGAACTTTACTGGATACACAGCCTCAGAGGCGAGCACAGATGCATTGATTGCTCGGTATTGCTGTCAGGGTTCGAGTAAGAAAAGCAGCAAAGTGGTCATCAAAGATGTTATAGAACTTCCTGTAAAAACCGTGTTTTTCACCATCACACGTGCAACAAGGAGCACGGGTCCCCATCAGGCGTCCCGTACACAAATGAATCTCGCAGTGGATTGTATGGCGGGAACAGTATTTAACTGGTGTGAGGCAGTGTTGGCCAACCTCAAAGAGCAAGTGCACAAGTGTAGGGTTGGAGAGAATTCCCAATTTGGTTATGGGAGCATCCTAGTCACCTTCTTTTTGGCGAGGGTGCCATTATTGATCCCACAGATAGCTATGCCCCCCCGTCCACCTACCGAGCCATGGATGGCTCGATGGAGTGATTATGCAGGACGTCTTGGGGGACCTCAGCGCTTGGCTTTTGCTGAGAATTTCTTCTCCTGGCTCGAGGAACAAATAGTGATGATCGATGACTACCCCTATGGAGGGGTGGAATTCCGTGAGGACATAGACTTGGCATTGCCAGAAGATGAGGATTGAGACAACTCAGGTATGACCTTCATGGATATATATTTTTTCTTTTTTGAATATATAATTTTTATTGCTTTTTAGAATGTGTAAAAGACTTCTAATGTATGTTCGTATGCATGTCGCAGATCATGGACCACAGAGATCGATTGGGTACTCGCCATTACGTCGCGGTGGTGTTGATCGCCAAGCTGCTCCAGACGAGGAGGAGGACGAAGATGAAGCAGGAGGAGTCCGGGATATAGAGAGGAATTTACAGGGCTTAACTCATGGTATCCCTGCTATGAGGATGGATGACGTCCCTTTGCATCTCCAGCGGCATACTGTAGGTGTGCTTAGGTGGATTGACCGACTTCTTCGTAGGGTGGCTCGAGCTGTAGTGTGTTATCACCAGCAGCGTAAGGAATCTGACGAGGGACATGATAGATCTCCCAGATCTCCTTAGATGGTATTTTTTGTCTTTTTGCGGCATGTATATGATATGTAGGCTTTGAGAGCCAAATTTTTGTATGGGATTTGGTCCCAAATTTTGTCTTTAGACACAAACTTTATGTATTTGGAAAAACATTTTATATACAGTGATATGGACCTACTTTTATGATCTATTTATTTACAATGACTTGTGCGTTTTATTTTTTGTGATGTGTTTATGTATAGGCAAGATGCCAATCCAAAATGTAATTAGCTAATGAATCAGCTATACAATTGAATTCTCTTGGTACGTGTTGATATGAAATGAAATTGAAAGATCGTTCCAAGAGGCGTACCCTCCGAAATAAACGAAGTAGTATAGGATCGCGAACTGTGTAAACATGGTTTAGATGAGAAACCACGAGTTGGGAGTCTAAAAATATTAATAGGGAGTCAATTCCGAGTGAAGCAACCTCCGTCAAGAGTCCGATGACTGCATGGTACTCTGCGATATTGTTGGTTGTAGGACTCAAACAATTGGCTCCTGAAGATATCAACTCGCCAGTGGGAGAATAGACTACCCATGCTGCGAAAGCGAGATTCCGGGTATGCCGGCTTGCACCGTCGGCGAATCCAAAGTAGGTAGACATCTGTGCATAAAATCACGAGTCAAAGTAAGAATGGATACATACGGTCCATGCGCACACCAAAAAGAAAAACAAGCTAAGTACATTATGTACAAAAGTAACCCGCGTAGGGAAACCTTACGCATAGAAGCGTTTGAGGTATATCCCATTGCGGGGCCGTGCCAATGGCGTACCATCACAATCGATTAGTTCATAGGCTCCTTTTTCCAAGACACGTTTTACAACAAAGGAGTCGTACCACATAGATTCTAGTTTTCTTTTTCCGAGTTTATCGTGCATTTGATCATATGTGAGTACAAGGTCACCTTCATTGAAAATCCGAGGTTGAACGGATTTGTCATACTGAGCTTTGACGCGTTTTTTATGAGCTTCATTAGCTAAAGTAGCGTCGCGGCGGGTTTTATCTAGCTTGGATAGGTATAGGAACCATTCCTCTTCGGAAGTGGTGTGGGGAAGTAGCTCTATGGCTATCTTGAGTGATGGAATTTCACATTCAATCGGTAAAATGGCTTCTAGGCCATACACCAGTTGGAATGGTGTAAACCCAGTAGCACTTTTTATTGAGGTTCGGTATGCCCATAGTGCCGAGAATAGAGCTGAGTGCCAGTTGGATTTTTGGGTACCCACAATACACTGAATCATTCGTTTCAGGACTTTGTTAATGGCTTCAACTTGGCCATTAGCTTGTGGGTAGTACGGGGTTGAGTTTTCATGGCGAAAACCCAACTTGGCACTTAGTTCCTTGATCATATGGTTCCTGAAGTGGAAGCCATGATCGGTCACAATGGATTGTGGGACACCAAATCTAGCTATAATATGATTGAATATGAATTGTGCTGCTGTTTTGCCGTCTTCAGCATACGTAGGCATCGCTTCAGCCCATTTTGTGAAATAGTCGACAGCTACTATGACATAGCTATGCCCCCCGGCTGAAGTGGGCTTACAGTGCATGAAATCTATGCCCCATTTGGAAAAAGGGCCGATGGTAATAACAGGATGGAGTGGAGCAGGGTGCGAGTGTGTTTTGCTATGAAAGAATTAACATGGTGGACACTTCTTGACTGTTTCAATGCAGTCTTTGAAAATTGAGGGCCAGAAGTATCCTGCTCGCAGTATTTTCTGGGCCGTAGCCATCCCAGAGAGATGACCACCACATGCTCCAGCTTGGCAGTCATTAAGAACGCGTTCCGCCTCATCTAAGGTCAAACAGTGTCGAAGAACGGTGTCGACACCACGTCGATAAAGAGTATCGTTGACTATGAGGTAGTATTTTGCGTGATGTCGGATGCGTCGTCGTTCATCACGAGTGAGGTCGGGGCGGAAGCGTTGGGTTTGGAGATATAATAGAATATCCCCGTACCATGGATCAGACATGATAATGAGGAACAACGATTCATCAGGAAGAGAATCGATGGGCTCGGATTGCTCAGTAGCACGGGGCAAGTTACAAATCAACTCCGCAAAGACCAAAGACTTTTTGGACTTGGCTTTGACAAATTCCAAGTCAAACTCTTGAAGGATGACTATCCAACGAGAATATTTTCCCCCAAGCACTTGACGTGTGAGGATATAATACATTGGATTGAAATCGGCTATAACAGTGGTCCGACGGAGTAGAATGTAATGACAGAATCTCTGGACAGCAAAAACTGTTGCCAGAGCCAGTTTTTCAACATGTGAATAACGAGTTTCGGAGTCGAGAAGACTCTTACTAAGATAGTATACCACATGTTCTATGCCGTTGTGGTCTTCCTAGACTAGCACCATACCGATGGTGGAAGTCGAAGCTGCAAGATAAAGAATGTAATCCCGTGTGTAATCGAGGGGTTGGATCACAGGATCTTTGGTTAAGGCTACCTTTATATTATCAAAGGAGCGTTGGGCTTCGTCATCCCAGATAAAAGGAACGTTCTTCTTGAGAAGCCTCATATAGCCTTTTGTTATCTCGGAAAGATTACAGATGAAACGACGTAGAAAGTTTGCATGCGCTTGCAAACTTTGAAGTTTTGGAATGTTTGTGGGGGAAGGCAGGGCTAAGATAGCTTCTACCTTCGGAGGATCTAAACGTATCCCGCTTTTGGAGATTATGAATCCCAAAAGTTTTTCGGCTTCTACGCAAAAGACGCACTTATGCGGATTCAAACATATATTGTAGTGACGGCACCTTTCGAAAATGGCACTTAAGTGGTCAGGATGGTCTTCCCGGGTCCGAGAGTGAGTGGGAAGATCATCAAGATATGGTTCTACAATATGTTTGATGTCGTGAAATGCGTATGACATCGCCCGTTGGAAAGTTGCCCCGGCATTTTTAAGGCCAAAAGGTAACTTTCGATATGCGAAAATCCCCCAAGGGCAGATAAAGGCTGTTTTGTGTTGGTCGGCTGGGAGGATATCGATCTGATTATAGCCAGAAAAGCCATCCATAAATGAAAAGATGACACTCCCGGCACAGTTATCGATGATCTGGTCGATGAACGGAGTTGGGTAGTTGTCCTTTGGACAAGCTTTGTTCAAGTCACGGTAATCGACGCAGACTCTAATCGTTCCTTGTTTCTTGGCTACGGGAACGATGTTAGATACCCATTCTGTCAATGGGACAGGATAGATAAAACCAGCACGCAAAAGTTTTTCAACTTCTGCTTTAATAGCGGCTACCTTACGAGGATGGACGGGCCGAAGTTTCTGCCGAACAGGTCGGGTGCCAGGGAAGGTTGGAATTTCATGGACCACAATTGAAGGGTCTATTCCTGGCATTTCTTCATAACTCCAAGCAAAAACATCGCAGAAGGTTTTGAAGTAGGCACTATAGAACTCCATTTCGAGGGGAGTACATGTTTTGCCAATATGTATGTTTTCCACGATACCAGGATTCACCGAAATATCAATGGGAGTGGTTTCCATAAGGTTAGCCAAGTTTCCTTCGGAAAATACCTCGTCGAGGGAAGTGGGGAACTTGGTTTGGACCATCCCAAGTGAAGTATTGGGTTTTGTGTCGGGCTCAAGCGTCTGAATGTTGGGGAATGAAGATCGATGATGAAAATCTCCCCATGGTGGCTCATCACCGCACATAACCTCCATAATTGATTCGTCAGTGGGAAAAATCAAATTGAGAGGATTGATAAGTAGTGGGTATGAATGAGTTTTCGACGAGAGCTGTGCCACGGTATGATGGGTAGGACAGTCGACCCAATCGGTGGCTGATTGGATCGCTTCATATGCTACGAGGCTTCTGTTCAAAGGCATAGAGTTGCCGTAGTCTTCAATCTGAGCGGGACTCGGAATCACCCATGAATCATTGGAAGGGGTGACTTTTGATGAAATCATGTTGACTGGTTGAACATGGGTCCCCAGCTCTGGAAAAACTCCAATAAGGGAAGAATCCTTCATGAGACCAACACCTATGTCTTGGAACCGGTACCGAGGTTGATCCAATAACGGGACGGTGTTGGCGGAGTTCTGATGAGAGTCTGGGATACAGTAATCGAGTTGATCAATGGTGACAATTTTCCCTTCGTGAGGGAATTGCACAATCCGGAAGACTGTAGATGCTACGGCGGTCATGGCGTAAAACCAGTTCCGACCAAGTAGAAGATTGTAATCTAATGGTGCATCTACGACTTCAATGTGTATGGATACTGTTTTGCCCCCCAGTTCAACACCAATTGAGGGAATGAGTCCATAAGGTTGAAAACCGTGTCCATCAAATGCCCTGAGACTAGTGGGAGAAGTCGTGACTTCGGGTGAGCCTAAGGCTCTCCAGCAATTCAAAGACATAATTGACATGGAAGCACCTTCATCTAACACAGTGCGATGGATGCTATTTCCACGGATTTTTGTATGAACCTGGAAGGCTAACTGGTGGGAAAGCCGAGATTTAGCGTGCTCCAAGTTAAACATGATAGAGTTTGAAGTATCTAGGTCCATTGCCCCCAGTGCTGAAAGTAAGGTTCTACGCTACGTGGGGCAGTGTTGAAGAACCTCGAGAGTCGACATGGCGCAAGGTGCTTGAGCTAGATCCTCAACAATGTTGTAATTTTGGGCAGCTCGCGCGTTGGGATTAAATGTCGCCTTTTGTATGGTGCCCTTGGGTGGGCGTAGCACTGTGTCCGTAAGCGGTCTCTCGATATGGAGATGGCCGGTAGGGGGGGGAATAGGAGTCGGATCTTCAACAGGAGATTTGCCTTTGGCTATCTCAGGTTGTTTGTTTGAACTTGGAGGGTTGTCATACGTCTTTGAATGAGTGGTGATATGAATCTCCTCATTACTCATCATCAGGATTTCGCGATTCGTGGACGTCTCTCCGCGGGTAGGGTTGGTCGGGTTGCCCCCTTGTGGGGTTTCTTGGCCAACCATCTGCTGTTGCTGTTGAGGGAAAGGGTCAGTTAACACTGCCGGGCGAGAGGATCCTTTAACAAATTTGTTGACTTCGTCCTTGTAGGGACAGTCACGTGTGTAGTGATCGTCTTGACAAATTAGGCAGGGAAACTTAGCCTTTCGATGTGGTTTCTGGTCGTTGTGGGTGGGTTGTGGCTTGGGATTCTCCTGCTGGTTCTTCTTGGATTTACCACGATTGTTTTTCTTCTTTCCTTCGGATGGTTGTGGCGTAGATTGAACTGTGTTTACTTCGGAGGAAATAGCAGAAGAAGTAGTAGCTTTTGAAGCAACCTGAGGTAGAGCGGGGGAAGCAGAAGCTTGTTGTCCCGTCGAGTTGGTAGTAGGCTGGGTCTTGACTGAACCGACAATACCATCAATGGGGGGTTCAGTGGTAGGTTTCGTTGGATCAGTGGTAACGCGGGCGGCATGGGGAAGAAGTTCATGTAAAGTACCGGATTGAGTGTATACCAAATCCATGTACTGGGTTGCCGAGATGGCTTGTTCTTCTGTAACTGGCCCGCGCATAGTGATATCTCTGGCTATGGGAGGCAAAAAGGATTTCGTGAACCAATCAGCGAGTAGCTGATCCGGAATGGGTGCCTTAATTAGCCTACGGCGTCGTCGCCACTCATGGATGTGATCCGAAATGTGTGTAGAAGTGGTTTGACGCAGTGAGGTTAACAGTTCTGTTCCAGTCTCATACCGGATGGGGAGCTGGAAATGGGTCAGAAACTGCATAGCCAAGGTGTTGAAATCGCGAAAAGAGTGTTGTGGCACCTCGATGTACCATTTTGCTGCCGTGCCAGTAAGCGTACGTTGGAAGAGCCGAAGTCGAATGGAATCGTCCATCAAGGAGTTGGATGAACACCAAAGATGGAAGGTCATTACGTGATTCTTGGGGTCTTCCCCGAGCTTAGCATCGAACTTGGGAATGTCCGATGGAAGTTTGGCTGGAATCGGTGGCCAGTGAGGTTCATGCCATATAGGATCGTTAATGAGTCTCGACAAATCAGGTAAGTCAAGTGTGGCCAAAAAGGGAAGTTGACGATTAGTCTGCGGGTATGAGTAATAACCGTGTGGTGCAGAGAAACCTGGGGGACCCTGCATAGCATACTGTTGCATGTTATACCCATATGTGTTTCCCGAGGGGTACTGCTGGAAGTTTTGTGGGTAGTAAGCCATCTGGTTAACCGGTTGAGTGTTGGTAACCGGTTGGTGGATGTTCTGCTGAGTGGGGATGGTAGGTATGGTACCCTGAGGTTGCTGAAACCCAGGAATGGTTGCTGCTATTGGTTGGGGGAAAGTTCCTTGGAATTGTTGTGTTCCAGGAATGTTACCACTATATTGAGTAAGTGGAGGGTTTCCCATAGCAGGGTTAAGGTGTGGCTGCGACGGTGGTGTCCATGGAAGGTTCGTTCCTCCTTGAGGAGCGTGTGAAAATTGAAGAGATGGGTTCCATGGAGTTGTAGCAGCTGAAGGGTAAGGGAAGCCGGAGTTCAAGTTGGGGGGAATATGAGATTGCCCCCCAGCTTGGTTCCAGTTTCCAAATAGTGAGTAACCCCCACTCTGTGGGATTTGAGGGTCCCAAGAAGGAAGCATACCTGACGAGGGATGTTGAGGATGAGGTCCGGTTGAAAAACCGGTATAAGGTTGTCCGCTGCCAGGTGTGTTGTACATACCATACTGAGCAAATGCTGCTGGTTGGGAGGGTTGTTGGATGGAGCCAATGGGTTGGATGGCCCTATAGGAGGAGGTTGTTGACTAGGAACGGGGTTCCCAACAAAATGTTGTCCTCCAACTGGTTGGGTTGATGGCCCACCAGGGGGAGTTTGGTTGTTGGAGTTGGGGACCACTGTAGTCGGTTGTCCACCTCCTGAGATAGTGTAAATAGTGGCCGAAGGTGATCCTCCGGTCAAAACGGAAGATCCAGCAGTATGACTTGGTGTTCTTCTGCTGCTAGCCAAATATGATAGTGTGGATTGGCCAACGGCGCCAAAAGTGCCGATTTGCGGAGGGGGTCTTCCATATCTGACAGGCGAGGATGGAGAAAAAATTGGGTTATCCCTCATAGAATGTGCGCCAAAAATGGGTGATGGCAACAAATGTGGGGAATTTAACCCAGGGGTATCGGCGTCGTCCATAGCGTATTCAATGATAGGAGGACCGTCGAAGACTGGGTCTGGGTTCATGTCCTGGAAAGGGTTTTCAGGATCCGGCGGGGACCTAGGTATAGTAACGTTTGAAGGTCCGGAACCGTTTGCATAGGAGTGATGGAACTCTGTTCTAGACGGGATGTTGGGATCCTGATAGTCAGAAGGGCGAGTAACAGGGGGATATCTAGAAGCTGTCGAGAGCATTTGCTCTGTGTTGCGTTTAAACTGTGCCGATATTAATGGGGAATTTGCTAGACTAACCATACTAGACTGGATGGAGGCCATGATCTCATGTCCTGGAGGAAGGTTGGGGAGAGATATGGTGTGAGGTACGTTGCTAGAAGAACTGGTTTCCTGCCGATGAACACTGGGTGGCGTGGTGATAACAAGTGGAAGCTCCGCCTGGGAAGTGATGAAGCCATAATCACGTTCAAAAGGTGTGTCAGGAAGTCGAGTATCTTCAATAACTTCGGCGTACCCGCCCGAGACTGAAATCAAGCCAGGTATATCCTGGTCGGACCCTTCGGTGGTGCCAACAGATCCATCTGTGTCATCGTGAAAAGTGTCTGATGGACGGGAGGTGTTGACATCAGGTAGGAGGATGACCTCAGGTCTAGTATTTTGGGCTGTACTAGATTCAGCCGCTGTAATGTTGTCCACTGTGGCAGATAAATATGGAATAACAGTGGGTGAAGTGACAGTGGAAATCTCAGATATGCTAGTGGTTGCAGAAGCTACAAGAGATTCTGAGACTGTGCTGTGAGTAACAGTTACAGGCGGAACTGATGATGTAGTATGTATCGGCGATGGAATGTTCCCTCGACCAGCACCACGGCCAGGAGGAGCGGGAATGCGTGATGTAGGTGGACCGGAGGTCCATGGCGGTGACGGTGGTGGAGGGCTTTTGCCCTGTACTCGTCGTGATCTTCGTGGTGGTTCTGACATGATGATAGGAAAATGAAAACCAGGGGCAGTTTCATAACAAAGAACTCAAAAACTCTAATGCAGCCGAGTGTGCAGAAGAGGAGCTAGAAAAAGCAAGGCTCGCAGGCCAAAAAAGCA
Organism: Larix kaempferi; assembly: GCA_027924585.1. Lineage (NCBI taxonomy): Eukaryota > Viridiplantae > Streptophyta > Pinopsida > Pinales > Pinaceae > Larix > Larix kaempferi. The sequence goes on along the minus strand of BSBM01000779.1, from coordinate 7,739,261 downwards.
AGATCTAAAATCTATACTGAGACCGGTGTCTCAGTAAGCGAGTTGATAAAAAGAATGGTCAAAATGCCAACAAGCAGTCACTAAAAAGAAAAATGACCCTCTACAAAGATGAGATAACAAGCAAACTCCTAACTAAGAGCTGGAGACCTCAACAAGCTGTATCCTTCGCAAGGTGATGAAATCCAAGTCGAACAATACAACATGAGAGACCTATATGAGAAGGATACCCCTCTACTGAAAGGGATCCTGGGTAAAAGATCCCTAGTAAAATAGTCACTAAGCTACCTCGTTCATGACACGTTGGAAAAGGTTTTGGGCACTTCTGCCTTCCGAGGAAGACAATGATCGATGTTGCCTTAGGGCTACGTGGAGTGCGGCATTCCACAGAGTCAGTTCGGTTCTCAATCTCGCGGTCGTTTAACCCCTGAAAGTTAAAAACAGTCAGGAGGCCCCTCCACAAACTGGCTGTGACCGTGTCAATAAATACTAGAGGATTTTAGTTCCCTAGAGGACAACAACTATGTCTCAGATGAAAATGACAAGGGGGAATTATTTTGATGCCTATCCCCGGTGTCCTACCTAACTACCAAATTCTTTTGATTTGCTCAAGTGAGGTTAATGTTGGTTTAGTTAGGGAGATTAATTTTAGTGGTTGTATTACTCAATCGGGAAAATGGACGTGAAACTTGGTGGTGTTATGACGACCCAAACCATGCAAGTGAGAATGAATCGAAATAAGCCTTGTCTTCGATGAAAACTAGCTATAGAAGAGAGAGAGTTCTTCGATCATAAATGCATGAATTTCACAAGCAATTAAAAACCAAAGCAAAAGATTTTTTGTTTTCTTTTTGTAAACAGAGCCAAACTGAAATAAACACTCCTTTTCAATTCACTGATCCTACAACTAAGATGCTTCAAATATGAGAATTTCTGTGGCAAATTTCAATGTTTCACTTCCTAATGCACAACGATGCTACTAGACCATTTTAATCAAAATAACACAAATGTTTTCCAATGATAACTTTCAATATGAATTTTAATAAAAGTAATGGAAACAATGTGACTATGAAAACTACACAATTCAGTGACAGAGAACAGTAGTAATGGTCTGGTTGTGATGGGAAGATCAAACCAATGCACTCAAAATGAAGGGGTGACCCTGTGTGTCAATAATGCCACTAATTCACGCAATAATCAAGCTCACAACAAGGAAATAAACACACCACACAGACTATATAATGGATAGAATGGTAACAGGGAACAGCAAACACTACCTAAGGCAGAGAAAGATGAAAAAAATGACTCAGGAAACCAAGCAAGGAGAAAAAATTTACAGTATGCAGACACTACCCGCGTGGCAGAATAAGGCTCTAGCGCGGTACTGCTAAACTACCGCTCTGGTACTAACTCGGGAGACGCGGTACTACCGCGCTGTAATCAATGCAGAGGGCGCGGTACTGTGGCAAAGTGTGAAAAAGTGCAACTTTTGAAAAGGAAGATGCAATTTTCAGGGTTGCTGCAAACCCAGGGGACTTAGTGATCACACAGGGAGAAAAAAATACAGAGAGGAGGGGTGAATAAAGGTCAAAAAGACCAAAATTCAAAACTGGTTTGAAGAGCAATAAAAAATCACAATCAAAAGATGGATGACAGTGAACTGAATCAATCAAATGGAATTCAAACCAGTGGAGTCGCCATTCTTGTTGGTAGAATTTTTCCCTACGGATAAGTCAAAATTCTCTTAACTTAAAGCAGATTTCTAACTGACTCTAAGGTAAGAACAAAACAAAACAAATGCTACCTTGAAATTCCTGAACTATCTTTCACAACAAGATTACATGCATTCAGAAGGGATGAAAGACATAACTCACCTTTCAATCTGACGTTTGTCCCGCTTCTAACTCTTGATCCAAAAGCTCCAATGTAGAACCTGTTGAAATCAAACAAGGAACAAGCATACAAGCTTCCAAATAACTTGAAGTAAAGATTAGATTCAAATCTAGACTAGATACCTTCCATGTCAAGAACTTATGCAATACACATGAAATGGGAAAAACAAGACAAGTTATCTTTATTACAAACTTGAAGAATGCTTACAAAGGTTGCTTGATGTCCAAGCCAATCCTCCAACTTCAAGTGCTTCCTCCTCTAGCTATCTCCACAAGGCTGCAAGATCATAAGTTTGATACCTCTAAGAGTCCTCCCCTTTTGCTCATGGAATGGCTCTCTCTTATAGTGTGTGGTAGGGTTAACCAACAAGAGAGATGAGTGGATCTTGGGAGAACTAAGTGGATCAGGCCTACTAATCACAGAAAGTGAGTTTGGATCGAATCAGGGACCCCAATCCTCAAAAATCTCTCGAAAATCCAAAATCCCACAAGTCATGGCAAAAGGGCTAAAAAAGGTGTACTGCGCCCCTAGGTTAGAGCATAACGCGGTAGTACCGCGTGGCAGGGACAGAGCATAGCGCGGTAGTACGGACTACTGCGCACTCATAATGGAGCAAGGCACGGTAATTAGGGTAAATGAAGTCTCAGCTAGGTTAATTCTTGACAGGGTGGATTTGCCTTCAAGGGTTACTCATCATTTGTCTCTTTTGGGTGGTTTAAACAGTAGGGGAAGTGTCGTCAACTCTTTTTGTAGTGGAGATGCGACACTGTGGAATATGGAGGTATAACAAGAGAGATTTATTTACGGCTTTCCTTTCCTTGCTTCGCTCCCACACCTCGTAAACTCATTTGTATAGCTTATTTATTTGCTCTAAACAAGTTAGCCTCGCGTGGCTTGCTTGGTGTGAGGTCTGGTGTCGCTTGGTTGGTTAGAGCTTTGTGTTTATACATCATGAAATCATAGTGGAATAATACTGGACAAGACGCTTTCTGAACTTCCCAGCTTGCCTTGCCAAAAGCAAGCTTCCCTTTTGTCTTTCCTACCAGACTACTATAAAAAAATTATCCCTTTATTAACTTTCAGGCTTCAGAGTAACCAGTTGGAAACTGGGAAGTAATTGAAACTAATTTAAGGCCAATAACAATGGAGAATTTGGTAAACAATATATTATATTTACCTGGAGATTTGCAATGTTGAACATTACGAAATCGGATTTTTTTGAAATATAAGATGTTAAAAAGCATATGCAGCAATGAATTGGAACATGTTGCTCCTCGACTATGTTCCCAGAATCACATTTTTTGAAATCTGCAAGCCTTTCAATGTTTGGCATAAGAGTAAGACCATCTATAGGATCACAAATTAGAAAACAGAGAATGAACGTTAAAAAAATGACATTCCAAAAGTTCGAGAGGGGCTTTGCAAAATGTTTGAAAATGTGGATGTCTGCAAACAATTTGTTTGAAATCTGCCCATTCGTGAGCTCGAATGACTTGAAAGCCACGCCACAATATTTCAGCATTCATCCTCTCCGTTAAATTTCTTGGAAGTAACCCGTATCAAAATTTCTTGGATAGTTTAAATCTGGTCAATACTTTTAATTACACAAGATTTTCCCAACAATTCGTACACGAATCTGGGATTTCAGTGATCTCCAAGCAGGGTGTCGTGTCATAGCACTAAGTGCTGAGGACTATTGGCATTGGTGCCCGATCTTATAATTCGAAGCGTCTTAATGACTTATATCTAACTCTGAATCCGATGAAATAGTGGTATACAAAAATCAATATATCATAATGGTACAGATAATAATATTGATCTAAATTTCAATGGTCCTCGTACAATGGTAGATCTCTACGGACGCCGAAGTGATAGCTCCACTCAAAGTTCACAGAAGTATGAGGGTTAACATTAATGGTTGACGTGCAAATTTTAAGATCACCCTTTAAATGAAATTTTAAATCAAATCATACACTTTTTTTAAAAATGTCAAAAATAAAATCCAGCATTTTAAATGACAGGCAAATTTTTAATACCACTTCTGAGACGGGTTGGGCAGGGATCAAAATTGAAGCTGTCACAGCCCATCAAAGGGTCCCCATCCCGTCTTAGAAGTGGTATTAAAAATTTGCACGTCATTTAAAATGCTGGATTTTATTTTTGACATTTTTAAAAAAAGTGTATGATTTGATTTAAAATTTCATTTAAAGGGTGATCTTGAAATTTGCACATCAAACATTAATGTTAACCCCCATACTTCTGTGAACTTTGAGTGGAGTTATCACTTCGGCGTCCGTAGAGATCTACCATTGTACGAGGACCATTGAAATTTAGATCAATATTATTATCTGTACCATTATGATATATTGATTTCTGTATACCACTATTTCATCGGATTCGGAGTTAGATATAAGTCATTAAGACGCTTCGAATTATAAGATCGAGCACCAATGCCAATAGTCCTCAGCACTTAGTGCTGTGACACGACACCTTGCTCGGAGATCACTGAAATCCCATATTTGTGTACGAATTGTTGGGAAAATCTTGTGTAATTAAAAGTATTGACCAAATTTAAACTATCCAAGAAATTTCGATACGGGTTACTTCCAAGAAATTTAACGGAGAGGATGAACGCTAAAATATTGTGGCGTGGCTTTCAAGTCATTCGAGCTCATGAATGGGCATATTTCAAACAAACTGTTTGCAGACATCCACATTTTCAAACATTTTGCAAAGCCCCTCTCGAACTTTCGGAATGTCATTTTTTTAACGTTCATTCTCTGTTTTCTAATTTGTGATCCTATAGATGGTCTTACTCTTATGCCAAACATTGAAAGGCTTGCAGATTTCAAAAAATGTGATTCTGGGAACATAGTTGAGGAGAAACATGTTCGAATTCATTGCTGCATATGCTTTTTAACATCTTATATTTCAAAAAAAACCGATTTCGTAATGTTCAACATTGCAAATCTCCAGGTAAATATAATATATTGTTTACCAAATTCTCCATTGTTATTGGCCTTAAATTAGTTTCAAGTACTTCCCAGTTTCCAATTGGTTACTCTGAAGCCTGAAAGTTAATAAAGGGATAAATTTTTTATAGTAGTCTGGTAGGAAAGACAAAAGGGAAGCTTGCTTTTGGCAAGGCAAGCTGGGAAGTTCAGAAAGCGGCTTGTCCAGTATTATTCCACTATGATTTCATGATGTATAAACACAAAGCTTTAACCAACCAAGGGACACCAGACCTCACACCAAGCAAGCCACGCGAGGCTAACTTGTTTAGAGCAAATGACTAAGCTATACAAATGAGTTTACGAGGCGTGGGAGCGAAGCAAGGAAAGGAAAGCTGGAAATAAAGCTCTCTCTAAGTGATAGCGAAAGCAGCAAGAAGCAAGCGTACCTCCTTTTAGCTAGTTATCTTTTATCCTTTATTCAAAGCTTTAAGGAAGGCAATTCATTCTAGTAGTAAGGCTAGCTCTAACCTCTCTCACTAGAAAGCACGCTATCATACAGGAAGCAAAAAGGAAGCTAATCACAGAAAAGAAAGAATATCGTTCACTCTTTCATGCAAGCTTATTCATTCACGCAAGTAAGGGGAAGACAAGATCGGGAAGCACGCTCAAAATGAACTATGTATTAATGAGAAATTAAAATCATCCATCAACAACCTGGGTAATATCTGGATAATGGAATTTGAACACAATCTAGGTAATATCTGGCTATGGAATTTGAAATTGACATGTGGAATTTTTTTTTTTTTTTAAATTATGGCTTAGGTTATGTTGGACCGATGTCAATCTCTTTTTCGGATCAAGAAAACTAAACAGTATCAAAGAAATGCAAATTGCTTTTGATTTTGATCTTTGGAGGGATGGTAAGCACATCTTCTTCATTTTTTTCTTTGAAGTTTACTACAACCAATTTTTTTTGGTTTTTATTAGGGTTTATGTGTTGATTAGGGATTTTCATTCCGAATTTTGGTTGTAGCTGGTGACTTGCTTTGTGGATGAGGGTCCCTACAAGGAGAAGAGTGTGTTGTTGCCAATCAAAGATGATAAACATGATCTTGGTGATAGAGTATTAATTGATTTGGTGAGTTAAATATGTCTTTTTTTAGTTTAAGGTTTAATACAAGAATGAATTTGAATAAGTATATAAGAAGATTTAATTTACAAAAGTTAGGAATGGATAAAAGTTTGAATGCCTGGATTATCAAAAATACATTCTCATTTTGAGTAATTGCTTTAGTCAATACCTAACTATTTGCAAATATTCTTTACCATAATTGTCCATTTTTAGGCATGGACTACAAATTGTTGCTGTTCATTTTCAGTTTTTTCAAAGTGAACATTCAAATGATTACCAAAAGAAACAAACCATTTATTGACATATGCATTACTCAAGGATCTTTGTTGAGAGAATAACATATACAGTATATCAATGCATGACAATCAAAATATGACAAGCATCACAAGAATCAAAAGCATAAGAGACAAGAGACACAGAGTTTCCGTGGAGAAAACCCTAAGGTGAAAAACCCCACAACTTCCTCAGAGATAGAGAGAGCAATGGCTCAACCAAAGTACAACCAAATAACACTGAGATAGTCTCCTAGTAGCAGATGATCCTCCTCCTCACTAGTGCGCCACTTTCTGAGTGAGAGTGAGTTACTTTTCCGGGTGTATAAAATAGAGATCTCCGATCTCTATTTATACTAACCTTTTTGCCCAATGACCTTATGGGGCCGACTTGTCTAGCTAGGTACATCAACATTATATTATATATAATTCAGGGCCGACCCCACATGGTGGTCTAATAACCCATCAGCAAGTACACACACTTGCGACACTTGTCAATCCACATGACGACACTTCCTTATAGAGGAATAACACATCTCTTATAAGGGTACAATAAATATATATAAAATACACAGATGAAATACATTCCGAAGTTACATATACATCAACATTCATGTCTAACCTAACTTAGTTTGATACTTATCTCAGTTTCTTTTTACTAGATTAGATCTAACCTAGTGTAATAGAATTGTGTTAACAAATTCCTTTAGAACAGATAACCCCACTTAGCGGATAACAGAGCCGTAAAACCTGTTGGGAATAGTCATACCAAAAGACTGAGGGCTAGGATAACTCTTACATAGGGTTTTCTGACACCTTTGGATCGAACTGTTTCCTTTGCGTTAACACCTGGACCAGTTTCGAGTGTCAACAAGCTTGTTCAAATGGGATTTTGTTTGTATTTAATTGGAGAGCCATTGGACTTTAATCACCTAACCAATCACTGACTACTGTAGTAAATAGAGTTTCCTGATTTTGAAACAATTGAAAGTAGGGGCAGTCAATCGCACAAAATAGTTACATATTTCATTATGAAATTACCAATATTTTAATGCTTGGAAAAAGGTGTTCATCCACAACCTATACCTTCAAAACAAGATACTTCTTATGTTAAATAGTGAATTTGGTTTGATGCTTCTCCCCCCTGCAACTAAAGTTGAGCGGGAATAATATTTTTGTTAGAAAAACAGGATCGCAGAGCAATAATAATAAACATAAATGCAAATATAATCACACGCACATTACAAGAGAGACACAGATATATCATGGTTCACCCCAACTTGGGCTACGTCCACACTGAAATTTGTCAATCCTTATTATTATGTCATCCAGCAAAGTGAAGGGATACAACCTACAGCACAACCTCTGCACTTCCTCCCCACTGTCTCACAGTCTCTCTTCCGATCTCAGAGATCTTTACAATGCATGAAACCTAATACATCAACCCTAGCCGTATTACAATGTCTTTATTTTATAAGGGAAATACAGTGGGAAAATACCATGGGATACCCAAAACCATGGGCCCGAAAACTATTGGCGAAAACAGGCCTAAGGTAATGAGTGTATAGTCCTTTGGGGTGCATGACTATGACAATATCATCTATGAGACTTGAAGATCTGGCTCCACAACCAACAATCTCCCACTTGGAGACTTATCACAGAAACTCCACCGTTGCTGCACTTGCTGGACTTGGGCTTGGAAAATTTCTCCTCTTCACCTTCATGCTAGAAGGCCAACTAAAACCGAGCAAGAACTCAGTTTCTCTCTGGTCACTACCTTTGTAAACATGTCTACAGGATTATGGATAGTGTGTATCTTTTCCAGCTTCAACAGTTCATCTTCCAGAACAGACCGTATGAAATGGTACTTGAGCTGTATATGTTTAGTCCTGGGATGGAATGCTGAGTTCTTTGCAAGATGAATGGCACTCTGGCTGTCACTATACAACCTGCTATCCTTCTGCTTCTTACCCACTTCCTCCATAAACCTCTGCAGCCAAATCATCTCTTTAATAGCCTCCGTAACAGCAACATACTCTGCTTCCATTGTTGAAAGTGCAACAACCTTCTACAGTTTCGAAATCCAACTTACTGTTGTTCCACCTACAGTAAACATATACCCTATGGTGCTCCTCCTGCTATCCTTATCACCTGCCATATCTGCATCAACATATCCATGTAGAATAGTGTTTGAACCTCCAAAACATAATGCCTGAGTGGTGGCACCTCTCAAATACCTGAGAATCCACTGTACTGCCTTCCAATGTTCTTTACCTGGATTGTTCATATATCTGCTCACAACTCCCACTGCTTGTGCAATATCTGGTCTTGTGCACACCATGGCATACATCAAGCTGCCAACTGTTGATTGATATGGAATCTTGGACATGTAATCTGTCTCTTACTGTGTCTTGGGACACATTTCCTTACTTAGACTGAAATGGCTATCCAAAGGTGTACTAACTAGTTTTGCATTCTGCATTCTGAACCTCTCCAACACCTTTTGTATGTACTCACTCTAAGACAATGTCAATTTGCGATTTTTTCTATCTCTCGTTATTCTCATGCCAAGGATTTGCTTTGCAACACCCTTCATCGCAAATTAATTAGCTACCTTCCATTTGAGTACATTTATATCCTGCATGTTAGACCCTGCAACAAGCATGTCATCCACATACAATAACAAGATAATATATCTTTCATTGTATAGCTTCTTGAAATAAACATAGTGGTCAGAATGACATCTACTATAACCTTGTTCTGTCATAAACCTATCAAATTTTAAATACCACTGCCTTGGAGCTTGCTTCAAGCCATACAAGCTCTTTTTCAACCTGCACACCAAATCCTCCTTCCCTCTGACCTCATACCCTTGTGGTTGCTGCATATATATCTCTTCCTCCAAATCCCCATGGAGAAAGGTTGTTTTTACATCTAACTGTTCAAGATGCAAATCTTCTACCGCCACTAGACTTAAGATAGTCCTAATTGAAGTCATCTTAACAACAGGAGAAAATATTTCATCAAAATCTATATCTTTCTTCTGTGCAAACCCCTTTACAACAAGTCTGGCCTTGTACCGCTTCTTACCTCCTTCTTCTTCCTTCAACATGTAAATCCATTTGTTCTGCAATGCTCTTTTACCAACAGGAAAATGAACCAAATCCTAAGTCTGGTTTCCTACCAATGAGTCCATCTCCTCATTCATGCCTTGCTCCCACTTCTTTCTAGTTTCCACCTGCATTGCTTCTTCATAACACTCTGGTTCACCAGCATCAGTCATCAATAAATAATACATTGAAGGAGAGTATCGTTCAGGGAGTCTACTTAACCTGGTAGATCTTCTTACAGTTGCAGGAGTTTCAGGTACTTGTTGTTGTTCTTGATTTTTTGGCACCTCTGGAACTTCATTTTCTTTAATTTCATCAAGTACTGTGTACTCTATGTTTTCCTTTTCCTATTTCTTTCCATGCAACTGATCTTTATACATGAACTTTTCATTGAATATCATATCTCTACTCCTAATGATTTTGTTATTTTCATAATCCCATAAGCGATAACCAAAATCATCAACCCCATATCCAATAAAGGTACATTTCTTGGATTTAGCTTCAAGCTTTGTTCTATTATCTTTATCAATATAGACAAATGCTTCACAACCAAACGTTCTCATAAATGAGTAGTTTACCTTTTTACTTGTCCATGCCTCCTCTGGAATACCACCATCCAAAGCACTTGAAGGTCCTCCGTTTATTAAATAAACAACAGTATTTACAACATCCGCCCAAAACTGTAAGGGCAACCATGCATGCAATCTCATACACCTTGTACGCTCCAGGATCGTTCTGTTCATCCTTTCAGACACACCATTTTCTTGTGGTGTTCCTGGGATTGTCTTCTCTCTACGAATCCCATGGTATGAACAGTAACTATCAAACTCCTTGCCGCAATACTCACCTGCATTATCAGATCTGAGACACTTCAACCTTTTTCCTGTCTCATTCTCAACCAAAGCTTTCCACTTCTTAAAAGTAGCAAACACATCAGATTTCTATCTAGTGCAATAAACCCAAGTTTTCCTAGTTGCATCATCAATAAATGTAACACAATAATGAGATCCACCAAGAGATTGTAGCTGAGCCGGTCCCCATACATCTATATGCATAAGCTCTAACTTTTCATTCTTCTTTTGTTTCCCAACCCTGAGAAATTTGACTCTCTTTTGTTTTCCATAAACACAGTTTTCACAGAATTCCAAACTTACTTGCTTCAATTCTGGTAGCAACTTCTTTGAGTGGAGAATCTGCATCCTCTTCTCACTCATGTGGCCAAGACTATGATGCCACAAAGCTATATCTGTTCCTGTGGAAGCTAAAGAGATAGAATGGTCAGTATTATGAGGACATAAATACAACATACCTACCATGTCTCCTTTTGCTATCACCATTGATCCTTTAGTGATCTTCCACCACTTTTCTCCAAATGTAAATAGGAAGCCTCCATCTCCCAACTGCCCTGTTGAGATCATATTTCTTTTTATAGCAGGAATATGCCTTACATCTTTCAACAGTCAATCAGTTCCATTCTTAACTTTTATCCATACCTTACCCATTCCAACAATTTTACATGGCTCATCATTACCTAATAAAACATGTCCAAAATTGCCTGGAACATAATCATGAAAATATTTCCTATGGGGTGTAGCATGACATGAAGCCCCTGAATCTACTACCTAATAATCACTAGTATTATCTAATGCAAGAATCAAAGCATCTTGCAACACATCACCTGCTACATTTGCTTCGTGGGTAGTTTCCTGCTGTGCATCTCCTTTATTCTTTAGAGATATGCAGTCTTTCTTCAGATGTCCTTTCTTTCCACAGTTCCAGCACTCTATCTTTCCCAGTCTAGACTTGGATCTGCCTGTTTTAGACTTTCCACGATTACCTTGGCTCTTTCCTCTCTCCTTTTTTCTTCCCCTGCTCTCCATGGTCAACGCATTTCCTGATGTCTCACATGTGCTTTTTCTTTGCATTTCCTCGCTAAGAATAACACCAATAACATCATCAAATTTCAAGGTGTTTGAACTAGAGACAGAGTTACTTACAGCCATGACCAAGCTATTCCAGCTTTTTGGCAATGAACACAAGATTAGAAGAGCCTTAACCTCATCATCAATGTTCACACTTACAGAACTTAAATGATTTGTAACCGTATTAAACTCATTTAAATGATCAGTAACAGATCCACCTTTAGACATCTTCATATTAAATAAACGCTTAAGGCTTGCCTTCTGGCAGCATCATAACTTGAAGTTGAAGCGGATCTAATCAGAGGAGCTTTAAATCTCGGGATCGGTTCAGGATGTGGAGATCTGAAAGAGGATGTGCCTTCATCAAAGACAAGAGGTTTAGGGGATAATACAGCTTTTAATCGTTCTTGATGCCGAAGTTCAGAGTACTTCATTTCCCATGACTGTGGATATGAAATGCCAGTCCAATTGAAAGTAATGGGAGTTGCATTTTTAGACCTGGACTTTGGTGTTTCCACCACGCTGCAGTCTGCAGGACTCTGACTGATCTTGGATCTAAGTTGCGGTAAAGTATCATTCCCAAACCGGACACAAACACCACCCTTAAGTTGAATAATTTTGGAACCGTTCAACATATTAAATCCCTTGGGTAAAATATAAGCTTTCAGAAGATTATAGATATGTGGGTCATCTAAACTAACAGAAAAACGAGGATATACAGTACCAAACGCGGGACCATCATGAAGCGGTGCAGTAAAACCACCTATGACAGCGTCAGAAAACTGGTTATGACGAGTATCTACAATAACACAAATAGATGAAACAGGTAAACGGGGTCTGACTAGTGGGCCTAAGCCTAACTTAACAGCACCAAAGTGCGCATATTTAAAGTGTTGTTCTTTAGCCCAATCAATCTGAGATTTATCTAAGAGAGGTATATGAATAGGATCTTGATCATCTGTGAAAGATATATCAATATTTGAAACTTTGATTTGAGTTGCAGTATGAAAATTCCACCAATTTAATCTGTAGACTTCTTTTGGCAAAATCTTTGGTAACTCCCAATCTGCAGTTGGATTAAAGCTCTCTAGAAGATCCTATTGTAGATAATCCTGTACAAAATAATTTAGAACATAAAGGTCAACATTCTGACTGTACTGCTTGTCAAAAAATAAAACAAAAAATCATTCAAAAAGAGAAACGTCAAACCTCGCAGGAGTATCCTAGCCTCTATATGTTTTCATCCTTACCTAGAGTACGAGCAGAATCTGAATCTGTTAATGCTCATGGCCAAAGATCCTTTCACCCTGGCCGCAATCTCCCTGAAACAGCATTCAGACAATATTCTTCTGATGGGTTAAGTAAGAAAGAATTTATTTCCACAAAAGCAGTTGCTACAGATCAGAATTCATCTGATGAAATAAAGTTAGCAAATTGGACAAATTCACAATTACAGTGTACTGCTTCTAATCTTGATGATATGGCCCATGATATCCAGTTATTGAAAGCAAACTGTGCTGAACAAGGAAAAAAGCTTGAATTGGTTATTGCTAAACTAGCTTTAGTTGATCATATTTTGCATGATACAACTGAAATAGAGAAAGCTGTAAAAGTAGCTTCTGACAAGTTAGAAGCTAGATTAGATGTTCTGTCTCAGTTAACATCTAGAACTCAGGAATTAAAAAAGAAACAATATGTTGTTCCTGAACAAGTTTTACAGTTAGCTCGAAAAGGTCATACCAAATCCGTTTCATTTGGTCTTGTAGATGCAGAAGATAATAGACCAGAATGGGATTTTGGTGCTAGTGCAGCTGAAAAAGAAAACATAATGGACTGGATAAAAGAATTTAAGACATTTAATCCTGTGCTGGATGAAAAATATGTTGGAGATGTTCATATGATGGCGGCAGAATCCTCAAACAGAATGAGAATAGGATCACAACCTCACAATGAGGATTATGATACTCATATGCCTGATGCCACAGGAGTTTCTGAAGCTCCAAGAATTCATAGCTTTGGCATAAACAATTTAAATAACTTGATTTCTCAGATGCCTGAACAACCAGTTTTAAATATTCAATGTCAATCTAGGGAAGAAATCAAGAATGCTCTCCAGTTGCTTACACATTGGTTGATTTATAAAAAGCAACAAGATCATAATGTTACTGCCCAAATGTTAGGTGCACAGTTAGTTGCAGGTCTTTCTGGTTTAGCATATGAATGGTGGCGTTGGTTGCCACAAGAAGCCAGAAATGAAATGCTTGCAGCAAATGATTCAGATGAACAAATAATATCTGCCCTTAGTCGAGAATTTTATGGTCCTGAAGCACATGAAGATTTTGATCATTTAGCTTCTTTATATATGTCTGCACGTTTGTGTGATTTGAATAAGGCAGAAGCTTATTTCTGTTATATGCAGAAATTATTGATCTCTTCAGGAAAATCTGGCAATGAAGCTTATCTAAAACATTATTTAAGAAGTTTCCCTGGACATGTTCCAGATGCTGTTGAAAAGGCATTAAAAGATAGAAATATTCCTTTGAGATCTTTGTCTTTAGCACAACTCCATCATTATATTTTGGAAACATGGCAAGAACATTGTTTACAGAAAAGAGTAGATAAAGATTTTAAAAGGCATCAACAAATGTTCTCTGCTTCTTTCTGTAAAGAAGTAGCTAAAATGCATGATTGGGGCTGTGGAGCCCATAACAGGGGACATCTAGGAACTGAAAGTTGTCATTGCAAGAAAAAGAAAAAGAAGTATTTCACTTCTGAAGGTAGATATCATTTGGATAAGCCCTACAAACACAAATCCAAGCATTTTAAGAAAAGGCATAAGTATAAAAGATTTGTGAAAAGAAGATCTGAAAAAGGCAAAGGCGATACTTGTTTCATATGTGGCAGTAAAGGACATTGGGCATCCAAATGTCCAAAACGGAAATCTAGGCCAAAGCGTGCAGGAGTGTGTTCCACACTTGATCCCTTCTGGTGGGATTTGTATAAAGTTAGTACTAATTTTCAACCTTCTGGTGAGGTTATCTATCTCCCTGATTCTGATTCTGATGCCTCTGAGGATTCTTCCTCAGATTCTGATATTCAACTTGCTAAATGTGCTCCCGATTCTTCCTCTTCTGATTCTGACTCGGAACCACATTTAGGGGGGTGTGAGACAGCCTCTGTATATACTGATCTTCCTGAGTTTGATTTTAATTTATATATGTTTTCAAGAATAATCTCTCCTGTACAGATTGAGAAGAGATTAGCAGCAATTGATCTTGAATTGTCTTCTATTCCTATCTATAGACATCAGGAAAGAACTGAGCTTAGAAATGAGAAAAAGTCTCTACAAGCCCAGTTACAGTCAATAGAAAAAGATAAAGAAAAATCAGTTGATTTAAATTTTAATCCTGCAGAACTGTACAGAGAGTATCCAAGCGGCCATAAAGATAGACAACAGCACAGATCAGACAGAGAAAGATTGCTGAGAAATAAGCTGAAAGCTAAGCAGGAGGAAATAAGAAAATTGGTGAAAGAAGCTGATGAAATAAAGAATTCTTTAGCAATTGTTTTGCTAGAAAAAGATCAGTCTTCAGAAGATGAATTGTCCAATGAAATTGAAAGGGTTTGTGGAACTAAGGATGATGACATCCCAGAAGAAGAATATCCTGAAAAAACCCCTGACCATTCACCTTCACCAAGATCCCAGAGTGTAAGTCTTCTAGGAGCTGTATCAGGTCCTAAACTATTTACTACTCTAACTTTTTGCCCTTCTGAGTTTAAATCTTACCCAATACAGTGTTTAATTGATTCCGGATGCCAGTTTAACTTGGCTAGAGGAAATGCTATTCCTGAGTTTTATTGGGAGAAAACAAAAGAATATGGATCTGCAATCCAAGGATCACCAGTTTATCTGTCTGGTAAAGTAAAGGATTTTCCAGTGTCTATAGGGTCAAAGTTTTGTTCTTTATCTCTTTTTCGGTTTGAAGAAACTAAAGAAGATTGTGTATTAGGTTCTGAATTTTTAGTGTCAGTTAGTCCTTTTTCAATGGATACTAAGAAGATGACATTCACTTGTACAGTTAATGACCAATCTGTAACTATTCCACTAAGTTATTCCTATTCCCCTAGATGTCAAGCTTCTCCTCCAAAACAAAAAGCCGTGTCAACAGCCTCTCTTAATAAAATGGAAAGATGTATATCTTTCGCCCAACTCAATGCTGATAAATATCTAGAGGGTATTTCTGAAAGGCTGAAAAAGGATTGTTGTTCTGAAAGTCCAAATGCTTTCTGGACAAGGGAAAAATATTTTGTCTCTCTTCCATTTGATCCACTTCAGCAGATAAAACCAATGAAAGCATCTGCAAGACTAATGTGTCCTAGTGAAAGAGAATTCTGTTCTAAAGAAATTAAAGAGCTCTTGGATAAAGGTTTAATTGAACCATCTAAAAGCCCTTGGGCTTGTCGAGCCTTTGTTGTAAACAAGCACAGTGAACAGAAAAGAGGTAAACCAAGGTTGGTTGTCAATTTTAAACCTCTTAATGCAGTTCTCCAAAAGATCAGGTATCCTTTGCCTGATAAAGCTAGTCTTTTGCAGAAAATCAATGGTTGTACTGTTTTTAGTAAATTTGATTTAAAATCTGGTTTTTACCAAATTGGGATAGAGAAGAAAGACAGATTCAAAACTGCATTTGTAGTTCCTCATGGACAATATCAGTGGAAAGTGCTACCATTTGGTATCAATAATGCTCCTTCTGAGTTTCAGAAGCGAATGGAAGATATCTTCAGAGATATACCATGGTTAGCTGTTTTTATTGATGATATTCTCATATGTTCTAAAAATCTCCAAGAACATTTGAAGCATTTGCAGCAGTTTTATGATTTAGTCTACCAGCATGGTTTGGTCTTATCAGCAAGCAAAATGGAAATTGGTAAGACAAAAATAGAATTTCTGGGTCTCCATATCAAAGCAGGTCAGGTAGTTTTGCAGCAGCATGTGCTCCAATCATTTGATCACTTTCCTGACAAAATTATTGAGAAAACCCAGTTACAAAGATTCTTAGGATGCTTAAATTATATCAGGCCCTTTTATAAAGGTCAAGCCGCAGATATTCATTGTTTGCAGAAAAGGCTAAAGAAAAATCCTGTTCCATGGTCTGATGAGATGACTTTAGCTGTCCAGCGAATAAAAGAAAAAGTTAAGCATCTTCCAGCTTTGTCTCTTCCCCAAGGAAAGGGAAATTTGATAGTTGAAACAGATGCATCTAACACCACATGGGGAGGTGTTCTAATTGAAGAAATAAATAGCCAAGCAAGAATCTGTGGCTATGCATCTGGTTCATTTAAAGGAGCTGAACTAAATTATCCAAGTAGCCATAAAGAAATACTTGCAGTCAAGAAAACTGTCAACCATTTCATTCTGTACTTAAAGCCTGTTCGTTTCATTGTTAGAACAGATTTAAAGATTATGCCCGGTATCTTTAAGAATGAAAGTTTAATGGCAGAAAATAGTAGCAGAATTTTAAAATGGTTTATCTGGCTCAGTAATTTTGATTATGACATTGTGTATAAGCCAGGTTACTTAAATTGTCTTGCTGACATGTTGACTCGTGAGAATGTACAGGTTTCTTCTCCAAGTATGAATATGTTTTCTGCTAATGATGCAAGTGGTTCTGGTTCTGGTCCAGGACATAATAAAAGATACATGAGTGATAATATGGTGAATTATAAAAGTGGCAAAGCTCCATTCCAAGAAGAAGAAGAAGCTCTCAGAGCTCCTCCAGAATCCTTATTTTTGGCTCCTTGGGATAAGGATATTTCTCAGGAAGAACGTCAGCAACTGTTAGATTATGCTGATGTCAAGGATGCAGAAAAGTTTTTAAGCCTCACTCTGATTAAGCAAATCCAAGAGAATCCCTGCAAGTTAAAGATTCTCGAAAGATGGGAAAAAGGTGCTTTCAGAGGTTTACAGAATGCCAGAGAAAAATTAGCTCGATGTGAAGAAGTCTGGATTGACCAGAACATGGAAGCTGAAGGAGAAATTTGGTATGTCGATCTCGGCTCAGGAGATTTGACATGGACTTCTTACAACTTGATTCTTCAGTTTTGCAGAGAGCAGACAGCAATAATTATTTGTGCTGATCCTGCTAATTTAAAGCACAGAAAATGGTCCGGTTGGACTCAAATATTTCTGGAAAAATTCTGCCCAAGAAACGCCTGGGTAGATCGTAAAGCTAATTTTATTCTTCATCTTGAGGCTGATATGCAAGCCGCTGACCAGGTTCATCAGTGGTTTAAGTTTAAACTGAGACATCATGGAGGTAGATACACTCCATTAGAACACTGTGTAACAGTCACCCAGAAGTTTATCAAAAGGGATAAAGATGGCAAGAGACTGGATACTAAAGTCCATAGAAGAACCCTACCTCTAAACTATAGGGTTGAATCACAATTTGCCTCCGAATTTGTCTATGGTGCTAATGAATATCTCCGTGGGTCAGATGTAGAACAATGCTTCGGAGAACTTTTATATCCAGATATGAATGAAGAATTCCCAAATAATCAGTATGACTATTGGCAGTATACTGAATCCCAGCCAAATTACATAGAAGAAGAATTGGCAAGGTGAGAACTTGAAGAAGAACTAAATGCTCAAGGTTGCCTTGACTGTGTTTGTGGCGGGGGTACCTGGACCTGGTGACACGACAGTGTGCGTATGCGGATCAGGATATGATACTCCATGATTTTTCCGTATCTTACGGGAATGAAGATTCTTTGGTCCGTGATTATGCTCTTGTACATATTTAGTGGAAGCCGTTGGTGGGCCAACCCACTTTGTTTTGTCGGCCATAGTAGCCGAAAGCTTTCTTTGGATTCCTCGGTCTGCTTTTTTGTACCGAGATGCTTTGTAATTTGACTGATGTAATAAATGGCCCAGTTTTGTCGGCCAATAGCTTTTACTTGATGTCTTTCAGTCAGTCCGAGTCTTGAGTTTGTCGGATAAGATTCGCCGGGTCCCCACATGGCACTGCCTCTAAGGGACGAGATAACATGATGGTAGTCCCCATCATGCCCCGGAATCTTACTTTTGACTGTCTAGTGTAAGTTTTTGGGTACCGGCTTACCGGTTGTAATGCTATAAAAGAAAGGCCTTGGGTTCATTTGATTCAGAGCGAGTCGCATGAGCAAGTAGTCCGCTCTGCAAGTCTAGGAGTCGTCTGAGCAAGTAGTCCGCTCGACAGGTCTGTAGGTGTGTGAGAGCCGAGGTAATATGCTCTGCAGGTTGCCTGTAATGGTATAACACTGCATCAGAAAGCCAAGGTCTCGATTCTGTATAAAGAGTCTGTAAGGGTCTGCTAGTTGGCATATTATGGGAATCCCAGGAGCCTGAGAGTAACTACATGCCTTCGGGAAGTAGCCAAATCTAAAAGGGCCCATAACATTGTGTCAAGGCAGTGAGATGTGGTGACGAGCTTCGCTGTCCGAAGCCGATCCACCTGTGCGTCTGTAATCTGTATTCTGAAGATATAATGTTCATCATCATATAGATCAATGTGCTGGCTTTAATATGAATGTTTGATTGCGATGCGATCCTGCGTATGGTATACATATTGGAGGCCGAGGGTTTTTCATATAGTTTACCTAGTGCGCTCATCAAACCCTCCGTTGTCGTTTCTTTTGAGATATTGAAAGCCACCGACGAAGCTAGGCTCAATCGTATTGTTCCCAGAGCTTTTCTGTCAAGAACCTTCCATTCTTTGTCCTTCATAGCCGTCGACTGCTTTTCTCTTCCTCCTAATGGTAGGAATAGATCCTTCTGGTACAGATAGTCCTCCATTTGCATCTTCCATAACTAGAAGTTTTGGCCATTAAAATTCTCAACCTTAAACTTTTCTTCTTCTGCCATTGCTCCCACTCGAACCAGAAACCCTAGCTTCCTGCGGGTCTATCTACCAAATAGACCTTTGGCTCTGATACCAATTGTTAGTAAAACAGGATTGCAGAGAAATAACAATAAACATAAATGCAAATATAATCACACACACATTACAAGAGGGACACAGATATAGTGTGGTTCACCCCAACTTGGGCTACATCCACACTGAAATTTGCCAGTCCTTATTATATGTCGTCCAACAAAGTGAAGGGATACAACCTGCAGCGTAACCGTTGCAATTCCTCCCCACTGTCTCACAGTCTCCCTTCCTCCCCACACCCCCGTAACTCGGGGGCATTGCCCCCGAACCCCAAGGTAAGGGAATGAGTGTACAGTTCTCTGGGGTGCACGACCGTGACAATATCATCTATGAGACTGGAAGATCTGGCTCCACAACCAACAAATTTTTTTGCTCATTTAAGGTAGCAAGCAGTGATGTGAATTAGAGCCATGGGAGTTGGTTTTCTTTATCATCATCTCAAACCTGAGCACCACATGGACACACAATTTCAATCATGATAAGGTTGAAGGCCGATCTATCTAACGAAAGACTTAATATCGTTTGGCATGTAGGTGTCACCTACTTCTCTGATAAAGAAAATAGAATGCTAAAAAAATTGGAATGATTTAACTAACTCACGTATACCTTGAAAATAAATTTAACTCTAAATTAGACTAATTAAATAGAATGTTGTTGTGAAAAGTTTCTATATAAAGTAACTTGTAATCATAATTTTCAAAGAAACATGATAGGTTTTATTATAGAGAGCAATTAAAGAGATGGTGCCTTAGATGGAAAAATATATAGATTATATTGCAGAGATTACCGAGAGCTTCATTCTTTCCTTGCAATATTTTTGTAGTTGGCTTAGCTACCACATAGAGTTTGTTCCATTTTAGCAACTTCACTTGTCACCTTGCTCTCTATATGTGCATGATAAAAGATGATCTTTGGCAATTGGAAGTTGGAGCTCCTTGGCTTCAATATCAATTTTTGGAGGATCATTGTCTTATGGTAAATTTTTATTTTCGTTGTTTGAACAACCCACCTCAAGGTATTTTGAACAAGAGATGCTTTCATTGTGGTCCAAATGTAATAGAATATTGTCTTCCACTTTGGCTAATTTTTCTTTATAATTTCTAATCTTAACTTGCCAAGATTGTACCTAAGTTTCATACTTCTTGTGCAAACTAGTGTGGCCAATATTTTCATGATTTCATCTTCCTCTTTGATATCCTCAAAGTGGGAAATTTGGGGTGAAAGGATGTATGCTAGTGTCTACAGCTTTATTCTTAATAGAATGATTTCACATTTTGTTTTAGTTGATTCAAGCTCTATGTAGGCCTGACTCATCTCAAATTTCATTTGTATTTGGTTGGATACAAAGCCTGTGAAAGCAATTTTTTTATGTTTAGTAATTTCACATGCCATGTTGGGTTTTTGGTTGAGCGGTAAAGTGATTTTCATGGCTTATTGAATCTGAAAATTTGAAGGTGCAAGTTGTATTGCTAAAATTGTCATGAACCAGGGGAGGCATGTGAATATCATATCTTTTAATAATCTAGCCATGTGGATGGGTCCGGATGGAGTTAATTATATTTAATGTTCATAAGTCACATATAGCATTTATCATAGATGCAGAACAAATGCAATGATATGGACTTACAAGGAACAATCTTTCTATGGATTTTTGTATACTGATTCTACTTTTGCTTACTTTCTGAGTTAGATTCGTTTCTTTGGGATTATGTTCAGTGTAATCAAATAAAATATGATGTGTTTTGCGTATTAACGCAACCTTTTCTAGTTGGATGGGTTCATTTGACTTTATGGTCACCAAATTTTTTTCGTATACTGACAATATTTTCCAAGTTTGATCGATTTCTGTAGCATTATGGTCACCACAATCAAATCAAATTTGATGTGTTTTGTGTATGATGCAACCTTTCTTGATTGAATAGGTTCATTTGGTATTATGGACATTGTAATCAAATCAAATGTGAAGGGTTGATCTTAATTTCAACTCAAAATATATATATATCATGCCGAGTTGGATAAATTTATGTGATATTTTAGCAATCGCAATCAAATCAAGTTTGAAGTATATTGACATACTAGGACGTACAAGGAACAATCTTGTTGGATATTTTTGTATATTGACGCTACTTTTGCTTTCTTTCCCAGTTGGATTTGTTTCTCTGGAATTATGTTCATTGTAATCAAATCAAATTTTATTTGTTTTGTGTATTGATGCAACTTCCTAGTTGGATGGAATCATTTGGCATTATGGTCATCGGGAGATTTCGTATACTAATGTTACTTTCCAAGTTGGATTGGTTTCTCTAAGATTATGGTCATCGTAATCATATCAAAATTTATGTGTTTTATGTATTGATGCATCCTTTTGTGTTTGACTAGATTCATTTGGTATTATGATCACTATAATCAAATCAAATGCGAAGAATTGATCCTAATTTCAATAAAAAAAAGACATATCCTAGTGAGTTAAATAAATTTAAGTGATATTTTAGTGATCACAATCAAATCAAGTTTCAAGTATTATCATAATTTTAATCAATATATGTTAAAAAAATATAAATTAAAACTAATATTTTTATAAAAAATAAAATAAAATATTATAATTATAATTTTTAAATTTAACTAATTATAACTAAAACGAATATTTATTATTTTTTAAAGTTTAATTTAACTAAAATAAATATTTATTATTTTTTAAAGTTTAATTTAACTAAAACAAATATTTATTATTTTTTAAAATTTAATTTAACTAAAACAATATTTATTATTATTTAAATTTAAGATGTTAGAAAATAACAATTCACAACTAAAAAACATGTATTTTTTTTAAATTTCATATTTATATGGCATTTATATTATTTTTTAATGTTTTGTATTTTTTTTTAATTTCATATTTATAACAATGAATTGACATTTATATTATTTTTTATTTTTTTGTATTTTTTTGAAAATTTTGTGTAATTTATATTTTTTTTTATTGTTTCGTATTTTTTTAAATTTGATATGAATGAAGCGATGGTATGAAAAACACAAAATCTTTTAAATATCATCAATTGTTTATATTTGTTTTTTAATTTTTTTAATTAAATGTATATATAAAAAATAAATATATTTGAAAGAATTTTCAAATAATAAATTATAGATATGAATTAGTACAATATTTTAATATTATTAAATAGATAATTTGAACATGATAAAATTTGAAGGGTTGTTTTAATTTTAGTATTCATCTAATTTTTTAATAATGAAAATTGTAAAAATAATTACATTTTAATTATTAAAAATATTGCATTCACTGCTTAATATTTAGACAAAGAGCTCTATGATTTAGAGCTTCCCAATATCAATACAAGCTAAAGGGAATTATTTATCAAGAAAACCAATTGTATTATCCTTATCGAAGATATTGATTGTTCACTTATCTCTCAAACCATGCAAAAATGCATACCATAGTAGCCGAGTATAATCCCTAGTGCTCTAATGATAACAACAATTATGTTACATCCTCCATAGCTTGCTTAAATTTCCACCTAATATTAAAAAAGTTGTTGCACACATTAATTCCCATTCCCATTGCTTTAGTCCAAATTTTAGATTTTGTGATGTTGATGAGGTTCATTTCTAAACTTAATCAACAACATACAAGTTATAAATTTTTATTGAGCTTAATAGATGTTTTTTATTTGAAACAAAATATTTGTGTAAAAACTATGCCTTATCTTTATAATGAACTTGATCAAAGCTATAAAATATCGATGCATTGTTGAGAGATTTACTTTTAAATATTGGTTATGTGTTTTGTTAACATTAAGTATATATTTCAGTAACAGGGATACCATGAATAACATAATAAGTGGCCGAGAGGCCAATATCCAATGTGCTGAAAAAATGAAATATTATATATCAATGCTATAACCATCTCATAAGTGATCACAAATAGACACGTATCATGACAAAAATAAACAATAGACACAAAAAAGGCTATAATCCAACATGTTAGATGCCTTTAGAGAGGTGGAATATGTGAACATGAAGAAAGAGAAACGATCGCGTTTCCTTGGGTTTGCTCAATGTTTATTCTTTGCTCTTCAAAATTGTCATGTGATACCAATTCTTATATCTAGAAGGGTCAACAATGTTGTTAACACATGGATTCAAGTGGAGAATAAAAAAGATGAGGTTTATTATCTTCTCAGGAAGCTTTCGTTAAGTGATACTTAAAATAGTGGATATGCCAATATGGTGGTAGGATTATGTAGGCACAAGTTATGGGATGAATTTAATGTCGTGGAAAGGTAAATTGTATCAAGAAATAGATAAGAGACAAAAATAATAGAGATATTTTAATACATAAATGTCAAAAGCAAGTAGTGGGTGTTGAACCTTTAATCTTGATCATGTTTTACATCTATCCTTGTTTAACATTACAGTTACAATGATTATTTAGCACTCAAAATTTAGGAGCCATGACATTTATGGATGGATGAAAATATAACCCTTCTTTTGAAATTTTACAATATTTATGGTCCTTCAAAAATAAGAAGTAAATACAAAAATTACATTTTTAGAAAATGAGATTTTTAAATTATCATTCTACAACAGACGGATTTGAATGCTTTGAAAGGATTAGGAAAGATTCCACTAGAAGTAGTGATTCCATTGATCAATTATCAATATTCCATTGATCCAATAGTGATATATGACTTAAAACTCACCAATGATAACTCACAAATGAGCAAGGTTTTCCAATAATGCACTTGACTATGAAATAAATCAATAAAAATACATCAAGATAAATAATTGTGAAATGCATTCATTTGGGTTGTATGTGACCTTTATTTGTCCCCTCAATACTCCCCTACAACAAAAATGCCTTCATGCAACAAATTAATAAAAATACATCAAGATAAAAAAAATTATGAAACACATTCATTTGGATTGTATGTGACCTTTCTTTGTCCTCTCGATACTCCCCTAATGCATACTTGTTATACCATGACGATCATGGGAGTAGAATTTGCAACCAAGATGACCTTTATAAATCCATTTTTATAAGATTTCTAAAAACAACAAAGATCACTAATTGTTAAAATGCCATCATGCAATAAGTCAATAGAAATACATCAAGATAAATAATTACAAAGCACATTCATTTGGATTGTACATGACCTTTATTTGTCCTGTCAGTTTTCCCCGGATGCATAGTGATTATACCATGATATCATGAGAGTAGAATTTGCAACCAAGATTACCTTTACGAAGCCTATTTTTATAAGATTTTTAATACAAAAAAGATCATTAATTGTTCTAGATTCATAAAAATCCCTTTGTAACATATGTTGATTCAATGTCTCTTGTTGACATGGGGATTGTGTGATTTTTCGTTGCCTCCTTTCAACTCTAAGGTATTGTTTTCCCAAATAAATAGTTATATATGTCACCTTCTGTGCAAGTTTATAAGCATGTAACCATCACATAACTGTTTTATGAGCATATGAACTTTCTCATTTGTAGAGATTTTTGCAGTCTATTGTTTTTTTGTGTTGGATGAATTAGAACATGCTCTTTTATTGCATAAGACATAGTTTTTCCTTATTCAATTTGTTATTATGATCTCATTCTGAAATTATTTAATGTTTATGAATTGAAAATTTCAAGCAGTGGTCTATAAATTATTGGTTAAAGATAAACAATATACACAATGGAACACAAAGCTCTAGTTTTTTGTATTTTTGCTTCCCATTACTCTTTTTGGAACAATTCATTGATTGAAACATTACTAATTTCCAATATATTATTAGTATTGTGATTAGTGTCTTTAAATATGTAAAGTGAAATCTAAACAAGTATGAAGTAATTAATACCTCTATCATTTATGACGAATAAAGGAAGTTTGAAAAACAAAAAGGGAGACCACATTTTTTCTTATGGTTCATCATTTCCTTCTACTTATAGTCGAGATTTTATCATTTATGAGGAATAAAGGAAGTTTGAAAAACAAAAATGGAGACCACATTTTTTCTTATGGTTCATAATTTCCTTCTACTTATAGTGTAGATTTTATGCTTGGGGGTGGTTTGTACACTTTGCTAGATAGGTTCTTTCCTAATGCAGCAATGTAGTTGTTTAAGGTTTTATAATTTATGTTTTAACAAAAAACATAGTTTAGATCCTTTGTATAAATGATCGCTAAGATGTATTAAAGGCTTTCGTGTTTCCCTAGTGTAGATGTTAAAAATAGAATGATAGTGTAATCCTAGCTTCTCATTCTCATTTTAGGGTTGATTATAAGATTTTATTGCAAGAACCACATGTTTTAGTTGAGTCACAATTGTAATTTTTGTTTCCTCTCATTACATTTGTGTATTTTATGGTGTTATTCTTCACACAAAAAAAGACAAATGTGTATTTCGATCAAATGTGAGGTTATTATTATTTTCTTTCTTACAACAACAGGTAACGAGCTTTTATATAAAAAAAGAGACGATATTACAAAAAAGATGGGAAGACTAATCCCAAAAATGGAGAGTTGTCATGGCTAGCTCATCACACTCCAGTCTTTGAAGGTCATACATATACCCTATTCTGCGACAACTGAAAAATATTACAAACTTTCCTAGAAGAAAACTACAGGAGAAATACATAAAGTGAAGAGAAATATTGGACTAGCTGATCCTCAGCTTCTACAAGCCTTAGCAAAAAAAGAGACAAAACATAAAAGTTCTGAAAAAACATAGGCAAGCTAACAGAGAGTTCAACAGTTGACAAGTTACTGGTGGAGTTGTTCCTAATATCGGACCTCATGCCATCGATGTTTGCTTCAACAATTCTGAGACTGCTATGCAGGGACCTAATTTGGGTGCTCAAATCCACCGAACAGGGGCAACCATTCTCAATTTTTCCAGCAAGCATGTCAAAATACTCCTTAAACTTGATGTTGTTGTTGCAAACTTCAGAGTTTGTGATCTGAACAACTGTGAAAAGGTGGGATATGGCTTTTTTAAGGTCCGATTTCTCACCTCTGAGCCAACGAACTTGTGTTTCCAGCTCCTGCAAATGCAAATGGACCTCAGAGGTCAGACTGTCCAGCCCATGAGGAGACCCCAAATTAATGAAACCACTGCTATCACCTGCTAGATGCATTCAATTCCTGCCACTTCCCGGCTCGTCTATTCTAGAGTGACCAAGAACAGCATGCTGCACAGAACCACCATTGTTCTTCCCTTGCACCACGTCGAGAGCAACCCAATTCCTGCCACTTCCCAGCTCATCAATTCTGGAATGACCACGAACAACTTGCCGCGTAGAACCACCATTGTTCTGCCCCTGCACCACGTCGAGAGGTGAGAGATATCTTTTAAGACCACCCCCCCCGGAATGGACCTGGATATGTTTCCTGCATCGACGACACTGCAATGCAGGGAGGTTAAGACCAGCATTTTGATTATCATCCTCCATGATAAACCTAACAATACAAACCCAGCTCTTAGCGTGGAAGGAACCGTGCAAAGTGCTAGCGATATCACCCTCAAGCGAGTTATATGTTGAAGGTTCCTCGGAACATGGTCTCAATAACTTCCCACATGCGAGAAAGGTGGAGTCAGCAGGTGGAGGCCGCCAAGTGTGCCGAGAGGACGTGATCAGGGATCGAGGAGGAGAGAAGGATCCCAAGGAGATCTCTCCATAACTCAAATTCAAATTTGAATTGGGATTAATGTGTATTTCGATCAAATGTGAGGTTATTATTTTGCTCGAAAGCAACAACATTGTATTTCCCAATACAATTAGATCAATGTTATTGACAACCTTTGAGATTCTTAGTTTGAAAGTTTGTTTCTTCTTCTAATACAAGCACAACCATGGTGTTGGAGCCTTAAAATTGGAGGTGAAATGTTACACTAGAGCAACAAAAAAAAGTAAAAAATTGTCTTTGAACATTGAAGAATTGAGTTTAGATTTATATTCTTTAATATATCAATAGTTTGCTTTAGATTTTAATTTTCAAACTTCAAGCTATCTACCTAGTTTAGGTATTAAGGACTTTGTGGAAAAGTTTGAAGGGCATGATTTTACGAGGACAAAAAACAATGTGTAAGTTATGGCATAGAAAATGTTTTGTGATTTATTTGGTTGATATGAAATCTTGATTGGCTCTAGATAATTGAAGGGTGGTGTGCATGACTCTTATGCATTATCTTAAAAATACCTTATTATTCCTATTTGTTTGTTGAAAATTGATGCCTCAAATACTCCCAATTCTCTTCTAGTTGGTTAGTCAAGCATTATTTTCCCACTACTCCAAAAGACTGGGCCCCACTTAAGTGATTGTGTTTTTTAGTGACATATTCTTGAGTATTTGCAATGTCTTTCTTCCCACAAGAACAATTAGAGAGAGAGAGAGTCGTCCACTATTCCAAACGATTGGCACCCACTTAAGTGATTGTGTTGCTTACTGACATATTCTTGAGTATTGGCAATGTCTTTATTTTTCCCCAAGAAAAATGAGAGAGAGAGAGAGAGAGAGAGAGAGAGAGAGAATGACAATATCATAACTAGAGTTCTAAGAAACAACAAAAATTTATCCAGCCATGGATTGCATTATCTAAAATGAGAGAGAGAGAGAGAGAGAATATCATAACCAGATTTCTAAGAAACAACAAAAATTTATCCAGCAATGGATTACACTGGCTATGCTTATTGCCTATTTTGTTCAAAAAAACCTACAGCTATAAGTCCTATTAAAATATATGCATATCAAAATACAAAGACAATATATTTGACCTATTAACCGTGAGTAAAAACATGTATGCGCTGGGATTCCTCCGTTGTAATGTCTTCAAGCCCTGGACTTGCAATTCCTTGCTCCACTTGATAATTTTCTCCAATTCCTTTCCAATTTGTCATACCATAATATCTTCAACCAAAATCTCATTTACCGAGCTTATGGATACACATGGATGCCCCACTAGTGATTGTGATCTATGGGTGGAGCCCAAAAATGATGGTATATTACATATCCATGTCACGTATTGGATTATGAATTCTCTATTTTTGCTGACCAATTTCTACTTCTAGGTCTTCATGCTTCTTTAATGGACTCTAATCTAAGCACTAAGATAAGAAATTTCCTAATGCATGCCATACAATTTGCTAGCCAAATGCCTCAAAACCATTCACATCTCATGAACCCCATTGCTAGCACAAATCCCAAGTGAATTAGAATAAACCATGACAAGCCTACACATAGGTAATCCAAGAAACCCAACCATTAATTGCTACCATAAATTAACAACTATATATTGCATTTTTTAAAGGCACTAATGAAGCACAATGTCTTCCAAAGCAAGCCAGAACCATAGATGCCACAGGACTAGTCGAAGGTTTTTCCATCACAAAGACTAGACATTGAAGAAATGAAACACACGAGGGAAAAAAGTCAAATTGAACCTTGACTAGCATCCGACAACCATAGTGACCCTACCCATAAAAAATCCCTCCTGGATTGAGAAATCTTATCAACTTAAGGCTCCATCCAAACCATTGAATTTTTTAGTGTGAGAATTATATGAGGGTTTGAAGGGGAGTTAAGGATCCATATTGAATCCCTCTACGAGGACAAATGTCTTGTTATTACCAACCCATGCTATGCATGGACTTCAATGATTTGTGTTGAAAGAGTTCCTATCGGATTAATAAAATTTCAAGGTCACCCCTATTTTTAATTAATACCCCTATGTCCCACCCATGCTATGCAAGGACTTCACTGATTTGTGTTGAAAGAGTTCCTATGGGATTATGCAAGGACTTCATTGATTTGTGTTGAAATAGATCCTATGGGATTAATAAAATTTCAAGGTCACCCCCATTTTTAATTAATACCCCTATATCCAAATACACTTCTACATTAGTCAGACCATCTGCCTATGTTTTGCATGCTTCAATGATTTGTGTTGAAAGAGTTCATATGGGATTAATAAAATTTCAAGGTCACCCCCATTTTTAATTAATACCCCTATATCCAAATACAATTCTACATTAGTCAGACCATTTGCCTATGTTTTGCATGCTTGTCAACTCAATTATGTCAAATAAGGGAAGGAGTGCGTTGATTCTTTCGATCATCTAAGATATTGATGATCCTATTTTGACTCTAGCCTTTCTAACATGCCCAAAATTAGACTGCATCATTGTTTTCAACTCTTTGTGTTGAAAGAGTTCCTATGGGATTAATAAAATTTCAAGGTCACCCCCATTTTTAATTAATACCCCTATATCCAAATACACTTCTACATTAGTCAGACCATCCGCCTATGTTTTGCATGCTTCAATGATTTGTGTTGAAAGAGTTCATATGGGATTAATAAAATTTCAAGGTCACCCCCATTTTTAATTAATACCCCTATATCCAAATACACTTCTACATTAGTCAGACCATCTACCTATGTTTTGCATGCTTGTCAACTCAATTATGTAAAATGAGGGAAGGAGTGCGTTAATTCTTTCCATCATCTAAGATATTGATGATCCTATTTTGACTCTAGCCTTTCTAACCTGCCCAAAATTAGACCGCATCATTGTTTTCAACTCTAGTCAAAATTAGCACATCATTGTTTATACCCAACCAATTATTCATTCATGATAGCACATATTTCACTGCAATTTTCAAATATAGAGAATGTCTCCAGCCATATGTCCCAAACCAATCCTTCACTAATTTAGTCTCAAGAGGCTAATCTAGCTTTCTCTTATCTTACAAGAATATGCAAAAAATACGGATGGGTATTGTGCAAATGCATACCAGGAAAATAAGAGTTGGAAACTCCTATTTTGGCTTACAAATGCATAGCAATGTCTTAAGGCAGTGCCTTGTGGTATATTCTAAAATGCAAGAAACAATGTTAACTACAAGTAGCCTTGTATAAGATCATGCCTATTCAGGGTCGATTCAAACTGAAAGCATATAATTTCAAAGTACATTGGTATCTTCAACAAAGGATAAAAATAGTGTATTAATAAGAGTCTTCTCCTCTAAAAATTTGTATGATGATTAAACCACATTCTCAAGTTCAATCTTCTGAACATATCAAAGTCAAAGCACAGAAAGGCATATACTATGGCATTAACATTAGAAAATCTTCTTCAACATCAAAGTTGTAAACATAATTCCAAATTGCATTGGTTCTATTCTCAAGGCTTATCATATACATCAAATTTTAAATAACAACAAACACTCTCTTCACTAGCATTGGCAAATATACACTCAAGAAAAAACAATACAAACATTTTTTACAAGGTTACATCATAGTCTAAACAATCAAATCCATGGTGTGAACTTCAAAAGCAAATAGAGGGAGTGGAATTATAGTTTCAGATTACAACAAGATTACAGTTTCAAGATTTATCTCATTCTATTGTTATCATGATGGTCACATTCTATTGTTATCATGATGGTCACAAATTTGTTGAGCATACGTAGGAATTACTATGCAACACCCTCATCATAATTTCAAGATTTTCATTCTCTCATCATAGAAGGTATATGTTGACACAAATCCAACAACAATAAGGCCTGTGACGTTTTCAAGCACTACAACTCACTGTGATTGATGGCATTCCTACCATCAATATGGAAGTAAAAAACCATCTCAATAAAAATAGAAAAAACATAGAAAATGAAAAATTCTTATGAGGCATCTAAGACATTTCTTGGCTTGGACACCTCTTCTAAGACAAGTCCTAATCATGTTGAAAACCTCTCTAATGAACCATGAGGTAGAGCACAAGTGAAAACAAAGAATGGTATTTGGGATCTGAAAGAAAAAATAGAATAATAATAAATAAATAAAAAGAAAAAAAAAGTTTATGTTCATACCATATATCTCTATCTCTTTTCCAATCAATATCCCAACATTAAGATCAAGTTGAAGGCTCAGGAGAAACTCAATCCCGCTGAAACCCTAGCCGCGGTGTCCTCTACTCGGCCCTGCGTGCTCCTGTGGTTTTGTCCTTCGCGGGATCCTCCTGCAATGGCTGATTTGGATCAACCCCCTTCTGCTAAAGATCGCCGCCTTCTCCTGGACACGGCGTTTCGGGCCCTGGTAGAAGCGACTCCCCCTCCCTCTTCCTTTGATGCCTCAGATTCCAGCTTTGTCAAGAGGGCCGCCGCCCCTCGCATCCAAATCATGTCGGCAGCTTCTAAACTCTAAGCTCTTTCCCTAAGTGAACATGGGTTGATTGGACAATTCACGGGAATTTGGCCATCACCAAAATCCATGGAATCCTGGATCAACAAGAACTGGATGCCTTTGATCTCGGGTGGCCTTCAGCATTGCTTCTGCAGTAAGGGTTTTTTTACTTTTCTTTTTGAACACAAAATCGATCGGGATCTCATTTTTAGAAGTGGACCATACTTCATGGGTCCTCGCGGCCTTTACCTGAATCAATGGAGTCTCTCCTTTGATCCGAAAAAAGATGTTCCTTCTGCAATTCCTGTTTGGGTTCGTCTACCCCACCTCCCACTCCACTGCTGGAATGACGACACCCTGCAAGCTATTGGGAACTCATTAGGGAAGTTTATTGATAAAGTCGAGCCAAAGGCTCCCCTCTTTTCCTATGCTCACATCTATGTGGAAGTTGATCTAGAAAAAGGTCTGCCTGAAGAGGTTCCTACAAACAACAAATTCCAAGATCTATCTACGGAGGAAGGGGAAATCGAAGTTGAGGAAGAAATGGAATCTGAGAAAATAAGGGAAGAAAATGATATCCCATCATCTCCCCCCCCAGAGCAGAGAAAAAATACTAATAAAGGCGACTCAAGTACCCCTAGTAGCTCATGGGCGGACAAGGTTAAAAGTAAGTTTGTGCCATCAACAGCTTCCTTAGACAACTCATCAGAATCCCTGGAGGAGATCGAGGAAGTGCAGCCCCCAAATACCAGAGGAAGAAAGTCACACAGATACCATAGAGAAGTTGAAACTGAGAGAGAAATAGAGCTAGGAAGGAAAAAAATCCTGGGGGACATGAAGCTAATGCACAACTCAAAATCACAGAATGGAACAAAGGAAGGAAGGTCCCGAGCAGGGCCTCAAAGCAGCAAGAAGTAATGCATATCGTCTCTTGGAATTGTAGAGGCCTGGGAGGTATAAATAAGGTTGAAGCTCTGAAAAATATAATCAAGATGGAAAAACCAGACCTCATTCTAATCGAAGAGACAAAATTGCAGGACGGGGGAGGTTATGGCACTCTCGCGTTCTATTTGGAAAGACTGCCATGGATCAGCTATTAGCGCCCGGGGGGCATCCGGGGGTATCATCACCCTACTCTCTCCCAGGCTATCTCTTGTTGACTCCACCTCTAGCTTACATTGGTTGTTGACGGAAATTAAGGACAATGATAGCAATGAATTTTCTTACATTTGCAACGTTTATGGGCCCAATCACTACAGAGATAAGATTAGCTTCTGGGAGAATCTCATCGGCCTCAAGGAGAACATGGCAGGGAAAATATTGATCATGGCGGGTGATTTCAATGTGACCAAGTCTCAGCAGGAAAAAAGAGGAGGTAACATTGTGCGGGATCCCTTTGGGGAAAAACTTGAGGATCTAGTAGCAGAACTGGACCTGATGAACATCCTGCTCAAAAATGCCAAGTACACATGGAGCAATCGAAGAAGTGGAAAGGGACATATAGCGGCCAGATTGGATCACTTTCCTCATAGTTTGCTTCCATAACAAATTCCACCATAGATGATATAAAGTAATATCAAATTTCCCTAGGAAAAAATGAATGAGTGGTTGGTCAAGAAATCTCCCTCAAAGAAACAACTTACCAGTTAGAATTGTAGAAACCTTTCAGCATGTCAAGGGCTCTGCTTTTCTGTCCAGCAAGGGATTCTATAGAGATGAGCATGTGCTTCTAAAGATTCATTCATAAGGACAAACCTTTATTTCTATGCTTTATGATCCTGAGATAGACGCACATGAGAAAAACTAACAATATCCACCAACATATGATCCAGTTCTTCAAGCTCACCTTTGTCACGCATCCTAGAATATGCTGGGGCCATACACTCTATAGCTTCTTCAACAATAGCCCACTGGGAACAATATGTGGCTTTTTGAATTATCTTGGGACTTAAATGCAAATTCAGTTTTAATTTCTCATGCACAACAGATAACTAGACATCTGGAAAATATTCCAAGAACCATTATTCAACTAGCCAAGATAGTTCTATGTAAGCATGTAAGTCCTCTAACTATTGCTCTGCGTCATTATTATTCCATAACCATCCTGTCTTGCAGCTACTTATTTTTCCAGTATGTATAAAATACATTAGCTTTCTCAATGAATCGGGCAGTCAACTGGAACCTGAACAACCTAAGAAGAATCGTCAGACATGTCAAAAATATTAGCATCTTTGGTGATTCGAATCAATGCCAAAAAATGTCAGAATGTTAGTTTATTATTCACTAATAAAATGGAAATGCATGGAATAATTTGGCTGATCCCTTCCACGGATGAGAATAAATGTGGTCTAGAATCATGGAAGAATTATGACTACATGTCACACATTCCTGATCAAAGTGCTTGGAGATATCACAATTTGAAGATAACACAATCCTATGGACATGCACATGTTCTATCAATAAAGTACATAAAGAGAACTTTGCTTGAATGATTTTTTCCTTGTGCTTGTATGATAACATATGTGTTGTGGGCAGGGGCAATTAATCATCAAAATGCAATGACATATTGGTGATGGCTCATCGAAGGTCTGGTGAGATAAATATGGAAATTACAAAATCAATTGAAGACTTCCATTTGCAAGTCACTAAAAAATATGCATAGGGAATAAACATTATAAAGAATCTTTGAATCATGCTAACAAGTCTAACATAATGAGAAATTGTTGGGAAAATATTAAGGACCATATCAGAAATTTATCATGTTGCAAGTAACTTCTACCTTCTCCTATTTTACTGCATATTACTTTTGGGCTTTTTGCTATTTATGCATGCAAGAATTAGAAGAGGAAAGAGAGGTATTCTGTAACAAACACAATAACTTACGAGTGAGGATGGCCACTAACATCAACAACAGAAGTAAGGTTGCACTCTAAGATCCGCATTCCCCAACTAGGTGTTATTTCATAAAGAAGGGAAAGTAAAGGTTCCAAATTGCAATGATTTTCCAATAACCTGACATCTGCCACATTCTCCTCATCTACTTTCACAGTTTTAGTATAGACAAGTAGGATAGTGCAATTTGGAAGACAAACGGACCTCTCTATAGACCTTTTTTGTACCATTTGCATTGTCCCTTGATTTAACAAAGCATCACCCAAAGATCCAATGTTCTGCTTGGGAATAATATAGCTAGAGGGAAATAAAGATGAGCATCTAGCTGCTAAAATAACCAAGTGTGCAAACAATGAACTCCCATCTGACAAGACCAACAAGAGGTCATACATCTCATCATTACCAAATGCCTTCTTCATTCTTCTTCCAAATTCATTTGGAAATCCATTATACCGAAGCAGGACATGTTGTGTGTTGCATACCATTGTACACCAGGAGAAAGGCTATTTTCAGCAACCAATTTTTGAAATTGCCTGATTGATACTCCGGTTTTTGTTTCTTCACATTCAACCTTTTCAATAGACCATTCAACATGGATATCTTGTTTGACATTCTGAGCAAAGACTGAATTTGGAACCAATTTTGCGAAAGGCGAGTGGTAAGAAACAATATTAAATTGCTTCCTTTTCAATCTTGTATTTCATCCCAACAGCAGATCCTCCCATGTGTTACACTAACAACATGAATATATACATTTGACCTTGCAACTTTGACTTCATTGTCATA
Organism: Larix kaempferi; assembly: GCA_027924585.1. Classification (NCBI taxonomy): domain Eukaryota; kingdom Viridiplantae; phylum Streptophyta; class Pinopsida; order Pinales; family Pinaceae; genus Larix; species Larix kaempferi. The sequence goes on along the minus strand of BSBM01000779.1, from coordinate 7,704,145 downwards.
GTAGATCAACAGCAGATCCTCCCATGTGTTGCACTAACAACATGAATATATACATTTGATCTTGCAACTTTGACTTCATTGTCATAGTAGAACTTAATAGCATGGGAAAATATTTCCAGTACATTATATTTATGTAAAGTCCAACTATACAGTTCCAAGCTTGAAAAACTTGCCAAAGACATCAAGCTTACTACCATCAGAAGATCATCATATAATGAATTTCCATTGTTACAAGCTCCTAGTGCTACAGTATTCAATAAATATCGTAGCCACTCATGACCAAATTGCTCCAGAGCTTCAGCTAGAAAAATTTCGTCTTGTGAAGAAAGATATTTGAAAGGCAAATAAACAAGAAACAGGATAGCCCTACAAAACAGGTTCTCTCTCAAATATATCAGGTACTTCCTGTGTAGGTTGATTCCTGATTTCTTGCTGGACATGAAGCTGACCACGTCTATGAACAGTTCTTACCACAATTTTATGGTCATATTTGCAAAACATGTGTTAGCATCCAATTATTATAAGTTCCTATATCATGAGGTCTTAGTTTTAACTTACGGCTAATTTACCCTTAAACACTAAGCAACCCAAAATAGATATGGAAAAAGAACCCCAAACAAATATGGAAAATATGAGAGAAGGAAAAGCAAAATACCTGGAAAATGAAATAAGCCTTAAGAGTGATTCTTTCTTCGCAGATATAGTTGAATCGATATTTTCTTCACAATGTATGGCAATCCAACCTAAAATATCTCAAAGATGTGATCGTATAACATGATGCTTATGGATATATGAAAGTTCTTGATCACAGTATCCACTTGTTGGCCCTGGAATACATCCCTCACTTTGACCATTGTTTCCCATCAGAGTTACCATACAAAATCAAATCAGAAAGGACCTTTTTCAAGCCCATCTTCCAAAAGTAATAATGATGACATCACAAAAGCGAAGCAGTGCATTAGCAGTGCGACAAGCTTGAATTACAAGCATCTTTAAATCGAGAGGCCATTTTTCATGAGGAAATGACTTCCATTCAACCAATGATTGGATGATGCCTTCCACAAAAGTACCTAGGTGTGGCCCAGCCATTACATTGTACCCAGACACCGATTTATGTGTTAAAAAATCCCTCAAACCACAAATCGGGGGCGAATCCAACTCTCTGATCAATTTACGAGGAAAAACTGGGGCAATACAGCTCCTAAAAACCTCCACATACCTGGAAATTGGGGGCGATTGAAGGTTTGAACACCTCCATTACTGAAAATTGGGGGCGATTGAAGGTTTGAACTCTATTTCAAGGGGGGCGAAAATGGTTTTTTGGTGACCCTCCGTCATAAATATGGGTGGGCTAACTATTATCCATATAAAAAAAATGATGGGCTAGTAATAGAAAGTCCCTCTTTACAAAAAAATTGCCCTCTAAAATATTTTATTTCCTTAATTTCGCCCATGGGCGAAGTTTAGCCCCTAAAATTTTCCATGATATGCATTGAAACATCATGAATTCCAATTAAAAAAATAAGCACAGACAAAATTAAACTCCTCCATTTCCATAGGCTTCTAATTGATGTTTGTCCCTGTGGACATTGTTTTGAAAGTCTGCAATAAATGCACTCGTCACAGTGCCTTCAATCCAAAACATGTGCTTTAGGGATGGTATACTTATCAGGCATGCTGGGAATATGCCCAGATCCACTATCACCACTGCTTCAGTAAGAAATGCTCATAATTTTTGTTGTTTGCATGGCTGCAATTAAAGTAGAACTTCCTTTTCTAAAGTCATGGTATGTCTAATCAGCACACCAGGCTTTAGTATCATTTCCATAATTGCATAATTCATCATGCTTCCTTTCACAGTCTTCCAAAGGAAGCAATTTCTTTAGATCTATCATCATTGGATCCTATCTTGCCATCTACAATAAAACACAAGATGATATATGCATCAAAACTCTTCCAATCATCAGGTTGTCAAGCACATAGTTGATGTCAAAATTGTCTCTTTGCTGAGGGTAAGGCCTGCTGTCCAAGACTCTGATTTCCTGTAGGATGCATGAAAGCCAAATCACAACAAATAGAATTGCCAAATAGTCATCTTTAATGTTGGTTGTAATCACCTTTCATTTAAAGGAAATATAACTGCATTAAGGGAAAACTTTATGTAGCTTTCCTTCTCAAAATCTCGCTTCTTGTCACCTGTAATGTTTGAAATATTGATGGGATTCCAATTACCAGCACCTATCCCATGTGGTTACTACTATTTGCATCGCTGCAATAAAGGATAGGTTGAGGAATTCTTATTAAATCACTTTTACCATCTCAATTAAACTTCTCAATTCATTCATAAGGGCTCACACAGCTAGGCCTTCCCATGCATCCCTCTGATTACTGATGGTACTTTAAAATCTGCCTGCAAGGAAGTAGACATTGGAAGCCTTTGTTATTATCAAACCCACTATTAACCTGCTGACAAAGTATTTATATGCTTTCAAGACATTGGTGACTGCTGAAAATTCGTTGCGAAATCAATGATTTGAGATAAGATATGGAACACACCAAGTAATTACAGAACCTTGAATTAGGTTTTACAGCAGCCAATTATGTCCACCACTTCTTTGAGAATAATAAACATGTTTTCTAGAGTAATGAATTTTGCTAGGAAACATTAGCATAATTGCAAACCTAAGGAAGAGTGGTCTCCATGCTAGGGGCGTCCCTCAATGTGTACTAGAAAATCCACTCATAAGGGGACAGATCCTCCAAAAATGGCTTTCAAACTCCCTAAAAAAAGGTGATACTCTTCTAGGTGTAAAATGACAAGAATTTGTGTAGGAATGCCAATTTTGGAAAATCAACTTCTTTTGAAAATATTTGGTCTAACTGTAGGTGATTTGTACTGTGAGCCATACTCAAGCTCTTGGTTAGAGAATGTATATGCTAATTGGCATCAATTTCCAAGATGTTTCTTCTCGAGTACAAGAAACTTGAAGAAATAGCTCCCTGTATTTTAGTGCATAGGTTTCACCCAGGCATCCCATCAAGTATCTTCCCCTTTGGTGTAGATATGTGTGCCCTGTTTCTAAATTCCAATAGTTTACATAATCAAAATGCATGTAGGATCAATGAAAGATAGAAATCATATCTATGAGAGCCTTGTGACTATCACTAACAAATATAATTTGTGGGTCTTCTAGAGCCATCTCTCGATTGGTTAAGAGATCAATTAGGTGTGCAATTTCCTACTGTTGCAAGGTTTTAACAAGAAAATGGCTTGGATATTAAAGAAACAAGGATGGAATCTCCTTCGATAAAGAACTTCAACATTAGTATTATTTGAATCATAGTTCCACATGCTTTTCCATAGTGAGATTGTCAGAGGAAGCATGATCAACTAGTATAACACCTTTGTAGTCATTATACTTTTTTTTTAAAGAAAATGGTATTAACTCGCTATATTCATGGCATCCAAACTCCGAAGCCACCAGCCTTGCCAATGGTAAATATAGTTTCCCTATCCCATCTCAAAAATTATATGCTTCATATCCATTGTAGACATCGATATCATGAATGATTTTAATTTCATGGCCATATATGTGTAGGGTGTTTTGTGGAAGAGCTAGAGACTTAGCCTAGTTTTGCTACACAATTTGTAACATTATTTATAGAAGAAAGTTCAGCCATCCTTTTATGGGTGATGTCTGCAACTTTTTCCTTTACAAATGTATTTTTACCTTATCTTATCGTACCCATATATTCATATATGATAACTATGCAAGGAAGATAAACTATTCAAACTAGAATTAGGGAATGATACAGACTCTGTGCATAAATAAAGATCTATCTAACAAGAAAGAATTCTATGAATCCTACATCGAAAATATGGGATGATGTTGTACTACTCATTGATACATAGAGCTATATTTAGATTGAAATGCACAACTATGATTGAGGGTTTAATTAGGGAGGAAGAGATGAGACTGGTAAATACCATAGAATTTAAGGACATTCAAATCAACAAGATATCAAGATTGTTGTAGGTATGTTACATCACGAAGGTAGATAAGATTGGAGCTAGGTATTCTTCTCACGCTCATGGCTATGGTGTTCTGATTCTTTTGATTGTATATATCGCAGCCATTTTACATGTCTAGATAGCATCCTGAACTAATGACATGCACATCAAGGCCGTAGCACTTGTCCTTCCAAAAATTTTGATTACCCTAAAAACTCCAAATTCAAAAATAATATGAACTTTACCAATGGGGATGGTGTCATAAGGGTTGTCTCCTTTCAGCAAAAAGCCATAAAAACTTAAAAAGTGATTAGATTAGAACTTGAAGAGGTCCACAGCTCAAGTAGCAATGAACACTGCTGCCCAGATTTGCATGGTCGTACAATGTTGCCCAGATTTTCCCAGGTAATACACTCTATATTGTGTACACTTAATAAGGTGATCACTACAATAGTAAGGACAAACTTGGAAAATGGTTGCTCTGGAATTTTATAGCATTTTGGAAATGAATTTTGTTGAAACTTTGGAAGCCCTGCATTATTGCACTGGTACTTCCACAAACAATGTGTTGACAATATCTATGATGCCTATTTAGTCTTTAGTTACCTATGTTAACGATGCCCAGCATAATGAAGGAGCCATTGTAGAAAGTGGAAATGCAAATCACGACAACCGTCTGGTAACGATAATCGTCTGGCCACTCCAAATCAACTCACTCTACTACAGAAGGTTAAGAAAGACGAAATAGAAGCCAAGGTCGTCGCTTGGGAAGAGGCGAAGATGGCCAAAGTTGATAACGGGTGAATTTACACGCCAAGGATTAATTGCAAACCGCTAAAGTTTAATACAACATGCAAAATATAAGCAAGCCCAAAACTTGGGATCAATTGGATAAACGCTAATTAAGTCTAATGTAACCTAACGTTGCCTTGCAGGTTCAAGAGGGAGGCAACAATTATCGATGCTTGGGAGAACGAGCAGAAAGTGAAATCTAACATCAAAATGAAAAAAGTGGAGGTATGAATAATATCATCCATAACTGTGATGACAATGGACATATATTTATGGCTACGTTTGTGCTAGTTGCTTACTCTATTTTAGCTTGCTTCAGAGGAAACTAGAGGAGAAGAGGACCATGGCATTTGAGAAAATGCAGAATGATATTTCTAAGGTTCACAGGAAAGCAGAGAACAGGAGAACTATTGCTGAGGCTAGGAGAGGTGCTGCAAAAGCCAAGATAGCAGAGATCACTGACAAAATATGCTCACTTGGAAAACTTCCAAGAAAATGTATCTTCTGCTAGAAATATACTATTAGTATAGTTTTCAATTCTATATTACAATATTCAACTGTTATAAGCTGAGTATTGTTTTTTCGGAATCTGAGCATTTACTTTGGAATCCTAGAAAATGTGAAAAGAAAGCACGAGTTTGAAAAAAATTAAAAATACGAATCGATTAGTGCAGAAGTCAAGTTTGGATGAAAGTAATATTGCAACCGGCCTTTGATAAATAATGCAGCCATGACTATGAAAGTAATACCAAAACAATTGTATATATTACTGCACTCACCATAAATCTAATACACTCTCATCAACAACCTTCCAGATGGATTTCTAGTAAATTAATTGAGAAGGGTTGTGTTCCCAACTCGGTTAAGGAAAAGGGTTGATTATATTATAATCCGACCCTTCTTGTGGAATTTAAGTGTCTAATTGATTGGTGAATCCTTAAAATTACCTGCCCTCCTTAGCTCCCCTACCAGCTGCCTCGATACCACCCCCCCCTACCCCCCTCCACAGTGCTCCAATACCACACCCCGATACCCCTCAGCTCACCTACCACCTGCCCTACCCCCTACCCCCCTCCTCAGCTCCCCTACTACCTGCCACGATACCACCCCCCACTGACCTCCGCCACCACCCTCCCCCACTTCCTCTGCCCTACCGCACCACCTTCGCCACCACCCTACCACCTCCCCTGCCCTACCGCACCACCTCCCCCACCCTCCACTCCCGCACCACCCTCGGCCTCCTCACCACCCTCCCCCACCTCCGCTCCCGCACCTCCACTACCCTACCACCTCCGCTCCCGCACCTCCCTCCCCCACCTCCACTCCCCAATGACCTGCATTCCCAATGGGAGATGCTAAGGAAAGCCACTCCCCAAATGCAATGGAACTGACCTCCTCAGGCCGTGGTGTTCTTCAATACCACAGACCCCGTCTACGTCGTTTCTACTCTATTCTTCTTATTTTATACTGCCTAACTTCGCCATACATTTCATTTTCTTTGTATGTGGGATCTTAATTGTTATTAACTGTTTAACCTTGTTACCTGTGAATATCCAACCGAAAGAGTCCTTCATAAACCTTGCGAGAATATTTTGTTGTTAATATATTTCTACCTATGAAAATGAAAACTACCACTGGTGAAAATGAAATCTTAAATGAAAATGAAAACTAACACTGGTGAAAATGCAATCTTAAATTTGGCAAAAACTACAGCAGACTAGACCGTGGCCACAGAGCCATTTTCCTTCCAGAATATTTGTTGGATGTTTATCCTCACGGAAGAGGAACAAAAACCACCCTTTAGTGAGGAATAAGACCTCTGGGATGTAGCCCAACACTGGAAGCTAGTTAACCTCCAACCACCCAGCTATGTCTTGTTTCGAAACAGAGCAGTATGCAAACTTTCCCACTAATCCTTTGAGGGAAAGTTCTGTAGCCTCCTGCATTAGAATGTCTCTTCCTATGACCATTTTGCAGTGTCTGTAGGTTCTTCTAATGTGATCCTTTAGTTCTCTTTTGTGATGGAACTTTTTTAGGTTGCTTGGTTGTGTCCTCCACAGGTCCTGCACTTGAGAAAAAAGAGTGTTGTTGTTCTTCTTTGGAGAGTGCAGTATCTAATGCAGGGGAAGGAAGGGGCATTTCCTTCTGAAGAAATTTCGACGAGGTTCCCAGAACACGAATACCAACATAGCTCCCATAACCTTTTTTACCCTTGGCGGAGAAAAGAGGGGGTGATAGCACAACCTAGGATTTATCTTTACATTCAAACTCATTTAGGGAAAGAGAAGAAGAACAATAATTAATAACCAGCTTCTTCTGGGGACCAACATCAAACCTTTTCCCAATGTGACACTTGATCTGAAGTGTTTCCGGAAAGAGCGCCATTGGAGAAACAATCCTGTCCATGGCCACAGGCATAAAATGTGCACTTAGTTATCCCCTAGCTAGTAGCGACCCATGCCCTCCTTAGGTCACTTTTGAACTCCTCATCTCCCCTACCAGCTTCCCCCATAGCACCCCCTACCCCCTACTATGGAAATTATAGTTTGGTAGCATTATTTTCTTGTTTTACATTATCTTTTACATAAGAGGAATGTATTAAGCAATTATGTTGCTTATTCTATTTATTTGATAATATTGTTGATTATGCTATGTTTTTTGCTATTAGAATTTCAAATAATAAATTCTCTATTACATTATTATATTGGGTTTCGTTTGCTTTGTAACTCTTCATTCTCAAGAAAGCCATGTAATTTAATTGGAACATTTATGTTATTATTTGTCTCTCAACGGTCATAATAGTGTTTCATTTTTTATTAAATCGATCTCTTTTTGGTAGCATAGCTTTTAAGGGTAGAGTTTATTCAAGGAAAACCATGTCAATAGAAATCACTTCATATTTAAGAAAAACTAGGTCATGTGAATTGACCTCATATTTTGACGGTGACTCTTTTAGAGAAGAGTTATTTAAGGAAAATCATGTCACTTGAAATGCCTTGATAGGATTTTATAAGGGGGTAGACTCCCACCCCTACCAAAATCCTATGGATCTAGATCACTTTTTGGTGCAATAATCCATCAATGAATCTATATCACTTGTTATCAAGTAAATGAAAAGTTTTAGGGTGAAATAGTGATGAACCAAGGATGAAAGAGACAATAGTGATGAACTGAGTCAACAAGAGACAATTATAAAAGGTAAACTTTGAGCTTAATGACCAAGCTACCAATTTTTTTGTTTGCCTCTTAGGTTGGCAGTTTTCTCTCTTGGTGTGTGGTTGGTTGAGAATACTAAATGAAGCCATCACTCATTTGTTTTAGAAAAGAGAAGTCAATGAGGTTGAAAGTTGCATGCTCGAATCGTTGGTTTTGAGAGGCTCATTGCATTAAGAGGTGAGAAATTTTCCCTCTAGCTAACTTCTAAATTAGAGTGGTAACTTTCCTTGGAGGTAAGCAGTTTGCCTCTTGAAGTAAAAAAACAAAAGCAAGAAAACTAACATATCCTACTTTTAGTAATGGACTCCATCGGAAAATGCCTTCTTATTTGAGATGTGAATATTCATGCAACTATTTTCCTTATCCTGAAAGGGTTTGTTATAATTGGCCTTTCATTTCCCTTCCCTGCAAAAACTTGTAGCTAATTTCCTCAAAGGAACAACGCTAGGTCTACAACAACTCAATTTCAGTTTCTCTTTTCAGTTGTTTTCACCCTCCAACAACAACCTATCGACGTATTATCACACCTTCTTGGGGCAATTGCTAGTTTATTTTTTTTATTTTTTTTGGTATGTCATTACTTTTGGGCCAAAATCTTTTGGCTCTAAATACATTTGTAAAATTTTATAACGTTTTGAAATCTTTTATATATAACATATATTAAACCAATTTTCTAGAAAATAAAAACTTGTTTTCCAAATTTTTTATTATTAGTGGTTTCTATTTTATTTTTTTTGTTGGTTATTCATCTTGAGTTGACAAATTTTAATGGTTTAACGTATTTGTGAGATTAAAAAATAATTATAAATATAATATTTCAAAACTCCATGTGTGGTTGTTGTATTTACTTTTGTTGTTAGTACAATATTGTGTCATCTATCAATGTACTACTATGCATTGATTGTGAAGCTCTGTTGTCTCAATTTCAAGGAAAACAACTTATCTTGCCTACTTCCTTGGTCGGCCACGTAAATCTATCATGTCGATCTACAAGGTCATTCTAACTTGGCATTCTTACATCTCCAACTGCAAGCATCCTTGCTAAATTCGTTGGGCCTGAGCCACATGAAATTTAGCTCTAGTTCAAACCTTCACCCTATAATGCAACCTTAACTTATAAAAAAGCACCCAAAGGTCGATTAATGAGCTTGTTCGACTTTATGGTTTATACTTGTGTTGTAACTTGTAGCTCGAGCTAGATATACATATTAGTTTGAGTTCGGATTACAAGTTTCCTACGCATATGATTTATGCATCACCTTTGAGTAAGAACCCTATCCTGGCAGTACATGTACTGCACAAATAAATGAGAATGAAAGGTGGATAACCCTCCTGCCGTTGATTTTGAAAAACTTGTCATAAGGAAGCTATGTAAGTACTATGGGTTCAAATCTCAAGACTTAAGGCATTATTTTCGGCCATATCGAGAGAACATTCTTCAAAAAGAGTGGATGGTGAGAATATTATGGATCCTTGTCTTGACTCTCAACAGAGAGCTTGTAGAAGTTACAGCTCAGAGATGTTTCTGGTGTTTGGTTTCTAATGTAGAGTAACATTGTTTACTCCAAGGGTTTACTGGTTAGTAAAGAAAAACAAATTCGGTAACAAAATTCTCTTTTCCTCTTGTTTCACTACCTAGCCAATGTACCTAGATTCTAAACTACGAGGGAAGATAAGGAAAAAGGGTATAAGAATGCAATTTTTTTTATTTACAATATGTAACAACAATCAACATTCCACCAAGACAAACATAATTTGCAAAAGTAAAGTACATGATCAAGGGAGAAAGTGACTTGGTCTTGTTTAAAACCACAGGCAGAATCCTCTAATCCTCTTTTGAGACATGACAGCTCCACTTTCTCTAAACCGCGTTCGTCACCTGATAGCCCATTTGGGAAAGCTTACATGTGTTACACCGTCATTAACTCCATAAGTTTGACTATAACCACCACAATGACAAATGTGAAAGCACCTGGAACAGTTGATAAATCCACAACTACCCTACTGAGCAACTACAAAGCAAACACATCAGCGAAAACCCTTTCTAGGAAATGGCAGAAGAAAGAACCCCAAAAGTGAACGAGAAAAAACCCTCGCCAGTGTTTCCCACAGCCACCCCTCCAACTCCATTAAAAACCGCTCATTACACCCACATCAAACTTATACTGTGCCAGAATTATAGCACTATACAATGCATTTAATTCGACGAGCCAGCATACCCCCCGACCTGCAATAACCCTGCCAAGAGAAAAGACCCCCAATAACCCTACGATCGTGAAGAGTTGTCGGGAAAATACCCCGTCCGACGGTGATAAAGATGATCATGGTGCCATTAAAGAGGTGCAATATTAAACAACTGACACGATCGCGCCTCCCATTAAAACTTGTTATACAATTGGACATTGCTTTACGTCCGCTGACGGGGCTCGCCGTCGGGTCCTAGGGCACAAGACCCCAAGTGAACGTCACCTACACGAGCCCAATAAAAAACCAGATAAACACGAATTTTAAAAAACCAAAAAAAATAAAATTATTTTAAACCATAGTTCCAACTTTAGGCAGCCATAAAATTTTCAAAAAACTACAAACTAATCCATCAACCTTAATCATATAGGTAGGGGACATAATAAGGACATTATATGTTTAAATACGAGGAGAAACCCAATAGTTGTTATTGAAAGAAATGTCGATGTAGCTATCGAGCATTGTTTCCCTCTAACAGAAACTATACACCTCATATATTCAAGGCCACTTGGAAGATTATTCCAATGTTGGTGTAGTGAACCATCATAGCTTGCAAGCTACAAGGACAAATATTTTTAACATGCTCGTGTAAATTTCCGATCATCAAATCAAGACCTTGGAAACTCAAGGTTGCAATCGAAAATCTACAAAGTATACCCAATTTATGCACTAGAATAGACAATAATCCATATGTGGAGTTGGCAGGTTGGTCAAAATTTCTTCATTACCATTTCAACTGACGCATAGGATGGAAGAACCATGTTGGTACTTGAGGAGGAATAATTGATAGTGGAGTCGGCAAGCTGGTTATATTTTAGCATGACCGTTTCAACTGGTGTGTAGAGTCTCATTACCATCTAGTAGAGGCACAAGTCTTATGATAGCTAACAGGGGCTCCTTCATTATGGTTTTGAAACTCCATAGGTTCATCATTGTGTGCCAAAAGTATCTCATTGCAACAATGAATTTCATTGGTTAAACTTTCGTGAACATTATACGATAACACTTGAAAATTCCTTCCACTGTCACTCGTGTGGAATATCATTGTGAAGGAATGTATCACACTCTCATCAATGAAATTGAGAAGTTGAAAAGATAATCCTGCCAACAATATCGAAGCTTAAGCAGACATTGGAAAATGTGTTTGGGTCTTAGAAGATAAGTTTTGTCGAGAGAATAAATTCATTAAGATGTCTTAGACATTGTTACTTACGAGACAACAGAGCCATTTCACATCAACACCCACATGAGTAGTGTAGATCTAATGTTGTTGGATGGAACTACACACCAAACCACACAAGTATTGGAAAACAAGAACATGGAGCATCTGAGAGAAGGCACATTTCAAAGCCTCTCTAGCTACTGCCTCTTGAAATTATTATCGGAAGTTTGTGACTTTTTTCTGCTTGTTGCCATTATGTCCATATCAAACACAAAACTAATGTTGCCATAATAATTCCTTGGAAGATATTATTAGGCAGTCATAAACAAAAGGCATTGATCATAGATGTCGAAGCATTCAACGGCGTTCAGATGATGAGTCGAGCAGAGCTTGAAGTAGCATGCGAAGATTTCAACAATATTATTGGCTTGTCTCTTGATAGTATGGTCTGTAAAGGCATATTGAAATTTTCATAACAACTGAAGCATGCACTTTTCCAGAAAATATTGGGCCACCCATTTAGAGATTTATTTCCAAAGAAAGGTGGTAGACATGGTAAAGTTGAATCACAGAAACATTGTCAAAATTGTTGGGATATTGTACAACAAATGAGTCATCCACAAGAATTCTTGTGGTTGAATATGTTTCCAATGGGACACTGTACGAGCATTTTCATTATGGCAAGCCAATGTAGTTAAGCTCGTGTGCTCAAATGAAAATTACGGTAGGAGTGGTGCATGTATTGCAGTACATGGACCATGAAATCATACATATCGTTGCTATTTTTCACTTGGACTTCAATGCCATATACTTGATAGAATACTTCTCACCACAGTTGGCATACTTTCAAATATGGGAAACCATATCTTCAAGGAGCAAAAGGAGGTCAATATTCAAGGGAAGTGAAACTTTGGTTCGTGATTCTATATAATATTCATAGAGAGAGGGAGAGAGAGAGAGAGAGAGAGACCTCCTATCACTATGTTATACAATGCAATGAATGCAGAGGTAATGGGGAAAAATCACGGATCTAGTCTCACAACCTCCAATGCTTCATGGTTATGATGTTAATTATAATGACCATAAGGTCACTGATCTAACTACCTATACTGTTAATTCGATTGACCATACCATGAAACCTGTCTTGCTCTAGTGACATTTTATCTTATCATGTTTCATTGTGTTTTTCATTCAATTAGAGAGATTTTGAGGTCAAAAAAGGCCTCCTAAGAGATGTACTACAAAAATATGACATATATTAAAATATTATGAGTTGGGGGTTTTATGGGGTAGGTATATATGACAAGTCACCTCCCACACTATTTTCTATGCACAATATAAATAACCATGGTTGAGTTACTTTTCAAAATTCACTAGAAATAAAATTAATAAAATAAGTCTACATTGATGTGACTAAGATTCATTGTAAATTCCCAAAAATTTATTGTCCTTTAGCATTTATTTGTCTTGAACTTGCAAATGAAATTAAATAATAAAAAACATTTTTAAGAGCTTATTTTTTAATTTTATGTTGACTTTTTATATTTAGTACTTTTCTCGTGAATTTAATATAATGTAATTTAATTGAGAATTTATTTACATGTAAAATGTTAATAATATTATTATAATCCACATTGCATTATTATTATTATTATTTATTAAATCTATTATTATTCTTTATTCATTAAATCTATATTGGTAAATTAATATCAAAATCATAAAAAATTTGGGGATATTTATTTTATTGTAAATTAATGTTATAGTTAAGTTTCTCATAGAAATTAATATAAAATTTAATTTATTCTTTGAAAACTTAATTGATTTCCACCCTTTGAATATGGATTTGGAAAATAATATACCCAATTCAAAAACCCTCTTAAAGATAGTCTCTTAAAGAAATATGATTAAGATAATATCCCATATAACTTCCAAGTTTCAAAATAAAGTATGGAAAGATTTGTACAATAATATAAATATTAATATTCCCAAATGTTTGATTTTTAACCATATGAACATTATAAGTAAACTAACAAAGACTATTATAAAATATGAATCATCTTAAATTGCTCTTACTTTTATTAATTTCAGCATATGAATGATGAGGAAAAGATAGACTCATTTACTTGAAAAAAAACCTTTCAGATTAACGAGATTTTACCGTAGCCAATTTAGCATGTGAATGATGAGGAGAGGATAATATATTGATTTATATATGACTTGCACCTTAACAATCCATAAGCCAAATTTAAGGATGGGAGGTTTATCAAGAGCTTAAAGAATACTTGTGTAATCAAGAGGATGTTAAAAAGGTTATCTTGTTATTTTAAGGACCGAGGATAAGTTTAAAAAAGAATAATCTTTATGATAAAGAAGATAATGGAAAATTGTTTAAGTTACATATTAAGCCTCCAAAATAAATAGAATATGGTTAAGTTATGTATTAAGCTTTATAATATATATTATATATTATAAAAGACATTATATATTATAATATGGTTAATTATCAATAAAATAAAATAAAATTCATAATAGAATGTATGATGAGTTCAAGATTAACATAATTTTCCCACCCACTTATGCCTCCCATAACAACCTGTTCTTTATGCATTAATGATGTGTGAGTGTGATGAGTACCACAAGCAAGTGCTACAATCATTCTACCTAGAAGGAAGCAATCTCGTAAATCATGTTAGTTTTACATATGGAGTCATCCAACTAACTAATGCATTTATCCATGTTTTAGTGTTATTATTTGTATTGTAAGTCGTCTAAGAGATAACAAGACTCACAAGTGTGCTAAGTTAAAATAAAGATATGCAAAGAATTGCAACATAATTATAGTGAAGTTTCTATCAATAATGATAAAGGATGCATTGATAATTATGAGGGGTTATCATGCATTTGGCTAGTTTCAAGCCCAAAGGTGCTTAGCTCAAATCCATGTGGGTGAGGCACACTAATTTACATGGATGGGTTTAATAGAGGAGATCCATTCATAAATGACGGGAAGCATCCATTGGGTTTCCTCACATGTTTCCTTGAGAATAATAATAATAATAAACAACAAACAAACAAATGTTGAAGGTTCATCCTAAATGATTTGACCAATAAAACCACAATCATAGAAGATCCCAATAGAAAATATATTGCTAGCTAAATGAATATTAACTACAAAATGCAAAAAGAAAGTTGAATATGCACTACAAGACACAAATGATAATAATATCAAAAGGAAAAACTATAATGAAAACTCTAATAAAATCAAAAGGAAAAACTATAATGAAAACTCTTCTAATTTGTGATTATTAGGAGCTAATTCTAAGAGATATTACAAAGAAAATCAAGGGACAAGCTCAAATTCTAATATGTGTTTGAGAATAAAAGATGGCATAGGTTACCTAACATAAGTTAAAATATCAAAGAGAAGCACTAGAAACAATACAAGTCCACAAAATTGTTATTATTGTGGAAAAATATTTTACATTCCCAATTGAATTTGGATTCAACATAGTTAAGGATACGCCTATCAACCCAAATGCTCAAGTTAGCATCATCATTCTAAGATATGGGAAAACCTTCATATAGGACATATACACATGTATTATAGGGGTGAACTAGTTTCCAATTAAACTTGAAGGGAAGATCTCTATTGTTCATATCACATTTTCTAGTATACAAACTATATACCATTATATATTTTGACCCAAAGGGAAGATATATATTTTTCCTATCACATTATGTGGCATACAAACTCTTTACACATATGATATCCTCAATTCTTTTAAAGTGGACATTCCATACAAGATTTTCCTAAGAAATAATTTGATATATGTTCCAAGGGTTATACACATTTACATTTTTTTTCACAAAAAAAACTATACTTTATTAATAAGTATAAAGGTGCAGTAACAAATAAGTCCAAAGAACATCGAACCCAGAAATACATAGTAACAAGACCACTCCAGGTCAATCAAGAGAGTGCCCAAACCCCAACCGAACCACCAACAAGTTGTACAACAAAGTACCAAGACCATCCGGGATCCTCCAAGAAAGTATCCATACCACAACAGAAAGAAAGAAAAGAGGAGTGTACCAATTCCCCAGCATGTCAAAACTCCAAATGATAACCAAAAAAATATTGCCGAAAATACAGGAAATAGAGAATAAACTAAACACCCAAACTAAAATGAGTAGTAGCTTCCAATTGTAGATCCTCCAGAGCTGAGATAGATACCCCATTCCGATCCCTCAAGGTCCAAATAGTATTGCTAATGCGCCTATTGTTAGCAAATCCCTGAAAAAATTTAGTATTTTTATCACCCAGCTTTACCCAAACCGCCCTACTCTTCAAACGCCAAGAAGCCTCTGCCAGATTTTGTAGCACCAGTCGCCTCCCCTCCAAGACCACCAATCGTTGTCGAGCGGCCTCAGGAAGAGGGGCCCCCTGGAAAGTCTCATTGAGCAAGTTTATCTGGGAATCAATGTTATCCACCTCCGTTCGATCCATGATCTTCTTGGATCTTCACCAATCCTTAACCACCACTTTTAATTGTCTTAATTTCTGAATCAAAAGTTGTGCAGCCGAGGAATGTCCCCCAGTACATTCCTTCAACCATTCCTACCGCACAAGACATTTGAAATCCTCATTCTGTGAAATGGTATGGTTAAATTTAAACGGGTAAGGGGTTTTTACAACCCCGATATTCACCTCTAGAAGAATAGGAAGATGATCAGATAAGGAAGACAGCACCGTCCAAGATCTAAAGTTTTTCCATTTTTGGGTTAATTTATCCCCCAACAGATATCGATCCAGTCTTTTGGAAATCTTCCCATCGGCATGGCGCCCATTGCACCAGGTAGGTCCCAATGGTACCGGCTCAATATCAATCAGCCCAAGATCCAAAAATAAGTCTTGAAAGTATGTACTTAAAGGATCATCCTTTGAACATCTGCCCCAGGATTCATCCGAAGATAGAATGAAGTTGAGATCTCCTCCTCGTACCAGGTTTTCACAGTCCAAAAGACCCTGAGATTTAGCAATCTCCCAAAATGGTCTCCAATCAGAATATGGACCATAAATATTTACAAAATTGATCACATCAGTGCACCCACGAATGTTCCCTTCCAGGAGTATCCCTAGATGTGTAGTAAAACAAGTGAGTTTAAAAATATTCGGATTCCATGCCGACAGTAAACCCCCAGAAAAACCAACAGCGTCCGATGAACAAATGACCCAGTCTTTCCTGATCTTACTAAATAATAGTCTAGACCTCTTCGCCGACATCATAATCCCTTGTAAAAAAATCATATCAGGTTTCAAAGTATCCAGTAACACTTTGAGGGCCAATCTTTTCTGAGGGCCCCCAAACCCTCTGATATTAAGAGAAAAAAGGATCATCGTTTAGCCCTAGCAAGGGCCTTCAATTCTCTAAGAGCTCGTTTTGAATCCAATGATCCATTGGAAGAAGAGGAAACCAGTAAAGTGTCAGGAGTAGGGGAATTAGCCTTTATTAATTTGCCTTTTCTTGCACTTCTGGTTTTAATTGGAGAAAATTGGGCAATGCCCCCAAGTCTTACCCCTTTGGTAATTAATTCCCGACCATTATCTCCAACCTCCTGAAGTGTGGGAAGGTCCAATTTATCACCCATCGTAGGGATATTAGCAATATAGGTAGCAAGTGGAGTTTTTGACTTAACAATCTCTGCAAATGTTGGAGCATTACCTACCACAGGTTCATTTCAAGAGATATCTGCAAATGGTGGACAAGAAGAATCCGGCAAAGGAATAATGGGGGAAACCGCCACAGGACCAGGTAGATCCAGTAAAGTACCATGAGGAGTAGACAAAGGCGGAGACAAGGGAGGAAATATATCATTACCAGCCCCACAAGCCGGAGTAATCGATTCAAATATTGAAGATTTTGGAACCGACGCCCCCACACCAGCCAAAGTCACAGATTGAGGAGCATTGACAACAATCAATGGTTCCACCGAAGAGCTATCCAGTGGAAGAGGAAACCCTAAATAGAAAGTAGGAGGGCCACCTATGATGTCATCACCAATTCTATCACCCTTTCCATCCAAACCTGCTAAAAAGGTCATATCCGCCTTTGATAAAGAGGATGAAAATGTAGGATCCAAATTTGTCAACTTACCAATGATCGACAACTGGCCAGCGAAATCATCAGGCAATACAGGAGAAGATGTAGTAGGTAGTTCATCACCCACAGTAACACATTTCGAATCCGTAGAACCTTCAGAGGTCCAAGCACGAACATCATCTGCTGATTCAAGATCCGAACCAGAACTCAAGTCAGAACATTCCTGCCACAGGTGCCCAACTGACTTGCATTTTGAACATCTAAAGGGTACGCCGCAATAGTCCAGTATTTGACGATATCTGCGATCATGCCAGACAATATCCACCGATTCAAATAGACCCAGTGACATATCAATCTCAACAAGCACCCTACCCACCCAACGGTCCATACTGTTAAGAGTACCTTCACTAATATGGAGAAATTTCTCCAGATGGTTCACCACGGCCATAAACCCCTCTCTATGCCACATAGCCATTAGGAAATCGGGAAGGAGAACCCAAAGGTGATGAAATCTAATCCTTTCTGATACTGGGTCAAATCCCAAGTGCCATCGCTTAATCATAAGGCTAATTGGATCCAAGTTTTTTCCAAAATAAGGTTTGTATGGCAAGCCATCCTAAAATAAAAAAACATACCAGCCTTTTCTCATGATATATCTAAGGTCTATAGTCGATAAGCTTTGCCCAGTTTTGTGAGACCCAGAGGTCGATATCCTTGGGGTTGATCACCCCATAGGAGAACTTCCCCACCAGTGCTTTTATGGAGAGAGCCGCAATACCCTCCAAACCCGAAAGACGATCCATCATCAGTTCAGTACCCTGCCCACAGGATTTCAACTTATAGTTCTTCTTGTTGGAAACCCCAGAACCATTTTTATGTCCAGTGACAGTGTTCTGCCTAGGACCAGGAGCCTTTACCGAGACACTACCAAGGATTGAGGACCCCTCACCAGAAGTTCTATTACCAATGGTTCCTTGTGAAACTAACATATTCTGATCCATAGGTGGTCGGAGAACATTCCGGGACTCATTTCTCGAGACACCACCTATTCCATTTCCCGGGACCTGTTCCACATGCAAGGCATGTGCTCTCCAATAATCAGCATCCGATTGGAGAGCCCTAACACCAGCCCACCATTCATCCGAGCTCTGTCGACATTCCTTAGAAGGTTCAACCCCGCCTAGGGCCTGACAAGATTCCATTCCCCTAAGTGATAGAGAAAGCTACTTGTAGTCCAAAATTGTGAGTGACCTGATGGTCAATACTGAGAGGAGGGGGTGAATCAGTATTGTTATTTTTTTACCAATTAAACCATTTATTAAACTTTAACCAAAATATGGAATCAACAAGAGACACTGAAACAAAGATTTTATCGTGGAACCCCAATTGGGTAAACCACCAACGTTTTTCTATTATTTGCAAAATTGCTTTTTACACATTACAATAGAATTTGATCGGCACCAACCAATCAGGATGCACCAACACCCTCAATTCACCAGCACCAACTGGTAGGAGGCTACGACCCCTTGTTTAGTCAGCGACAACTGACAAGTAAGCAACAACTCCCTTTCGCAGGCACCGACCTGCCCTAGCACCACCCTACCGCCCTTAAGATATTACGTCTCCACACGCTTCCAGGACTGCATCGATCCCTTGGCCTTACTTCTTCTTCAAGTATGAGTTGAAGAAATCGAGAGACATCTTTACAAATGATTTCGTCTTTTCAATATATACTTCTTCATTATGTATTTTGAAATGTCACACCTTTTCGAAACAACATACCTCAAAAAAAATGATATTATAATAAAAATCATTTTTTATGTTTAATATATAATTATTTGTTTTAATTTTAAAATCATTTTTATTATTAAAACTATAATATATATTTTTAATTATTCCAAACTATATTATATATTTTTAATTATTTTAAAACTTGTCACTTTAGATTTCTCCCAAGTTTTTATCCACGTGTCTGCCACCTCGACGATCTTTGTCAATGCCATGACATTGTCCATCTCAGCTACACATCTGCCAACTCAACATTCACCTCAACGCCACATCTGCAACATCCTCGTCGTCGTCCATGCAGAAGTAGCCACGTGTAGCAAAAGGATAAGGGGCCTGACAGGTCGTCCCGGGTGCCGAGCTGGTGAGCTTCTCGTGGAGTCCAATCACCCAGCGCCCCCACCTATCCTTCGCACTACGCGTCGATTAAGTTAGTGTTAACTGGCGTATATAAACACAAACACATTCATTTCCACAATCAATGTGGGACTAAATTCCAAACAATAACAAATCACAACCGTTGATTTAATAATCCAACGGCTGCTGAGTCTCCTCTTCAAAGACTCTTCTGTTGGTGGATTTCATTAGCTTGAATTGTCTCTGCCTCTGCCTGTGAGCGATCCAAAGCTTTCAACCCCAAGCACACTTCACCATACTCTTCGAAATCAATTCTGAAGTTCAAAGCACAACAAAATCCATGCGGCGACAGTCTTCAATTCTGGTTCGTCCACAAGTAGTCACTGTTCAGGAAGAGGAGAGGTCATTCTTTGAAGTCGCAAGCATAATAGGGTTTCCACCATGTCACAGTTTCACACACTTCTGAATGTGGCAAATTATGGAGCCATACACGAACTTAGACACCATGTACAGCCCCTTCAGTATTAATTGTTACACATAGCTCTTTTATAGGAATGAAACACACAGCTCTTCACAATAAATAAGAAACACATCATTACACACACTGTTTAATGCACCAGTCACAATGATCTCCAAGCAATCTTCACACGATTCGAGGCCTCAAGTCGCACAGTCTTCAAATCGTATTATCAAGGCAGTCTTCATATCCTTTGGAAATCGGTGAACCTTTATCCATGCATTTCGAAGACTAGGCACCTGCCACAAGTACTCTAGTAGTTGTGCAATATAATGGCATATGTTTGAACTTATCATAGATATGAGTATGTGACCCAGTAAATTCGATCTCCTCATAAAGCTTCATCAGGTTGAATACAAGATGCCTTTGGGCAAAGCGATGTCCCTAAAAAAGAGAAGCCATTGCTGGTAATTGCATCCAGGCATTCGAAACCTCCACCATCTTGGACCTTAAATAAGATATACTGGACTTGCCATAAACATGATGATAAGATTCATGAAATCATCCAACACAACACCATCTAAAGCTCTTGGAACCCGAGAGGTAAAAAATCTCCATTGCATCATCCACAAAGTGTTCTGGCATGGAGGCAAATTCCACTTGACATTTCAACAGGCAGAGGCATTCTAAATCCACCAAAAATGTTTAATTGGCAATGCCAACACTAGCTTGTAGAAACCCAAAGCTTCTTGAAGAAGTGGCATGTCTTGAGCCTCATAGAAAAGTCTTTGAGAAAACCTATCAATTTTTGTCTTTGCATTATTATTGCAAGCACCCCTCTTTTAGACAGTGTCTCCTAGTTTCACCACTTGCTCTGACAGAGCTTTCAGCCTCATCCATGGTTCTGTCAACAAGGACATGCCTCTCATCTTATTTTGCCATCAATGAACATCACTAGGATGTGTCTGTCCACAATCATTAGTTTATCATCTCATATATTGACATCAATGCCAACAAAGCCATCTGCCATATTGCCAACATGACCCAGTAAAATTTTTACCACGTATTGCAGGGATGTTAAAACTAGAGCTAAAAAAAAAACTTGGGATAGACCAAATAACCCTTACCCAGTAACAAACCATATTGGACTAAAGCCTGATCACCATTTCATCAAAGCCATTAAATAACAATTTGTGCATAAATTTTGACTTGATACAAACCAGGCATCAAGATGTAATATTTCAGGTTTTTAAACCTCAAAGAGGTCACTAGGTTTAGTCCCGCCATCCATTAGAGCCCAAGAAATGAGGACTCTAAAATATATACAAGACCGAAACAATCATTCCCTGTTATACACATTTACATACAAGAAAGTGATTACTTTCACAAGGGGAGAGATATGGCACAAGACGATGACCTCAATGTAAAGGAGGATCTGGCACACTTACGAGATATGTTTACAGTAAAAAAACAAGTATGAGAATCGCTCACCCCTTTGTCACCTTGACTACCTACAACCTTTGTTTCCCCCCATGTGTTCATCACCTATAGATCCCATTCTTCAACAACTCTAGTCACATTAGCAACCATTCAATGCAAAACTTGAAACCCTTGAACTTGGATTAGGTTGATGCCCTTTGCTTTTGGATTGCCTCCACCTTTATATCTACCAAACTCTTATAATCAAATCCACCAAGTGGATATGCCCACTCTGTGATCCAAGGTAATGTGTGGACAGAACTTCATAATGTCCTAATTGTTGAGGCCCCTTCAATCGTAAAGTAGACACACTATCATGCATGATTTGGTTGATTATGTCAATGGTTAAAACAAACTTTGCAAGTGTCGATTTGCTCCTCTTCTTAGTCGTGCCTCTTGTTCTTCAAAGAAATATTTTTTAATCATTCAACCACTTGTCGACTTTCCATATGAACTCCTTTGTCGTGAACCAAATTACCTGGTCATTCCCATATAGCCCTGTAGCGATGTTGCTCCAATCTATTAAGCATGCCCATGTTGATAGGGAAAGGAATCTAGGGTTGTTGGAGAGTGAGGAAGTCATATCCTCCCCCATTCAACCTATTGTCAGCCTGGCATCAACCTACCAACACTCATATGAGAGAACCAAGATTTTGTTGCTTGAATTCCCAAATCCTATCTTTATATTCGCACAAAGGCTCTTTTCTCTCCCAAATGTCTTCTTCTATTGGTGCATCCTTCCAATCCAGGAAGTATTCCTATATTTTTGTCTTCTTTGATAATGAACATATAAGTGCTGAAATTAAAGCTAAACCTCAAAACCTTTGAAAATTCATGTATTGCTTGCAACCTCAAACAAACAGCAGTTACCACACCTTAGCCTAGCTACTCCCGCCTTACCTCTCCAGTGGAATTGGATTAAAAATTATCTCAAACCCTAACGACCTTTACGTGGCGGTTTTTTGGTGGCTAAATTGAATATTCCTCTCCTTCAAATAACAGTCAAATATCCTTGCAGAGCTTGGCTGGTGAATCCTTTCCGTCTCAGTCAAATATCCTTGCCAGAGAAGTATCCTGGGCTGGTGAACCCTTACTGTCAGATAACAGTTAAAAAATTTTGACGGAGAAGCAATAGCAAAGGGGAAAGCTGGACGGGGACGAATTCGTTGCTCATGGTAGGGTTTTGCCGAATTTGGCGCTCATCAGCGAGTTAATTGCGTACTGGATCTCCTGTCCATGAATTTAATGTTGTAGCTGGTATTTCTGATTACGAATTTAATGTTGGTCGCTTCCATATGGTCGGGTATCTGAATCCTCCATTTTGTAGTTCACTTCTCATCAGACCGCCTCTAAAAATAGCCCCTTTTCCAAACCTTATCCTGTCCTTTTTCGGGCAATGTCTTATGAAGCTAACTAGATCGAGTGACCATTTGATCTTCTTGTTAAAGCGATGGGCGGGAAGGGAAATTGTTTTTATGGCAATGTCTTATGAAGCTAACTGGATCGAAGTGACCATTTGATCTTCTTGTTAAAGTGACGGGCGGGAAGGGAAATCCAGAGTAGGCGAGAAGTGAAATGAAGATGGGTTCGTTTATGTCAAAAATGGCCTGCATTGGTAGGATGTGCTTACTCTTAGTACAATTATTACGAAGCCTAAAACTCTAAAAAAATTGTATAGAGAGAGCATGCTATATGAGCAACAGAGAAGGGGGAAGAGAATTTTCAAGAAGGAGCTCAAGAAAGTGTAAAAGTCTTTGCTATCCGTGGCTGAGGTACGTTTCTATCAAAACTGACATATTGAGTTCAGAGTTAGAATTTTCTCTCAAAACTATGAACTATTTGAGTTAAAATTGGAACCCTATCTCACAACTATCACCTAAAAAAGTCGAGTGAGATAATTTTCTCAATATCTAGGGAAGAGTAGTACTTACCAAATTCATTTAAGTAATCGAGCAATAACTTTGTAAAAATATGAGTTAGAACTTCTGCTTCTTGATGTAAGCCTTTGGAGTAAAGAACATTGTGTCTGGCTTATACCATAACCTTGAAAATTCATATTTGCGTAGCAACACAGGATGTTTGACCTGCTTGTCATTATCAAAGAATCTATCAGGTATTTGTAGTCAAAGCAATCAACTTTATAAAAACCTTCCTGAACACTACCAGAACAAACTTACAAAGAGAAACACTATAAAACATAAATTTGTCATGAAGGGACATTTTCATAACCTTTTCCTCCACTTGTTCCCTTAACTGTTGTTTCCTTAAGGGAGATATGCTTCCTTTAACTGTTGTTCCCTTGTTTTCGGCATTGTATTCCTAAAGTTAGCCTTGAGTTAGCCCTATTTAGTTTTTTTATTCTTCTACGTAGGTACTTATTTAGTGTATTTAGGAACTTTGCAACATAGATAGGTAGGTGCAAAATAGTTTTTGAAAAAGAAATTAAGTCTTGAACTGGAAGTGTGGTGTTTGGAAAGGTCAAACTCATTTACCATGATTTTTAACATCTAGTAAGCTAGGAAAAAAAAAAGTTTTCCAAACTAGCAAAATGCTCTAATTTGTAAATGTATCTCAACATAAGTAACCAGAACCTGTTAATGAAGTAAAAACAAGAAATACACCTTTTCTTAGTAAAAGAAAACACATAAAACAAATTTGAATCCGTGGACCAACTAGAGGCAATTTAAATGTTGTTGTGATCAAGCTGAAGTCCACTCACTTTCCAAGTGATGGCATGGTCTTATTCATTTATTTAATTTAGACTATGTGCTCATAAAGCTGTATACTTTCCATATAGCCATACTAATTCTGGCTATTCTTCCAAATATGTGCTATGGGGAACAAAACAATTAAAAGATGTTGCAGTGTTCCCTCATTAAGAGGAAACAAAATGGGAGTTTCATTTTTGGCCTTATAGGTTTGGAATGGTGGTTGTGAATGTGTTGTGTCCATTATGTAATTAAATAGAGAGAGATAGGATGATGAAATAGTTTGATTGCTGTGTGGAAAAAAATTGTGTTTAAATTGAATGTTTATGTGTCTAATTTGATATCTGAGATGTTCTAAATTTGGATATGTATTTCAATTTGGCCACTATTAAACAATGGCTTAATCCTGAATGATTGTTTCTCTCTGAAGATAATATAAAGTTGTCTTCAAATCTTCCCTGAACATCATTGCACTATAATTTTGTTCATCCATCTTGGCTACAACGTTTCATTAGCAAATACCCAATCTGCAAAAGTTGAAGAAGAGACTTTCCCTAAATATTATTTTGTAGTCAAAACCTTCTCCATCCATGCAATCTCTTTCGTCAATTGGAGAATTGTAGCACTAGCAATGCCATAAACAAAATTGGCATCTTCTGTATCATCACCTACATTGGCCAAAGAAGGTTGCATTGCATTTGAAGGGGGATCTTTTATTGCTTGATATGATGTTTAGAAATTTTCTGTAGACTTTGACATTTCTTCCAAATTAAGCATAGGATTTCCATTGCATCTAAATGAACATGGCCATTTTCCTTGGGGAATATGGCTATGTGGTTGTAAATGCAAAATGTGAGACGGCTCTGCATTAAATTTTTGCCAGACACTCACAAATAAAAAAGATACCAGTATTCAAATTCTTTCTTTATATGTTTTAGTAGGTTTGAGGGAATTTCTGATTGTGGAAAAGGTCCCCTAAGGAATGTATAATTCCAAATCTTGGCTACCATTTGTTGTAGCTTGATTAGAGTAGCATGTCTGCCATACATGTCCCAATCTTGCAAAAGGTAAGCAATAGTGTAATAGGTCACCTATAATGTGGAGTTTGACAATGACTCAATAAGAAATTGTTCATCCTAGGGTCCATTAATTAAAGCAACTTAATGTATGTTCAGATCCATGCATAGTCTCATCATAGTAAAGCTCCATCTTGGTTAAACACTCCTATGTTTTTTCTTTCCACTCAGATTCACCATAATATACCATTGATTAGTAAGGGCCACAATGCATTCATCACTTGAACTAGAGATTATCTTTTTCTCCAGCTCACTATCTATGATTTCCTAGCCTATTTTCAAAAGATTTTTCCTTATTAGAGGTTTTGCTTCTTGAAATTTTGTGCCCTCGAAATTTCCCACTATCATTGTTCCATCTGTGAAACCTTTCAAATAAGTTAATATCTTTGCTTCAGCAAGCTTGTGTTTTTAATTTTGGCTGTTGATCTTCAAATCCACACATTTTTTTCGACTGACTTATGCTTGAATTCTGGAATGTTGATTATCATTTTGATATTTCATATTTGTTGTTTTCAAATGGCCTTGGCATTTGCATGTTTGATCTCTATGTTTAATGTCATAAGCATTTTCTTTTTCAGTTCAGGTTCAGTGGCATGATATTTGTTGTGAGTGGGTGGTCTTGAGGTTTATTTATTGAGAACATATGTTTGTCTTGACCCCATAGTGCTGTGGATTTAGTTGAGTAGTATATACACTATGTCTTGTGAGCTCATTATGAGTTGGTTGTAGGTGCCAATATTATATGCACTCCAATTGGGTGGAACACAAGTCTTCACAAGCAGATTATTACTCTTCTTGAGGAATTAAGACCTAGATATTGATACTCAATTTTCTTAACCTTCCAACCGTGCCCATGCATGAGATAGTGGTCTCTTCCAAGCACTGTACACTAGATGCCTTGTTAACTGTCCTGTAGCTTCCCAAAAAGGGATCACAATTCCCACAGAGATTCATGTCTTCTCTAGAGTGCACACCCCATTCCAATGGTTAACTTGATTAAGTATTTGTTGCTGTCCATAATAGAGGAGCATTGCCACGCGAGTTAATGGAATGTCTTCAGCAATGACAATGGCTTGCAATATTTCACATATCAGCCAATAATACGCAGCAGTGAAGAAGCTAGGCGTTTCCCTCATAAGAGTGGAGAAAGGCTTCCCTGAGCCAGTAGTGAAACGCCCTTGTACAACCTCTCTTCCTTTAATATGCAGCTGCCATGATATTTGAGGAATATGCCCTTGTTTGATGGACTAAATCACTGCCCACAAATAAGGAAGGAATGCACCCTCAATGATTGGAGCAATAGAAGATGTTAGATCCTTGCAAATAATAATAGTTAGGATGTAATCTTGAAGTGCTATGATAGATCTAGGTAATCTATCCATTAAACTTGGTTAGGATGTATAGATTCATCTCGAAGCTTTTTCATACATATGGATAAGGCATTTCCTTCAAACTCTATTGTCTCAATTTCTTCTTTGTTCACAGCATCACTTGGCTGCGATGAACATGTGGTAGGATTCATTAAATCATCTTCTTTGTATGACCCACAAATGTGACTAGGTGTCCAAGTATAGTGGCACGTGAAACAACACTGCTCTCTTCTCATTTTAGGAGGTCCTGTAACCTGTAAACCCAAAGAAATCAATTCCACTTCAGTCAACTGGTATTTGATCTTTTCAATTTTCTGCTCAACCAACTCTTTTGATAACTCATGGGCTATTGGAGAAAAAAACTACTCCTTCCTCCAAATGGTCAACAAGTTAGATAGCAACTGCTGGGATATATCATTCTCCTCATCTAAAATTAGAGACAAAATAGTTTGCATTGCTATTGTAACATTCCCTGCATGATAAGTTGGACTCAAGTGGGCAACTGATAAGTAGCAACTCTGACATCTTATTTGAGGTCTAATCAATCACTGTAGCACTGGATCTCTGCCAAATCCCCGTCTAGTCCTGTGCTCTATCTGGAGCCTGAAGTAAAAAATGGCCCCAAGTTTAATATTCTGTTAGTTTCTTCAAATTGTTTTTTTTCATATATTTATCCTATGATAAGTTTAATTTTTTACTATGTTTTTAATTGCAGGTCCAGTTTTGGGGCAAATGGACAATTTAAAAGTGACTTCAGATAAAAGAGAGAAATACACTATTTACATTGAGGTGGATCAAAATATGGCACCATTACACAAGAGAAATAGCCATAAAATAAGGGGTGTGGATGAGAACCAAAAAAGAATAGAGGGAGCAAAAAATGTTGACCTATGGGCAAAGAGAGAGTTATTCCCAATAGATCCTACCACAAACTCTTGCCCAGAATTTAAAAGTGTAACAGGAGTAGTGAAGTTCTTGTGCAATGGAAAGAAAGGATTGCTAGGATATTGTGAAAATTTAAGGGGAACTTATAAATATCTTGAGGAGAAAGTGGACAGTCTAATCAAAACAATCTATGATTTGGAGTACAGAAACTGCAAGTTGGTTGAAAGCATTAATCAAATTCAAAACATTAATTTGGTTGCAAAGGATGAGATTACAAGTTTACAATAAACCATCTTCCTGCAAAATGAAAATATTATGAGCATCCTTGAAGAAAATAAAAGTCTGGGCAAAAATGTTAACAGTTTAAAACTTGAGGTTGTTGCTTTAACAAGGAGTTTGAAAGCAATCAAGAAAACACCACTTGGAGGAAGAAATAGAATTAAGAAAATTACTAGCATTTCTTCTTTGGTATCCACTAGGGGTGCAATGAGAAGGAGAGTATATGCTATAAAGTCGCTCATGAGGACAAACAAGACAAAAGAAATCGAAGAGGGGGCAAACTTGTCTTGTATATTGAAGTCCATGTTCAAGAAAGATGAGATAATATCTATGATTGGACAACCTCATTTTAGTTCCCTTAGAAAAACTCTTGTTGATCAAGTGATAAATCAAATAGCGGAGTCCATGAATGTAGAGAAAGTTCAAAGTGTTTGCGATGATACTGGGATTAGTAGACGAGGTTATCAAACACTCTTTAAATGCTTACAAGAAGGAATGGTGTAGGTATGAATTACTAAAGTTGTCATTCCTCGTCCTTTTCAGATAGAAAATGCTCATGCAAGAAGCAACAAGAATATTGTTGACCTCATGGGTGACATGTATCATATAGAAGCAAAGAAGGAGATAAAAAAAAAGGGTGCAAAGAAAAATACTCAAATTGAAATTCTTATATTAAATTCAAAAAACAACATATGGTTAGATCTAGAGGAGATGTTGCAAGCTATGGTAAAATTTTATGATATTTCCATAGAGGAAGCACATGGAAAATTGGTTTTTGTCATCAAATTGGATGAGATGGAACTCATTAATAGTGAAAAATATGAAAGAGTTTCCGTTACATTAATGAATAGGGCCATGGATCCTAATATTGAAGTAACTGATAAAAAAAAATTCTCTGTCCAATCTGAGAATCACATATGGTGGTTGAGATTGTTTCGCATTTCTAAGGAATCTCATGAAACATTAAAATGGGTTTTTTATCAAACTTCAATACCCACAATAATTGCCTCACACAGAATGGGAGAAAAACTAGATGTTGACGGTTATGGATCATATGAAGTTGAATGGCATCTAGCAACTGATTTAAAAACTCTAAAATGCATGTACAATGTTGGCCATGGTGCTAATGCAAAACATAGTTGCATTTATTGTATGCACACAAGGAAGAAAAAAAAATTGCCAAGTGGTGGGTGGTCAAATGGGATTACAAGTTGTAGACAAGACCTCCCTCCAAATAGAGACGAGATGGATAAAAATATGGATCCCATATTGCCTATACCACTTACAAGAGTACATATATGTACGCTGCATGCATTTGTAAGAATTGTTGATAAACTAGTGTACCTTTCTATTCTATTTGTTTGGAATAGGTTGCCACATGAAACTGCTCAAAATTCAATTGAAGCAATTGAGAAGGTTCTTTCTAATGCAGGTATGCGGGTTTGCATGGAGGTAATGTGAAAATTTGCAAAGATACAAAATTGTCAGGGGCTCGAGGTAATATTCCTTCTAAACCATCCATGGGTGGGGTTAAAGCACGCCACTTTATTGCAGATGTCATACCATTAGGAAAAGGTCAGTGGAAAATTTATAAGGACCTTATTGATGCAGAGGATAATCGAACGGATAATGGTAGATCTGCTTTAAGAAAAAGAAAAGTTTGGATGGCTCTTTCTACTTTGTTCTCACTAATGGACAAGGATAAATTTTAGAAAGGGGATGCTATGGCTTTCACTACAACAGCTACACATTTTACAAATGAAATGATTGGAGCATGGGGAGAAAATGAGATCACACATTACATGGTAGGCATCATTTCTTCCTTCACCATGCATCATATTCAAAACTTTTTATTATGTCATTCTTAATTAAAAAATTTAATTGATCATTTTTATTCTTGCAGCACATACTCTATGCTCATTCACCATGGTTTGCCAACGAGTATGGCAGCTTAGGAATTTGGAATACCCAAGGAATGGAAAAATCTCATAAGCAAGCACGGGTAGCATATCATAAAAATACTCAACATGGAGGTGGATCCAAACCTTCAAATCCACTTGTTCAAATGTTTGAGTGGTTCTATAGACGGATAGTATCAAAGTTTACTCAAAAAGTAGATAGTTCTAGTGAAGACTCTGTTGAAGAATGGGTAAGGGATACGCATATAAGAAAAAAGTGTGAAACATGGGAACAATCTAAAGGTAGAGATGCTTGTACAGAATGGCGTTCAAAAAGAATAAGGAAGGGTAAAAAATGGGTTTTGGAAGAAGATACAGGCCAAGAATTACTTTAAATTATATATGGCAAGTACATATTCCATTGTGCTATGTTTGATATGCATTGCATTGTTTTAAGTGTTGGAGTTGCATCTAAATATTGTTGTTTTGTAAATGAATTATCAATTACATGGTGTTTATAATATCATGAAAATTGGAGTTTAACATATCACTATCTCTTGCAGGATATTTCATTGGCTGTGGCTATGGGTTCTGCCACGCAAATTGCCATGTTTGTGGTTGTTTGATTTTGTGCAACTTCGAAAGATGTCATTTATTGTATTTTTATTGTACTTGATTGTACATGCTACTGATTCCTAACAGTTGTTGTGCAAGACAATCAAATTGTTGCTTTTTGTCTAGTCTTCAGTCTGTTTGTGACAGAGGTGTTAAAGGTATTTTAGGCTGTTCAGCATACTGAGTGCTTACAGAGTTTACATTGCACATGATTTTGTATCTTTGCACTTGGAACTTTATCTTCTGGTGCTATAATGTTGCATGAGTCATGGTTATGGTTTCCACATAAATATCATGATTTGTGTATGGGTACTTATGAGAGTTCAACTTTGTGTTCATTGATGTATGTATGTGCCTGAGTTATTGTAATTTTGTAAGTTGATTATCTGAGTTATTGTAATTTTGTAAATTGATATCAATAAGTTATGCAATGATATCAATTGTTTTTCTTATGTTCAGAGTTCTGGATTTGGTTGGTCCATTCTATCTAATTTGAATGCAAATAGACATCAAGGTGCTTAAATTGGATCTCAGACCCAGAAAGTAACATAATGAATGATTTGAGGCTACTTATCGAACACCTTGGGTGATTCCCAATCTATGTTATATGATGATGCTAATAAATAATGCGAGCATGTTATTCGCAACTTGGGTGATTCCCAATCTATTTTATATGATGATGCTAATGAATAATGTGAGCATCTTTTTCAAGAACCCTATTAAGTATATAATTCATTCAGGGGTAGGCTATCCTCGACTGTGGCTACCACTAACATTTTACTTCATATATGTTTTTTGGGTCATTTCCCTTCATAGATGTTCTGCGGGTCTTCATATTAGAGGCCTGTAATCACTCATGTTGAGGTTGTAAAAAACTCTTCTTATATAACCATTTCAAAGCAATCTGCCTTGATTTCTTTTTAGAAGTGCTAGTTGTGAACTGGCAAAATTAATGTCGATTTCTTCTGGTTTTCACATAGTTGCTCTCATGCCAGACTTGTGTTCAGTTATGTGATCTTGTTACTTATGGGATTCATTAATAGTCAGTGAATAGGTTTTAATATAAGTATTGCAAATTTGTGTACAAGATGCTAGTGTGATTATTATGAAGATAAACTAGTGAACTATTACCATCTAGTCTTTTTCACTTTTGTTTTAACTTTTAAGCTTGTAAAGATAAACCAGTGAACTGTTATTGCAAATTTGTGTACAATCTAGTATTTTTCACTTGAAACCAAGATCAAAAAGCAACAACAACAATGGAAGAAGGAGAGCATGCAATATGGGGCAAAACTCAAATGGAAAGAACAGATGTGTTGAAATCTTCAAGAGAAGGTAATGCTTATTTTCATTTTTTATTTAACTATCCCTATAAGTGCTATGGCTTGATAATTGTTTAGTTTAGTGCACTAAAGTAAAGACTTTGCCTATTCTTACTGGTCATGCAAGTAAAGGATCTTGAAGCATAGCTAGAACATCATGCAAGTAAAGGATCAAATGCACCCAATGTTATCTGGCACTCTGGTTTAGTCACTTATTTCAAACACCATTTCCGAACATTTGGAGATGAATTTTGAAAAACTGGAAGAGGATTTTGTCAATAACGAGCCCAACAACAAAAACCTCCCTCAGTTTTGCAACAGGTCTGATGGTTTAGCAGATTCGAATGAATCTTTACAGATCATTTTTTCAGATTTAAACAGTAAATGATTTCCTGTTTTAGTCACAAAATTTGGGCGCAGTTTTCGAAGAGATGGAAAGGTATTTCTGAAAACCATAGGAGGTTTTTGTCAAGCACGGACTTGTCTAGAAAAAACTGTCTCCTTTTTTTGACAGCTATCATGGTTTAGGAGATACGGTTGGTTCTTTGAGGTCTTTTTTTTTTCAGAAATTCACCAAATTCGCCTCCTACAAAAAAACATTTTGTCAAAAATCAGTTCTAGATTTTAAAGCAGTGACCAAATTAGAAGTTGCATTCCCAGATAATCTAAGTGGTTGAAGGAAAGTGCCACATCAGCCTCCAAAGATAGCGTACACACCAAGCACTTCAAAGGAGACATAAATGGTCTAACTCTTGTTGATGTTATAATACATGTTAAAAAATTACTCCAGAAATCAGTGACACAACACTCAATGGAACCACCAAAGGAAAGATGTGGGTGGTGCGCTTCATGCAAATCAATTGCAAGTTGCAGTAGAGACTGCTTGTTGAATTTGGATGCTTGTAACATTGTGGTTAGCTTGTTTCATGTTGATGATTATGCTCAAAGTTCCTAGTTAGATCAATGTAAAAGGGGTTTAACCATTTAAACTTTATACAACATACTTTTATCTTTATTATATATTGGTAACACATTTGAAATTTCATACTATTGTACTTTAATTTTTTGGGGCTATAATTGTTTATTTGGCTTTTCTCTCCTTGAAAAATCTAATGTTTAATCTTATTTTTTCCTTCTAGGGAGTCATGATGACACATGGGAATGTTGTAGCTACAGTTGTTGTTGTGATGAAAATTGTTCCAAGCCTTAGTAACAATGACACTTATCTAGCGTACTTGCCATCAGCTCATATTCTTGAACTGGAAGCTGAGGTGCAATAACCTGAATGTTCTCCCGATTGAATAAATATGATGCATGTAGATTTGCAGACTTCAGTTGTTTAGCTAAAATATGAAGTCATGTTAAGCTGAGTAAGTAACCAAGTTCATTGGTGTGTTGCAGGCTGTAATGGTTTCTGCTGGAAGTGCTATTGGTTATGGTTCAACTTTGACACTAACTGATACATCAAGCAAGATTCAAAAAAGGAACCAAAGGTGATTATTCTATGTTGGGTCCTACATTGATGACTGCTGTACCAGCTATTTTAGACCGTGTCCGGGATGGTGTGAGGAATAAGGTATATGATCCATATATTAGATGCAATATTTATAATTTTGCTTGTCACTATCATTTGTGTAGTACAAGAACTAACATTTTTATAATTTTACTTGTCACTATGATTTGTGGAGTATATAAAATTTTAAATACCCACTTTGACCTGGTTGTGTCTAATTTGTATTCTAAAGTTTTGCCATGGATTCTGCCTCTGATAGAGAGAATGTTGGATCATATAAGCGATTGTTGTGACAGAAACTCATTAGAAGGTCTCGGGGTAGTGCTCCACGCCAGTTAGAATGGGTTGTGAAAGTAATTGGCAACTTTCCTGCTAAAATAACATCTCTGGAGATCGTTGCACACAATCTTTAGAAGTGAAACTCAACCAAAACCTTATGTTATCCAGTAATCTAGAACAAGATCCTAAAATTTTAATAAATGCAAGAAAGAGATTGATGCTTCTTTAAACTTGCAGGTTTTCTCATCCATACTGGGTTAGGGTGACAAGGTTGGAAACAGTGCAAGATATGCCAGATAGTCAAGGGCTTCTATTGACTCGGAAATCGGGATCACAACTTCAATTCCAGCAAGTGTTGGCCATGATAAAAAGGTGGGCAGTCATTGAGTTTCTAGTCATTATGGGTTCTGATAAAACTTAAGTCGTATTGAGAAAAATGTTTCTTGCATAGCTTGTAGTATGTTTGCAATGTGAACAGATATAAACGGTGTCATTTTACTTTACAGGCTCTTTTCTAGAATATGGACACTTTAAAATTGAAAAGCACTCTCAATGAGCATTCTTGTTTAATTACACATATGTCAGGTTTTGGTGCCAATGCTTGTCCTTTTAATACAACTTCCATTTCCCGCATTTGAAAATTTTACTTTAGTTCTCATCAACATGCTAATTAGGTAACCATATTTTCTAGGTTGAATCAAAGAGTGCACACCATCGAAGAATTGCACAAATCTTTGACGAGGTTCAAGCAGAGATGTTATCCCATACTGGTAGGCAACTGGCAGGCCTAAAGAAATGCATTCAACAAATTCCATGCTATTATTCATTGCATATTATTAGATTTTGTTGGAGGTTTGGAGTTATGACTGGTTCAGTACAACATTGTGATCCACGGTTGTCTTCATAGATGGTTTCAGAAAGACAACAAATTGAATCTGCACCTCATACACCACAGCTAATAATCACATAGCTCCAACTTATGAGTTCAATATGAATGGGAGTCGTACAATACAGGATCCATCTTTAGATAGATCAGTTGAGAAAGCTATGTATTTATTAGTAGAGGTGAGCTGCAAATTGTTTTTAGTCCTAAATATGCAGAAAAACAAAATGCCTCATTGCCCAGACATTTGGCATTTTGAGAGTTTAAATCCACCTTTTATTTACTTACAGGCAATGCATGCATTGGAAGCTGAGTCAGAGGGTGAGCTAAGTTTGGAAGTTGGTGATTATGTTGTTGTTCGACAGGTTTGGTCTCATGCCCATGTTACAGGTTACATAGTTTTAAATTTTGAACATTTTGTGCAAAGATCATTAAATCATTTTTATGAGACTGTCTGTGCCGTGCATTTGATCAGCGAAAAACATTTTGTGATGAACTTGTTGTAGAGTAGTACTTTTATGTACTGATTTTGGAAAAGACTTGTAATGTGCATAGGCATATATAAATCCTATGCTAATAATTAGTTTGCTCCCAAGAGACTTCAGGTGTTATTCTTTAATTCAGAAGTCTAAAGCTAGCAAGCTGATCTGAATAAATATTAACTGGCTAGAACATGGGAAAAAACTGTAGAATGATAAATCTAGGATAACTTATAGTTGGTATTAGAGGTCTTTTGATTTCTCTTGGTAATTTGTTGGGATTGAACCTTAGTTATATATTGGAATTCGAGCTGGATTATTTCTTTTCTTATACCTAAATTAGTATATTCAACAATTCTCTATTAATTCAGCTATAATTTTTTCCTTGTGCCTATATTTATTTGATAGTTCTAATATGCTTCTTTTGGTCCTGTTTGTAGATGACATAATCTAAGCAGCTCATAGTAGGGCGTGAGCTAGAATTGGCATAAGAGTTTGAGGTGGAGGACATTGGATTGATGCACTATTTCTTGGGTTTAGACTCTGGAGGCGTGGAAGAGTCCAAGTGAGGTGTTCCTCTGAGACATATTGAGATTGGATGATGTGTGCAGGTTGTGGTCACTCCAAACTACATGTGTCCAGAACTTCTAGCAGATATCCCTTGTGGTTTCAAATCAGATATCTGGTCCTTAGGTGATAAATTTTAACTTTTCATTCCTGCACTTTATGTTTGCCTTTTATCTATATTTTCTGGCAAATATTGGACAGTTTTGTTAACTATAACTTTGCCATGTATGAACAAGATGTTCAATGTATGAGATGGATGCTCATCAATCTACATTCAAAGCATTTATAAGCACGGAAACTGAAGAATCCATCTCTAGATATATATTTTCCCGTGGCATGGAAACTTAAGACTGTTGGAATGCAGTAATCGTCAATATTGGCATTTTATTGGTAATTGGAACTTTTTCTTCAATGTTTTATTTGTCTTATTTAGTTAAATCTAGTATTCTTACCTTCTAACCTTTCTATTTGTTCTTTTGCAGATTGGCAGTGTTGCAAGTTTATGGTTCATTTGAAATTGCTATCCTTTTTTATACTAGGATACTAGAAATGAGATCAAAGAAACAACATTGCAGTGGTGTGGCATCGGTTACCAACTGGATCAGAAACATTCATTTATTGTACAAGGACATCCATGTTGGTGGATTTTAGCAGCAGGAAGTATTCCTGCATTACAACCTTTGTGGAAGATTGAAAATGTTCTAGAAGCCAGTACATGACCATTGAACATGGAAGAAAACCCTTAAGAAATGTACCAAGTGGGTTCATAATGCATGATGAGTGGGTCGGCCCGGACCCAAAAGTGATATTATGCAAACATGTAGGTAGACCTAATTAAAAATAAAAAAGGCCCTGGATTAATATAAATAAGAGGTCCTATTGCTCATTTTTGTATTATCTTATCTCAATCATCACGTGAGATATCTCATCTTTGGTGCACGGAAGAGAAAGAAGACATGTGCTATGGTTTATGCTCTTATTCTGGTGCTAGCTCATGGATATGTCATGAGATCAGTACTTTTTATCATATATATGTATTAGGGTTTCTTCATACATATGTATTAGGGTTTGTTCATGGTTTGATTGTACTTGGTTTTCTGAATATAATTCTTTTAATAAAAGTTGGCTGGGTTTTTGCTGAGTTAGGGTTTCCCCGGGGTAAATCTCTTGTGTCTATTGTGTATGGCTATCTTTATATGATTTCTTTATTCCAATGCAATTATGGTTGAGTTTTCGTTGTGTAAAATTATTCAATGATAAACTATGATTAATATATCATAGCTAATACCTATGAGGTCTGAACTTATAGCTAAATAATCATTGAATATGGCTGATATGTTTTTTTATGTAAATGTATAAATTCAGTCACAAGAAATGTGGATTGTAATGACACAGTATTTGAATCAATTCCACAAAAGATGAAAGTATTGATAAAAATTGCAATTTGTTATAATATAAGCCTTGAATCAATTACATTTTGATGCAGGAGTTGAGTGGTTGAGTATAGATGCAACATTTCAGGTCTGGTTCCTTTGTTATTCTTCAGCATTAGTCAAATTATATCTAAAATTTTAGATAATAAGAACATACACACAATCATAGTTATAGATGTTTTGACTAATTTTGAGCTCAGATAAGACAAGTTTCAAAACATAAGCATCTTATTTACATCCGGAATGACCGATTAAAGCTGTATCTTTATTAGTGAAGATTTTTCTGCAACTTTATTCTATTTAATGCATGTCTGCTATAAGGTCAGTTGTTTCACCCATCTCTCCTTCGAGGCATAAATACAAAATCATTTATAATGGTAAGATCTACTTTTAGGAGTTGTCACCTATTTATGCATTCCTTAGGGTTTGCAAGACTGCGGTAAATATATTGACTACAATAACCAAATGTTTAGTCATTTATGAACTTCTATAAAAGAGGTTTCAGTGTTCACTGTGATATATTGAGTTCTCTTATACTTGTGATTATCACAATAGACCAAGGTAATAAGACATTGGTAGATGCTTGAAAGATTAGAGTGTGGTTGATGACATTACTTATCTCAATCTCAATAGGTTAAGGTGATTAGTAATTGGTAGATGCTTGAAAGATATTTTTGTAAGAGGATTGACATATGATAGTTAGGATACCCTCCCCAGTTAATTTTGGTTTGGAGGTGAGGTATAAGCAGTTACCTTTCTATTCTAACTACACCATTTTGGTATAATCCTGTGCAGATACCATTATTATGATACTTAATGTTTAAGATATTAGAGACCTTATCAACTTTACTGGAAACATCTTAAACTCTTATGAGTTCTTTATTTGTAGCTTTATTTGCATTGGGTAATGGCAAGATAGATTATGGAATCTATAGCTTGGAAGCTAGCATTGAAAAATAAAAAAATCACAGTTGGTTGCTTCGTATCAAGATTGACATGTTATGAGGTAAAATTTGTATCTTTATGGGGGAGTAGCATGCATATTGTTTTGGGGAGGTAATAATTGTGATTTTTCTTTATTTCTTTATTAGATGTTTTGGGGTTTATTTACACAAATATGTCATACCTGGAAATGATTTTCGAAAAGTCAGGA
Source organism: Larix kaempferi (assembly GCA_027924585.1). Lineage (NCBI taxonomy): Eukaryota > Viridiplantae > Streptophyta > Pinopsida > Pinales > Pinaceae > Larix > Larix kaempferi. The sequence continues at coordinate 7,666,080 of BSBM01000779.1, read as the reverse complement.
TCCAGATACAACGAGGAAATGATTAGTACAAATAAATATAAAAATAGAGTTAAGAATCAAAACCATTCAGAAACCACAAAATTAAAACTGTAAGTTATAAGTTATAACCAAAAAAGAGAGTTCTTGTGCATATTACTGTTATCCAACCATCTACAATAACTTATAAAGTTATAATTCGATAAGTTGACACCACCATTGATAATTGGTAATTTTGAAGACCATTTCAGCATGAGAATGAAGCAGGGTTTTTCTGAGCCACATCCAAATGTGCATATCAACAATGAAAAAGGTGGTTTTCTTGAAGCCTATGGTAGGACTAAATAACAGTGTGGGACTTGGGTGAAGTGAGAAACAACACAACACATAAGGATAGATCAGACCTTGACATCAGACATTGACCATAATGATAGATCAAAACTTGAGAGAACACCTCGAGAGCAGATATTGACAGAAGGATAAGTCAGACCTTGACAAGGAATGGGGTTTAGGGTTTTAGCCTTTAGGAGTTTCGGGTCTTGGAAGTTTTTCAATTAAACAATTGATTTTTTGGGAGATCGGTGGGTCAAAAAACACTGGAAAATTTAGGATCTGTTTCTTATTGAACCACTGCATTGTTCATTTAACTATTTATTTGAATGGAGGTGCCTTTTTCATTTGTAATATGTATCACTTTCTTGGAGGAGAGAGGCACATTCAGCATGAAGATTATATTTGTAAAAAGTGGAATAGATTGTTTTTAACCGAAACAACATATGCTATGATGATAAGTAGAGGTTCTGATGGTGGTCATAATGTCATATCATTTCTTTTATTCTTTTTCAAGTTTACATTTACAAACTTCTCACTACCTTGGATAGATTTGGTTTTTATTTGGTGCCCAGATTTAGAGATGAGACTTCTTTTTACCACTATTAGGCACAGGAACAGGCCTGAATTTGAGCTAGCATGCCCAGGGTGAAAGTGATGTGGGTTTATTGCTGCTTTCTCACCCACAGGACTGCCCAGAATTGGTCTAATGTGGCTATTTACTGCTACAACTATGCCCAAACTTGCCCAGATCTGAGATTCATTATTGTTGGGAGGCTAAAACATCCGCAGAAATGCCCAAATTATGCCTAGATTGAAGGATTAGATTGTTAGAAGACCTTAACATGCATAGGATACCTAGAAACTGTGCCCATAACTAATCTTTATAGCTGTAAGTGACCTTTTACCTAATGTTGTTTGATGTAGAACACAATCCCAGGGATGCTTTGTGGCTATACGTGACTGTAGTACTGTTGCAAAGTGCCCAGACAAGCATAGCAATTCCCAGAACCTGATGTTGTCTACCCAAGTCTGTTTATGACGCTAAGGCTTCTCCATTATAGTGCCCAGAACAACCCTAAAGTGCCCAGAATTGGTTCACCATACTTCACTTGGCTGTTAAATAACCATTTTCAAAACTTAATCAAAGGGTGTTTACTGCTGGATGCATGTTATAGGATTGACCTATTGCATTTTGTCACCCATGCCAAATGAGGATAACAGGATCTATGCTAAGTAAATATTTCTTTGACAATGTAGGAAATATTCCTAGCTTTGCAACAATGTAATGCCACAAATAGAAAACATTTTCTAGATCATTTTTCTTATACAGGAGACTCCACACAACACATTTGAAGCATTTAATTGAACAAAATTACACAAATTTTGTGACATATACATATTAGAAACATGTGCATAATCTATAGGAACATTTCCGTAGAACTCATCTGCTACTTCTTCCATTAAAATATCTATGGGCTTATTTGCGTTAATAATATCTAGTCTATCCTTCTCAGGTAGATGTTTCCACCAAAGTACAAAAACACTTGTGAATACCCATGTCAATCGTAAATCAATGCAATACATTTAGATTATATTAGAGAATGTAAAATTCTCTATAAAATTTCACTTCATGTAAAATTCTCTATAAAATTTCTTGAAAATTTCTTGGTGTTGGATTTCTTGGTGTCAGACACTTGGCATGCAACCTCCAAACACAGCTGAAAATAGAATGCTTGGATATTTCCCTTATGGCTCCCCTTAGTTTTTATTATTATGATCTCAGTTTAGAATGTTTAATTGCCAATTGATGATATATATGAAAAACCCAGAAAATAACCAGAGCTGGAAATGCAATTTTATACATTCATATAAACACAAACTACAACTGATAATGAAGGAACAACGAGGTATAATGAAAGCCCTTTTTTGGCCTGTTATCCAGCTTATGAATGAAAGCCATTGCTCTCGTTTGAATGGAAGCCATTGCTGCCTCTTGGTACAATCATTCCAGCCCTAAAATTGTCATATATTGCCCAGAAATTTACACAAATCACTGCCCAAAACCCTTCACTAGCTGAGACAAAAGCCATCTGTGGTACCTTATAATTTTGTATACCTCCAGAAAGCACCAAGACTATTTAAGTTCAAATAATGTTAAGGATGGATGGACACAAGTCCGTATACTGGTCAAAATAAAATGATACTACACCACATTATTTTCATCTATTTCATTGCAATATTTAAATGTTAATCATGTATTAAACCAAACTAAATAGAAAACTAAGAACACACGCATACATAGGAAATTGAAAAAAACATATACTAAAAGTGTATAAACACTTCAGCTTTTTGGAAGAAAGTATAGGTACAATATAGTCATAAATGGACTACTATAGTTTCTTGAATAGTAACACCGAAAGAAATACTGGAGATTGCAAATCAAAAATCCCATTACATTCGGGGAATCCTCTTATAATGTGGATTAGTTATCCATTTTATATTTTCACATCACAAATATCTAGCATTCCCTAATTTCAATGGTAGAAGGTCTGACACGGTCTTTGCAACGCATAGTATGTTCTCGTCTTTTCCCCACCTACAAAATACAATAAAAGAAATTATAATTAATCTCTATAAATAAGGTTTCACATGCCAATGCTTTGGTATACTTGGATCTTCATATTAAAATCGTGATATTCATCTTTACATTCTCACCATTTTACCATTCTGTACAAATACAAAATGGTCAAAATCTTCTTGCAGCTCCAAGTGTTCTCTAACTTCAAATAGTGTCCAATCCTCCTCCATTGATAATGTTCTAAATAATTCACCATTTTTCAGAACATCAAGAGAAACTATTGGAGAATGTGTTCCATCACCGTCATCCTGTTCCTTTGGAACCCAAATCCATTTCCCCATTTGTCGAACTAGTCTCCACCTACGGATTTTAAATGAGAGATATAATATCTGTCTTGAAATCCAATACCTGAAAGAACCAAATGAAAATGTTGTATCATTTGTTACATTCATAAGTAACTCCCTCTTTCCCTTGACTAACCCTAAAAATTAAGAAGCACAATACAATTTAAAATAATGTATATTGAAATGACTTACTTGAAAGACAAGGTGTCATGACTCAATCTGCACTGTATTTCTTCTCCACTTTGGTCATGTACTCTTGTATCCCACCCAGTGAAAAACAAATTTGTAAGTAGCTCATTGGAAGGTTTTGAAGTAGCATACATTTTACCAGTTTGCCTTATCGACTCCTCCTTATGAAACAGATGAAAAAACATAGAGAACGACATGAAAATGCCACTACGTACATGGATGTCGCCTTTTTCTTTCATTCCAATTTGCATTTTTGAAAATAACTTGTAACGAAAAGAACTTACTGAAGAATCATCTACACTTGGCCATTCCAATAAGCTGAGTGAAGGTAAAGGGATCTCTTTGAGATATCCACATGATCCAATTGTTTTTGGAAGAATGTATTCATATTTGTAAAATAAAATACCTTCTTTCTTTAACCATGCAGGATCCTTACCAGCATAGAGTAGTTCTCCAATTTTTGAATGAACAGCTTGGAAAACACTCGTTATGCATTCAGCTGGCTCCCATTCCTTCCAATTTGATATGCATAAATCTAAGATAAATGTAATATATTCATGTTGCTATAAAAGAAAAATAAGGAGATTTGGAAATCCTAGAATCTTTCAATCAAAATTGACCATCAAAAACTATGATATCCAAATTGGTCATCCATACTCACAGTTACAATCAATTTTTGGAAAATCTGGTTGAATAAAAACTCTCTTTTGACATCTCCCTATAGTCATAGACATGTGCCACTTGAATCTCTGCCACTTTTTTCCCTCCATTACTCATCTTAAATCCTTTTACCAAGCCTTTCCAATGGATATTAATGTCATGCAAATGCCTTTTTTTTATTCCATGGCTTCCAATTGTTCCTGGTTTCATTGCTACCCATGACCCAACAGATATTGGCATCAAAACCCATTTTCCTTCATCATCAGTTTTGTTGTATAACACAACTGATTTCAACTCACTCCTGGGACATCGTTGAGCCATTGATTTCTGCAACATAAAAATGAAATAAAAAATGTTTAGTATGCTCTTTCTATTAAAAAAACCTCAAAATAAGGATTTTGTAAAGGCAACAACTTTCAAATTGTTTAGCAAATACTCCTTTCTACTATGGCAGGGTCCATAGAAGTTAACAAATGTGATCTATTTATCCAAATTACTTACATATAATGAGAAAATTATGGTAGACTCCATGAAAATGTGAGAACTGAAATTTCAAGATTACTTCTAGCAAGTCACTAAACCACACTTGACCTACCTCTAACACTATGAGAAACAAAATTCCATTGTCTTAGCACCCTTGGGAGAAAAGTTAGAGTTAGAGTTAGAGTTACAACACCCTGGGAGAATAATTGAGCCTAACTTTAAATGCTAAGCCTAACTTCAAATGCTGATCTAATATGCTACCAGTGAACCTCTAAGCCTCAGGGAATCTTAGATCTGCTAGTGGCATGCAACCTGCTGATAATTCCATGAAATGCTACTCAGGAATTCTGAATATGGCTGTGGAAGATACTGGCATAGGACTGCCTCAAGAATGTTGGTGTATAAGTTGTTGCAATCTACCAAGTTTCTACGAAGATCAATCCCATTATATGCCTATATCTAAAATGGGTTGGAGATATAATGGTGTCTTAGGTCATCCTTCTAGCATAGAACTATCACCTCAACTTCCTCCTAGTTGCATTGTATTTGTTTATTAATATTAATATTGTTTTGGGACTGAAATAAGGAGATTTTCTCATGGGAAAAATGGTGAGATGCCCTTCAACTAGTATGTTGTTATAAACTATCCTCAAAGCCCTTAATTTGTAGCAAAATTTTAAGTAAGATGACCTTAACAAGGTCCATACACAGGATGATCTTCACAAATCATGAGCATGAAGTCTTACTACTGGCACAAAAACTTGTTTAAGACCCCCATATCATTGTTTAAGATTATTGGAGCCTAGGATAATCTTAAGGAGGGTTTTCATTGTAGAAGAAAAATTAAATTTGGTGGGGGGGGGATAATTTGTTGCTTTAATTGGCCCACACACTTGTCCTAAATATCACTAGAATTTAATGCCTCCCTAGTTAAGTGATTGACCTTAAGGTTTCTCTATGTAGTGACTATCATGCTACATAAATATGAGCTGGTGAATCTATGCGATTTTCACATAGGCAGTCGTGTATTTTCATGTAGCTACAACAGATCCATGACCCAATATGAATTTCCAACTACAACAGATTTGTAGCCAAGGAAGAGTCTCACAACTTGAATGTGATGGTGAGTTTGCATGCATTAATTTCACTAATAGATTCACAACTTGAAAGCACCCTCAATTTAGCTCCAGATTGCTCTACTTAGCAGCATTTTTTTGTGATGTTTAAACTTTAAAGTAGCATGAATTTTGTGATTTTTGCAATTTTTTAATGCTAAAGCTACCCTTTCCATTACTATAGGAGAAGCACTAATTCATAGTCCAAATTGCCTGTATGTCCAGTCATTTGTGGTTCAATTTACTCATGAGAATCTCATCAAGATCTCTGAAAATCTTCATGCCTAAGTTGTGGATGAATCAAAGTAATTCCTCTCTATGCTGGCCAATTTTGCCTAAGTTTCAGGTTCAATTCTAAGAAATGAACATTCACATATGCAACAAATTTTTCATGGCCTTAAGATTGTCTAATTTCTACTATAGAAATATCAGATCTACAACATCTTCATGGCTTTGAAGCCACCCATCTTTTGAGCTACACAAATATTAGTCCTATAGCAGCTGCTTGGTCTTACTTCAATGCTTCTTCTATTGTTGTAGAAATTTATGTAATGGAAGATAAATATATGATTATCTCCACTCTTTGAAATCTAAATCTTACCCTTATCAAAAAACTCAAAATATTGAGATGAATTCTATGTTAGAGATGGATATCAAACTCAAGTGGGGAATTGGATCACCCATTTTGCTGAGATGGAGGAAAAATTAACTCTTCACATTGAATAGATTTTGGTTGATTTAAGAGAGAAGGAAGATATAATCATTGGTTGTTTGTAAAATATTTGCAATACTCTCTTGATATTGAGTAATGCAAGTTATCATTTAAATTTTTATTTTATGTACAAAAAGTATACTATCATGCAATTGGAATAGCTTGTAAAGATGTTTGGTGAAATATATCTTCCTTGAATATCAACTATTATGATGTAATTTGACAATAAAAGGGACAGCCATAGGTAAACAATCCGAGCTAATTACCAGCACTTCTGGGCTACCTAAACATGAAGAAGACATTAGTCAGCAATTCTGGGCAGTTTTGAGGTGGTTCTAGGAATGCATTTGGCTAAAAATAGCAGCAAATGACCTTAGTAGAAACCCGTAGAAGTGCTTTTGATCAAATTGTTAAGAATCAAGAGAAAACTAAGTAGATTACAAGTAAAATCCAATTCAAGTTGGTATACAGGGTGGAAGTGAAGTTGCCTATTCATCTAAAACTCCTTGTGTTATTGCAACAATTCTCCAGTGATCAAGATGCATTTCAAACAAGGATAAATCAACTAGTACAACTGGAAGAAACCCATAGAAGTGCTTTTGATCAAATTGTTAAGAATCAAGAAACCCTAAGCAAATTACAAGTAAAATCCAATTCAAGTTGGTATACAAAGTGGAAGTGAAGTTGCCTATTCATCTAAAAATTCTTCTGTTACTGCAGCAATTCTCCAGTGATCAAGATGCATTTCAAACAAGGATAAATTAACTAGTACAACTGGAAGAAACCCATAGAAGTGCTTTTGATCAAATTGTTAAGAATCAAGAGAAAACTAAGGGTACATTTGATAGACAAGCCAAGTCCGGGATGCTAGGAAAGGGTGACTTGGTATTTATGTGGGATAAGAAGAGGGTGAAACCAGGAAAGCACAAGAAGTTCAATGCATTGTGGCTCGATCCTTTCAAGATTGAAGACAAAGCAAAAATGAACTCTTTCTATATCAGCCACTTGAATGGAGAAAGGTCGCCACTGCTTGTCAATGGGAAGATTCTAAAATTTTATTTCTCAAATGGCATTTAATTCCATGCAATTAGATAACAATAAAATGAATAAGCTTGCAGAATACAATCACTCTGCGTTTGAGGAAGTATTTGACCTAGACCAGAGCCTTCGGATCGAAGCCCTCACTGTGCGTTGTCTGAACTGTGGCTACGAGCTCCATTCGTGATGGATTGCGTATAGAGTAGGGGAATACCTGGTCGTAGGTTGCAGGATCACTTCCTGTGCACAAGGGCCTGTAGGGAGCTCACTAGGTTGATCTCTCTTCCAGGGCAGGTCCCCAGCCTCCTATGGCTTTAGGAGTGGTCTGTCCCCCTTCAGAACTGACTGATTTTTTGAACTTGTTAACTTCTCAGGGCAAGAAGCCCCTTTCTTCCTCCCAGCAGAAGTTCATATTTGCAGCAATTTCATATAGTGATTTAAGACAAGGGAGCCACAAACAAAGTGGTTGGTTTTCTTCGATGTCCTCCAGTGCCAAATACTCAGGGCCCACAGCGTATTAGGATTGGAAGGATCTGTACCCTTTTAAGCTCGCACTTGGTTCTAGTATTGCAGCAGTGCAGCAACCTACAGTCACTAATTAGATTATATTTTGGATTACACGCTCCAGGACGATTTGCAATATAGCCTTTGCATTCTTAATGGAAGCCTTCAAGAGATTCTTCCAAAAGAGGCTTTCTTTTCTTCATGTAGGGCACATTTTGGAATCAATAGAACATTTGAGCATCTGCAACATTATTTCTACCAATCTAATTTCCACCAATGAGAGAGAGCATATTCAAAATGCTCTTCACAGATGCTTACATTGAAGTAGACTGAAGCCTTCTAATTAGCTTGTGTTTCCATGACTGAAGCCTTCTAATTAGTGGGCATGTAGGTATAGGAGAAATAGTTTTTTTGCAAATGAATTGAAAAAAAAATAATGGCCACTAAGGTAACTGTTCAACAAGAGTTGGGAAACGTCTTAGGACTCACCAATCAGAAAGAGAGTTCGATGCTGGAGAGTTGTGCAGCTGAGACAAGATCGGCGAAGTGCAGCTGAGACGAGATCTACTACAGACTAGGGATATAGGTGAAGGAAAGGTGCAGCTGCTACTGGTTTCAACTGCCTGAAATATGCCCTTCAAACCATCCAAAATGGTTTCACCTGCCCAAAACACACCCCTGCAAATCTCAGATGATTGTAATCATACCCCATCGGCCAATAATCAACTTCCCCAAAAAACCCACTTTGAAATCCCTTGGCGCCATTTACAAACTTTCACCTAAAATTTACAAACTTTCAATAATATGGAAAGCATTAACTTTCTCCTTTCCAACATGGGGATCTTGGTTGGCTTAGAAAATTAATGATGGAAGGTAATATTACGGTCTAACCAATGGAGTCGAACTGCAAGTTATTCGTGGACTTGGTGTACTCATTATATAATCAAAACCTTAATTTCACATGTGATTCTTTTCTACAATTCAAAGGCATTCATGGAGGGAGACTTAGATGACTACAAAAGGTTTGGGACTTGTAGGATGGTTGGAAAATGAATGGGAGACCCATACACAACAATTAGTATGTAGTGTAATAAAATTAATGCCAAAATAATACCTCTTTGTTTGGTATAGAAATCTAAAGAATAGATCTTACATTACAAAAAATAGTTACTCTTCTTTATTTGTGGCAATTACTCAAGTAATATCAAAATTGCAGTGGACTAAACATTGGAAATTCAAGTTATCAATCAAGACCCAGTTTATATTTTTGCAAGCCTTATTTAACAAAATAATGCAATGGGATAAACAACACATAAGGGTGTGGCATGGACCAGGTATATGATTTTTATGCAAGGAGCATGAAGAATACATACATAATTTGTTAGTGGATGTGATTTTACTCTAGATGTGTGTTCGACAGCAAAAACACTTTTGGATGGATTGGGCCATTAGGTTGGTGATATTCTCTCCCAATATTTCAAGGAATGTTATGAAGAACCCTTGGTAAAAAAATTAGAGCATTCCCATTAGTAGTGAATTGCTCAATTTGGAGAACTAGAAATGGGATCCTTTTTCAAGGTGTCATGATCACTCCTCTTCAAGTATTCTACAAATTACAATATTGTTATGAGGATTTTATACTATTTCAAAGCCAAAGGTTCCTAAACAAGTTCAACCATTAGATATTTATGAGTCCCGATCTTGGAGTTTTTTTTATGGTGCCTCATAGGGTAATCCAAGGAGATGGGCATAGTGCTTATTGTTTGAAGGAGAAAGAGGGGATTGGGAAATGATATTAAGTGATTTCTTAGTTATTCTAAGTGTGATCTTACTCATCATATCAATTTCATCCCCATGTTTTGGGATGATCAGGGTGAGAGTTGTGATTGATTTTAATAAGAATCACATAGCAACATCGAGATTGAGGCCACTTTCAATGATGTGTCAATGTTCTCTTGAAAGAGGAATATTGGAGAATAAAGGATAGTAGTGGTAACCTTTAGATCACCCTTCAAAATATGGCATTGTTTCTTGTGGAACATGCACTAATTTTTTGTTATAACTTGTGTTCTTTTGTTTCTTAATATAATTTATGTATTTTTATGGTATAATTAATTTAGTGTTTGAAAATTAAAATTTAAGATACATGTTTCTTTTTAATTTTTTATTATAACTTATCTTTCTTAGTTTCTTAACAAAATTTACATATGTTAATGATATGATTAACTTATTATTCGAAAATTATAAATTAAAATAATAAATATATATGTATTTTTTTAATTTAAATTACTTATTTTCTTATTAAACCAATTTATGTGCTTTTATAATAGAATTAATTTAGTTAAATTCTCATAAAATAGGATGTTTATGATTTGTATAAAAAAATATTCTAAAATAAATTTTACTAATTCAATTGTTTTTAATTTTAGTGCAATCTGTCATGTGCATTTTAGGAGTCCCTCTTTGTTGGATTTTGAGATATTACTGAACGGTAATTGCCGGCAATGTAACTGGTACTTTTTTATAAATTTCCCCAACAACTTAAAATAAAAAAATCCCCCCGTCATCTTTAAATTAAAAATTTTCCCCTCGTCTTTAAATGAAATGTAATTTTAAAATTTACCTTTCAAATTTAAATTAATTTGTGTTAATTTGAATCAAATAAGTTAAGTTTTATTTTCGTTCACTAAAAAGATTTATTTTTAATTTTATATCCTAATTTGTCTTTAATTTGGACGACATTTGAACTAATTACTTTTTTTAGATTAAAAATATAATTGTATTTTATAGTATTTATATTTATAGTATTACTTTTTAGATTTGAATGACATTTTATAGTATTATATTAAATATAATATTTATATTAATTCATCTTATAAATACAAAATTATCTTTATCAATCATTTTTCCCTTTTTGAATTGGAATGCATAATATATATAAATTTATAATTAATTTGACATTGAGATATTAATTAAAATGAAATTAATATATAATTTGAAATTAAAAATATGAAATACACATTTTGAAAAAAAAGACATCAAATGCACAAATATAATAAATGTAATATTTATTTGTATTATTATTTTGAAAAAATATGAAAATGGAAATAATAATATTTTATGAGTACTTTACTTGATAATGACAATAATATTATTTTATTATGAGTACTTTACTTGATAATGACAATAATATTATTTTATTATGAGTACTTTACTTGAAATTGACAATAATATTATTTTATTATGAGTACTTTACTTGAAATTGACAATAATATTATTTTATGGAAAGTGTGAAAGGACCTTCATCATGAGTATATGACTTTATGGCTTCAAAGCACTACCATGGTTAACCATGGGTTTTCATCCACCATTGAAAATGTGACAAATAAGCAAGCATTGCCACCTCAACCAAGGGGGATGATGTCATCCTTTGAAATGTGATTGGTTGAAGTTTTAAGTACATTTTCTTTGTTTGGAGGCCCATTTTTTACCTCAAAATTTCTCTAATTGAAAACGTTTAATCTTCTCAAGGCAGCCGAAGCATTTTGAATACCCTCTCATACTACTTTAAATACGAAGTTGTTGAAGGTTCATACATCGAAGGTGAAGGAGCACGTATAGTTGTGTCCTTTAGTGCTATGTTCATTCATACACAGTCTTCCAATTGCCTAATAGTGTAGGAATGGTGAAGAAGGCAAATTATTTTAATTTTATGTATTAAATTAATATGTCTAAATCATATGTAAATTTAAAAAATATGTGTTGGTTAATGTGTGATGTGCAAAGCCAAAAAATGAGGAAGTTCGATAAAATTCTTTGCAATCTAAGTGTAGAAGAGCGTAAAACCTCGATGGAAAAGTTGCAGAGGGATGAATTAAGTTAATAAAAAAGTAAACAATATGAATTTTTTCTTGAATTTTAGTAATACTATACTTAAAAATATTCATTAATATGTTTCAAACAATTTAATTCACACATGTTGAATGTTATCCGGGGACTGACAACAACAGGAGGGAATGCCATCATAATAAAAAACAAATTATGGAAGATGTAAATGATGATGAATTGGTCATTGGCTTATTTACTGTGGTGCTATATGTTAATGAAAGGGGGGGGTGGAACATTTATAAAACTACGAGGGATGTAGTGGAAAGAATGTATAAACGTACTTCCGCTTACAGTAAATAAATCTATCCAATGATTTCAAGAATCGTGTTATATATACGCTATAGGAGGCGTTTATAGAGAAATGGTCAATGGGTCATGTCAAACTTGCAATAGAAAAAACATACAACAACAACAACAAAAAATCATTCAAAAAGTAATATTCCTAAACCTGTTTTTATACGGTTTGTATATACTACTCCAAAGCATTCCTATATTAATATTAATTTTGCTATATTTATTTTTCATATTAGTATAAATTTAGTATAATGCTATTTTAAATTTTTCAGGAAGATTACAAAAATATCAAAAGATAAATGAGGTGATATCTAAAATATGCTAGTAGGGATGTCCAAAAAAGTGTACAACGAAATGGTAAAGGAAATGGACATAATTGCATCATAGAAGGATCCTTCTCAACAACAACATGCTTCAAATGTATGAAATCATTGAATTTTTCTATTATGTACATGTAATTAATTAATTTAGTATTAAATATTAAATTTCAATTGTTTTGTTGCATAAAAGAAAACAAAATGGAACCCATTCAGCACATAAGATATGATGACAAGGAAAAAAAGGGTTGATAGCAAAGTTTGTGAGTAGTTGTGATTTCCTTATAACATCTTAAGATTTCATATTGGTTGTGATTTTTATATTTTAATTTTTTAATTTACACCGACCATCCTTGGATGTCTTCAAACAAGTGTTAACATACAAAGAAGAGCCATTAAAAGAATTGATTGACATTGGGTTAAGTATGAGTTGTAAGTATATGTTCGCATATCAAAAATTAATTGTGGAATTTGTGAGTATCTCTGTTGTTTTACATCTCTCATTTTATAATCAATGGAACGACACAAATATTTTATATTAAATCTATGATTTGTTATGGGGTATAATAATTGCAAGAAACAAAGTATGGAAGAGTTCCAATATAAGAGTTGTTGAGAGAAGGCATGAGATTTTTTTTGAAAGAATGTGTACCATTCAAGACTCAATTATTTCTATGGTATCCCACTTTTCAATTCACATTCATATATATTGTTTATTTTAATTTTCATTAGTCCCGCCAATGTAGATACACTCATTACACTTTAATTTTGTGTTTGTAGATGGAAGTTGAAGAATAGGAAAACAATTGATAAAATCAACAAAACATTCGACCAAATAACCTAAGTCATGCAAGTGGATCAAGCACTGACAACAGTTCCAGCGAAAAATGATAATCAATATATTTGAATGTTAATGCAAGTTGTTGTATATTGTGAAATAATTGTCTGTGAAAGTCATACATTTTTGTAAGATGTATTGGACATAGTGTCCCAATTGAAAGACAACGGGTTACCAAGAAGTGTAACAATTACAAGCATGTTGACATTTTAATTATTGTGGACTTTATGTTGTCCAATTTTATATGACAAAGGGCCACTTATTCAGATATGATCAAATAAGTTTCTTTTTCTATTGCATTGTCCAATGTCGTTGTGAAATGTTACATCGATGATTAAATATATGGACACTAAATATTGCAATATATGCAAAAATTCATGATATAACAAATTAATCCAAACATCTTATCCAAACACAAAAAATAAAAATAAAATTATATGAATATTATTATAAAAAATATTTCTATTTTTTATGAATAATGGAATTTAAAACAATAAAAATAAAATATAGATATTCCAATGGTATGTCAGTGTTCATTGTTCAATAAAGGGAAAATGAATATTGGTGTTTTTGATCATTTTAACTGCACCGATGCATTTGATGGCATATAGCGTCGATGCGTTTACACCCAAAAAGCATCGGTGTAACAATACTCGTTTGCCACAATGCTTTATTATCATTACAACCTAGTCCTTTCTTCATAAATGCACCGAGCACTATTATATCAGGACTACACCATTGAATTTAAAAATGAGTCGAAAGTCAACATCACAGTCAACTCTACTGATGCATTTTTCTTTTCTTAGTACACCAGTGCTTCTGATAGTACTTAAGTATCGATGCTATATCTAGTTTACCACAACAGTGCATACATCTTTATAAATCATTGATAACGTTAAAATATTTTATGCTCGCCAGCACCATATTTATTGACAAGCATCGGTGAGCGTCAGGACTTTTAAGCTTTTGGTGTTGCCCCGGTGCATGTTGTTATTTAAAGGCCCCAAGGTGTTAAGTGTTTGTGCGCACTAATGCGCTTTAATCATTGAAGCGCACCAATGAAAAAATATCCGCTAAAGCCTCCAACCGCTGAGATTTCTTAGTTATAATAAATTTTTGTAAAAGCCTCTGCTAAAACATTCAGTACCATTTGCAGATTTTGTAACGGAGGCTATTTTTTTAAATTTTGACCAATATTGTAACACTAAAAACCTTCTCTACAGGGCCTTTTCCTTGTAGTGTTTCTCAAATTTTATCCAACACTCTTATTTTACTTCACACAAAAATAAACAACAAAATTCTTCATCATTTGTGGAAATTTTCCATTGTGCAGAATGTAACTTGCTCTAGTTTTTTCCAAACTTCTAAGACCCAACCCTCTTATTTCACTTCACACAAAAGTAATTAAACAACAAAATTCTTCATCATTTGTGGAATATATCATCTAGATGGTGCTTTTTCATCTACAATAAAATGAATCGTCATAATTAAACTAGAATGTTCGATGAAAAGTTTCTATATAAGTTATAATTGGTGCTGACCACAATATTGTAAAAGAAACGAATTGTACTAGTTAAACAAGAATGTTTGATGAAAACTTTATAGATAAATTAACTAGTACTAACCACATTAGTGTAAAAGAAACATTATAGGTTTTATTATATGGAACAATTAAAGATATGCCTAGATGGAAAAAGATGGAAATTTTGTGGCATAGGTTATCGAGATATTCATTCTTTCTAGAGAGAAATTAGCAGATGAGGGGAAGCAAAAGTGTTGACCATTCTTAGTGGGGGGCATATGTTTTGGGGCAAGAAGCATATGTGGCAGAGTGTTCATGATGGTAAACTATCCCTAGCAATAATTCAGTACAATCTCGCAGATCAACATCAAGCAACATAGTGTCCAAAAATGAGGGCCAATGTCGAAGGTTATATGTTAATGTATATGTAACTTCGGAATGTATTTCCTCCATGTATTTCATTTATATATTATTGTACTCCTATAGAGATGTCTCATTCCTCTATACGGAAGTGTCGTCATGTGTATTGACAAGTGTCGCAAGTGTGTTAACTTGCCAATGGGTTATTAGACCACCATGTGTGGGGTCGACCCTGATTTATGTCATATATGGTTGATGTACCTAGCTAGACAAGTCGGCCCCCATAAGGTCACTGGGCAAACAAACAAGTATAAATAGAGATCGGGAGATCTCTATTTTAATCATTCGGAAACTCTTTCTTCCTTCACTCAGAAAGTGGCGCACTAGTGAGGAGGAGGATCATCTGCTACTAGGAGACTATCTCTGTGTATTTTGGTTGTACTTTGGTTGAGCCATTGCTCTCTCTATCTCTGAGGAAGTTGTGGGGTTTTTCACCTTAGGGTTTTCCCCACAAAAACTCTGTGTCTCTTGTCTCTCATGCTTTTGCTTCTTGTGATGATTGACATGCTTGATATGATTTATATGCATTGATATACTGTACATGTTATTCTCTCAGTAAAGATCCTAGAATATTGTGAATTAATGCTCAAAATTTAACATGGTATCAGAGCTAACCTAAGAAGAAGATATTGTGCAGTGACGGAAACCAAGGGTTTCTTGTTTATTGGGTTTCTCTCCACAAATTTTGGAAAACCAGTATAGTAGATTGACTCTACTCATCAAGGAGAATCTATCTGTCCAATCAGAATTTAATTCTGAGCATTTCAAGATTTGGCCCTAAAAATTAGGGTTTCCACAAAAATAGGAATTTCTAGAATCTGAAGACATAGCTGGAAGCTCCTTGCAAAAATCGAAGTTTAGAGCTTTGGATCGATATTTTTGGCTGGGTAGATCTCCAGGAAACTCAAACCCTAATTCAGGGTCCTCTTCAATGAACCTGGGAAGACAAAAAGGCATTTTTGAAGGGTGAAGCTTTGCAGATCTCAAATTCTGAATACACTAGGTTGATCAACTCATCAATGCTCATCTTTCTATCCTTTCAGAAAGTTGAAATTCACATTTTGAATTTTTAGGGTTTTTCCGACAAACCCTAATCCGGGACCAAATTCAGTTTTCAGCAAAACAAGTGGTAAGACCTAAATCTCTTCTATTTCCATTTGAAGTACTCTTTAAGATGTCTCACCACACCAAGCTTGAGGATAATATTGAAGGGGCTAATAACTTCCGAGCCTGGAAGTATAGGATTGGGTTAATCTTGGAAGAAAATGAATTGGACTCCTGCATCAGCTCTGAGGTCCCTATCCCAAAGGATGGAGAGGCTAAGGTATTGCATAAGAAGAACTTGGTTAAAGAAAAGAGAATCATTGCTAATTCTATCAAAGACCATCTCATACCACATGTGTCATCTCTAAAGACACTCAAGGAGATGTTTGACTCCCTGGCCAAGTTATTTGAAAGGAAGAACATAAATCGGAAGATGACTCTGCGGAATTAATTGAAAGGGGTTAAGATCTTGAATGGAAAGACCATTAAATCTTACTTCTCCAACTTCTCTCAGATCAAGGAACAACTTGAAGTTGTGGATGAAGTAGTGGACAATGGTGAAGTTGTTATGACCACTCTGAATGGCCTACCTAGGTCATGGGACTCCTTTATTCAAGGAATCTGTGCAAGAAAGAAATTGATATCTTTCAGTAGGATGTGGGAGGAATGCTCTCAAGAAGCTAGGCTTGTGCCCCGAGATGAAAAAATGGGAAACGAATATCAAGCACTCACAGCACATGCTAGGAAAGGCAAGTCCAAGAAGGAATCATCTCATAACAGGAAATTCTCTCACCGCCATTCTCATAAAGATAAGAAAGATCTCAGATGCTTCAATTGCAATGAGAAGGGACACTTTGCTTAAGATTGTCCCAAGAAGAAGAAAGACAACAACAACAAATTCAACAAGAAGAAGAAGAATAACAAAAGAAGATATCATGCTCATGCTGCTGAGGATGATGAACCTCCAAAGAAGAAGGCTAGAGCAGAAAGTGATGATGATGACTCATCAAGCGAAGAAGAATATGTTCTAATCTCTGCTCTCACAGGTACTATCTCTCATGGTTGTAATGATTGGTATTGACAGTGGGGATTCCAAACACATGACTGGGTTTAAAGAATCTTTTGTAAACTTATCTGAACATGAATCACCCCATAAGGTGAAACTTCGGGATGATTATCAATGCCCCATCAAAGAAAGTGGTGAAGCCTCCTACAACCTAGACTCTGGAAAGTCCTTAAAGATGAAAGAAGTTCTTTATGTACCTGGGCTCAAGAAGAATCTTCTCTCCATCTCTGCATTGGATGCAAAAGGCATGAGGGTTGCATTTGTAGATGGCCAAGTCCTAATGTGGCCAAAGGGTAAAACTATTGATGATGTAGTAGTGATTGGAGAGCAAGAGGGAGGTTTGTATAAATTGAAGGGACAACTTGAACATGCCATGGTGCATGAATCCATGGAGCCAAGTGAACTTTGGCATAGAAGACTTGCTCATATGCACTATAGGGCACTTCCAATTGCAAGCAAGGCTGTAGAGGGTCTTCCTGAAATCAAGACCAAACATGAAGGTGTTTGCAAAGGATGTGTAAAAGTTAAGAACATTAAGAAGGCTTTCCCAAGCAGTGAAAGCAAGGCAAAAGGTATCTTGAAAATTATGCACTCCGATGTATGCAGTCCGATGTCATCCAGTTCTTTGAGTGGGTATGTTTACTATGTCTCTTTCATTGATGACTTCTCCAGGAAGACTTGGGTTTACTTCTTGAAGAACAAAGATGAAGTATTTGATAAGTTCAAGGATTTCAAAACCTTGATGGAGAACCAAACTGATAAGAAGATCAAAACATTCAGATCCGACAATGGTGGAGAATTCACCTCAGGTGACTTTAAGAAACGATGCAGTGATTCAGGGATTAAGAGGGAGTTGACTGCTCCTTACAATCCACAACAAAATGGAGTTGCGGAAAGAAAGAACAGAACAATAATGGAAGCAGCAAGGGCAATGCTGCATTACTAGGATCTACCTATGCATCTATGGGCAGAAGCAGCTAGGACAGCTGTATATGTGCAAAACAGAACACCCCACAAGATATTGGACAACAAGACACCAGAAGAGGTCTTTTCTGGTAAGAAACCTGAAGTCAGCCATCTCAAAATATTTGGTTGTTCAGTATACACACATGTCCCAAAGGAAAAGAGGACCAAGCTAGATCCTTTAGGAAAGAAGGGTATCTTTGTGGATTACAGTGAAAGCTCGAAGGCTTATCGAATATACTTTCCAGGGTTGAAGAATATTGATGTCAGCAGGGATGTGACATTTGATGAAAACTCAGCATTCATCAAATCAAGAAAGACACCCATTGAAGATTATGAAGAACCTAAGGAAACTAGATTTCAAAACACTACCATGTCTGAAGCAATTCCAGATGTTGATCGTGAAATTGAAGATCCACAACAACCTGTAGATCCACCACGTGAGGAAAACTCTTACAAGAGGAAACCTGCATGGGCTAGAGAGCTCATTCAAGATGCAGAGAGATTTGGCATTCCAGAAGAAAAAAACAGAGCAAAGAAGAGAACCAGATCACATACCAACTATGTTGCTTTACTCTGTGATATCATGAACAAAGAACCTTCCAGTTATGAAGAAGCAGTGGAAAAGAAAGAATGGAAGGATGCCATGGTCGAGGAATACCAATCAATAATGAAAAATGATGTTTGGGATGTTGTCCCAAGACCTGAAAGGAAGTCTGTTGTGACTTCCAAATAGATCTACAAAATCAAGCATGCTGCAGATGGCAGCATAGAAAAGTACAAGGTAAGATTTGTAGCCCGTGGCTTCTCTTAGAAAAAGGGAATAGATTATGAAGAAACTTTTGCTCCTGTAGCCAGGTACACTTCCATCAGAACAGTACTTTCCCTGGCTATAGCAATGAAATGGAAGATACACCAGATGGATGTCAAGACTGCCTTCCTGAATGGTGTAGTTGAAGAGGAAGTATATATGGAGCAGCCACTCGATTTTGAAACACATGACAGGGAGTCATATGTGTGCAGGTTGAAGAAATCCTTGTATGGCTTGAAGCAAGCTCCCAGAACTTGGTATGGTAGGATGGACAGTTTCCAATCTAGCTTGGGCTTTACCAAGAGTAAAGCGGATTCCAACCTTTACTACAAAGTTGAGGAAGAGAATCCTGTAATTCTACTCCTGTATGTGGATGACCTATTTGTAACAGGAGATGACAGATTAATTGCAGATACAAAGAGGAAGCTTGCTGCCGAGTTCGATATGAAGGACTTAGGGATGATGCATTATTTTCTAGGTATGGAGGTGTGGAAGAGTACAGATGGGATCTTCCTTGGACATGGGAAGTATACAGTAGATATCCTGAAGAGGTTCGGGATGATGAATTGCAAGGCCATGGCCACACCTATGGCATCGAATCTGAAGCTTCTATGTGATGCTTCATCTAAGCCAGTTGTTGTCTCTATGTATCGTCAGATGATTGGGTCCTTGATGTACCTGACGAACACGAGACCAGATATTTGCTTTGTGGTGAACACATTGAGCCAGTTCCTGACGGATCCGAGGAGTGTTCACCTGGTTGCTGTAAAGCATATTCTAAGGTACCTGAAGGGTACAGTTGATTATGGGATCAAGTATGATGCGAATCAAAAGTTTAACCTGCAAGGTTATGTTGATTCGGACTGGGCAGGTAGTGCTGCAGATAGGAAGAGCACATCTGGGTGTTGCTTCAGTATGGGATCAGGTGTGATCTCTTGGTTTAGCAGGAAGCAGTCATGCGTAGCGCTGAGTACAGCCGAGGCAGAGTACGTTGCAGCCTGTTCGGCTAGTTGTGAGGCAGTATGGCTTCGGAAGCTACTGTCTGAGCTATCTGATCTCCCGCTGGAGACTACTGGTATCTTTTGTGACAACCAGAGCTATGTGAAGCTATCTGAGAACCCGGTGTTCCACGATGGGTTGAAACACATAGAGATAAAATATCACTATATCAGGGATATGGTGCAAAGAGGAGCAATGAAGCTCCTGTATGTTGCGACGGACGAGTAGATTGCAGATGTGCTGACGAAACCACTAACCAGAGTGAAGTTCGAGTACTTCAGAGAGAGGCTTGGTGTTCTTCAGATTGATGACACTTCGAGGAAGAAGTGATGGACACATTCGTTGAAGCCATTCCAAGCATGTTGGAAAGAGGATCCTTCACATGGCTGTGGATGTAAGCGCTGGATGATAAGCATCAGGACGATGCTCCAGTTATTGCTATGTATGTACGCATTATGTTGGATGTTGGATATGATCAATAGGATCATTTATATGTATATGTATGTACGCATCATGTTGGATGCTGGATATGATCAGTTGGATCATTTATATGTATATGTATGTACGCATCATATTGGATGCTTGGACCATGTATCTGTATTTGTATTAGGTAGATACGTTGTATGATCATGTGGATCATGTATTTGTATATGTATCAAGTGGATACATCATATGATCAGGTAGATCATGTATGATGATATATATCAGGGAGATACTGTGTATGCATCAGGTAGATGCATTGTATGATCAGAATGATCATGGATAACGAGCTTCAGGATGTTGCTCCAGATGACATGCAGCAGAATGTTGCAGTGATGATGATCAAGATGATCATGTGTACATCAAGATGATTTATGGTGAGTATCAGGTTGATACTCTGTGGCCGTGGAACAGGTTGTGTAGATAAGCATATAATTTGTGCCCTGGGAGATTTGCAGATAGTCTTTCGAGGTTTTGCCTATGGCATGTAATTTGTACCCTAGGATATCTGGCAAATGCTCTTTCGAGGTTTTGCTTGGGAGGACATATAATTTGTGCCCTGGGAGATTTACAAATACTCTTTCGAGGTTTTGCCTATGGCATGTAAGTTGTGCCCTGGGATATCTGGCAAATGCTATTTCGAGGTTTTGTCCTATGGCATGTAATCTGTGCCCTGGGAGATCTGATAGGTTGAGCCGTGTGCTCGTAATCAGTCCTGGGATGCTCTTTCTAGGTTTTGCCATGACCACATGTAATTTGTGCCCTGGGAGATCCGATAGGTTGAGCCATGTGCTCGTAATCAGTCCTGGGATGCTCTTTCGAGGTTTTGTGGTGACCACATGTAATTTGTGCCCTGGGAAATCCGATAGGTTGAGCCGTGTGCTCGTAATCAGTTATGGGATTCTATTTCGAGGTTTTGTGGTGGGGTCACATGTAATAAGTCCTGGAGATCTGGATAGGATGAAAAAGGCCTCAGATGCTCCTTAGGGTTCTTGCTAGTCAAGAGACTCTTTTAAGGTTTTGTGACACATAATAAGTCCTGAGATTTCCACAGTATGGCCAGTGATGATGAAGACCTACAGGTGGTGGGCCTACATCCAGTATGAAAAAGGACTGGCTCTGTAAAACTTCCTATGACGAGTAGATTCAGAGATTGGTTGAGATAGCAGCAGTGACAATGATGATGACGATACATCGATGACGATGATCTAGAGAAGAATACTTGTGCTAGCATATCTGTGTCGAGAAATACCTTCCTAGTTAAGAGGGAGTGTTAATGTATATGTAACTTCGGAATGTATTTCATCCATGTATTTCATTTATATATTATTGTACTCCTATAGAGATGTGTCATTCCTCTATACGGAAGTGTCGTCATGTGTATTGACAAGTGTCGCAAGTGTGTTAACTTGCCGATGGGTTATTAGACCACCATGTGTGGGGTCGGCCCTGATTTATGTTATATATGGTTGATGTACCTAGCTAGACAAGTCGACCCCATAAGGTCACTGGGAAAACAGACAAGTATAAATAGAGATCGAGAGATCTCTATTTTGATCATTCGGAAACTCATTCTTCCTTCACTCAGAAAGTGGTGCACTAGTGAGGAGGAGGATCATCTGCTACTAGGAGACTATCTCTGTGTATTTTGGTTGTACTTTGGTTGAGCCATTGCTCTCTCTATCTCTGAGGAAGTTGTGGGTTTTTTCACCTTAGGGTTTTCCCCACGGAAATTCTGTGTCTCTTGTCTCTCATGCTTTTGCTTCTTGTGATGATTGACATGCTTGATATGATTGATATGCATTGATATACTGTACATGTTATTCTCTCAGTAAAGATCCTCGAATATTGTGAATTAATGCTCAAAATTTAACATTATATTACATTGTTGGGTCACAAACAAGGACAAATCACCCTCATTCACCCACTCAAGATGGTATGGATGAGGTTGGGAAGTTACCAACAAATCCAAGGAATTGAAAAGGGTCATAGAGAATAAGTGTTTATAGGTTACCATTGTCCATGATGATCTTAGTGAGATGATATTTAATATGACAGTTTTGAGTCAAGAGAATGGGATGGCTGGGAGGGGCTAGACATGTCATTAGAACAAGGTTTGGATCAGATGTAGTAGGGTTATCCACAACATTGACAGCATTTGTAGAGTTAGGTTGGGTGTTGGCATTAAAGAATAATATCTTGGTAGAGCATGGAAGTTGTAAAGCACTAGAAAATTATGGCAATGTCAATTTGGGGTCCCAATGCAATCCAAAGGTTGGATGAGACATGGTCTAGTTGAGCTTCAATATCTTGTAGTTCTATAGCCAAATCATGTATCACTTGGGTGCGCTCTTGAAGAAGTTGATTCTGGTGCTGAATAATTTGTCGTTGTTGTTGGAAAAATTGTAACTATGCTTCTGCAAGGGAGACATCCTTGTGATTGGAGTTCCTGGTGGGAGGGCACACTCTAGCAATTAATGTCAAAAGGAATCACTGCTAAGTTGAAACAAAGTTGACTGTCAACAACATATGTATAACGTCAGGCATACAAACGAGCTATTTATAGAGTAACTGGTGATACATTTACTTTTATTTTATATACTCTCCTACATATTTCAATGCCACTTTGTATCAAAAGTTCAGAAGTTACTGGTTGGCATGAAGTGTAGCAACAATGAGGTGAGGGAATAACTAAGCAGGGATGAAGGGCTTCGACTAAGAGAAAGTAAACTACAAGAGATGCTAAAAATTGTCTCTTGACTAGGAGATGAAAGAAAATCAATGGCCAAAACTAGGATATCTAAAATTAATCGGTGTAGTATGCATTCGATTGTCTGTCTTATGGATTTCAGCATCTTGTGGACCATTTATTGAAATTTTCTAAATGTGACCTCCTTAGAAACTGAAATTATAGAAATTATAAGGAGCTCTAGCTAAGATTAACACTACCACGGTGAAATTTTGAGAATTATGAAAGAAAAAATGCATGTAAGCTGGAATTTACCTTGAGATGAGTCTCTCAAAATGGTTTTCTCTCCTTTGAACCAGTAGGAGCATACTTAGACTTTCTCGTGACCTTCAAAGATTCTTCTCCGATGACACGTATGCATTTCACTCATTGCACCGAGAGGCGCTCTACAACCCAGTATGAGAGAGATCTTGTAACATGTGTGAGTTTGTCGAGTGTTTGTCGAGTAACAAAATAATACAAAGTAAAAAATAATAAATATTCTTGTCGGCCATAAACAAAAAAGAATAATACAAAGTAAAAAGTAAATATGAGACTTAAACTAGAGACTTTAGATCTTAGGATTAGGTGATAAATATTATGTTGGTCATAAACAAAAAAGAATAATACAAAGTAAAAAGTAAATATGAGACTTAAACTAAAGACTTTACTTTTTACTTTTAATACAAATTAAAAGGTAAATATGAGATTTTAGAGTGTTTGTCGAGTAACAAAATAATACAAAGTACTTAAACTAGAGACTTTACTTTTTACTTTTAATACAAAGTAAAAGGTAAATATGAGATTTTAGAGTGTTTGTCGAGTAACAAAATAATACAAAGTAAACAAAAAAGAATAATACAAAGTAAAAAGTAAATATGAGACTTAAAATAGAGACTTTAGAGCTTAGGATTAGGTGGCTCAGGTATTGCACTCAAGGAGTTATTTAATGAGAGGTTTGCATCTCGGGAGATTTGATCCCTCTCAGCACTTGATAGAGCCTAGGATTTGGATCTATGCTGGTTTATACAAATCCTTGCACCACTGGTGTTCAAGATCCCTGCATCACTAGTGCTCACTTTGCTTGTCTGAGTTGAACTTTACATGTCCCTTTGCGTGGGTTACTAAATCCATTTGTGGTCTAAGTTGAACGCGGTGCTCACCTTTCTTGTCTGAGTTGAAACCTTACGTGTCCCTTCACATGGGTTACAAAATCCATTAGTAATTTGAGTTGAAACTTTTTCGTGACACGCGAAGCACCACCACACTCTTTCATGCATGACACTTTGTTTGCATGTATGTGATCAAGTCACTTAACATGGAGATAGAGTTTGTCACAAACACATAGCATATTTGTTGATAGTGCCATACTGTTGTCAAATGATGAATCGTTGTTAGCAACCCTAGAAAAAGGGAATCGGTTCTTGAATTCAGTTATGTCAAAACAATACTTATTAGGACCTTCCTTTAATTTATGTTGTAGAACTTGTCAGATAATTTTTACTTTTTTATAAAATCAATCATACAGAGTTAATATTCAAATTTAGCAATCCAAACACATTTACAATACAATTTGTGTCATATATATTCTCAATCTTAAATTAGTTAATATAAAGTAATTTATGGCGAGGCTGTTGTTTATAAAACTTGAACTAATATTTGTATATTTAATATTTTGTGATATATAGAATTTAAATAATAGAATTTCGTTTAAATTTTTAAAAAAATTAATTTTTTTTTTCAAATAAAAAAGAAAATGTTTTTCTTAGAAAGTTTATATGTCAGTTCATTATCACTTACCATTCACTTAAAACAACAACCACCACATAACAATGTATAATAAAATTGCCACAACATTCCCACTTTAGAAAACAAATTATAACTAAGTCAATAAAAAATTACATATCAAAAAGGAAATATGTTCCTTGACTATAAATTTTAAAAACTTCATAACTATTTTTACTAAACACATGGATAAAGTTTAATAAATTTAAAGTATTAAATAAAACAAAATATTATAAATAATTAATTAATAATAACCTTTTTCCACTTATTTAAATTTTATAGTTATTATATCTCACTTTTATTTAAAAAATAAAGAAGTTGTATTATACCTAAATTTTATTTTAAAAAATCTGGGTTGGTAGGTGCAGGGGGAATTCTTCTGGACTCCGAAGGAAACAAGCTGACTGGCTACGCATGGGGGATTGGGAGGCAAACAAACAATGATGCGAAGTGGCTTTCCCTTATCAAAGGAATTGAAATAGCTAAGTAAAATAACGTGGAGGAACTTATTGCCATTGGCGACTCTCTCTTGGTGATCAAAGAAGCAAGGGTCTTAATTAATAACCCCCGCAAGCCCGCATCAAAGTACCACTTTCATTTCTTCCAAAATCTCAAAGAAATAAGATCCATATCCCTCCTCCACATTCTCAGAAAAAACAATCACCAAGCAGACTCCATGGAAAACATTGGAGCAGGGTTAAATTGTGGTCTTCTGGTTAAAAATGGACAAAATTTTGATAATGTTTGGGTCCCATAGATCTTTGGGTGATCTTGACCCCCCCAGCGCTCATAACTCCCACCCTCAACCTTATTGGGCCACCACATTGGACATCAGACCCCACCTCTGCTGCTCGATCTGCTCTAGATCCTCGCCCGACTCCCCAAGGCATTCTTGGCGGCGTCCTCAGTCTGACTACACCTGTCTCGCATGCGAGACTTCAATGCAGGTAGGTGCCAGGGGATGCAACTCCTATTTCTTTGATCAGGGTGACGAATCTTCCCTCATTCTCCTCACTCAGCTTTGCCATCTTTGCAGCTCTGCGTCTGAACGTTACAGTATGGCCTGTGGAAATGATGGAAACTTCTACCTTCTGACTCTGCAATACAATCGTTACAAGGCATGCATTCAACTTAATTCTGGGGGGGTTGGGTTGAAGAGATATCTCTCGACTCTGGAGGTGGTGCAGGGCCATGACAGCACTGGAAAGGAAGCTCACGGGACGAATAGCAAACCTGCCAAGCAGGTTAGGCGTGGGCGCCCTAGAAATATGGAGACAGGAAGAAATTGGTATCCATTGGATGGCAGACAGGGGCAGAACTTTAAACCCGTTGCAAATTGTTTTCATTTCGGCACTGAGCAGGACCATAGTAGGAATTGTCGAGACCTATGGATGAAGGTACTTGTCTCGTTCAAGGAGGCGCTCTGCAACAAGTTCGTGACAGCCCTGGAGATTTAAACAATGGCAAGCTTTGGAATCAGAATGGGGAAATCGGGGGAGTGGTGAACCTGGACTCTCCCCAGGAACCTGACAATCCTTCACTTGGTGTGCTCTCCCATCTGCAAGACATAGAATCACAAGTTAATTGGCTGAGAGGGGAATTTGGGGACATGAAGAAGTCACTCTCTCATCTAACCACCTTTGTCCATATTTCAAACTCTGACATTAGGAACAATTGCACCGAGATGAAGGATTATTATGAAGGTCTGTTTGGCAAAGTTGAATCTGTGCACAACTGTTTAAGGATAGTAGAAGCAAAGGTCGACTGCGTCAGGACCAGCAAAAGCAACAGCCCTGCGGCAAATCTTGGCATGGACACCGAGGACGTGGGAGAAGGAAGCAAACTCAAGGCTCGTCAGATGAACACCAAAGTGATCTCAGCTATGAAGTTTTATTCTTTATGTTATCGACAATTAAAACTATCTATTTATTTTCCCTGTTTGATAAATTCTCAGCTATGTATGAACTTAAAATACTGGTTATGAGGTGCCTTCAGCCCTCATTTTGTTGGGTACAGTCTTCTCAATCCTTTTGTAAGAACCTCTTTTTTTAATATAATACTTATCAGCCGTTTCTGTTATAAAAAAAAAAAATGGAAAAAAAAAATTATTAAAATGTTTAATTGCTAATCTTATCATTATATTTGTAGTATTTAAAATTATATCAAAGATATTTAATAATTGATTTAATTATATATATTTTATTTAGCTTTGTTACTCATTTGACTATATAAAATTATGTTGATTAAATATCAATTTGTAATGATTTAAAAAAAAAATTAATATATATAAATGTGTAATGGTTTAACATAATGAAATATAATTTTTTTTCAAGAGTTAATATTTTTGAGCTTATTAATATTTTTAATTTCTCATCATAGTTTTTTATTGAAATTTGTATTAGTTTTTAAATCATTAAATTACATTTTATAATAGAAAAAATATTGATATGTTTTACTATTTTTAATTATTACGAGTAGAATTATAAAATTAAGTTATACAATAAAATTGAAAATTATGTCTAAAAATTTTAGAATTATTTAGTCAATACTTCATACTTTCTATATAAATGAAAAAATGTTATAGAATTTGTTAATCCAATTTTAATTATGTATTTATATTCCATAAAGAGTGACACAATAATAGCTATTATAATACTTCATACTTTCTATATAAATGAAAAAATGTTATAGAATTTGTTAATCCAATTTTAATTATGTATTTATATTCCATAAAGAGTGACACAATAATAGCTATTATAATATAAAAAACAACTTGATGTGTGAGCTTTAACACACTATTATAATAAGTTTTTGAATGCTTGATTAAGTGATATTAGATAGCATTTTTTCTTTTACTTCATTCATAGTATAGAGTGTTATAGATAGGGCTAATATGTCATTATCAATATCTTTCTCCAACTCTATTTCAACTTTTAAAAGCAAAAGCATGAAGTAAGACATGTCATGAAGTAAGATAGCGTTTTTTCTTTTACTTCATTCATACTATAGAGTGTTATAGATAGGGCTAATATGTCATTATCAATGTTTTTCTCCAACTCTATTTCAACTTTTAAAAGCAAAAGCATGAAGTAAGACATGTCATTTTTCTTTTGTTTTTTTTAACTATACACAAATAATCATTTTAAAAATGTTTTATAATCATTTTAAATTTTAGTTTTGAATTATGTACAACCATTTCATTAAAACATTTCTAAGAGGCAGGTATATACAGCTTTTGCTGCTAATTTCACTTTTTATTCTACATAATAATAATAAATTGCCTTCATACTAACATAATATACTTAATTAATAATAATAAAAATATTTTT
Organism: Larix kaempferi; assembly: GCA_027924585.1. Classification (NCBI taxonomy): domain Eukaryota; kingdom Viridiplantae; phylum Streptophyta; class Pinopsida; order Pinales; family Pinaceae; genus Larix; species Larix kaempferi. Next base: position 7,637,664 of record BSBM01000779.1, on the reverse strand, counting down.
CCATACTGAGACAATACATATAATTTTTATTTTAATTAGTAATAAAACATTGCAATGAAACATCAAACACAGTAACTCTGTATTTTCAACAAAGCTCTAGAGAATATTAAAACAAACGTGTTGGAAAACATTTCACCAATACACAGCTTTCCTGATTGCATTTTACTATTACTGGGAGCTCGTGCCAATTAGGGTTTTAAGCCTGGGAATTCAAGCAATATCAAACATTATGTGTAATAGTAAAGACATATACATTTCATACAACAAATGGTTGATTTTATTTTACTATTGATAAGGTTCAACAACACTGGAATTACAGGGAGCTCCTGCCAATTAGGGTTTTATTGTATTTCACTATTGATAAAATTTAAGAACAATGGAATTACTGAGAGCTCCTTCTAATTAGGGTTTTAAGCATGGGAATTCAAGCAATCAGCTCAAACATTATGTGTAATAGTTAAGATGGAGACATTTCATACAACAGATGGTTGCTGAATTTTAGTAAATAGAAGTTATGATAAAAAAACATATATCACAATTATATATTTCAATAATTTGTACGTGGGTCGGGGAAGGCTATGTGATAGTTGTTACAATACAAGGCAAAACATTATACATTTTCAAAAGCACTGTAAAATATGAGACACATAGCCCGGTTTCGCAAAACTAGTTCTACCCTAATTAATCCTGCAGTTTTAGCTACAGAAAAGATCATCATCTGATTGTATACTCAATTGTTTGGTGTTCTTGTGTTGGCTATCCAGAGATTTGGTGTTGTTGCAACGTCTTCGATGTCTTTTGAGATAGAACTTTAGGAAGAGCAAGAGGAGCATAGCGTTGGACATCCATGATCCAGATTTAAAAAAATTATTAATTTGTATATACATTTAATAAAATCCAAGATCCATGTATACTCGATCCGCGTACATTCGAAGTCAAGACAAGGATGAATCTGGGAGCCATATCCCATCATCTGTTGTAATATATGCATATGTGGATCAACTGTACTAAGGACATAACGCGCACTTGCAAGGCAGTTGGCAAATAACATGGAATCAAGCCTCGGGAATCTTCAAAAGCCACATCTTGACTTGGTAAAGTATGAGAATCTTCAGCAAAAATTGATACAGAATGGCAAGGTAATCAATGAAAAAAAACACTCCTTGCGAGAATGCATATTGTGTACGTCGCTTTAAATCCAATGAAAACCACACATAGTAACGAAAAAATGAAGAAAACTAGAACAGTTCTTGCGAGAATGGATCTTGACGTCGTTTTAAGTCTAGAGAAAACCACACACAGTAACGAAAACTGGAAGAAAACTATTTATAATCTTTTCAAAATTGTATCAACGTACACAGTAAGAAAAAATGGGAGAAAACCATTTATAATCTATTCAAAATTGTATCGACGTTGGAGATTTTTCACTATTTATATGTTATAATTATCTCTTTAAATCCAAGAGAATATTTACAGAACAAGAACCATCAAAGCTCAAAGCTGAAAGCTGAACCATCCTAGCATTCCTCACCGGACAAATTCTTGAGATGCTTTTCCTCACCGGCTAAATCCCAAAATCCATGCATAACCTCCATCAAGCTAAATATAGTTGAATCTGGAACCATACGAGTGTCAATAGAGATCCTCGAGCTTGATGGGAAGCGTTATAGACATCTATTAGGTGGAGGTGATGGATCATTAAACTTGGGGGTGATGGATTGTTAATGTTCAAGAGGAGAGAATAGGGCATTCAAGAGGAGCGTTGGTGTGGAGAGTGGAGCATTGTGGAGAGTGGATTATTTTTATTTTTATTTTGAATTTTTGTTATTAATAACTTTTTGCAACTGAAAAAAAATTGCATTCCAGTTAATTCATTGAACTTAAAGCATTGATTTGTACATACGATGAAGAATATTCCAGCATCAATGATATATGGCCGCTCATTTTTTGGAAAATAAAAATTCATCAACCTCACCTCCACCCCCAAAGTTGAAATAAGATGCAAATATATAACTTGATATTCCATTCCAATATCTTTCATAATGGCAATATCTTTCATAATGGCATATAAATCTCAGTATGTGCAAGGTAAAATATTTGTCAGTGACAAATAAATTCACTTAACAATCTACAACATAAACAAGAGCTGCGTGCAACTTAGTCTCTGCCTTATAAAATAAAAACAAAAATCAATATTAAATAATAATAAAACAATATAAATTTTTAATAAAATAATTCACAAATTCCATATAAGTGAATTCTAATTCACAAATTCAATATAATTTAATCATAATGACTAAGCTACAACTCTTGTTCGAATACAAAAAATAAATCAAATGAAGGAATTGACAAATAAACATGTAATATTGATCAATTTAAAAGTTCACATATCAGACATCAAATCATTGCGACTTAAATTATCACTATAGCTATAAAAAGAAGACTTAGGTTACAATGGTATGAGATAGGATGCCTATGATTGTGTTGAAAATTGCTATGCATTCTTTTTATCTCTATATCAAAGTATACAACTGACTTTATAAAATTCTACTTATGAAAATGGGTGTTATCCATGTTTATGCATGAATGAAATTCATTAATGGATGTTTATTTGATTCAGTTGCATTTTATTAGTTTCATTCACATTCATATGAAATATGTTGGGTTGTTACTTGCCTAAATAGGGGTTCCATTTCCTATGATAAAAAATCCTAGGAGAAAGTGACATGACAATTTTCTTGGCATTTTACAAATGCATTGGCTCCCCAACCTTCTAAGCTTGTAGAGTCTTAATTACAAACAATGTCGTGAAGTAGAAGATAATTGATGAAAATAAAACTAAGATAATGACCAAGTGATATAGGCCTAGGATTTCAATTGATGCAAAACTATATGTTTATATAAGTTTTCAATACTATCAAAGTTATAATGGAAAAATTTCCAAAAGAGAATTATATGAACATAAATGCAAAACTTTATATAGAATCATCCCAAATCCAAAAGCTAAAACCGTATGTTGTTTGAACATCCTCCTAGAATTAAAGGGTTTGCAATAGAAAATGTGATTGTTGAAGTAATAATATATAATTTGGCTGAAATCAGAGTTAGAGTTGATTGTGCTATGGAGATTGCATCTCAATTATTGGAGATTATGAAAATTGAAAAAGAATTATTTGTCTTCATGGTTCTCTTGCCAAAAATATGGTGCACTAGACACTCAAATGGGAGCCTTGAAAGCTTGGGTAAGCTTGGGTAGATCAAATTTTATCATATCTACACCTCTCAAGAGGTAGTTCACTCTCCACCTACAGCTACTACATCTATTGGGGACTTCTTGTTCAATGATTTCTTGTAGGTTCACAATCAAGACCTACATGCATATGGACACAATTTCTAGTTTTTCTTCTTTATCTTTACAGTTATAATGTTTTATTGAATAAAACTATCTCCAAGAAATTTTTGAAAAAAAAAAAAATTTTGTTAGTTGGATATATTTATTTTTTTTTCTTTGATATTATTTGGTGATTATTATGATGAAAAAAACATAATTATTTTCTATGTTTTAAATCAAACATGCTAACTAAGTATGTTATGGAGTAAATATGTTATTTTTATTTTAAATTATTTAATATTTATTATAGTGAAAAAACCATAATCAATTTATATATTTTAAATCAAACTTTCTAAATATATTATGGTTGGAACAAAATAATATAGCTTTTAAATAAAAAAATTCTTTATAGTTATAATGTTTTATTGAATAAAACTATTTCTAAGAAATTTTTGAAAATAAATTACCCTTTTTGTTTGTTAGATATTTTTTTTTATCTTTTATATTATTTAATGATTATTATGATGAAAAAAACATAGTTATTTTATATGTTTTAAATCAAACATGCTAAATATATCATGGAGTAAATATGTTATTTTTCTTTTATATTATTTAATATTTATTATAGTGAAAAAACCATAATCAATTTATATATTTTAAATCAAACATTCTAAATATGTTATGGTTGGGACAAAACAATGTAGCTTTTAAACAGTTTTTTTTAAAGAGAGAAAAATATAAATTACCATAAAAAGGTTTTATGGTAACATAAACACTCATGTTCTAAAACAAAGTAGTTCTTAATTTGTTTGAAAATGAAGTGAATTTTTTAATAGTTGACCTTTTTGATTAAAAATTACAAAACAATTGGCAATAAAATGTCATGTGCAATAATAGAGGCATGCTCATTAAGCCTCGTTCCTTAAAAATAAAAATAAAATAAAAAATGCACATTATAAAGTAAAGCGATTATTTATTTTGGATTAAGCAAATTCGTTGAGCAAAGGTGACAATGATCTAGAAGACAATTGGAACTAAAAGGCCTTCCTATATCCAAACATTTAAGAAAAGACAGTCTACTTCTTCATTCAAGCATCTATTCGTATAAACCCTTTAATCTAGAAGACAATTGGAACTAAAAAGCCCTCCTATATCCAAACATTTAAGAAAAGACAATCTACTTCCTCATTCAAACATCTATTCGTATAAACCCTTTTTAACACTGGGTAAGCCAAGGATTTTTAAACAATAGATAAAAAGTCCCATCATTTCTATTTAAAAAGTTCAGAATAAAGACAATTATTTTAATTATATAACTTATATTTTTCTTTATAAATTATTATTTTGTAAATTATATTATAAAAAAATGTAAAACATTTAAAATTAAAAAATCAAACTAAATTATAAAATATAAACCCTTTTTAACATCAAACTAAATTATAAAATATAAACCTTTTTTAACACTGAGTAAGCCAAGGATTTTTAAACAATAGATAAAAAGTTCCATCATTTCTATTTAAAAAGTTCAAAATAAGTTCCATCATTTCTATTTAAAAAGTTCAAAATAAAGACAATTATTTTAATTATATAACTTATTATTTTCTTTATAAATTATTTTTTTTTAATTATATTATAAAAAATTTAGAACATTTAGATTTAAAAATCAAACTAAATCATACAAAACATTCAACAAAACAATTGGTCCCATCCTTATTTTAAGATCATTGCTCAAAATTATTATAACAAAATCATTTTACTTATTTTTTAAAACAATTGGTCCCATCCTTATTTTAAGATCATTGCTCAAAATTATTATAACAAAATCGTTTTACTTATTTTTTAAATCATTGCTCAAATGACAAAATCATTTAATCATTTTAAATAATTATTATAACAAAATCATTTAATCATTTTAAATAATTATTATAACAAAATCATTTAATCATTTTAAATAATTATTATAACAAAATCATTTTACTTAATTATTTGATTATAAAAAAGCTTTAAGATATTAAATTTAAATAATATTAAACATAATTTATAAAAAGTTTTTTACTTAATTATTTGATTATAAAAAAGCTTTAAGATATTAAATTTAAATAATATTAAACATAATTTATAAAAAGTTTTTTATTGTTAAAAGCTTCATTATATTAAATTTAAAATTAGAGAGTATCCCCACTTTCAGGAATCAAAATGAAACATGAAGTCTATATTGTTTACTCTCGTCAAAATCTTTTATTCTTATAAGGAATATACCTGTAAAAATAAATCTTTTATTCTTATAAGGTATATACCTGTAAAAATAAATCTTTTATTCTTATAAGAAATATACCTGTAAAAGGAATATACCTGTAAAAATAAATCTTTTATTCTTATAAGAAATATACCTGTAAAAATATTTTTAAATGGTTCTTTAAATGATTCAATGGAATCCTATAGCTTTACAAAGCATAACATTAAATCTCAAATCAATGTTAAAGCACAATCTACTTCATGAATCAATTCCAGAAATCATAGTTAGAAATCATAGTTAAGTATGAGAGTTATGCTATGTTCACAAACCAGTCACAATATTTCATCATTTAATAGATAAATTACTCAATTCATGTAGCTTATTCAGTCACAATATTTCATCATTTAATAGATAAATTACTCAATTCATGTAGCTTATTCAAACATTAGATTGAATAAAAAGCTTGCAATTTAGAACATAACCAAAAAAAATCTCAGAGTTGTCAGTTCAGGTCTTGTAACTTCACGTTTTACCAAAATTCATGTGTTAACAACACGTTAAGATTTCCACTAGTAAATCACAACACACTTGAACTGTGGAATTCCAATGGCCCATTCAAATAATCATTAAGAATATAATAATGATTCAAATAATCATTAAGAATATAATAATGATGTGGGGTGGCAGGTGCGGGTGGGATTCTTTTTGATCCCGGAGGAATTAAAATCGCAGCGTTTTTATGAGGACTAGGTAGGAAAACAAATAATGAGGCAGAATGGTTAACTCTCATTCTCTCTTTAGATATGGCCTCCAACTACAGCATAGACAATCTCAAAATCTACGGAGACTCCAGGCACGTCATCCAAATCATGCGAAGAGGATATGCCTCGCCAGGCTCAAAAGCCGACAGATACATGCAAAGAATTAAAGCCAATACAATCCTCTCAAAGGCATCCTTCTTTCACATCCTCCGAGAGAACAACAGGATGGCTGATTTAGCGGCGAACCACGGAATCATGCTCGAAATCGGGCAAATCAAGAATCATAATGGAGTATTGGGATTTCATTACATCCCCTAATGCCCAAATGCCTTGGTTCATTGATTATATGATGGGTTTTTTGGTTAGGGTCTTGGTCACGAGGGACCACCCTTACCCTTTATTAAACTATGGTCTTCAACCCACTCCTTCCTCCGAGTCTTCACCCACACGCCACCCCCGTTCGCTCCTCCACCTGTCACCTCGTTCTCTCCCTCGGTGTCAGTTCCCACGGGGCTCTCTTAACTCTCCCACCCGCCCTCTCTTTTCCTCCCTCCGCGATGGCTCGCCTTCCCCATCTGCCTAAAACTCTGAGCCGCCTCTCCCTCGGCGAGCTCGACACTCCTCCTCCTCGTCTCCTGCTGTCTCATGCGTATAACTGGGAAACTATGCAGTCAATTAGGGCGGCCATAGCCCCCTTGAGCAGAACGTTGGTTGACATCAAGTTTGCAGTCCGGAATACATACGACGCGGTTTGCTCCAATGTAAATCAGAATGCAGAAATGGCGTCGGACATAACTCATGTGTGCACACAGTTATCCTGCCAGGATTCCAGAATTGATGATCTGGAACGAAATATATTTGAATTAATGGGGAAAGTTGATAGGTTGCAGGAAGACATGGCCGTTTTCACTGGAGCAACTCAGGGAAGCTGGGTGCATGAAAACCCAACGGTAAATCAGGAAATTAACCAGGTTATGGTGGATGCTTCTTCTGCTCAGTTAAGGAAGAAAGGCTAGGACTTAGCACAGCCCAGGTTTCAAAAATTTTGCTCATTTTGGTTAATGCATTTTTGTATAATCCTTTGTAGTCAGTTTGTTAAGGTCTATTCCAGCTCTATGCTGGATAATTTCAGGAAGACCAAGCTCAGAGCTTGTAATGTAATGCAGATAGTCATTATAGTGATAGTTGGTCCAGATATCTCTGCACTGTTAAAAACTCTATTTGAAAGTCTGTAATGAATAGCTGTGCACAGCTTTATAAATATAATCCTTTACTCTGTTACTGTTAAAAAAAAAAGAATATAATAATGATGAAAACATAAATGAACCAATCAATTCAGAAAAGCAATTGAAACTTTTAAATAAGGAAATGATTTCTAAGCATAAATTAACCAACGCACAACCAAATCTGAAACACACAGCTATAAGAAAATAATAAAAACAACTACACTGACTCTGACTCTCTACAGTGCATACCTGGGACGGGGGCCCCTACAGTGCATACCTGGGACTCTGACTCTCTACAGTGCATACCTGGGACGGGGGCCCCTCCTGTCTAGGATGCACTGCAGGAAACCACAAAATCTAACTCACAAAATTCAGCAACACATTCTTTGTATTTATAACTTGAAATATTTAGATGTTTACAAAGTACCAAGTACAAAGCTCTACTCTCACAATATCATGGTTCTACCTCTGTCTCTATTGTATGCTTAACCCTCTTGATACAATATCTTGGTTCTACCTCTTTCTCTATTGTATGCTCAACCCTCTTGACATCGGGACACCTCCTTTTATACAATACGAAAGAGATGATCTGATCCCCATCTTGTGGATCTTTTAACTAATTAAATTCTTAAAATAAACATAAAATATGTCTAGATCGAATAGATAGATCGATATCTGAATACAGGGGACTGGTACAAAATAGTCATCGATTTTATAGTCAATGGATTTCATGACTAAAAGCATGAAATTGTGATCTTGTATTCGGATTTATCTCTTCCACCTTATCCATTGACCCAACCTTTGACCAGAGATCCATGGCTTTGATGTTAATGTTGGCGTCGAAAAGATAGGTTACAATCCATTTCGACACTTTTCCAAAGAATGCTCATGTGATCAAATTTGTTTGAGGTGGTGCAACTACGCAAACCAAAGAACGTGAACATGTTATTGGAACCTTCCATGTTGCTACATGAAACAAAATATGGTAACATTATCGATGCAAAGTAATTCTAATCTTTGTATCATTCACTAAAATAGAGGGATTTAAAGATTTAGGCAACAAACTCTATTTTAAAGATTTAGGCAACAAATTACCTCGTAATCCCGTAATATAACATAAAAACGATGAAAACGTAGGTAAAGGATAAAAAATGAGTAATAAGACGGTGGAATGGAAGAGTATAGGGGAAAAATATGGTATTACCGACATCACAAAATGCTTCAAAACTGGAACCCAACAGAAGAACTCAACAAAAAATTGGAAGCAATTGAAAGATATTTTCATGAGGCTTCTGATAAGGGATGGGATTGGAATGATGTTATTTCTCAATAATTGTTCCAGTTACATATCAGAAATAAGTTGTGGACAGGGAAAGTAAGATGAGGAACAATAGTGTAGAACAGGTGTAGCTGCTTCTGCACTAAGCTAGACCTTTTCCTGAAATTGTAGCCTCAATTTCCAACCAATCACCCCCTTACTGTTACCTTGGCAGCCTCTGCATGGGTTCTAGTGTTGCCCAACAACTCTAAAGTGCCACCCATGAAAATGCAACAGCTACCCAGTCAAATCTAGAGCAGATGAAAAAGCTCACCTCCTCCAGCTTACTGCTCCGCTTTCTTACAAGGAAGCAGCTATAGCAGGAGGAATGCATCCACCCAGTGCCACTGTAGAAAATTGTACTGGACAAGGTGGCCGTTTCTTTATAGAAAGATCAAACAAATGTCCCAGTTCTTCTGGTTTCCTCAGAACGAAGTTCAATGAACAACAAAAAATCCCCAGAATTGCAAGGATTGTAGACACGTCTCCAAGATCAATGGACTCTGTCTAAATGTATACGCAATGATAAACTGGCTAAATAAACATTGGACTGAAAACTATATAAACTCTGTGCCAGAGGTATTTTCCTTGCTTATTTTTAAATCCCAGAGGATAGGGACCGAATCTTGGCAAATGGACAATGGTTTACACTCTCAAGGAAGGGTCAACCTCTTTATAGCACCCGCTCACCGAGTTCAACCCAACAACCTTGTCTGTCATCACAACACCAATTTTGTTGAGATTCCAAGACCTCTTCTCTTTGGGGAGGAAGAAGATCATGAAAATCAGGAATGCCCTAGGCAGATGTATCAGTTCAGAGTCAGACTCCATAGCAAAACCGAGATAGACAGGGAGTTCACCAGAACTAGGCTATGCCCTCAACTTGATCTTAGCAATGGTCCACTAGACAGAATGATCTTGGATCTTGAAGACTCCCATTGGACTCAATTGTTAAGTTATGAAAACACCACCCTCAGGTGCAGGATCCGCCACAATATAGGACATTTTATGGTGTCCCAAATGACTTTGTCATACAGGGGCCGAAAAGACTACCATTCCTAATACCTAAGTAACAGATGGGGAAGGGTTCCAAAAAGTTGAAAGAATAATGAAGACAAAGTCCATTGACAAAATCAGAAAACTGTAGGAATCAGGGAAAAAAAAGGAAGGGTTTCACGCCTAGGATAAAGCCACAAAAAGTGAATCAGAGATTTCCAACACAAACCCTTAAAATAAGACATGGAACACTGCTGTAGAAGATGACAACAAAATTGAAGAGCTTGATTATAGAAGAGGAAACTAGACCAAGTCTCCAAAGTTCTCAAACAGGTAACAATATTGCCCCCAATATGAGGGGAAGTTAGAAGCAATTGCCAGACATCCAGATCCCTCAAGTTTACTTGATGATTCTCCTTGTAAAATGCTCAGCATCATAAATCCCAATAGGGGCAATTTTCCCTTCCACCTGCAGGTGTAGCTGGGGTAGCTGTTAATGTGTCTTCATTATGTTAATATAAGAAGTCCTCTTTTTTCTACCATAAACAAAAGCTCTGGACAAGAATAAAATTTATTTCAAGACCAGAATGACCCTTTGCAACCAATGCATACCATCTTATAATTCTTGCATGACCACTTGGGAACTCTGTAGTTGATCGAAGGAAAGGTTCAACAACCTCACCAAGGACACTAATAATCAAACAATTAGCAAGAAAAGACCATTGTAAAATGTCTGAAATAGAGGAACTTTGAGATTATAAGTCTCGAGCAGGATGAAAAAAGAAAGTAAATTTTCATTAGACCATGTCAGTTTTTTCAAAGAATAAAATACAATAATTTCATGTGCGAAGTTCCTATGAAATGAAGCAATTTTCACCAAATGAATAATGTGCTTTTTACCATGAACAGATAATCTGTTGAAACCTATAGGTAGGTTGAGGGCCTGAGACCTAAATAGAGCCAGTGGTAGACAATAACTTAATTTTCAGAGATAGAATCCCTTATAACTAATAATAGAAGTAGATATGTGATGCCAAAACAGGGTGATGGTAATGATTGACATCACCTCAGTTCTCACTTAATTCTGCATAACAAGACATATAGAAACAAAATATTCTTGCAAACTACCTTTCTAGCTTCTCTGAAATGATTAAATACTGCTACCTAGGTTCCAAAGTAGGCTTGGCACACAATGACATATGCTCAATTCGGCCCTAAAGTCTTGTCCAATGTATACATTAGAACTAATGGGATCCTGTAGAACATTGCTAGGAAATAGTTAAGTAGAACTATCGCTTGAACTCATTCAGTGTTGATTTTTTCCTGAGCAGCATCGAGTGCCATTATCTGGGAGAATGGAGGCACCTGGTCAGTTACCAGGATATTGATCCAGTCTAGGACTGGAAGCTCAGCCTGGAACGGAGAGCCATTCTCTGGGAGAATGGAGGCACCTGGTCAGTTACCAGGATATTGATCGAGTCTGGGACTGGAAACTCAGCCCGGGGCTGAGAGCCATTCTCTGGGAGAATGGAGGCACCTGGTCAGTTACCAGGATATTGATCCAGTCTGGGACTGGAAGCTCAGCCTGGGGCTGAGAGCCATTCTCTGGGAGAATGGAGGTACCTGATCAGTTACCAGGATTTCACTGTGAGTCGTAGACCGGGTCTGGGCAAGTGGTGTACTCCTCCACTTGGTCTTGGTGGCAAGAGGAGGGTGAAGTAAAGCAATTAATTTATCTCCCTATGATGATGTACTTGGAGTGGACATGAAGACCTTGAAGAACACCTGCATGATTTATTGAAGATAAAATGAAGCATAGCTTGGCTTGGTCCATGAGCCCACCATTTAGAAGAAAAAAAATAAATATATTTATTTATTTATTTATTTATGGGTTGGCTCATTATTGGAGAAAAGAGAAAAAAATATATAATAAATAAAATGATGAGAAGTTGGACAGGTCGGACTCATTTTTTTTTTAGGACAAAAATAAATAATAAAAACAAAAAATATAAGTGAGGACAGGTCGGCCCCAATAAAAGTGGAATTATTCCACTATAAATAAAACTCATCATTTCAACATATAATTCGTGGAATTCTGCTCAGCTCGTGGGTTTGACTAAGGCTCAGTTCGTGGACTTTAACTATCTGATCAGCTCGTGTATGGGTTTATCTACCGCTGGGTTTATCTACTGCTGAGTTTATCTTTTGCTGGGTTCTATTTTCTGCTGGATTCTATTTTTGCTGATTTAAAGTACCCTATCTCAGCTAGGGTTTGCTGCCACCCGAATTTCATTTGAAGTTTTCTGCAGTGTATATCAGCCCTGCTAGGGCTCTCATCCAAGCACCCAAGCCCAGTTAGGGCATCTATTTGTGCATCAGAATTTTATCAAGATCTGTCCATGAGTTTGGCAGCCCTAACAAGGCACCCACAGGTTACAGCAGTCCTGAATAGGTCATGACAGTCCAGCAGAAAATCTCGGCCCCCTCAGTAAAGTACACACCAGCAACTTCTGGCAGTTACAGGCTTGTACAGGTTGACTGTGTTTGAAGCTGCTCCAGGCAACATCTTCAGTCATTGCACAGGGTTCTTCTTGATCAGTAAAACAAATTTTGATTTGTTGAAAAGGCTTGTTCTCAGCCTGTTATTGTACAAACTCAGTCATCTCATTTTTGGAGATAAATTATCATTAAATTGCTTTGGGGTTTTTGTCCTTATAAGGTTTCCCCATGAAAAATTATTGTGTTCAATCTTGTGGATTTGTAATTACTGCTAGCTATCTCTGTATTTTTATTCAGTCTGTCATTGCTATCAAATTCCTAAATTTTAACATTCAGAACCTTAGAAAGTTCAATACAAATATTTAAACTAGAACTCCCAAGTGAATTAGAATAAACCATGATAAGCCTACACATAGGTAATCCAAGAAACCCAACCATTAATTGCTACCGTAGATTAACAACTATCTATTGCATTGCTTGAAGGCACCAATGAACCACACTGTCTTCCAAAGCAAGCCAGAACCATAGTTGCTGCAAGACTAGTCGAAGGTTTTTCCATCACAAAGACCAGACATTGGAGAAATGAAAGAGTTCAATACATATATTTAAACTAGAACTCCCAAGGGAACTAGAATAAACCATGATAAGCCTACACATAGGTAACCAAGAAACCCAACCATTAATTGCTACCGTAGATTAACAACTATCTATTGCATTGCTTGAAGGCACCAATGAAGCACAGTGTCTTCCAAAGCAAGCCAGAACCATAGTTGCTGCAAGACTAGTCGAAGGTTTTTCCATCACAAAGACTTGACATTGGAGAAATGAAAGACTCCGGGAAAAAAGTCAAATTGAACCTTCACTAGCATCCCACAACCATAGTGACCCTACCCATAAAAAATCCCACTGGGATTGAAAAATCTTATCAACTTAAGACTCCAGCCAAACCATTGAAGTTTTGAGTGTGAGAATTATATTAGGGTTGGAAAGGGAGTTAAGGATCCATATTGAATCCCTCTCCAAGGACAAATGTCTTGTTATTACCAACCCATGCTATGCAAGGACTTCAATGATTTGTGTGAAAGAGTTCCTATGGAATTGATAAAATTTCAAGGTCACCCCCCTTTTTAATTAATACCCCTATATCCAAATACACTTCTACATTAGTCAGACCATCCGCCTATGTTTTGCATGCTTCAATGATTTGTGTTGAAATAGTTCCTATGGGATCAATAAAATTTCAAGGTCACCCCATTTTTAATTAATACCCCATCCGCCTATGTTTTGCATGCTCCTCAACTCAATTATGTCAAATGAGGAAAGGAGTGCATTAATTCTTTCGATCATCTAAGATATTCATGATCCTATTTCGACTCTAGCCTTTCTAACCTGCCCAAAATTAGACCACATCACTGTTTTCAACTCTAGTCAAAATTAGCACATCATTGTTTATACCCAACCAATTATTCATTCATGATAGCACATATTTCACTGCAATTTTCAAATATAAAGAATGTCTCCAGCCATATGTCCCAAATCAATCCTTCACTAATTTAGTCTCAAGAGGCTAATCTAGCTTTGTAAGATGGCTAATGTAGCTTTCTCTTATCTTACAAGAATATGCAACAAATAGGTAAGGGTATTGTGCAAATGCATACCAGCAATATAATGAGTTGGCAACTTCTATTTTGGCTTACAAATGCATAGCAATGTCTTACGGTAGTGCCTTCTGGTATATTCTAATATGAAAGAAACAATATTAACTACAAGGAGCTCATGCCTTTTCGGGGTCGATTCAAACTGAAAGCACATAATTTCAATGTAGATCGGTATCTTCAACAAAGGATAAAATTAGTATATTAATAAGAGTCTTCTCCTCTAAAGATTTGTGTAATGATTAAACCACGTTCTCAAGTTCAATCTTGTGAACATATCAAAGTCAAATCAGAGAAATGCATATACCGTGGCATTAAAATTAGAAAATCTTCTTAACAACAAAGTTGTAAACATAATTCAAAATTGCATTAGTTATATTCTCAAGGCTCGTCATATACATCAAATTTTGAATACTAACAAACACTCGCATTGGCAAATTTGTTGAGCATACATAGAAAAAGGGTTGAGTGTCTAATTGTTGGCAAATTTGAGTGTCTAATTGTTGGCAAATTTGAGTGTCTAATTGAATCCTGGAAATTACCGATACCACTTTCCTACCCTTCTCAGCTCCGCCTCCTCAACTACCCTGCCACCCCCCCTATCCCCCCTCCCAAACCACCTGCCCCCCTACCGCCTCCTCAACTACCCTGCCACCCCCCCTACCCCCCCTCCGCAGCTTCCATACCACCTGCCCCGATACCACCCAACCACTGCCACCTCCGCTCCCGCACGACCCTCCGCTACCTACCACCTCCACCACCACCCTACCATTCTCCGCCTCCTCACCACATTCCCCCACCTCGGCTCCCCCACCTCCACCTTCGCCTCCTCACCACCTTCCCCCACCTCCTCTCCTCACCACCTTCACCCACCTCCTCTCCCGCATCTCCCTCCACCACCTCCGCTACCCTACCACCTTCCCCCACCTCCTCTCCCGCATCTCCCTCCACCACCTCCGCTAACCTACCACCTTCGCTACCTCAATTATGTCAAATGAGGAAAGGAGTGCGTTAATTCTTTATTTCGACTCTAGCCTTTCTAACCTGCCCAAAATTAGACCACATCATTGTTTTCAACTCTGGTCAAAATTAGCACATCATTGTTTATACCCAACCAATTATTCATTCATGATAGCACATATTTCACTGCAAATTTCAAATATAAAGAATGTCTCCAGCCATATGTCCCAAATCAATCCTTCACTAATTTAGTCTCAAGAGGCTAATCTAGCTTTGTAAGATGGCTAATGTAGCTTTCTCTTATCTTACAAGAATATGCAACAAATAGGGAAGGGTATTGTGCAAATGCATACCATGAATATAATGAGTTGCCAACTTCTATTTTGGCTTACAAATGCATAGCAATGTCTTACGGTAGTGCCTTCTGGTATATTCTAAACTTCTGGTATATTCTAAAATGCAAGAAACAATATTAACTACAAGTAGCTCATGCCTTTTCGGGGTCGATTCAAACTGAAAGCATATAATTTCAATGTAGATCGGTATCTTCAACAAAGGATAGAAATAGTATATTAATAAGAGTCTTCTCCTCTAAAGATTTGTGTAATGGTTAAACCACGTTCTCAAGTTCAATCTTGTGAATATATCAAAGTCAAATCACAGAAATGCATATACCGTGGCATTAAAATTAGAAAATCTTCTTAACAACAAAGTTGTAAACATAATTCAAAATTTTGAATACCAGCAAACACTCACATTGGCAAATTTGTTGAGCATACATATAAAAAGGATTGAGTGTCTAATTGTTGGCAATTTGAGTGTCTAATTGATTGGTGAATCCTACCACTTTCCCCGATACCACCCCCCTACCGCCTCCTCAACTACCCTGCCACCCCCCCTACCCCCCCTCCGCAGCTTCCCTGCCACATCCGCTCCCGCACGACCCTCCGCCACCCTACCACCTCCGCCACCACCCTACCACCCTCCGCCTCCTCACCACATTCCCCCACCTTGCCCCACCTGCTCTCCCGCATCTCCCTCCACCACCTCCCCCCACCTCCTCTCCCGCATCTCCCTCCACCACCTCCCCCCGCCTCCTCACCACTTTCCCCCACCTCACCTCCCCCCGCCTCCGCTCCCCCACCTCCGCCTCCTCACCAACTTCCCACCTCCGCCTCCTCACCACCTTCCCCCACCTTCGCCTCCTCACCAACTTCCCCCACCACCTTCCCCCACCTCCGCTCCCGCACATCCCTCCCCCACCTCCCTCCCCCACCTCCGCTCCCCAATGACGTGCATTCCCAATGGGAGATGCTAAGGAAAGCCACTCCCCAAATGCAATGGGACTGACTTCCTCAGGCCGTGGTTGTTACACCACAGACCCCGTCTACGCCGTTTCTACTCTATTCTTCTTATTTTATACTGCCTAACTTCCCCGTACATTTAATTTTCTTTGCATGTGGGATCTTAATTGTTATGTGGGTACCGACCTTCCTCGCAGACTTCAACAGAAGGTCCTTCCAACTCTGAAGTGCCCTTTAACCAGCAAAGGATTTATGTGATAGTCGATCTAGTGCTTACCCGTAGAATGGCGAACGCCGGCATACATTGTTGAAACCCCATTGGCAACCTGCAAATACACACCTGAGATAAGTTAATAGTCTAAGAAAGTTGTTAAATGCAAATCCAGGTATACAGAACAGTTTAATATGGGTATCGTAACTCACCAAAGCTTTGAAGTTATGCCGAAACCTTTTAACCAGGCTTAAACAAAACACTCTACTGTCTACTGTCATCACCATGACTAACCCTCCTCTGCAACAGAGACGTCTCAAACCCTCTAAGACGAAAACGCTTGCTGCAAAGGAATGAATGTATCATTTGGGATTTTTGCCTTAACGCCCTGCCAGTTGAATTAAATTTGAAGTGATACCAGCACTGGAAACGAGAGTGGGTTCCAGGCTGACAGTGTAGCATAGGATACCTTTTCGTAGAGCCAAGGGACACATCTGTACGTGAAATGGCAGCGTTTTAATGACACGGCTTAGGGATAATTGGTGCTTCTTTCATTAACACGTTTGGAGGTGGCACATATAACCATAACCATTTTTACGAGTTAGTATTGACTATGTTCTCAATCTTGTTTTTTTGTCTTATAATAAATCTTGTTGGGAGCCCAACCTTACCCTTAAATCAAACCTTGGTGTATTTCGATAACCTTATAATCGATTAAACACTTGTATAGTTCTTTCCTTGATGCAAATCTTGGGTTAGGGGTTTTATTCTCTTAGCATAGGATAGGACCCCTTTGGCATGAAGAAGAGCCGAACCTATATCAAGAATTTTAAGGAGTTGTAAAGAGTCTTTTAAACACATTATTATAAAGAAGAATCTATGGACATAAGGGTAAAAATCCTTTACCTGTGTAATAACCACTGCACCTTTTCTTTAAGTCGTACTTGCCACAATAGAATTTGTAGGTGTTAGCCGGAGCTAAGTAAACAACAGACCTACTAATGAAATCATCTTTGCTGGAGAAAGAACCTTGTTTGTTCTAGTTAGTATCTTCTTTTGATTAATTACGATAGTGAATTACTATCATGGAAATGTAAGTTCATACAGCTGATAGGAGAAGTAAAGACAAAGAAGAAGATTTTTTTTTTTTTTAAATGGGGATTTCACAAAGATGATCCTTGGAAAGTAGAAGTTGGCACTGCTTGGCAACAATATCAGCTTCTAGAGATTTGCTTACCTCTAGCATACATTTACCTTCATTGTTTGAATAGACCACCTCAAGGTCTTTTGAGTGATAGCTCATTTTATCGCAGTCCAAATGTAATAGACAAATCTCTTCCAATTTGGTGTATTTCTCTTCATACATTTTAATCTTATCTTGCAAGCACTGTACCTGGTTTCCATACTTCATGTTCAAACGCTTGTTGTGGATATAATCTTTTGATGACTTCATCTCTCTCTTTGATATCCTTTTTGAAGTGAGTAATCACTAGTGAGTTGATTCGGCTTAGCTTCCTAGATAATACATAGATGTAAACATTTATAAAGGGAAAAGTGACATACAACATCATTACCTGATATAGTTTCTAGAGAGAAAGTAGCAGATGAGGGGAAGCAAAAGCATTGACCATCCTTAGTGGGGGGCCTATGTTTTGGGGCAAGAAGCATATGTGGCAGAGTGTTCATGGTGGCAAACTATCCCTAGCAATAATTCAGTGCAGCCTCGTAGATCAACATCAGGCAACACAGTGTCCAAAAATGAGGGCCAATGGCAAAGGTTATATTACATTGTTGGGTCACAAACAAGGACAAAGCACCCTCATTCACCCACTCAAGATGGTATGGAAGAGGGTGGGAAGTTACCAACAAATCGAAGGAAATTAAAAGGGTCATAGAGAATAAGTGTTTATCTGTTACTATTGTCCATGATGATCTTAGTGATATGATATTTAATATGACAGTTTTGAGTAAAGAGAATGGGATGGGTGGGAAGGGCTAGACATGTAACGAGGTTTGGATAAGATGTAGTATGGTTATCCACAACAATGACAACATTTGGAGGGGCAAGTTGGGTGTTGGCATTAAAGAATAATATCTTGGTAGAGCATGGATGTTGTAAAGCACCAGAAAACTATGGCAATGTCAATTTAGGGTCCCAATGCAATCCAAAGGTTGGATGAGACATGGTCTAGTTGAGCTTCATATCTTGTAGTTCTATAGCCAAATCATGTATCACTTGGGTGCGCTCTTGAAGAAGTTGATTCTGGTGCTGAATAATTTGTCGTTGTTGTTGGAAAAATTGTAACTATGCTTCTGCAAGGGAGACATCCTTGTGATTGGAGTTCCCGGTGGGAGGGCACACTCTAAATTACCAAATCTAAACTACTATTGTAGGAAATATGTGTTCTTAAATAGAGAGGGAGAGGATCCCTATTAGGCTAGGGAAGCTTGTAGAAAAGGGGAATGGATCCTTGCCAAGTGCTTGAGGTCTAATGAAGAGTGGAGAGGATCACTTTATGCAACTACAAAAGATGGTTTTGATGCTAGGTTGATATATAAATAGAATAAAGAGAGCAAAACTAAAACTTCTATTAGCTCCAAAGCCTCCCTCTTTAAATAGTAAGAGCCTTCCTTATATATGTCACTCCAAAATGGCGACGATTAACATTGATCATGTCAACCATTTTATTTAATATTAAAAGCTAACTAGTAATTAAACATTCATGGTAATTATAATATTCCACTTCTCCAATGTCTCTGTCCTGGGATCTATACCATCCTCAACCATAGCTTTTGCTCTACTAAGATTTCTTGGATTTCAATTCTCCCTCAACCCTCTACTTCAACTGCTTTTATTGCAACCATCCTCAGGAACTCTTTCCCACCAATTTTAAATTTAAATTCAATATCCTTTGCTCCTTTAATAGACATTCCAAACTACTTTTTTCCTTGTCATCAAGTGCAACCATTTGCGTATGGACTTTGGAGAGATTGCAACTCTTTCTTAAGAGCTTCCATTTTGGACATGTCATTCCCTAAGAGGAAATATGGAGATTACATATTTTGTACCCTACCATTTCATTTTCTCCATATTTGATGTTAGTCTCATGTTTTTGTGTTTTTGGGAGTTCAACTAAGGTATTTCCTACTATGTTTGACTTTGTTGTACATTAATATAATAGTTGTGAATTCTTAGTAGAAATTGATACTTCATTGTTTTCTCGTTGTAGTTTTTCATGCCAAAGACTGTATATTTTTTTCTATTTCAAGATAAGTCATTTTGTGTTGTTTGATGAGACACAAAAGCACGACCATTTGTTTTTTTAATCTCTCTCTCTCTATCTCTCTCTCTCTCTCTCTCTCTCACACACACACACACACACGCATTGTAGATGGTTGTTTGGGTTTCTTATTCTAAAAGAGGCCAATAATGAATGTCGTCATTGTTGGTTATTACTGACGATTATCCATCCATATGCATGTGGCGCTCAATAAGAGAAGAGGATCAAGAAACCTGAGAATTCATTCAAGGTACAATAGCAAGGAGACTGAGTATTCATTCAAGCAACATGAGAAAGGAGCCTAAGCATTCAATGTACTAAATAATAATGCATTACCAAATATCAGAATGTTACGTTCTAGTTAACAAATTAATTATTTTCAAGCTTTACATCTTCAACCTTTTCTTTCCATACTAATAAGACTAATTATATTGCTTATCTCACTCTCTCATATTCCTTTCCATTCTACTATGTAACTATATTGTTTATTCTACGTTGCTCTCTAATAACATAATTATGCTCTAATAACCCTAGATGTTGAAATTCCCATTCCTCTAATATTATATTACATTACGAGGAAGGTTTTTCTTCTTCAAATGCCTTGAATGAATGTTGTCATTTTTTGTTATTATTAACAATCATCCATCCATTTCCTTGCAGTGCTAAAGAAGAAAAGAGTAGCATGAAGTCTGCCATTCATTCAAGGTATTGAATAATAATGCACTGCAAAACCTCAATCCCATCCCAAATTCAATATTCATCAAATTCAAGTTAATATGAATAAGAATGCGCTTCCCAACTGCAAGTGAAGTCAGGTAGCTAGAATACACACCAATGGCCAATGGTACGAGATAAGGCTGTTTGTTCACCACTCTCTAGAGGAAGGATTTATTGCAACAAAAGTTCAATTAAGTCAATAATCATAATGCTATGCCCAATTTGAAGTGCCACACTTTATTTAACTTGTCATTGAATAATTTTACCGACCTTCCTTCCTAAATCAACACCATGCTAATCACTATCACACTTGCATTACAAGGAACTTGAAATATATTGTCGAAATCGAGTAACACCAATACAACTTCCAATGTAATATTCTCTTTTAGCGACTCAAAAATTCGTTCCACCAACATGTTCTATTGGAATCCATGCATTTAAATACATTATATCACGGGAGTGCATATCTCATTGAATCCTACGATGAACTTCATGTAAAAATTTGCTATACCATAAATATTTCCCATCTACATGACACTGCAAGGCATGGGATAATCTTGTAATGGTTCACTTTCTTTGATCCGTGCACAATCCATTCTTAGAAAGCATAAACTCAAGGTATATCAACTCTTCCTTAAAGAAACACACTTCTTCAAGTTGATGCGAAATTGGTCCTTTCTTAGTGCTTTAAACACAATACTTAGATGATCTAGGCACTCAATTTTGCTCTTGCTAAAATTAGAATGTAATCAAACAAGCTACTACAAACATACAAGTGTAGGGTTGAAATAACCCTATCATCAATTCATGTTGTACACATTGGTCAATCCAAATGACATAACTAACCACTCATACAAACAATCCTTGATCTTGAATGTAGTCTTCAACTCATTGCCATCTCCTATCGTGATTTGGTGATATTTTTTCTTCAAATCTATCTTGGTGCAATATATTGCACCATTCAAACTATCCATCAAATTATACATTCCCTACAATGTGAACTTGTACATGATCATGATCTTCTTTGACACTCTAGATCTTACACACATCCTTTACTATCCATCCTTCTTTGGCTTTAATGAATGCAAGTGTTGTGCATGAGCTCACTCCCTCTAATCAAACCCTTAACAATAACTCACACATTTGTTAATTCAACTCTATGCTTTTCATTGGGTTCATCTATGCATTACTTGATTTGGTAATGTCATACTTGACATCAAGTTTCTCATGAGTGATCTTCCTCTTCATGGTAATCCATTTGGAAAATCGTTGCATGATATGTCATTGTATTCATCTATGCATTGGTTGTCATGCTTGGAATCAAATCTATCTCGTGAGAAATCTTCTTCTTTGACGACAATCCATTTGTCAAATTGTTGCATGCTATGTCATGTATTCATCTAAAATTTTATTTATTTCTACAATGATCTTCTCATCCTTTGTGCACTCTATAGTCTCATCACATGCTCCAAGTTTATTTGGTACAATAGCATAACATTGCTTTATTTGTTTCATCGCGCCAAATAATATATTTGCTAACAACAATACCTATTTGGGATCTTTTATTTTCATGCTATTGGAATCCAAGATACGAGTACAAACCTAACAAGGTGAATGACCAATTTGAATTTGAACATTGAAAGGAATAACCTAATCAAAACTCAACAAGGAAAATATCTGTCAGAGGCAAGTTAGCCTGCCAATCAGGCTTGTGGACACCTTGGTACTCAACTTTTAAGTCAAGCCATAGAACAAGATGTACTGTATTTGATGGGGGGAATCTACTAGGAGGAAAGTGATGAAAAACCCTTCCAACCAGCTTGGAGCACATGTAGAACAAATATTGTAGAACTCCAAAGTCCAAACATTCAAACTTGACTCAACTCTTTTGACTCAAACTTGTAAACGTGACGGAAAAAACATAAGGATCCAAGATAAACTCTAGGATCCCAAACATAGATGCTCCAAGGTCAAATAAATCAAAGGAATATATTAGAATAGGACACAAGGCTTTCTCATGTCGAGTTTTTTTTTTGACTCAACATAAATCAAAGACATGACTCAATAACTTGGAAATACCACCATCCAGAAATAGAAAACCCTAATAACTTAAAAACACCTCCCAAAGCTTAAACTTGACAAAATATGAGAGTTGACAATGAGAAATTAACCAAAAAGGTTCATAAGAAAAATTGAACTTTGACCTAACGGAAAGGAAACCACAAAAACATGACTCAACCTTCCTAGTAGCTCAAAAAGGGTACAATTGAACGTGTTAACCTGCTCAAAAACTTAGAAATTTGTATCGTTTTTTTACATCATATATCATGGAAATACATCAGATCTGCAATGAACATATTTAAACAACCAATACAACCATGCACACAAGTGATCGATCCTACGAGCATGATCAACATAGTCATATCTCTAGTGAAGCCAATCATGAAACCCACTGAGATGGAAAGAAGTCTTCACACGCTTGATTGCCAAACAACCAAGTAATCCGTTGGCTAAAACTTGAAACATGTTTTCTGACTAGTGAAGGAAACGAAATTAGAAAATATAAAACTTTTATGTGCTACCTACTGAAATATCTCCTGCGTCTCATTTCAAGTGGATCATGATATAATCTAATATCCAAGCAATGATCAAGTTGAGAATCACACTGAAGAACAAAAGTGGGCTGCAAGATAATTACTGTACTGTGACAAAGATCACCCTCTGTTTGAACCAAAAGATGTTCTTCTAGCAGCAATAATATCTCATTAGGGTGTTTATATCAAACCAACTCTTATATATAAATGGGGAAGGAAGTATCATGCTAATCACAATCCTCATGATCAATCCATTTCACTTCCTCTCTTAATATGCCATTGACGCTAGGAAGTGTCAACAAATCAAGATGGAAACTTGGTTCCTCTTCCTCATAATTAGTGTCGAATTAGGATCCCCAAGATGCTACCAACGATAAAAAACAAGAGGTGTGTAAAGTTTTTCATAATCCTTATCACGATCATAAGATGGTTTTTCATAGATCTCTACATATGGTTCTACTTAAGTCAAGGTAATAATACAACAAAGGTCAACTTTATACAACTTGCTAAACCAATTAGGTCATGTCCACTTTACACAGTTTTCCAAGCTAAGTCAAGTCAACGCAATCTCATATAGTCAATACTAATCAAGATGCAAGAGAAGAATGCTAATCACTTGTAGTTAACTAGGTCAACTTTAATTCCTTACTGGAAACACTGTCATGATAACTTATCAACTTATACTTGTTAGAAGTCAAACCAACACTTGCTTATAGTCAACTCATCTCTGACTTATCAAAACACATAAAACTTAGTCAAACCCAGTGAATTGAGTCTCTTGTTAATTTGTCAACTAGCTCAAGAGAATCTTTGCCATACAATCTACTTGTCAAATAAGCATTATCAAGAAGTTTATAGTCCAACACTTAATATTTAGGTCATATTGTCAAACGTCAATAGAATAGACTTGTCACATTATGATGGATCAAAAGACCATTGTTAAACTAAGTTGATGCAATCAAACTTACAATCAACCCGTCAAACAATATCAGAGTATTACACCACTGTAACTTATTCAATACAATCTTAAAATAATATCAAGTCAATACAGTCTCTCATTTAGAGTTGACTTTGTCAAAATCACTCACTGGAATCAATTTCTTACTGGCTGCTAGGTCCCAATCAATACTGATGGATACAGTCAACCACTCAGTCAACTAGATCAAATGAATCAGTCGCTAGTTAACTTGTCAATTTCAACTAGGTTGAAAGAGTATTTAGTCAAAAGAGTACTGTCAATGCACATCAATACAAAACTTACAAAAAAAACTCAAGACTCAGTCAAAACAAGTCAAAAGTCAACTTTTTCAACACTTTAGATGCCCTAGTTATGTGTACCTGTACAACCATAAATCTCAGAAAGTAGAGAGCTTCATTTTGTCTTCAATTCAGCTCAAAACAAGTCAAAAGTCAACTTTTTTAGCACTTTAGATGCCCTGGTTATGCGTACTTGTACAACCAGAAATCTCAGAAAGTAGAGAGCTTGATTTCAAATTTAAATTTACCTCATATTGGCAAGGAAATGGCGCGAGTTTCTTCAGTTCAAAATTTAAATTTAAATGCATGTACCTTCATTAAATTCGATTGTGCAGAAGCCAACTTGCTGTGCGTACCACCCTGGAACATTATAACGGAACCGTGGGTTAACTATGTCTGGTTGAAGGAGGCCATCAGAATATTGAGTGGAGTTGTCGGTGGAGATAGCCGTCGGGATCTAATCGGCCGAGTCAAAAAATTTGTCCCTTTATCTAGCGCTGGGCATTGGTTTCAGTAACAATTCACCATGACAGATTGGAAGGTACAACGATCCATGCATGTATGCATGCTCATCGTTTTGTTACACTATCAACACAACTATTCATTCAAATTGTTTAATGCATGCCATGGACGACCATAGATGATGGGATGGAGGAGTCATCTGTGTGTGTGCTCTTAACGGAGATGACTTGTTGTTAACAGAGACAACTTCAGGTTGAGGAGACGCATGGAAAATGGCTCGCTAGAATGGCAAGTACTCCTACCGAGATTGTGCGTCAAAGGCCCTGCAACAGACTTAATTAGTCTGCTGCGGGGTGCATATTGCTTGCCGAGTCTAGCCTCCTTTTTCTTTCATGAGATCATTGTAATACTAAGCATGCCTCAAACCAATCCATAAAAATTATAACCATCTCACCTAATCCCTTAATTTTTTTTACATTAGATGACAAATCTTTCTATACAAAACAAACACATATTGTCTAGGGTATGGGGGGTTTGAGCAACTATTTTTTAGATGATTGTATTTTCACCTCATGGAGACTGAAATGGATGAATATAACTCTAAAATTTTGTGATAATGTAGATATTTATGTTATTTAATTTAATTTAAATTGCAAATGCCAACGGACACCATATGACCAAGTTATAGTATAATTTTATCTATAACCGTTTTATTGTTTGTAAGTGTCATCTATCTAAATAAGAAGCTCATTTTTGGTGTACACATGGAGATATGTTCCATATATCCCCGTTAAAACTTTGGTACTCATTCAAATTCATATGAAAACATTGGCCCAACCTCATAATTGTCAATCTTGATGGAGTTAGATGTCCACCGATCATCCCGAGAAGGATTGATGGGGTCCTTGAGAGATGAAGGCTAGGGTTTCAGTTGAAGATCATTAGGGTTTGGATTTTTGTAGGGTCCTTCCTGCCAATGGAGGTAATCCTTGGCCATCTGGTTGATTATTTTGACGATTCTGGTCAAAGCAATAGTATTTTTTGTGGGGATGACGAGGTTAAATCATCTTTGGAGCATTCACGATGGATTCGTGGGTTCGATAGTGAGTGGGAGTATGACTCCGGAGATAGATGCAAAAAAGGGTTGTCAGATGTGAGTCTTTTCAACAATTTTGGATCATTCCTGCAACAGGGACGGATGACTGCATTGAATCCGATACCTAATCATTCAATGGCGGCAACGAGTAGTAATGGATCCATGTCAGGGGTTCCTTCGTGTGGGTGGTTGGAGGATATCATTCCCATGAGAGGGATGACAAAATCCTGCTCGGATGGTACACTTACCACCTATACTCACCTAGTTTCACATGTAGAACTCTCAAAATCCTTGTTATTTCATAATTTCGTTGGGAGTGAATCCTGTACTCCCCAATAGGTTGACAAAGGTAAGATTACGAAGTCAGGATTTGGAGTTGTTTCTCCGCTCTCTAGTTCTGAACCGAAAGGGGGTGGCTTTATTGGTAAGGGATTGAAGTTGGAGGAATTGCATGCTTTTTCATTTCAGCATAATAGTGGTGGAGTGAGGCGAAAAATGAAGAAAGTTCTATTGAACAAAGGATATGGGTTGGAGTTGGTCGTTAGAAAGGATATACAGGTGATGGAGATCCCATGATTTTCTAGCCGAATGCTAATCGGGAAATTCTGTGGTAGAAGGTTCTATGAAGTTGTGGTGAAGTGGTGGGTAGAATCAGCACGGGGAAGGGTAGTGGAGGATCTTCCATAGGTATTATTGCTGGCAAGGGACTGGATTGGTTTCGAATTTAAAATTCAGGAGGCGATAGAGTGCATTCTTCATAGAGTGTGGTTGAATGGTTCTTCCTTGCTTGCAATCACGCCTTGGCATCCGTTAATTGATCCTAGTTCAGATTCTCTAGCCTCCTTTCCGATTTGGGTTAAGTTTCCATGTTTACCCTTGGAGTTTTGGTCTCAAGAGGGTTTGAAAACAATCAGTGATGCCATTGGTAAATTTGTTGTTGTGGACGCGAATCTATTTAAATCACAATGTCAGTCTGTGGCAAGGATCCTGGTAGAGATTGGTGCAAGTCAAGGACTTTTTGAATCCAATGATTTAGTGGTGGGGGATTGCATTTTCACTCAACATATGGATTACCTGAATGTTCCGATTAGGTGTGCTAGTTGTCACCGCTATGGACATGTGGTGGTAGAATGTGTGCTGCAATTTAAAAAGAAGATTCAAAAGCGAAAGGAAGCACCTGTAGGGGATGCGAGTAGGACCTTCTACATCAACGAGGAGGACACCATGCATGGTGGTAATAGCGGGGTGATGGAGAAGGTGGTTCAAGGAGAAGAGATCACTCTAGATGAAATATTGCCGAAGGAGGATGTGATTCCGCAGTAGAAAGAACCTATCAGTAGAAATTTGGCAGAGTAGCAGAGACCTCGATAAGCCTAAAAAAGGGGGTAAAATAGCAGATTTGGAGCCAATTGGTGAAATTAGGACTGGTATCGAGATGAAATCTTCCTGGCTCCATTCTTCGAGTGGGCATGTTGGAGGTCTGAAGGAAGAAGACCAACTTATCAGATTGGGTTCAGAGAACTCTTAGTATCTGTCTATTAAGTCTTCCCCAACTTCGAAAGTTAGTAGTGCTTCGAGGAATAACTCGAGGGGCACTTATTTTCTTCGCTCAAGGTCAAAATGTGTATGCTTGGTAGGGTGATTGGAGTTGGAGAATATTTTGGATGTTGTTCCGTTTAAAGTAGGAAGAAAGTCTAAGATGTTTTCAACTAATGAATTAGCGAAGAGGGAGATTTCTCAAGGAAGGCAGATGAAAATTTATGGGATTCTTAGAGCAGGAAGACCCCAGCAGGGGTTTCCTTAATGAAGTTATCCTCCATTAATGTTCATGGCCTTGGTGGGAAGGCCAAGATAAACACCCTTAAATGTCTGATGGATGTTGAGAGACCAGAGTTTTGTTGCTTCAGGAAACTATGTTGAGGGGTTCGGTGACGGTCTCTATTTGGGAGAAGGTTTTTCCATATATGCTCTTTTTTGTCAGTGGATGCATAAGGTAGGTCGTGTGGTTTGATCACAGGGGTGGTGAGAAAGGTTCAAATTTTAAACTCTTTTTCCAGTAGGTCAATATTGGGGGTAGAGGTGCATTGCGTTGAACTAGACAAACAACTTCTTATCCTTAATATTTATGGTCCATTTGAGAATAAATTGAACTTTTGATCCTCTTTGCTGTCGTAGGGCATTGTTAAGGCAGATAATTTTGTAGTAGGGGGTGACCTGAACTTGACTGTTTCAATAAATGAGATATGGGGGGAGATGGTTCAAGAGGACCCTTTAGGGTTGGACCTACGGGAGTTGTTTGATCGGTGTGATTGGATGGATGTAAAGCCAATGGTCATCAATCCTATTTGGTGTAACAAGTACGTTGGTGCACAAGGTATTTCTAAAAGACTTGACCGTTTCTTTATTAGCATTAATCTAGCTTCCAGTTTACAATTGTTTAGATCCTGGGTTGGGCATGTTATTTTCTCAGACTATTTTCCTGTCTATCTCGAATTTGGTCTGCCGGATCCTAAACATGGCTCTCCCTTTAAGCACAATTATGACTGGGCCAAATTCCCTCAATTTCAAGACTTAAATCGCTATAATTGGAGGCATATTATAGAGGGAAATGGTTATGTATGCTCTCAGATGATGGTTAATTTGAGATTGCTTAAATATCTTGTGGTGAATTGGAATGTCTTTATGGGAAGGGAGCATGATGCCTAGCTTATGGAGACTGAGACAAAATTAGAACTCTTATATGCCAGAGACCTAATTTTTTTCTCCTTGGAGGAAATTA
The DNA here is from genome assembly GCA_027924585.1 of Larix kaempferi. Classification (NCBI taxonomy): domain Eukaryota; kingdom Viridiplantae; phylum Streptophyta; class Pinopsida; order Pinales; family Pinaceae; genus Larix; species Larix kaempferi. Next base: position 7,608,981 of record BSBM01000779.1, on the reverse strand, counting down.
GGAGGGAGATAGTGGATCTTGAAAAGAAAAAGCATAAGATTCTCAAGGATGTGAAGGTGGAATGGAGACTGAAAAGCAGGGCCGTTTGGCTTGAGGCAAGGGATCGGAACACAAGTTTTTTCTACAAGATGGTGGCCCATAGACGAAACTACAATTCCATTTGGGAGTTGAAGGATGGGGGAGGGAATTTGGTCAGAGGGTTCAAGAATTTGTCGGAGTTAGCTATCAACCATTTCAAAACAATTTATACTGAACCAGAGCACCAAGATATGATGGGTATGTTGCAGGTCATTGAGAAATTTCCTATGATGCTAACTATAGAGGATAATGAGATATTATACCAGGAAGTATCTAGAAGAATTGTAGAGTGCACTTAAGGCATTTCAAAGAGATAAAAGTCCGAGTCCAGATGGGTGGCCCCTGAAGTTCTTCTTGGACATCTTTGACAATGTTGGAGGAGATCTTCTTAAAATGATGGAAGAGGTTAGGATTTCTGGCATCATTCTTGCTTCCCTGAACTCAACCTTTTTGGAATTGATTCCTAAGAAATACAAGCTTGAGTCTTTTAGGGACTTTAGGCCACTTTCCCTTTGCAATGGTGCCTATAAAATTGTTTCCAAAATCCTAGTGGTCAAATTAAATCCTTTTCTTTCCAAGTACGTCTCTAGAGAACAATTTGATTTTCTCAAGGGGAGGTTAATCCATGAGGCAGTAGGCTATGCTCAAGAAGGTATTCATACTATCAAAACTTGTAACCTTGGGGTGGTTGCTCTGAAGTCAGATATGTCTAAATCCTAAGATAAATCCTCTTGGTTATTCTTGCGATTAGTTCTTCTGCATATCTCTTTCAGTCTGGAGCTGAAAAATTGGATTATGAGGTTGTGATGTCCCCCCCACTTTGCAATTCTGATTAATGGTGTAGGGTCAACATTCTTTATATCTTTAAGAGGACTTAGGCAGGTTTTTCCTCTCTCACCCTACCTATTCCTTCTAGTTATGGAAGGGCTCATTAGGATATCGAATGTTGATAGGGGCATAAGAAGACTTACATGAGTATCTTTTCATGGTAGAGAAAACTTGACTCATCTGATGTTTGTGGATGATATTCTCTTGTTTTGTATCTACTCTCAGTTGGAATGTCAGAGACTGGAAGCAAATCTGGAGTTGTTTTGTAGGGAAATGAGAATGGAAATTAACTCGAATAAGTCTATTATTTATGTGTTGGACAACTAGTGGGGGGACATGCTCTTTTGGAGGAGATTCTTCCCTTTCGATTGCAAAATAATGGAGGAAGGTAATCAATATCTCGTCTTTTCCTTAAATCCCAACAACTATGGGAAGAGGGACTAGAGATGGCTAGTGGACAGAATTGAAGACATAATAACCTTATGGTGTAACCAGTTGTTGTCAAGGGGAGGTAGATTGGTGTTGTTTAAATCAATACTAGAAGCAATCACTGTGTTTTGGCACATGTTGGCTGCCATTTAGGTGACAATCCTTAACTCTATCAGGAAAATTTGTTTCAATTTTCTATGGAGGCATAACTCTAAATATCCGGGGTTCCACTTGGTGAAATGGCAAACGTTGGCGGCTCCTAAGCAGTAGGGAGAGTGGGGAATGAAGAATATTCTTCTCTTCAATAAGGCGCTGGCTGCTAAAACCTTATGGAATTTGTTGACAAAAGATAGTGCCTGGAGGAATATCCTAATTGCTAAGTATATAGCTCCTGCCTCTATTATAGACTAGATTAGAAGAAGGAAGAAGAGTTGTAGGTAGGATTCAAATAATTGGAAATACCTTTCGAATGCATTTGAGGTGCTGGTCCCTTATCTTGTTTGGCAAGTGGAGAATGGGAAATCAATTTTTGTTGGGTTGTTGCTTGGTTTTTCAACCAAGCATGTGCAAGGATGCACCTATTAACTTGTAATAGCAGTTTCAATATAAAACAAAAACAACTATGAATAAACTCATATAATCTGATCTAACATAAGCACGTGCAAATAAATAAAAAATTAGATTTCAAAACATAAGCAATAAGATCTATGGAAGAATAATAACTTGGAAAATACTTGATTTTGTATTACCTCAAATGGCGAGGATGATGGGTGTTGAGCAACTCCAAGGTTGAGAAGCTCCAATATCCAATGGTCTCTTCTTCTCCAAAGCTTCAATGGGGATTTTCAAACTCGAAATGGGAGGCAATGGCTCTCAAAGGGAATTTGGCAGCATAAGGATAGGATGAAATGTGGATGAAAAGTGAGGAGCCCCTATCACCATTTTATAGTTATTGGTGATGGGGAATACCATTATGGTTTTAAGGAAACCAATGGTATTAACCAACATGGTTTAGGTCTCTTTTTCCCTCTTTTTTTCCTTTTTTGAATATTTTGAATATTTTTATTCCCTTTTAATATTTTTTGGGAATTTTGGACCCTTTTTGAGGGGAAAAAGGGGTATTATGGTCTTTTTGGTGACCTTTCGAAGGTTTTGGAGGCTCAAATGGTGGAAAAAGTGGACAAATGGGTCATGTGAATAAGGGAATGAGCTAGTGAGCACTTTTTGGGTATTAACAGATTGCCCCCTAATGTGTGAGGACAGGAGCTGATTGTATGGCCGATAGACATCATAGTTTAGTTTTTTTTTTTGGGGGGGGGGTTTGGAGAAAAGAAGAGATCGATTGGAGACTGGAACAACGGCCCCTTGGAAGCTGCAAAAACTAAAAAAATACATGGCCTCAAAATGAATGAGGAATAATCTATGATTATGGACGAGGCGGGCATACCCATGCTCGTATCAAGACATATACATAACAATTAGGCCCAAGAAGGGGGACCTGAATAATACATAAAAATATGTTGGTACATCATAATGGTCCAGAGGGGACACAATGCTGGGATGTACTCATGGTCATACCATGACTGATCTCAATAAATGATACACTGGAAAAGAGCAACAACCGTTCTGAATAAAGTATCAGAAGGGTTGATGAATTGCTGAAATTGAAGGTGTCCAACATCTGTAGGGACTCAATTAGACTCTCAAATGTGATAGAGTCAGTAAATGAGTCAACTTCTGAGGAGTATTTGTAACTGTATACTCAAGGGAGTATCGAACTGCGGTACATCTGTAAATTGTCGCTGAGCGCAACCCGAATATCCCTAGGAATGTGTAATTGGTTGTTTCCTCAATTAGACTCTCAAATGTGGTAGAGTCGGGTGATATCCGAGGTCTTCAACAAAAAACTGAAAGGACCGATACCCTGTACGAGTCTCAACGATACGATCAAGGTGTTGAAGTCGAGCATGTGAGAAACAATCATTGGGAGAGGCACTGAGGACTCCTTTCAAAATGATCCGTAGGTACTCATCACTAATGGTGATGAGTCCAAGGCACAAGGACCTCTGGGTCTATCCTCTGGAATAGATTTGGTTGGCGTTGACAGAGGGAGACCGACAACTACCAAGGCAATGATGTTTCCTTGATAGGAGCGCGAGGTGTATAACGAAACTGTGATAGTAGGACTGACATACTGTGGGGATGTGGGAAAAAACTGGGGTCATAGAGTGGGTGGACTCAAACTTTCTTCGTTTAGAGCATGATGACATGGTTGAGCTGGCAGCATAGGAAACTGACTTTTAGGTGTGAGAGCCATAGCTTTAACGGATCAGGGATATGTATTGCAAACTGGAGTGACTCTGGGGGGGACAAGCTGACGGATGCTATTGGGGGACTCTCAGGGTGACATACTGCAGAATACTCTGAACAAAGGCGACGACAATGGGGAAGCTGCCTTATGAGTAGACATGATCTGTTGTGGCACTGAAAAGCACTGTTGGGTCCTTCTTCGTAGTTTTAATGAGCTCCAAGAAAGGATAAAAGTGTGCTCTGAAATGGTACTATCCTGTGGATTTATGTGAGCCCAGGACTGTTCATGCTCATGAGTGCTTTCATTTTTAAGGAGTCTGAAAACGATAAGAAGACTCTGAATTGGTGGATAGGTACCATCCTGTGTATTTGTACGAGCCTAAGACGGTGATTGATCGTGGTTGTTTTCAGTTTTAGAGAGTCTGAAAGCAGTAAGTAGACTCCAATGGTGTTCTTTTTTGTGTGTTAGTCTCTAAGGCCCGAAAAAGCATAAAATGATGCAAATGGAGAACTCTTCTAGCCAATGTGACTAGAGTATTCCTTTTTCGTAATTAGTCTACAAGGTCCGGAAAAGGGGTAAACTTATACCAGGTAGACGCCCTTTCAGATACTTTTAGTGAGCATGAAAGGAAACAAGATTGCTCGGTTATATTTTCATTGTTTTAAGAGTCAGAAAAGAACTTAATGGAAACTCCCTAAGTGCCTTTTTCGTAAAAGAATTGCTTGGCCCGAAAAAGGGATAAAATTATACCGAACAAGAAGGTATTGGAGAGAGCGAGAAATGATCTAAAGCATCGTCATGAGCATGGAAAACTGAGTCCGGCGACATAAAGATCGTCAAAAATGGATCACGGCCGATGTGGCATGCAAATCGAGGCGATGAGGGGCATGGGAAAGAATGCCCAAAAAATCTGGTGGTGAGAGCGAGAAATGATCTCAAGCATCGTCATGAGCGCGAAAAACTGAATCGAGCGATATAAAATTCGTCAAAAACGGATCACGGCCGAGGTGGCATGTAAATCGAGGTGATGAGGGGCATGGGAAAAATGCCCAAAAAATCTGGTGGTGAGAGTGAGAAATGATCTCAAGCATCGTCACGAGCGCGGAAAACTAAATCTGGCGATATAAAACTCGTTAAAAACGGATCACAATCGAGGTGGCATGCAAATCGAGGCAACGAGGGGCATGGGAAAAATGCTCGAAAATTATGGTGGTGAGAGCGAGAAATGATCTCAAGCATCGTCACAAGTGCGGAAAACTGAATCCGGCGATATAAAACTCTTTAAAAATGGATCACGGCCGAGGTGGCACGCAAATCGAGGTGACGAGGGGCATGGAAAAAATGCCTGAAAAATCTGGTGGTGAGAGTGAGAAATGATCTCAAGCATCGTCACGAGCGCAAAAACTGAATTCGGCGATATAAAACTTGTCAAAACGGATCACGGTCGAGGTGGCACGTAAATCGAGGCGATGAGGGGCATGGGAAAAATGCCCGAAAGTTTTTGGTGAGAGCGAGAAATGATCTCAAGCATCATCACGGGCATGGAAATATGAATCCAGTGGTGCAAATGGTGCGAAAAACGGAGGTCATAAGGACTCCAGAATGGTCAAAGGAAATAACTAGGTTAAAAAATGGCTACAAATAAAGGTGAGCCCACCAAGCCAAGGATGCAATGGTGGGGAGAAATGATGACCCGCGAGGGAAGAATACTAGGTGTATCAAATCAAATCAAATATACAAGTGATATGTGACCTCAAAAATGGTTGAGATCACGCATGTGAAAAAGTGAGCAGGGTTAATGACCTGCCCCCATGCTATGTGCATGGGGTTTATGATTGTGGATCACATATGTGTTGGTTTGAACAATGGGGTCATTGAAATATGGAGATAGATGTGATGGGGAAGGTTCAAAATGATTGATCATGCCCCCTATCCCAGGGTCGAGGTAATCTATTATGCCCCCTAACTCAGAGGTGTCAATGTGGTGTAGATGTTGTCTCAGAGAGGGATCAATAGGGCATTGAGCAACTACTGGCGGGGGGTATACCATGAGGCTGTGGGCCATGGTGGCATACTGAAGTGATGATATGATGATGGGGGATTCCCCTTGCGGGGTGGATGCCCCCAGTATCTCCGACGAGAATCACAATGATGATGAGTAGGCAAGGTTTTGGGCCTGCCCCCATGTTGTGGACATGTGGTTTCCTCGTCGATTTGAAAAGGTTGAATATGTGGGTCGAAGGGATCAATGGAAGGGGTCGACCGGACAGAGGGGTCTCCATTGGAAACCATGTAAATTGTGTTAATATATTATGAGGAGGAAGATGGTGGGGGATGAATTTCCTCAATGAGAGGAGGGGATATCTCTAGGTCGGCATTATTCAATTCATATAGTGCTGCTCTATAATCTGGGAGAGCGGGGCAGTGATGTGAATAATGGTCGTAGATGTTACATATCGCACAAGGGTGGTTAGTACGCAAAGATTTGTCACGAGGCTGAGGGGGAAGCTCGAGTTTGACAACCGGAACGTCAGTATCATCATCCAACATTTGCATATGCTCTTGAAGTGCCGGTAATTGTGGACATTGATGGGTAGCATGACCTATATCGTCACACAAATAGCACTTAGGGGGAACACTTATTATTGGGGGATTCTTCGCCAACTTTGGAGTTGTTGGTGGGGTGTGGGTGGTGGGTCCAATGGTGTAGGTTTGCGGTTCTCTGCCCCCATTGTAGCGGAGTTAAGGGGGAGCATTACTAGATGTTGATGCAGTGGTCCCAGTTGGAGGTGGCCGGTTCTAGATGTTTGTCGGTTGGTTTGTGTGTGCAGCGTATGTGATTTGCTGTTGTGGTATTGTGGTTCCTTGAGGAGGATCCAATGGACGAGTGTTCGCCACTCCTTGTGTGGGAAAAGGATTCTCTAGCACCATGGGTTGTGGTTGAGGAGGCGGCGCTGGTTGTGTCACGTGCCCTTGGCGTTGGGCATCATCAGACCACAGTTAGTGCGCTCGCTCCAAATGGGGGAAAGTGTGTGTGTAATGGCCGTATACCCCGCATATGGAACATGGGTGGTTTGTTCGTAAATTGGGGTTCTTACCCTATTTCGGTGGTCGATTGGGGTTTTGGTTGGCGGGGGTAGCGTTGTTGTTGTTTGGAGGATAAGTCTGAGCGACCGGAGGTTGTGGTGTAGCAAGCACTGCCTGTGGTGGGTAATAAGCCGCTGGGGCTTGTGAGTGAACATGAGCATGTGTGGTTTGATGGTTATAATATGGAGATTGTGCATAAGCTGATGGTGCTTTCCCATAACATTGTGGTGGACATGAGGGTCCATGAGTGTGGTGGGTTTGTATTACTGGAGCATACAAAGTTGTAGCTCCAGAATGAGATGTAGCCCTAGAAGTGTCTGGGGCATTTTTTGTACTCATCATGGTAAAATGTTTGTTTTGCACCATAACCTGGCCGATAATACCGTCGGCGGCATGGGATGCTCCCGGCGCGTCATGGCGGGATGGATCGCCGCACGGGGCATCAGGTAAACTAGTGTATAGATATCCGGACTGGGCATATATGAGGTCGAACTGTTGAGCTTTTAAGATGGCTTCTTCTTCCGACTGGGGTCGTTTAGAAGCTACATCCTTGGCTATGAGAGGGAGGAGTGATTTGAGGAACCAATCCAAAAAGATACGGTATTCAAGCTTTATCTTGCAGAGACTACGGCGCTTACGCCACTCATGGATATGATCAGTGATGTGTGTAGCGGTGTTCTGTCTACAAGACAAAAGTATTTCCACTCTTGCATCATAACGTACGGGTAGTTGAAAGAACTGAAGGAATGTTGAGGCGAGGGATGTAAAAGTGGGGTTTGTCCCATGTGGCTGCTCAATGTACCATTTGGTTGCGGAGCCTGTGAAAGTTCTTTGTAAAAGTCTGAGCCGAATGGAATCATCTACTATGGAGTTTGAGGAATACCATAGGTGAAACGACATGATATGGTTTTGAGGGTCTTCCCCCGCTTTCCCTTCAAATTTTGGGATATCTGAGGGGAGTTTTGTGGGCATGGGGGGCCAAGTAGGGTCATGTCGGATGGGATCATTTGTTAGCCTAGCCAAGTCTGGTAGGTTAAGGCTAGCCATAAATGGCAAATTGGCGGAGGGGTGTGATGTTGTCATGGGGGCATAAGTGCTGGTGGTGGCGTTATGTATTATGCCACTGCCCCCTAGGGGGATATTTGTCATGGAAGGCATGTGCCCTCCACCCATAAGAGTGTGGGAGGGGCCCACGCCACCAAGTGCAACGGGAGTCACAGATGGGTTGGGAAGATGTCCAAGAGGGGTTGGAATGTGGGTGGTAGCGGGGATAGTAGGTATAGTTGCCGTGGTGGGCATGCCTAAGTTAGGTGGGGGTCCTGTATTGGGTAGAGTTCCCATGGAAGGCGTACCTAATGTAGGTGTAGGTCCCATATTAGGCATCCCTAAGGGAGGTGTGGCTGCCGTGATGGTCATTGTGGTGGGGGGAGTGGATGATGCTCCACCAACAGTCCCTGTGTTGAAAGGGTTGGAAGAAAAATCAGCCATAGGGCTAGTGGGTGTGGTGTATGTAGGATTTTCAGATTCTGCCTCAGAATCTGATGTGAAATGAGGTGCATAAGAATTGAATGACGGGGCTCTATTCCGATGACGTGTGGAGTCAAGGGAACTGTACTGCGGGGGATCTCCCCTGAAGCGCCGAGAACGTCTCGGGGAATCAATGGTGACAGTTTTATCAAAAGATTACCAGGTGGTGGTGAGTGGAAAGCTCTAAAGCCCAAATGCAACCGTGCGTGCAAGAGGGGAGCATAAAAAATAAATGGCGCTCAGGCCAAAAACAATCTCAAAACACTTACTATAACAGCTGTGCTATAGTAAGTGGAGTAATAGAAAAATGTGGTCAGAAAACCAACATGCAAACGGATCCTAAAAATAGAAAAAGGTGTACTGACTAACCAATGGTGGGTAATGGATCATGCAAACACCTAACTAGAAGTGGTATTATGACTCAACGAAACATATCCTCTACAAGGTGATGAAATCCAAGTCAGACAATATGAGTAGTGGAATCAAAGGCTAGATATCCCCCTACCGGGAGGGACACCGGGTAGACAATCCTAAAAGCTTGGCCACTAAGATACCCCGTTCATGACATGTTCGGTTGGGTGAATCTGCAGTTTGGTTCTATCGCCGTTGTACTCCCATAAGGGTGGTACAACGAGAACTGCGAAAGGTATCCTTCGATTACTGAATGGATAGCAGTATTCCACTCAGGCTTCCGGAACCAGTCTGGCTACTTCAACCCTCCTAAGGGAGAAGCCTTCCCGATAAATTGGTGTTTAAACCATGTCAACAAATAATAAGAGATTTTGGTACCCTAAATGTCAAATCACTATGTCTCAACATGAAAAATGAGTGAGGGGTGTTATTTTGATACTTATCCCCTCAGTCCTACCTAGCTACAAAATTCTTTTTGTGTTCCCCAAGTGGGGTTAGAATATTGGTTGAGTTAGGGTAATTTTTAAGGCTCACTTGGAATTAGTGTGACAGATTGTGTGCTGGTATATGTGTATACCAAAACAATGTGCCTCGCATGGGCGATTTAATCACAAATGAAAATAATGAATTTAATTTGTGAAAACATCAAAGACGTTTCAAATATAAATGCTTTAATGGCCTTTTCTAAAAATATGGATTATTTAAAAAGTAAAGCACATAAAAGATGTAAAAATAAATGGATTTTTAGAGTCTTTCTTGGGCAAAAATGAAGCAACTTTAGAAATATGGTTCTAACTTTGCAATGTATAGACTTAGAATCTCAGAAATACTTTAAAAAATATTTCTTTCAATTATCTGAATTTTTTTAAAAAGATAAACAAAGTATTTAACAAATATCACTTTAATAATGCTGCAATAATAACATAGTGGGCTGTAAAAATTGCAGAAATTAATGCTGGAAAAATAAGCTAGTTTGGGCGAATTTTTTTTGAAAAAATGGGCCGAAACGAAATAGGAAATATCGTGGCTTTCGGGTCAAAACCCGCGATGAGCCGCGCAACGATATGGGCAAAAGTCGCGATGGATCGTGCGGGAAAGTGCGAAACAGTCACGATGTGCAGTGCGGGAAAAGGTCGAAAACTCATGATGCGCCGCGCGGGAAAAAGTCGAAAAGTCACGATGGAGCGCGGGAAAAAGGCTCAAAGTCATGATAGACCACGCGACTATGGGGTTGAAAGTTGCGATGTACGGACGGAAAAAAGACCGTCGAAAAACGAGTCCGAAAATGGAAATTTTGGGCTGTAGAAAGGGCCAATGGCTAGGGCAGCTATCAAGAAGCTGGCTAGTATGGCAGATCTACAGTTTTAAATGGGAAAAACTACTGAAATAAAGATCTAAAGCAAAAATTTAAAGTTCGAAACCCAGCGGAGTTGCCAAAAATTGTTGCTTGGTTTTTCAACCAAGCATGTGCAAGGATGCACCTATTAACTTGTAATAGCAGTTTCAATATAAAACAAAAACAACTATGAATAAACTAATATAATCTGATCTAACATAAGCATGTGCAAATAAATAAAAAACTAGATTTCAAAACATAAGCAATAAGATCTATGGAAGAACAATAACTTGGAAAATACTTGATTTTGTATTACCTCAAATGGTGAGGATGATGGGTGTTGAGCAACTCCAAGGTTGAGAAGCTCCAATATCCAATGGTCTCTTCTTCTCCAAAGCTTCAATGGGGATCTTCAAATTCGAAATGGGAGGCAATGGCTCTCAAAGGGAATTTGGCAGCATAAGGATATGATGAAATGTGGATGAAAAGTGAGGAGCCCCTATCACCTTTTTATAGTTATTGGTGATGGGGAATACCATTATGGTTTTAAGGAAACCAATGGTATTAACCAACATGGTTTAGGTCTCTTTTTCCCTCTTTTTCCTTGAATATTTTGAATATTTTTATTCCCTTTTAATATTTTTTGGGAATTTTGGACCATTTTTTAGGAAAAATACATATTTTGAGGGGAAAAAGGGGTATTATGGTCTTTTTGGTGACCATTTGAAGGTTTTAGAGGCTCAAATGGTGGAAAAAGTGGACAAATGGGTCATGTGAATAAGGGAATGAGCTAGTGAGCACTTTTTGGGTGTTAACATGGGTGTGATTTTATCATTGGTCTGACAGAGGGAGCTCAACTTAGTCCTGGTGTTGTGGCGCATTTACAGGAGAGAGGTCTGGTTACTTTTGATAGGATAGCCACTCCAGGAAGGACTACTCTATGGAAACAAGGGTGGATCTCAGGAGAGGATATTGGTATGAGTAAGGAGTGGTTGAATGAATGGGATAATTTTAGAGATAACCTCACCAAGGCCCACATCTTCATTCAGAACAAGAAAGATGATCTAGGATGGTCTTATAATTCCTACGGAGGTATATACACTACAAAATTGGGATATTTGTCGATCTGCCCTAAAGTGCCAGGCCCGAGCAAATGGTGGTGGAGGGCTCTATGGAAATTGAAAGCTCCTCCGAAGGTTATCCTACATTTATGGTTAATGTTGATGAACATAGTATTAACTTGGGATATAAGGCAACATTACAATTTTTATGGTCCCATTTTATGCTATTTGTACAAATCAAATAATGAATCAGTGATGCACCTCTTTGTGGACTGTGGATATACCAAGGAGGTTTGGGGAGAAATTGCAAAGCTTATATCTTCACCCCCCTCTGTAGATTAGAGGATCAATGGAAGTTTGTTTCAAGCATTTTTTCCAGGTCCAGGAACGAGGTTATTTTCAATGATTGTTTTCTACCAGTTTTTCAGGTCGTCTCTCAATCCTTTCGATTCTTCAGTTCTATAAGTCATATCTTGGAGGCAGGTCTGATCGGATTAGGGAGCCCCTATATATTGAGGAAGACAGGCCAGGGGCCTATTTCGATGGAGCATGTCAGGACTCCAGAAGTGCATTTGGATTCAGTCTGTACATATCGAAAGATCATTTCTTCCCCGGTAAGGGTTTTATTGGACATGGGACAAATAATAAGGCTGAGTTCAGTGGAATTTTATTTTTGCTCCGTCAGGTAGTCAAGTGTGGCATCAATCGGCTTTAGGTTCATGGAGATTCAATGCTTGTTATCAGCTGTATGCAGGGGCAAGTGGATATTGTAAACTCTCATTGAACCTCTATAGTGGATCAACTGTGAAGGATCATAGACTCTTTTCAGGAGCTTAGCTTCAGTCATATATATCAGGAGTTCAATGAACAAGTTGATTTCCTCTCAAAGAAGACTCTGGTTCTTCATGAAGGAGCATTGAGCCTCAAAGGATTCCAAGGGGGCACTTCCTTGCCTCTTTTTTCTATTTCCTTTGTTGATTTATGTGATGAATAAGAAATGATATCTTACTAGTTATTTATTTTTGGATTGATAGTCTTAGACTTAGTGGGAACTTGGTTTCTGATTTTTATAGATCTATGTACTTACGTGAGGATTATACTTTGCTTTTAAGCACCGAGGATTGTATTTTTGATATGAAATGAATGAAAATATGTTTTTTTTTCATGGAAAAAAAATTCATATGAAACCATTGCACTTAAAATATGAACTGGTTTTTAGACTTATATGCACAATGCATTTCTACACATAGTTGGCATAAAATATAAAATCAAATTTATTTTCTCAACAAATTATGGGAAATTTCAATGAAAATCCTCATAAAAAATAATGAATTTTTATTCTTTATATACATGAATTCATAGACAAGTTGGAGAAAAAAACTTATCTTTGTATAAATTGAGTTCCAAGGCAACTAATTATGGGTGAACTATTTTACTCCAAAGCATAGACAAATCCTTTATGGATGCCACTCCCATGCTAGGCTGTGAGACATAAGGGTGAAGAATATTTTCCAAGGCTTCCAAATCACTCTTATATTTACCTAAGATTCCCAAACCAACCAGGAAATCCAACAAAAGTGTAGAGGTTGAAGAAGATACTTCCCTACTCTATAATGGTGTTGAATTTTACATGACAATGCCTCTTTCATTTCTCCATGGATCCTATGATAGATGGGGTACTGTTTTTTGGTCAAGAAATCTATTAATTCCTTAATAAATCATTTTTTCTTCTTCTCAATCATTACTTCCTAATTCAAATTCTCTTTTGCATGAATGAAGGAGAGGGAAATGAAGAGTCATAATCCAACTCTTCCACTTCCTTAATGATAAGGGTCAAGAGTCTTAGTTGAGCTCTCCTTGAATGCATGAATATAGGAATTAGTTGTTTTAATATAAGAGGTACGTACTTAATGGTAAGAAATAATTACTTAAAGTAATTAATCATTTCATTTGGCTCTTAATTGTCGTAATATAAACATTAGGGTGTAATGATAATAGGACAATCACATGGAAGAGGTTGTAGATAGGATATAGTAGTAACCTGGAGACATAGGTTAGGTCCCCCATTGGGCACCCTTATCTTTCCCTTTTGGTGGACTCATAGACCCGTCGATGTTCTCCCACTAGTCAATCATGGAACCTTTTATTAAAGTCAAAATGATCATGTTTAGATGTATTTAAAATCACCAAGGTAAGTCTACCTCATGGCATGAAGCAAAACATAGTAATGAAAAACATAATTACAACATAAACAAGGTCAAATTCAAAGGATCGAGATCGGTATATTACATTTTTTTAAAAATAAAATTTCAATTACTCATTAAAAAAGTAAAATAATTTTTATAATAATATTAATGTTTATATTTTAATTAATATGTTTTGATATAAACATTGCATTAATCTATTGTATCACTGAAACAAATATACCCGTTGATTACACCTTTGTTCATCATAATTTACTATAAATCATCCATATGTAAATCATTGCAATGTAACATTTTACAACATCCTGGATATAATTGAATAAGAAATGCATTTCATTATATATGAATAAGGGAATCTTTATCATACAAAATGGTCCAACCTAAAGGTCCAAAATAATCAAATTGTCCATAAATAATTGTTACAATCTATGGTAACCCATTGTTACAATCTATGGTAACCCATTGTTATACCAGTTGGGATAATATGTCCACATTAAACAAAATGTCTAATTTTACAAACATATATTCCAAAACATAAAACTTTTAACATTAAATTATATTGATAATCATCATACCTTCAATTGTTGCTATTGCTTGAAAAACTTCCATGCCTAATTTCTTGTAGGGGATATTGTACTTGGGTTATTTGCAATGTTTTGTTGAGTTGATTGAGTTTGTTTTATCTCTTCATATTCCATCTACAAACATTAAAATAAAATGTTACAACTAAATCAACATGTATAGTATAATATACATGATTGTGTATAAATTGAAAAGCATTACATAACATCTATTGATTCATACACAATACACATTCTTTCAAAACCATTTTTTTTTGACAGAAACGTTTAATCAACTTTATATTAAAAATGAAACAGGGCGTACAAAAAAGGACCTGCAATAGGGCAGCTCTCTGTGAAGAAGCAGAGCCATGCCTGCAAACTTTGTATCAACTGTGCTAATTTGCTCAAAATTAAGCCCTATTTTAGGAAGCTTATAGTATCTTACAAACTGACCGAGCAATAAAACATACTTGAAAGACATAGATTAAGAAGTTTTGAGCTTGTAAACTAGGACTGTATTTACAAAAAAAGATTCATGGCTTTTGCTAGAAGACTGCACACCAAAAAACCTGTCAGCCGAACGCAATAGGTCGCGGCATTACTTTGGAATGCATTTTTTCTTTCCTTTGGCCTCAACGGCTAGTTCATTGATGTCCTTACGCATCTCCTTCAAATTTTCTACAGCCACCATTGCAGTGCCATGAATTGTGATCATTCTGGCATCCAAGTTGTCAAGTTTTGCCTCCACCAACGAGGCTACCTGGTCTGGAAATTTGGCATTGAGCCTATGGACCTCGATGTTCGTTTCATTCACTAGGGAAAATAGATGGGTGAAAGCATTCTTAAGTTCATAATTCTCATTGCTGATAGTTCGAATTTGAGCCTCTAAATCAAACAAACATGTCTGAAAAGCTGTTGACAAATTATCAAACCCCAGCTCGTCCTTTTTTGAATGGAGCCCTTGTCCCAGGGAGGTAGCTTTCCCATGAGTTTTCAATGATGGATGCACACTCTTGACGTCAGCACCTGCACCTACTACCAATGGTTCGTTCTGGGCCATATTCGCGTAGAGAGGTCTCCCGTGAGCAATCACCTGCTTCCCATCGTGGAAGGAAAACGTAGCTTGATTCTCTCCCATCCTGAAAATGCAAACATGACGCCTTGCTAGGGAGCTTAGAACAGGAAAATCAGAGTATGAAACATGGTATTCGCATTTAGAAGCATGATAGACAGAATAGGAGCTTTTCGATGCATAATTGAAAATGGCGTCTTTGCCAAGTTTAAACCCAAAATAACCTCGGGGAATGGCCGTCATTAAGCCCTGCATGGAGGCCATGTGGGACGCTCGTGTGTGCAGATCCTGTATCCTCCTTTTGTCCTTGGTTGATGCGCTGAACTTGCTAATAAGGTGCAATTCGAGGGTTTCGAAGAGGCCAAACAAATACCATATTTTTACCATAGAAGAGACCAAAATTCGATTAAGGATTAGGGGACCCATGCAATTCCTATATCTTGATCATTGCTAAACAAAACACCACATGCCAACTTAGCTCCAGAGTTTTCCATCTTGTCCACGCAGTTGTTGTTGGATCTAAGAATGTGGAGGAAGTTGATTTCCTTGAATTCCTGAGCAATGTGCTTTAGGATATGTTGAAATTTGTTGGTGGGCTCCTTTCTGCCTTTTGCGAGGCTCCTTGCTTCCCCTATGACCATAATCGAATCGCCGAAGACAGTCAATTTCTCAATTCCCTCCTTTCTGGAAAGCTCGAGTCCTTTAATGAGAGCTAGCCACTCAGCTCCATTGTTGGTCTTTTTGCCTATGCCCCATGCATAATATTTCTTTTTGATTCCCTCGGAGTCATAGAGTACTCCTCCCGCTCCTGCCAGCCCATACATTCTTTCAAAACCATGATTCATACCATCTTTCAACATATTTTCTGGTGGCTCCACTCCATACTTTGTTTCCTTTAAATTTCATATGCCATAACAAAGTATTGAAATAATTGAAGGTTTCTTAAGTAAAACAATATAGTTACTTATAGGGGTAGTAGGAATGGGAGGGGTTCCCATTAGCCCAGAAGGAATTCTATAAATAAGCTTACCATGGGGGATAGGAATAGCCTCAGATAAATAGGTAGAACTCTATGCATTGTACATTGGATTTGTGTTGTTGCAGGTCTATAAAATTAAGAAGGTAATAACTCTCAAAGACTCCCTGTTTGTTATTAAGCAAATGCAAAAGAAGGATCTTAAGGAGGATACTTTACTTTACAAGACCTTTCAAAGAATTATCAATAATTTGAAAGGGATATATGATGTCAAAATTTTCCATGTCCTAAGAGGCAATAATGAAATGGTTTATTGCAAGGAAAATGAGGTTGTATACTTAGACAAGGGGGTTTAGTTAAAAATGAGGACTCCCCGACAGGTTCTGGATCCCCTAGAAGAGTTATGAAGCTCACAATTGAGTGCTCAAGCCTCATTAATTGTATTAATTTTGAATTTGCACTTGGATATGCATATAGGTCACCACTTGGTAAAATTACATCAAGGATATGCATATAGGTCACATCATTAACGACTAACATGAGGGATAAATTAATCTCCCTTGTGCCTTCTATTCCTCCCTTCCTTACCATTCCATTTGCAACATGGAGAAATAAAAACCCCATGTGCAATGGCTATCTTGCAGAGGTGGAATAGTTGGCCTAAATTTTATGATGTGAGGAGGTGGATTAGGTGAAGGTTGAGGATTGGAGACTATTTTTCTATGGCATGAACCATCACAACATGGTGTCGGGAATGGGATTGCATTCTTGTTGATTCAACGTCCTTTGTTGGCGTGGTCCTGAGGCCTTAGTCTTGATAGAGGTATAATATAATTTCTTTCTCAGGTGACAACTCTCATGGTCTAGTGTATAGCTTGCACTTTGCATTTGAGACAATAAATTCCTATAGGTATTTTTTTGTCTTAGAGGCACGAGTCTGCATACATTGGAGGGTATGGTTAATGGGGTTTGGTTTCTTTCTAGACATTTCTCTAGCTTAAGGGTGCGAGTAAGAATGATATTTCCTATATCGCTTTGGATTATGGTGCTACCCTCCAGTTCTAGGAAGAGTGGGGAGTATCGCATTGCTAAAGTGAAAAATATTTTAAGGAGAATGAATAATCAATTAGAGGGATTAGGAAATCAATCAATACTTAATTTTTGATATGGAGAAGTAAGAAAAAAAGCATGAGGAGATGGAAGCAACCTTAAAATATCAAACTTTGAAGTATGAGAAACTTACCAATTATTAGAAAATGAATTATAATATCATATTGGGGTTCACCGGAGGATCACAATCTATTGTAGGTCACCCAATATTATCTATGGGTTCTATGAAAGGGAAGGCTAGTGAATAAGAAATTGTGAAACAAACAACAATGGATTTAACATAACAACCAAATCTCCAAGAGGGGTATGGTATGGAGCACAAAGATGTGTGTATGGAGGAGGCCCAATCATGGCGCAAATTTGGTTAATGTTTTATCTTATGCTCTTTTTTTTTTTTGCTTACTTGGACAATTTATTAGGCAATACACTTTTAAATATGGTAGGAAGGCCTATATAAATAGTACAATGTTTCCTTATATATTGTTTTTTGTATGCTACTTCAACTCAGAAGACCAAATTTAGAACAAATTTTGAGCATATTTTGTAAATCCAGGTTATTTGGGTTTCCCACAACTCTTTTATAATAAAAAATACATCCATTACTGTTAAAAAAAAACATAACTATTTACAAATAGTTCATCTAACCCTTGAAATTCCAACATGTACTCACAACACATATATAATTCAATGTTAATCAAATATTCACATGGCTCTTATTTGTGTGTTAGCACCTTGTAGAAAACATCCATGAATGATTGTAAACTATTTAAAAAATAAAGATCACAACAAATATGAAATGTTATATAAGGAAAAGACAAGTAATGACAAAATTTGTGATCAACACTTTTTTGGCCTGTCATCCCATTTTATGTGTTGAATGGATCCCATTTTGGTTTTTGTTCTACAACAAAAACAAAATTGAAAATTCGTATTTTCATGCAATAATTAAACTCTCTAATTATACATAAAAAACAAGTGATTTCATACATTTCATGCACGTCGTTATTTAAATAAATCATCCCACAATTCAAATATTCTTATTTCTTTGAGCATCACCTTCTACATTTTTTTAGACATCCCTGGTGGCATGTTTCATGTATCATCTCATTCAAAGTCTTTCACTTTCTTAATCTTCCTAAAAAACAACCAATATTTATATGAAAGCAAATATCATAGACATATTAATTTGGTAAATTTTTAGACTAGTATATACATGTTATAGAAAAAGTGTTTAGCAATAATACTTTCTAAATGATCTTTTTTGTTACTGTATGATTAAATAATTGTAAGTCTTATAGGTCTCATTGACTATTTCTTTGGAAACACTTGGTTGTAGTCAATAAGTTTCAACGTCACTCTATATGAAGTAAGGACCAATTCATCATCATTTACATCTTTCATAAATTTTTTTTTAGGAGGGACTTTT
This sequence comes from Larix kaempferi, assembly GCA_027924585.1. Classification (NCBI taxonomy): domain Eukaryota; kingdom Viridiplantae; phylum Streptophyta; class Pinopsida; order Pinales; family Pinaceae; genus Larix; species Larix kaempferi. The sequence goes on along the minus strand of BSBM01000779.1, from coordinate 7,590,562 downwards.
GTTCCCTCGTTGTCATTCCCTACACAAAATTCAACATATTATGTGAAATAAAATGTTTGAAACCCATTAGTTATATTTGTAAAGAAGTACATTAATACTAAAAAGTCAAGGAAAAACTTCAGGTTGGTCACTTTTAGCCACCTAATTCCCATATTTGCAACATTTCCATAAATATTTTATGCTCCCTTCCACTTCGATCATGAACAATCTTATTGAATTTTTTCATTTTTGTCCTTTCATGACACATGTTAAGAAATACACATTATTTAAACCTACATATAATTCAAATATATTTCTTTTATATTAAAACTTGAAATAAATTGACATGTTCTCTTCTTGGAATGTGTTTCCCTCATGTTCGTTGATAAGTTTTTTTCCATGGCCTTCTATTGGCCATCTTCATTCATTAAAATGCCTACATAATGAAATATACAAATTATGAAATGTGTTATACAAATAAAGTAGAGAATTTCAATCTAAAATTGTTTTCAAGTTAAGTGATGCACATTATACAGTGATATGCATTAGTGCTTTTAATTATGTCTTCCGAACCACATAGCCAATGCACAACAACACAAAATTTGCATGCAGTAATACATTTGTAGGTTCTCATGTTTAGTGGTGTGATATATAGTAATAGATGCACCATTGTGTATATATTGTATGAATTGCACCATGAAACCCCAAAATATTTTTTTGACATATTGGCAAGGCAAGTAGTGTACTCTGCAATGGTAAACACATCTAACACATCGAAAAACAAATTGTGCTATACAATAATAAACACATCCATGTATTTCCTATACAATTCACACTTCGAAACCCAAAAACATTTTTTAAAGTGACAATGACAGGTTTTTGAATCCAATGAAATAAATGACCTCAATCCATTAAAATATATTTTACATCAAAATAACCATTAAGTCCAACAAATACCCAAATCCCCCGAAAAAAATGTCCCTGTGAAAGTGTGAATAAACTAAAACCTTGTTGCTAGGGTTTGCAACAACATAAAACAAAAGAGAAGCAACAACAAAGTTACGGTTTCTAATATTTCAAGTGAGTCTAAAACCCTTCCATTTAATTTAAATGAACTATAATTATGAAGAGGAATACAAAAAATATGGGAATTTTTGAACAAGGGAAAATTTGTTTAGATGAAGAGAATGAAGTTTATACATGTCTTAAATCTCTCCTACGCAATTTTTTTATGTGACCCATGGTGACCTCTTACAAATTTGAGTCTTCAAAATTGTCTATCCACTATAATGTCTTACTTGGTAAATCTCTCTTACACAAGTCTCCCCTCTAACTTTCGGCAAACCAATGGATTAGGGATTAGGATTTTGTTTGACTTATTTTTACAAAAAACAAATTCCACTCCTTTTTCATTTGAATTTTTACCATTGATGAAAAATACATGCTTTATCTTTCAAAAAACAAATTGACATGTTGTGTGCCACTCTCATTTAAGCACACCAATGTAATGTAAATGCACCATAGTAATAAGTTTTGGAGAAAATAGAAGTGTAAATTTCCACAATTAGTACCCTATGGATGTTTTAGCGTAGGTATTTTTTGTTGTGCATCAAGATATAGTGCACTAGTGCATCTAGTATGTTAACACCAAAACTTCCTCACCATGTTCATCCCCTAATGATAAAACAACATTCCTTATTCCTCCCCATTAAAATCCTTCACTAATCACCAAAGCCTAATTCAACAACCCACAAAGTTGGCTCATAATTATTTTTCCCTCTCCAAAATAGGGAAAAGTGGCTTTATTTCCTCCAAAAAAGCAAAAATTCCCCCAAAACAGGGAAATCCCCCCCCTAAAGAAAAGGCAAAAAATAAAAAATAAAAAGGGGAAAAACATTGAATAAGTCAAAAAAAGAGGGAAAACCTTAAACTGCCACCCAAAACCACGAGCCAATACCTTGGTCCACCAAATACCATGGGCAAGAAAACTTGGGCAAAAATTAGTATAAATAAATGGTGAAGGATCCCATTATATATCACACATTCACTCACTACCTTACCGTCACTCTGTCGAAATTTCACGTGAAACTCTTGAAGACTCCATTTGACTTCTAGTTTCCCCATTGTGATTTTTGGCCACCATTAGTGACACTTGTGTGGAGAACTCCCAAAGCTGTGTGGAGACCAAGGAATCACTACTTCAACCTTCTTCAAGGCCCCCCTACTCACTCCACTTGAGGTAACTCTCATTGTATTTCCTCACTTATTTAATAAAATCCAAAACATTATTTCCTTACTCTCTCGTATGTATGAAAGGATGCAAAAACATTTAGCTTAGTTTTATTTTCTACATTTTGTCATTTAATTTTTTACTAAATGTATGCACCACCATTTCTAAACTATTACTAAGATTTCCATAAGTCAAGTAGTAAGTGTATTTCTGCACTAGCTAGCGTGAATAACCTAGCTACATAGTATATAAAACACACCAATGTGCCAATTTAAACTAAGTGCATCATCGATTTAAAAAAGGCTTCAAAAGTCAACTACTTGAAGTTAGAATGTTGTATGCTTCCCAAACTGTTTACGGACAATCTGTATGAGCGAACTCAAATAGATCTCCCTAGTCTAAATGGTTTAGATCTAGAACAAATGAATTCATAACACAAGTACTTTTCCTAGATCAATTGAAATCCAAGACAAATAGAAGAGATGGCTTACCTCAATTATGCAATTCCTCTCTCCTTGCTGCTCCAAGCTCCAAGTATTCAGATCTTTAGCTACAAAAACATACAAAGCACGTGGAAACAAACAAGTGGTAAAAGCACATGGATGTGAATTGATCTAGATTAACAGTCAAAGAAGAAAAACCTAAACATCATTAACACAATAAATTTTACAGAAAGAACTTGTATTAAATGTAATAGTAAGAAATACAAAGGGAGAGATGTTACGACCAAAGCTTTGATGTCATAACCTCCTTCCAACAATCCTAGCCTCCAAGATCTAATGCTTAGTCTCCTAATGGATGAAGAGGATCACCTAGAGAAATTTCACCAGCATAAATGACTCTATCCTTCCTCTCTTAACAATGGAGAGGGGGTTCATATATATAGAGCTAAAGGGATAGGAGAGGTTGAGGATTTAGGGGAGAGGTTTAAGGGATCATCCCAATAGAAAAGGAGATCGACCACCACCTTTCCAGGTAAGTAGGGATAAGTCTCCACGCCATCCAAGCTTTGAGAAGTCGCTCGAAGCTTCTCTTTAGCCACGTTAACCAACTCCGATGCACCTTGCACAAGGGAAACATGTGCCAGAGAGAGATCAATGCACCTTGTACAAAGGCACACTGTGTCACCGATGCACTCTGCTAAGTTGCAGAGCGCATTACGTTGAACCTGACGCACCTTGCTGGACAACAGGGCGCGTCAGAGTGACAACAAAAGGTCAAAAGGGAATGACAACAACTTCTGTTTCAATGTTTTACCTCAGGGACTTTAGGGATCAGGGCATACAGACGCCACATTAGTCATGGTGAAGAGATTTTGGTGTAACAGAATGCCCCCAAAGCACGAAGCTGGAAAAATAAGGTAGGTGAAATGGTTTGAAATAAGGAAAAAATTGAAGTAAGGATTGTCGATTGGAGTGACGAACAAAGATCTTATGCAGTACAATCAACTCTGAGATACATGTCTCAAATTGACTCATGACATGGCTGCCGACCAATACATTGTAGATCCATGGTAGTAAAGACCAGCTGAACAAAATCATGGTTACTAGACATAATCATAGATCCATGATGAGATGATAACACAACCATGACCAATACAAAAGTGGGTCTGTTTAATATGACTCAAACAATCTCCATCGCAACCTAGGTAAGATTTATGACTTAACCTAGGGTCCTCAAGCCGAACCCGCAATGATACAAATCTAACCATGTGATTACAATGTCTTGAAATCGAACATGGTAGAAACAACTTGATTACCGGTCATTGATGTATACCGTTAACAAGTGCGAGGGAAATCACCATTGATGTCAATGATCCCCAAGGTATCATAGTACATACCACTGAATGTGAATCAATGATCTGAGGTCGAACACTCAATGGAATCTTTCAATCAGAAGTCAATGATGTGAACTTACTATTGAAAGGGAGGTAACCTACCATTGATGCACGAAAGCCTAAGGTACTTGAATAGTTTCTAGGTCTAATCCTTGGATGATGTGTTGAAGTCGACAAGGATAAACCGGTCGAAGGAGGGCCATGATGCTTCCCCCATCATCGACAAGAAACATGATCGAATTTTTTTTGGAGTAGATCAGATTGTAGAGTGACATTTGAGACTGACTCAGGAATGAAAAACATGGTAGAAGGTAGAGTGACTGCAGAGATTGAATTCGACGAACAGACCTCTCTTGAACATGTGAATGGCATGACTTGGAAGCATTGACATAACGAGAATGACACCGACTCCTAATGCAACTGATGGTGGAATCATTCTTTGATGAATCAAAGGAGTGAAAATACTCATGGAATTGGTGGGACTCGAAGACAAGCAGATTATCCAAGTGTTTGAATGCACATGCAAACGAGTGCCATGTGCAAGAGTGACTAAGTACTGCCATAATTACAATGAAACACAAACTCTTTCCTTATACCCATCATGATCAATGAGTACCTATTTTGTTTTTTAAAGAGCTTGAGGAGGGTATTAGATGCTCGGTATAGCTCATCCTTCGGAGGAGTCCAATCTCATATGTTTTACGAACCTGAGGTAGGAGGGGTTTGTCCCAAAACGGGTCCTTCAATGCCATATTTTAACTAGTCAAGATTAGGAAAACTCGACGTCACTTCATGTTTAGAGAGTCTGAAGAGAACTAAAGAAGATTCCAAATGGTTCTTTTTCGTAAAAGTTAGTTCCTCATCCGAAAAATGATAAAACAACATGAGAGAGAAATCTTCCAGTCCTGATTAACCGGAGTGCTCCTTTTTCGTAAATAGTCCTCCTGGTCCGAAAAAGGGGTAAAATATGACCAGAAAAATGATCTTTCAAATATTTTACAAGCATGAAAAAATCAAGTTTGCTTGGCGATCTTTTCATATTTAGGGAGTAAGAAAAGAGCTTAAAAAGGAACTAAGAGGGGTTCCTTTTTCGTGGGAGTTTTACGAGCCCGAAAAAGTTATAAAATGTAACTCGATGACTTATTATCATAGTTTTACGAGAACGAGAAAGGAGAAAAGTGAGCTTGATGCCATTAATATTTGATTTTAATGAGCGACATAATAGCATAAAAAACACTCGACGACTTACTCACACTTGATGAAAAGTATGAAACGTCAACGATGGTTGCCTAATAAAGTTAGAACACCGCTTCACTTCATCTGTGAACTCCAAAAACTAAGTCAGAAATGATAATAAGGTGTTTAGACATAAAGAAATGACCAACTATAGCAAAAAAGACCCATAAAATAAAAATAAAAAAAGGGAATATTCCATTTTCTTTTATATAAAATTCAAATAGTAAGAAATAGTTACCAATGTTTTTTTACCAAGTTGGAAATAGTAAAAACACCACTTTGGAGCCGATTTTCAAACATCGATTGCAGAGCCTACGGTCAGTTGTTTCTCGCCACGCCAGCGACATGTAGGCCTTAACCCTGCTTGTTACCTTTCTAGTGGATTAGTTTTTTGCTTTATGGCCAATTTTTAGGGTTTTTTGGCTTGTAACAGAGGGGATTGTGCGTGCCTTGGGTGACGCTCTTTCCCCTTGCGGGAAGTGCATCAAGGGATCTCTGGCTCACTTCTCGCATGGCGAAAGTCCGTCTTTGACGCACTGTCCACAAAGGTAGGGTGCGTCGGCATAGATCCACATGGAAAAATAAAAAATGGGGCCAAAGAAGCCCAATCCAAAGCTTGGGAAAGGTTCTAATATGCATCTATTTGATGTTTATGCAGGTCTTGACTTGGACCATGGTCTAATGGAAATAAATAGAGCACGAAATGGAATATTCCCAAGTGACAAATGACCCAAATTCAATGAATGCATTGCACCGATGCAGCTTGTTAAAGTTCTTTCACGTACAAGGAATGAGGGCCCAGGTACAGTTATTGGATTATCTGATTGAATTATGTGATCTGGATCAGCAGCAATTCCATGTTGGTGCCCACATTCTTACTTTGGATGTGGAGGATGTCTATTTTCTGACGGGGTTGTCCAGGTGGGGATCCATGGTTTCACTATCCGGTCCGCGACGTAGTGACCAGTCTATTGAAAGCTTGGTGGCTCAATTTTTCACACCGGGGACACAGATGCTTGCTGGGAAAAATCCCATCAAGAACATCCGAGACTGACCCCTGCGTACTGTGATCTTCACCATAGAGTGGGTGGCGGGTGGCGAGCAGCAGGGCTACTCATCAGGACACCAAGGCCCATATGGTTTATTGTCTTCAATTGGTGTGAGGGGCTCCTTACCAATGTCAAGGAATAACTCACCAAATGTCGCGGGGGTGAGTTGAAACAGTTTGGTTACAGATCCATCGTGGTCTCATTCTTCTTGGAATAAGTCCCATTGTTGCGGCCACAGTAGAGCTAGATGATCTTGATCCTCGAGATCCTCACATGGTCAGGTGGTCTAAGGTCATGGCCTGCCATGGATGCGAGGGTCCCATCATCAGTTTTGGTCCCACCTTCTTCAGGTGGTTACGTGGGCATCTCCTCATGATTGAGGATTATGCGTACACGTGTACAGATTTCAGGGGAGAACTAGACTTGGCCCTTCCCGAGGGTGAGCAATGGGGAGACCCAGATAAGAACGAAACTCTTGTTGTGGTTTTTCATTTTATAATTTTATAATTTTTTTGGGAGTAGTACTGATGGTTCACACATGTTTGATGTAGATGTTGGTCCGTCTCGCTCGAGAGGTGCTTCTACGATCAAGAGAAGAGGAGTGGTATGGGATTTCGCAGCTGCTCATCAGGATGCGGCAGAGGAATTGAGCGAGTTGGACAAACCTGGCGTATCTATAGATGACCTACCTCTCCGCTACCAACGTCAGACTACTGAAGTCTCGGCACACTTTGGTCCACTGCTCCGTAGAGTAGCTAGGGCCATTATCTGCTATCACAAGCATCCATGGGGATATCTCATGTGTGATGTATATGTACTGAAAACCACAGCATTCATATTTTTGTAGCTAGGACCTACTGAAAACTTATGTGCTTCAGATTTTGTATCAGTACCACATTTTTGTACATGATGATTATATATATAAAAACACTATTTTGTGGTTTTATACATTATGTGTTCTATGATGCTTGAGGATCTTATGGATGTTTTCTTACATACTATGCATATTTTACATGTTGTGTTGTTTTATGCATCTTTTGATGAAAATGCTTATGAATGTGCAATGTACCAATCTAATATAAAATTGGCTAGGGAATCAACAACACTGTTCATATCTCTCGGAATGCGTAGGTATTGAATTGACTCAAAGGACCTCTCCAAGAGACGTACCCGCCGGAATAGACGTAGTAGTATGGGGTCGTGGATAATGTAGATTTGGTTGATATGGGAGACCACTATTTGTGAATCAAGATAGATAACAAGATGGTCCACACCCAAGGAACAAGCGTCGTTCAATAATCCAATCACCACATGATACTCGACGACATTGTTGGTCGCAAACCATAAGCAAGTTCCTCTTGAGCTAATCAGTTCGACGGTAGGGGAATAAAGTACCCAAGCTGCCAAAGTGAGGTTACGGGTGTGCTGGCTAGAGCCGTTTGCGAATCCAAAACATGTTTCGATCTGCACATCATGGAAGAACATGGTATAAGCGTAATGATAAGATCCTAACACACTAAAAATAACGTGTCAGACCAAGCAAAACACACGTCATGCACAATATATACAAAGTACTAATGCGTAAATGATATAGGCATAGTACCACTTTAGGTAGAGCCCATTGCGAGGCTCCCCCAAAGATATTCCATCATAATCCTCAAGTTCATATGCTCCTTTTTCCAAAACACGTTTAACCACATATGGACCGTGCCACATGGACTCAAGTTTTCCTGCCCCCAGTTTATCATGTTTTTGGTTGTAAGTGAGGAACAAATCTCCCTCGTTGAAGATACGATGTTTGACTAACTTGTCATATTGGGCCTTGATGCATTTCTTGTGAGCTTCATTAGCCAGAGCTTCATCACAACGGGTTTCATCGAGTTTTTCCAAGCACATAAATCATTCTTCCTCAGCAGTGGTGTTAGGTAAAAGTTCAACAACGAGTTTCAATGACAAAATATCGCACTCTATAGGTAATACTGCCTCTAGTCTATAGACCAATTGGAATGGTGTAAAACCAGTGGTAGTTTTCATGGAAGTCCTATATTCCCATAGGGTTGAAAAAAGCATGGTATTCCAGTTGGACTTATGTGTCCCTACCATACGTTGAATTATGGTTTTCAAGAACTCTTTAATGGCCTCTACTTGTCCATTTGACTGAGGTTAGTAGAGAGTTGAGTTGATCATGTCGAAAACCCAGTCTGGCGCTTAGTTCATCCACCACCTTGTTTTGGAAATGTGATCCATGGTCAGTGACGATGGCTTTAGGGACTCCGAAACGCACAATGATATGATTGAACATAAAGAGTGCGACAGTTGCGCCGTCTTCTTTGTACGTAGGAATAGCCTTGGCCCACTTGGTGAAGTAGTATACTGCAACAATAACATAACCATGCCCCCCGACTGAGGTAGGATTACAGTGCATGAAGTCAATGCCCCATTTGGCAAAGGGACTGACGATGATAAATGGATGTAATGGGGTAGGATGTGAGCGCTTTTTATGATGAAAAGGTTGGAAATGACACTTCTTGATTGCTTCAATACAATATTTGAATATGGAAGGCCAATAGTATCCAGCGCATAGTATTTTCTGGGTTGTAGCCATCCCATAAAGATGACCGCCACATGCCCCCGAGTTGCAATCATTCAGTACATGATCGACCTCCTCATGAGTTAAGCAGTGTCGTAGGATGGAATCGACACCACGACGAAACAATGTGTCACCAATGATGAAGTAATACTTTGCGTGGTGACGCACACGACGGCGTTCGTCATGAGATAGTTAAGGATCGAAGCATTGGGCCTGGAGATACAATGTGATATATCCATACCATGGGTCACAAGTACTAATAAGAAACAAGGACTTGTCGGGGAGATAGTCCATGGGATCAGTTTCCGGATCAGTACAGGGAAGATCACAAATGAGTTCCGCAAAAACCAAAGATTTCTTTGATTTGGCCTTCTCAAACTGGAGGTCGAATTCCTGAAGAATCACAATCCAGCGTGAATATTTTCCCCCTAGTACCTGGCACGTGAGAACGTGGTACATGGGGTTAGAGTCGACGATGATGGTGGTCGTGCAGAGGAGGATGTAATGAAGAAACTTCTGGACAACAATGACTGATGCGAGGGCTAGCTTCTCGACATGTGAATATCGTCTTTCAGCATCAATGAGACCCTTACTAAGGTATTAAATCACATGCTCCTGGGCGTGACTATATTCCTGTACCAAAACCATATAAATGGTGGAAGTGGAAGCAACAAGATAAAGGATATAATCCTTGGTGTAATTTGGCGATTGTAACACGAGTGCATGAGTGATAACATGTTTCAGGTTGTCAAAGGATTGTTGACCATAATCATCCCAAATGAATGGGATGCACTTCTTGAGAAACAACATGTATCCCTATGTCTTTTCTGCAAAATTGCACACGAAACGCCTCAGGTATTTTTCCTTCCCCTGCAAACTTTGAAGTTCCGGAATATCTGTGGGCGATGGTATAGAAACAATGGCTTCCACCTTGAGGGGATTGATGTGGATCCCATCCTTTGAAATCATGAAGCCTAATAAGCGTCCGGACTTGACACATAAGATACACTTGTGAGGATTTAGATGGATATTATACCGTCGACATCTGAGGAATACAGTCGTCAGATGATCAATGTGAAAGTCTCGACAATTCGAATGAGCAGGGAGATCGTCTAAATAAGGTTCCACAAAATCCTTCACGTCGTGGAAATCATACGACATAGCCTGTTTGAATGTAGCACTAGCATTTTTAAGGCCAAAAGGGAGTTTGCGATATGCAAACGTATCCCATGGGCAGATCAAAGCCATCTTATGTTGATCGACAGGATGGATCTTTATTTGATTATAACCGGAAAAACCATCCATGAATGAGAATATGACGCTTTCGGCAAAGTTGTTGATGATTTGGTTAATGAAGGGGGTAGGGTAATTGTCCTTGGGACAAACCTTATTCAAATCCCTGTAATCGACACAAACCCTAATGGTTCCTTGTTTTTTAGTAACGGGGATGACATTAGAGACCCAATCTGTTAAGGGAACAGGATAAATGAACCCAACCTTCAACAACTTTTCTATTTCTGCCTTAATAACCATAGTTTTTCCAAGGTGAAAAGGGTTGAGTTTTGACGAACAGGTTTTGCGTCAGGATATGTTTGAATCTCGTGCATAAAAATAGTAGGATCAATCCCGAGCATTTCCTCGTAGCTCCATGCAAAGACGTCGCGAAATTGTTTAAGCAAGGTCGTGAAAGTGGTGACTTCTTTCGGAGAACAAGTTTAGCCTAAGTGAATTTGTTCCACGACACCAGGTTTTACGGATATGTCGATCAGAAAGGTAGGCGTGATGTTAGCTAGGTTTCCCTTGGTTACCGTATCCACAGTCAGGATAGGATATTGAGGGTAAGGAAAGACATAGGGTGAAACAATTGTTTCAATCGCGTTCTCTATCGAATCTAATGGAAAAAGGAAAGACGATCTATGGTGGAGGTCTTACCATGGGGGTTCATCCACACTCATAATATCCATGATTGAATTGTCAGAATGAAACATCTGGAGTAGAGGACTAGGTAGGGATGAGGTCTGTTGTAATGGAAGAGAATGTGAGGTAGATGCCACGACAGAGTGGAAATCTGGTAAATTGGGGTCTGATTCGATGGCCTCATAAGTAGCTTCTGCAGGGCTAAGAGGCATCACATCTCCAATCATATCCAAATGATCTGGATCGAGCACAATCCATTGGTCCATCAAGTAATGACATGAAGAAATGATGTTTACCGTGGCAACATGGGCAGGGGTATCTGGTGTTGGAAAGACTTCCATGAGGGATGAATATTTAAGGATTCCTACCCCCACGCTCTCATATATTTGCGTAGAGTGTCCTAAAAGAGGGACATTGTCCACGAGATGAGTAGTGGTGTCAGGTGCATAGAAGTCTAATTGGTCGATAGTGAAAATATTCCCTCGGTGGGGAAATTGTACAAAGCGGAAGACGGATGATGCAACCATAGTCATGGCATAGGACCAATTTCGACCAAGTAATAGGTTGTAATCCAACAGGGCAGCGACGACTTCCACGTTAATGGAAATGGTTTTATCGCCCAACTCGACGACCAAAGATTGTAACAACCTGTGAGGTTGAAAACCATGTCCATCAAAGGATTTCAATGTGGTGGGGAAACGGTTCAACTCGGGAGAGCCAATGGCTCGCCAACAGGATAACAACATAATCGAGGTAGAGGCTCCTTCGTCTAAGACAGTATGATGGATTTTTTCCCCAGAAATGTTAGTAACGATTTGAACCAAAAGTTGGTGGGAAAGTCTCGGCTTGAAATACTCTAGCTTGAACATGATGGTGTTGGAGGAATCTGGATCTACAACTCCAATCGTGGATAATAGGGTCTTACGCTGAATGGGACATTTTTGTAAGACTTCTAAAATCAACATAGCACAAGGGGTTTGCGCTAAATCCTCTACTATATTATAGTTTTGATCAGCCTAAGCATTTGGATTGAAAATGGATTTTCGAATCGTGCTCTTGGGTGGATGCAATACTGAATCCAGTAAAGGTTTCTCTATGACGAGAGGACCTTGAGGTGAAGGAATGATGGATGTAGATGTGGGGGATTTTTCAAGATTACCCCCGTTAGATTCCTTTGTAGAAAGTGAGTCATATGATCGTGATCGAGTATTTAAGTTGACTATTTCGCTCCGCATCGCGAGAACATGAGCGGTGGTGGACGGGTTTCCTTGAGAAGGAGATTGTTTCTGTGCAATCATTTGTTGTTGTTGTGTGGGGAAGGGATCAATTAAGACTGCGGGCATGGGGTTCCCTTTAAGGAACTTTTGTACTTCCTCTCGATGTGGGAATTCTTTGGTGAAGTGATCATCACCGCGAAATAAACAAGGATATTTCACCTTCCACTTTTGTTTATTGTCTCGGGATTGTTTCTTGGCTCCTGCTGGTTAGAAGACTTTTTAGATTTACCTTTTTTCTTCTTCTTACCACTGGATTTTTGAGGTGAAGCAGATTGAATTGAATTCACTTCCTCAGTGGAAGCAGGGCTGGGTGATTTTCTGGTGTGATGTCCAGCCTGTGTTGCAGGTGGGGTCAAGCTATGATGGCTTTGTGATCCACCGGATTGTGTAGCAGGCTGGGTAAGGAAAAAACCAATGATGCCATCGGCATGAGGTCCCGTAGGTGGTTTGCTGGATCATATGTAGGGTGGGGGGCATCAGGAATGATATAATATAAGGTGCCAGATTGAGCATAGACAAGATCTAAATACTAAGCACAAGATATAGCTTGTTCCTTTGTGACAGCGCCACCCATGGATACGTCTTTAGCTATGATAGGCAGTAGTGACTTCATGAACCAATCTGCAAGGATTTGATCCAGAATGGGGCTTTAATAAGACGTCGTCTCCTCCTCCACTCATGGATATGATCATAAATGTGAGTGGCAGTAGTTTGGAAGATAGAAGTCAAAATACTTGTGCCGGTTTCGTAGCGGATCGGTAGCTGGAAGTGAGTCAAAAATGACATAGCCAAAGATCGAAAGTCGGGAAAGGAATGTGGTGGCAACTCAATGTACCACTTTGCGGTAGTACCAGTAAGGGTTCGTTGAAATAACCTCAAACGGATGGAATCATCCATTAAGGAATTGGAAGAACACCACAAATGATAAGTCATAACGTGGTTGTTAGGGTCCTCGCCAGGTTTGTCGTCAAAATTCAGAATATTTGATGGTAACTTCACAGGAATTGTAGGCCAATTTATGCCATGATAAATGGGATCGTTAGTCAACTGAGATAAGTCTAGCAGATCAAGTGTATCCAGAAATGGTAATTGTTGGTTCAATTATGGATACTGGTATACTGATAAGGCATCGGTGTACCAGTAGGACCATGGATAGATTGATCATAAGGTCCTCTTGTAGGAAATTGTCCATATGGGGGTGGGCCTCCTAGGTTGGGAGGTGGACCTGAAGGGGGTCCTCCTCCTCCAGAATAAGGTGGTACTCCACTAGAAGGTGGGGGTCCTCCTCCTCTAGAATAATTAGGTCCTCCGCTAGAGGGTGGGGGTCCTCCTCCTCCAGAATAAGGTGGTCCTACGCCAAAAGGTGGGGGTCCTCCTCCTCCAGAATAAGGTGGTCCTCGGCCGGAATGCGGGGGTCCTCCTCCTTCAGAATAAGGTGGGCCTCCGCCAGAATGCGGGGGTCCTCCTCCTCCAGAATAAGGTGGTGGTGGTGGTGGCGGACCGGACGGTGGGGGAAGTTGCGGGACAGGTGGTGGAGGTGGTGGGGGTGGTCCACCAGCTGGAGGTCCAGGCGGTGGAACATTATGTTGTCTCCATGGGGTGTTCTGTTTTCTGGGATAGGGTAATCCAGGAAAAAGGTTTCTTGGATAATTTTGTCCTATAGTAGCATTGTGATTACCCAGATGGATATACCCCCATGGGTTTTGGGTCCAAGTAGATGGTCCCCTCGTGTGATGTGTCCACGTAGGTTGTCCCATGGTTGGGAGAGAACTTCCAACCACACTAAAATTCAAATGTGAAGTATGTTCTCCACTCACGTTATGTCCACTAACTAGGTGATTCCCCCCAATTAGATTAGGTCCACTAGTTAGGGGTTTCCCTCAAGTCGAATATTGTCCACTTATAGGAGTGTGCCCAATAATCGAATGTTGACCACTAATCATAGGTTGACCCATAACTAATTGTTGACTACTAACTAAGGGATGTCCTCCACTCGACTGTAGACTAACAGGTAGATTATAACCTCCCCTCAAATTTTGAGGTGGGGGTGGTGGAGGTAATGTTCTAGTAACATAGTTAACAGTAGCTGAAGGTTTCCCTCCAGTAGTTGAGGTCAAATGAGGTGTTGAAGCGGTTGCCTGAATTTGAGGTGTGTTCGTCGGGAACGATTGTTGACTTGGTTCATAAGTGGTCAAGGTAGGTGTAGATGTTCCCAGTGAAGAAAACAATAAGAATGGATAGGGGAATGTTGTTCAATAGATGACACTTCCGGATTAGGCTTGGGTGGGAAACTCTATCATCTAAGTTCATTAGCGAATGTTCGTAAACGATCGATAGTCTCATAAATAGGTTGGAGAAAGACACATTGGAAATCCATGGAGGAAGTCGATGAAATGGAGTTTCCACCGTCGGAAGCGACTCAAAATCGGAAACATGTTGACTTATGAAGTGTCCCAAAATGATGCAATTGGACCAAAAGCTGTTGATACCGGGTCGTCCTGGGGTCGGATAAAAATCCAGTCTATGGCTCCAGGATGTTCTTCCATAGACTGATGAAAGGATTTTCCATGTGAAGGAGGTTGTTACACAATCAACGGACCCATAAGGTTAGTGATAGGTGGATTTGCGGGAGGTGAATAGTTCATTCCTGAATCCATGGTAGAAGTATCTTCTTCATATGACACAGATGTGGTAGGTTGATCCATATTTGCGCCCGAGTTCTCCTCCTGATTAAGGGGATATTCAGGTGGCAAGTTCAAAATCCTGCGGGATCTTCTTAGAGGTTGATCAGCTAGAATGACTGAACCAAAATTTCTCTTAAGAGTTTTATATACAAAATGAAAAAAATACACTCCAAAATATACACCAGCTAAATCTGCAAGCAAACTTATGTGGTAGGTGTGGATTCAATGGTCCGGAATCTCATGGGATTATCAAGGCGGTGCAACTCGCGATATACCACAGGGTCCAACAGTTATACTCGACCCAATATTTCAGAGAACTAACAAGGGAGGATTAGGACCATTCCCCTGACCGTATAACCGGACTACCTGATAGCACATGCGTAGTAGCTCCCTGAGTGTTTTTCTCGGTGTATTGCCACGCCAAGACGACCAATAGGTTAACTCAGATGGTTACTTGAATCCTAGTAGGGTATCCCGATATACTCAAGGTACGTGGGAGCTCAAATCCTTGGTGGTGTTGTCTAATGCACAACCACATGACAAGATCCTTACGATATTCTATCGAGTACGTGAAGTACCTTTCTATATACCCAAAGGTACGTGAAAGGCCATTCGATATACCGATTGGTACGTGGAATAACTACAAGCCCTCGGGATGCAGTGTAGGCAAATAACGACAGCTTCCACACTTAAATACGTGGGAACACGTCTCTAACTTAACACACAAGTTTCTATACAGTTTTAAACTAGTGCTACCTTTAAATTTTATCTTGACAGTTAGGTGAATGCATGAAGTGTAGACAGGAATTTAAAAATCTGAAAAATATGAACTACATGTAAATGCATGTAACGCCCCGTTTTGACATTTCTACCTGAACTACTATTATATGTTGTATTTGTTTGATTGTGAGACCTCGTCGGTTTGACGACACTGTGGACATATGGTTCGATTATTTTGCCGATATATATATATGTGTGTGTGTGATGATAGTATTGTGATCGGTAGTCATGTTTAGATATGTATCATGTGTTAATTATGTCAAATATATGGAAATTAGTGAATGATGGGTACGTGGATACCATTACAGTTATATGTTGAAATAATGAATGTTATGCCAGGTGCATGGCGAATGAATGAGTTTATTGTTGTTATGTTATGATGAAATATATGTGTACATATCGAGGATTTATGCACGATATTCTATATTGTATGTCGAGGATTGACTTACAGGTTGAAACGGCTAAGTGATAGCTGGATCCTACGAGGTGGGAGGGCCTCGGGGACTTGGACTTCGAAAGATAAAATGGTATGCGAGTGATGCATTATTTACTTTCGTGTGGTTATTATGTTGTTTATTATGATGTATGTTATGACATGGGTGGGGTAGGGTTTCAGGAAACTCAACCGCCCAGATTGGTTTATACGATGACAGACCGAGTACAAGTGCAACGCTATTGTTATGTCGAGTAGACATAGTCCCTTGTTCCATTAGGGGGGTGGAGGCTTTACCCACCGTTTATCCCCGAAACCCAGATTCATGGGAGGGTTGTGCTACGGCGCGCTCCCCAAGGTGTGTGATGATGACTGGTGGTTGCCTGCTGGGGAAGCTTGGTCGATGTAGTCGACACTTCTGCTTATGGGTTCTAGCTGGAACCGGTCATGACTTGACATTTCAGGGTAGTCCAGCAGAGGACAGGATAGGATGTGAAAGTTAGTGATGATGTAGGTAGATAGGTGTAGCGTGAAGTAGGGGTGAAAACAGGATCTAACTGTAGGTGTGTAAAACCCTTGATTGGTATGTGTCAAAATCAGTGATGTATGAATTGTTGTAACTTGGATTTCAGTAAGCTAATGGATTATACCTTGTAAACTATGTTAAAACATGTGTCGATAAATAATAAGTTCCTTGATTATGATTGATGTATGTGAATTATTACTTTTAGTGTACTTACGTGAGGAATGTAAGCAGTAGCTACGCTTACATAACTCGCCTACATATTATGAATTACATGAAATATTGTTGAGTAATAATGTCAATTAGTGTCGCTTAATATTAATTACTGTCGTTTAGTAATTAACTATTGTCGATCAATGTTAATAATGTCAATTAAGTTAATAATGATGAATAGGGTTAATAATGTTGATTAATGGTTAATTATTGTCCATTAATAATTAATTATTACTGATTAATAAACAAGTTACGGTTAAGACTAGGTGTAAATAGTGCAATTTGGTTAGTAATGCTTAATTGAATATTAATGAACTTGATCGGTTAAGACCTTGGTTAAAGATATTAAATGTTATTGTAATGTTAATTAAGGTAGTAATAACTTATAGGTTAATATTAATTGCATCCTAAACAATGTTAATTAATTAGTTAAAATTATAAGGATAAGATAGAAATTATAATTTTTTAATTGTAAAGGTTGTGTCGAGGCTATATAGGACAGGGCATAAACTATAAATGTTGTCGTACACCATTATTAAACAAAGTGTTAAAAATGTATTTTAAGTTAATCAATAAACAAATTAATTAATAATAAATGAAGCATTGAATTAGGAAACACTAAGGGATGACTAGTAATTAATGTATTAAAATGTGTAAGTGTAAAAGCACTTACGGGTGGTGGGTGAACCAACCGCAAATTTAAACTATATAATATTTATGTAACATTTATTATTTATTAATTAAATGGTCAAAAATTGAAATATGAGAAGGGAAATGTTTAAAACTATGAAATAAAATAAAAGGATTAAATTAATGAAATTGGAAGTTACGGTTGGGAAGTGACCCCCAACCAACACCTTTTAATATTATTTTAAATTATTAATAAAAGTCCAAGTTGAGGGATCGAGGACTTACATGGTAGATGAATGGGTTGGATGAAATTTATGATGAAGATAGGGGTAGTAATGGGAAGAAGAGTCGGCAAACTTAGAATAAAAGGGAGAAAGGAGGAAGGAGAGGGATCCTTTTTTTACCTTAGGATTTTGGAGAAGTTTTGGAGCAGAGCAGAGATTGGGAGAGCGGAGCTGCAAAGAAGGGATTTTGTTGGAGATTGTTTTTTTTGAGGGGATACAACAACTTAGGGCTTGTACTCGGTTTGGGCTCGGGGGTCCAAAGGGGTACCTTTGGAGCTGGGTGGTCGGCAAGACCTCGCCAGTTGGCAGGGTGGAAAAACTGTTTTGGCTGGTTGAGTTTCAGAACGGCGGGGAAGGCTTTTGGCTGTAGGGAAAAGGAAGGAGAAACAGCAAATGGGGACAGCAACAAAGGGGGATCGGCAAGCTACCTATAGGTATTTTCCAGCAGGTATGTTTTATCATTCTACCTTGTAAAATTATGTAAAAAATGTAAATTACAAAATTTTATGTGCTGTGTTGTTATATCTGTTACCCCTGCACAAAAATACTGGTTAGAGGTAGACATAACAGAATTATAGTTGTTCAATTTTGGTAAATGTAAACACTTTATTTATTATTATTTTTTACAGCCAAAACTAGTAATGAGGGTAGAAACTTAACAAAATAGGAACAGAAAACTCCACAGAAACAAAAAATAAATTTTGAATAGAACTGAAATATCTGACTGTATATAAAAGTTAAAGGAGACCCCAGTTTGGGGTCTTACAATGCAAATCTTTTCGATGAAAAGTAGCTAAGGTAAGGAGAAATTTTTTCATTTTCGATAATGAAATGAACAAGTACCTCTAAACTTTCAAAATCAACCCAAAAGACTCAAAAGCACTCTTTCACTAATCCAAAAAAAAATGAATAATTCACCCAATCCAAATGTTTTTTTCCTTTTTGTCTTTTCAAGTTAAGCGAATCTATGAAAAAATGAAAATAAGAATTTCCTTTTGAATGTGATTACTCTTAATTTCCAAATTAATGATAAAAAAGTGGGAAGAAAATTAAAAATGCAAGAATTTTCACTATATTTGGAATGCTTTGCAAAAGTTCAAATGTAATTAGAATTTTTGAGGAAATGGTGAATAACTTTTTAAAAACCAAGAAAATGCAAGTCAATAATGATCCTTTAAACTTTTCAAAGATATTCTTAATACTTGTTCCAAAGCATACAAATTCTCTACAACAATTCCAAGAAGCAAGCTTGAAATGAAGAAAATGAACAACTTGGACTTTCTAATCAAATGTACTCAATAGATATGAGAATTACACCAATTTTCAAGTCTATATTCATAAAATCATAGAATATGCCACTGTAAACTTTGATTGATTGGAAACTCAAAGAAAAATAATCACCCAAAATCTCAAAAACACAAAAGATCAAACAAAAGCACAACAATCAAATGTCGGAGGGCTTAAAAGTCAGATCGAATAGATCTGATGGTCTGATAAGGAGTCACAAGACTGAGTGTGCTCATGGGGGATTGAAATTTCCCACAACGAGGGATGCACCCACTTGACTAGCTAGGACTCAAATCAATATGCAAACTTCAAAAATAAGTCAAGGATGAGGTATGTTGGGTCTAAGAGGTTCTGTAGCAGTCAATTAAAAACACACATAAATACAAACTAAGCCAAAAACCAACTTTGAGAATTTTTAATATTGAGTACAAAGTAATGGAGGGCGACGGGCCTTGCAAGGGTGCACCAGAGCGTTGGGAGACCCAACGATGCGCTCTACACACTAGGTAATCGCGTCAGCGACGCAGGCTGTAAATTGACAGAGAGCGTCAGAATTACAAGGGCGCGGGTGATGAATGGCTCAGCTGTGTCGGGCGAGATTTATGACAAAAAAAAAAGTTCTCTAAGAATAAAAACGGTAAAAGGCCCAATAAAGATCCCAAACAGAGTTTGGATGGCCCAAAAACTCTCTGATGGTCATATCCAAAAATAAAAAGCAACTTCGAGGCTAGAGGATAATTGGAAAGAAATCAAAGAAACCAAAATGTAATGAAATAAAAAACATGGATTACTACTCTCCAATATGGTCGCCAAATTTGTTTACGGACAATCTGTATGAGCAGACTCAAATAGATCTCTCTAGTCTAAATGGTTTAGATCTAGAACAAATGAATACATAACACAAGTACTTTTCCTAGATAAATTGAAATGCAAGACAAATAGAAGAGATGGCTTACCTCAATTATGCAACTCCTCTCTCCTTGCTGCTCCAAGCTCCAAGTCTTTAGATATTTAGCTGCAAAACCATACAAAGCATGTGGAAACAAACAAGTGGTAAAAGCACATGGATGTGAATTGATCTATATTAACTATCAAAGAAGAAAATCCTAGACATCATTAACACAATAAATTTTACAGAAAGAACTTGTATTAAATGTAATAGTAAGAAATACAAAGGGAGAGAATTTACGACCAAAGCTTTGACCTCATAACCTCCTTCCCAAAATCCTAGCCTTCAAGATTGAATGCTTAACCTCCTAATGGATGAAGAGGATCACCTAGAGAAATTTCACCAGCATAAAGGTACTCTATCATTCCTCTCATTGTACCTATATATTTCGAGTCATTGTAGATTTCATCAGCTTCATTTTTGTTAATACACTTTGCTTATTTACCTAGTTTTACATGTGCTAGTGAAAACTCCATTATGCCTCCTCCATGTTACAAAACTATAAAAAAATACTTACTAATTAATTAAAAACATTGGATAACCAATTAGTTAAAAATAAAGATAACTATAACTAAAACGAAATTGTAAGAATTATGAAAAATAATTGCAACCTTATAATTTTAATAAAAATATTAAATTATGAAAAATATAGAATATGATTTAAGATTTATATATCATTATATATTAATTAAACCATGTCACAGTATAACCGAAGAGAAAACAATCCAAAATATTTAATAACATTGATGTCCGTATTTGTATGATAGAATAAACAAAACTTACATAGTAATACAAACCAAATCCTCTAGATATAAGTTCAGAAAGGCACACAATATGCATACGAAGAAGAATATTTCTTGATAGTATGCAGGCGGCCATGATTATCCCACCGTATTTATAATTATTGTTAGGATGCAAATCAGTCATCCATTTATAAGATAAATGGAGTTGGAATTTGACTTATTAGAGGATTAGATGAGAGAAGCTCACTGCATTGTGCTGTGTATATATTCAATGGAGAAAGCATTAATGGTAGCAAATCGAAATACATACCCATCTTCTTCAATCAATTCTACTTATATTTGGTATATGTACATTGAACCAACCATTTGAATGAGGTAAGGATTATCTTATCATTTCCATTATCTTTGCCTCTCCTACTATTGTACTTCATTCCTCTGACCATTGGCAACCTATATTGGTTCTTAGCTTTGTCAAGTACATATTATTTTCTATTCAATAAGCTCAATCGAAAATGCATTCTGTATAAACAAGCTTCAAACATAAATATATAAATCCGACCATCCTCTAAATATATAAACCTGACCATGATTACTGTTTCTCTGTTTGAGAACGAAATAAATACAAAGTATACTCTATGGTAAAATATTTACATTAATTCACTCTAAAACAATTATTATCATTTACGAGCGTAAATGAATGCACCTTGGGTGATTAATTAATATAGCTGCCTTCGGCAAGTTATATAGTAATCGTTTGGTATGCTAAAAGCTTTGACTTTAATTAGTTTATATTTGTTTTCTAAAGTTTTGCTTAAGTTTTGTAAAATTCATATATTAATTATTTTTTAAAAATTTATAATATTTTTTATTTTAATTTTTAAAATACATTTTTCTGTTTTGTTGTTGGTTTATATTAATGATTTGACTAATTTTCCCTGGTGTGCAATAAAATTATTAGATATAAAAAATTAATTAAAAATAATAATCATAAAAAATACATCATTCTGCCAAGTGTCCTCTAAATTAATATCATTGATATGATATAATTAAATAATTTTAAAATAAAAATATTTAACCAACTCTAGTATTGCCAAGTGTCTTTTAAATAATCATTACACTGCAACATTATTAATATGACAGCTAACAGACACAATCTGTTTAGAATCTATGACATCAAACGTATTTTATTTAATTTCGGGAAGGGAGTTGATTGAATATTTATTTCATCTGGTGGAATTCATGGATCGTGGCATACAAATGAATGAATTGTAGAGAAAATTATTTTGATTGGATCGATATTCATTTACCAGACAAATGTATCCTTACGCTTGAATCTAAGACTAGGTTGATACAAAGCATATTCATTGGCATTTAGGTGAATGCATATAGCATTGTGTTCAGGTTTAAATGCTTGATTTTAAAGTGGGAGAATCTAGTAAACAACAGAGGCAACATCATCTTGGGCCTAAGTAGGGAGGAGAGACAAAATCATGGTAAAAATTAGAATGTAGCCCCAGCGGCCAACAAATGCGACTCTACATTGAAGGTGAGCATTCTTGGGAGAGGAGCTTAGGTGAGCATTTGTGGGAGAGATGTTCTGTTCTTACAGGATAACGAATAGCTGAAGGCGGTTCCAAAACGAGCAGCGTTGATATTAAATGCAACACTGTGAAATTAAATGTTCCGTTAATTACAATAGATGACATCAATTCTCTGACGCAGTCAGCCACTAGGTTATGTTTCATTAATTCATCTGAAGCAATAGAGAAGTTCCAAGAAATTTCTTTAGATTCAAAGGTTACGTTGAATTGAGGATAGGCAATCAGTTTACATGGCACAGGGATTTAGTTGTTCATCTAACACAGTTTGTGACAATGACGAAAGCTGGTTTGAATTAAGGCATAGTTCAGGCTATCGTACATCAACACCAAGCAAAGATACCGATATAACAATTAATGTCAAAAGGAATAACTGCTAAGTTGAAACAAAGTTGACTGTCAACAACATATGTATAACACCGGGCATACAATCGAGTTGTTTATAGAGTAACTGGTGATACATTTATTTTTATTTTATATACTCTCCTACATCTTTCAATGCCACTTTGTATCAAAAGTTCAGAAGTTACTGGTCCACATGAAGTGTAGGAACAACGAGGTGAGGGAATAACTAAGCAGGGATGAAGGGCTTCGACTAAGAGAAAGGAAACTACAAGAGATGCTAAAAAGTGTCTCCTGACTAGGAGATGAAATAAAATCAATGGCCAAAACTAGGATATCTGAAATTAATCAGTGTAGTATGCATCCCATTGCCTGTCTTATGGCATTCAACATCTTGTGGACCATTTATTGTAATTTTCTAAATGTGACCTCCATAGAAACTGAAATTATAGAAATTATAAGGAGCTCCAGCTAAGATTAACACTAACACGGTGAAATTTTGAGAATTATGAAACAAAAAATGCATGTAAGCTAGAATTTACCTTGAGATGAGTCTCTCAAAATGGTTTTCTCTCCTTTGAACTAGTAGGAGCATACTTAGACTTTCTCATGACCTTCAAAGATTCTTCTCCGACAACACATATGCATTTCTCGGTCTCTTTGTTTCGGGGCCATGGGTATTGTAGTAGGACAGAACTCCATGCCGAAGAACAAACCAATGGGACTTCCATCCTTTGTTGTAATTCACTCATATATACAAATCCCTGCACCGCTGGTGTTCAAGATCCCTGCACCGTTGGTGTTCAAGATCCCTGCACCGTTGGTGTTCAAGATCCCTGCACTGCTAGTGCTCACTTTGCTTGTCTGAGTTGAACTTTACATGTCCCTTTGCGTGGGTTACTAAATCCATTTGTAGTCTGAGTTGAACACGGTGCTCACCTTTCTTTTCTGAGTTTCAACCTTACGTGTCCCTTCGCATGGGTTACAAAATCCATTGGTAATTTGAGTTGAAAGTTTTTCGTGACACGCAGAGCACCACCACACTCTTTCATGCATGACACTTTGTTTGCATGTATGTGATCAAGTCGCTTAACATGGAGATAGAGTTTGTCACGAACACATAGCAGATTTGTAGATAGTGCCATACTGTTGTCAAATGATGAATAGTTGTCAGCAAGCCTAGAAAAAGGGAATCGATTCTTGAATTCAGTTATGTCAAAACAATATTTGTTAGGACCTTCCTTTAATTTCTATTGTAGAACTTGTCAGATAATTTTTACTTTTTTGTAAAATCAATCATATAGAGTTAATATTCAAATTTAGCAATCCAAACACATTTACAATACAATTTGTGTCATATATATTCTCAATCTTAAATTAGTTAATATAAAGTAATTTATGGTGAGGCCGTTGTTTATAAAACTTGAACTGATATTTATATATTTAATATTTTGTGATATATAGAATTTAAATAATAGAATTTCGTTTAAATTTAAAATTTTGTTAATTTTTTTTATCAAATAGAAAAGAAAATATTTTTCTTACAAAGTATATATGATTAGTTCATTATCACTTACCACTCACTTAAAACAACCCCCACCACATAACAATGTATAATAAAATTGCCACAACATTCCCACTTTAGAAAACAAATTATAAATAAGTCAATAAAAAATTACATATGAAAAAGGAAATATGTTCTTTGACTATAAATTTTAAAAACTTCATAACTATTTTTACTAAACACATGCATAAAGTTTAATAAATTTAAAATATTTTAAATAAATCAAAATATTATAATTAATTAATTAATAATAATAACTTTTTCCACTTATTTAGATTTTAAACTTAGTTATTTTAAATACATAAAATTATATTATATTTATTAATTTTTATTTAAAAAATAAATAGAAATGGTATTATATCTCACTTTTATTTAAAAAAATAAAGAAATTATATTATAAAATAAAATTTATTAAAATGTTTAATTACTAATCTTATTATTATATTTGTAGTATTTAAAATTATATCAAGATATTTAATAATTTATTTAATTATATACATTTTATTTAGTTTTGTTACTCATTTGACTATATAAAATGATGTTGATTAAATATCAATTTGTTCTGATTTAAAAAAATAATTTAATATATATAATGTGTAATGGTTTTACATAATGAAATATAATTTTTTTTCAAGAGTAAATATTTTTGAGCTTATTAATATTTTTAATTTCTCAATTTCTCATCATAATTTTATTGAAATTTGTATTAGTTTTTAAATCGTTAAATTACATTTTATAATAGAAAAAATATTAATATATTTTACTATTCTTAATTATTATAAGTAGAATTATAAAATTAAGTTATACAATAAAATTGAAAATTATGTTTAAAATTTTTAGAATTATTTAGTTAATACTTCATACTTTCTATATAAATGAAAAAATGGTATGGAATTTGTTAATCCAATTTTAATTATGTATTTATATTCTTTTTGAATTAGATTAGTAGTCACATTTATCTTCTATAAAGAGTGACACAATAATAACTATTATAATATAAAAACCAACTTGATGTGTGAGCGTTAACACACTGTTATAATAAGTTTTTGAATGCTTGATTAAGTGATATTAGATAGCATTTTTTCTTTTACTTCATTCATATAGATAGAGTGTTATAGATAGGGCTAATATGTCATTATCAATATTTTTCTCCAACTCTATTTCAACTTTTAAAAGCATGAAGTAAGACATGCCATTTTTCTTTTGCTTTTTTTAACTATACACAAATAATCATTTTAAAAATGTTTTATAATTATTTTAAATTTTAGTTTTGAATTATGTACAACTATTTCATTAAAACATTTCTAAGAGGCAGGTATTATAATGTCCCCTCCCATCATACCAGCATGATAGAGGGAACGTGACACTAAAACTGGGCATCTAGCCCCATGAACTTCTAACTAAGCATTCACATAATATAAAAATTCATATGGAAATGTATAATTATAAGAAAAACACAGCGGAAGTAATATCAATTACACATCCATCATACATTCTAGATATTCATCAAATAAATAATTGCAAAGTTAACACAAGAGAATACTTATCTTAACAAAGTAGTCCCAAGCAACCAGCTATGTATCTGCAACGTTCCACCCAACCATAGGCCAGTTGTGCTTATCAACCTCTTGATACAATTGCCACCCCCGAGCTGGGCATGATCTCTACAAGGAACCAGGGAACAACAGACTCACACATAGCCAAGCATACACCAAGATGAGCCAAGACAATCTTCAATTGGGTTTATCAGGCTGCTAGGAAATGGAAAGGAAGAGTGGCTAAGCTAGTGAGCTCAAGCACAGAGCCAGGGGTAACCTTACAAGATCTATCTAGCTTGGCACCCACAATACCTACACACCCAACACAAGGAAGTATTCTTTTCACTGCTATACAGTCCCTCAAGCCATACCTTCCCCCATCTAGTGCTCTCAGGGTGTGCATAGAAGAGTAGCCAAAGCCCTCTTGATCTTCTTGAGAGGTTATCTACCCCACTAGGTTTATCAAGCCCTCTCTGTCCTCTACCACTCCAATCTCTTGCTTACAGTCTCCAAATCAAACAGGGATGCAGATAATCAACTAACTACAATGGCTGGACAGGAGAAAAACGTTTGTACAGTGATAAGCATGAAAATGATTCCCTCAGCTTCAGAAAAAACATGGGAAGGCTAAAATGAACAATGGAGGTTTTGGGAAAACCCCAGGAAGCAGAAATCGTTTTTAGGAAAAATGCCCATGGCAATTCTGGGACAAAACGACCTCCATACGGTCCCAAATCGCAGCCTCTTCTTCCCAGCTACTATCCAAAACCAAAAATGAGTTTCTGGGCAAGGAGAACCCTGCGTTTTTGATGAAAAACGTGAATGTAACTTCCAGCAATCTCAATCTGCGTGAGAGAGGAAAAACTAACTGTTCAGAATGGCTTTGGGCACCATTTCGTGGGTGTTTTCTTGCCCAAGAAGCAAAAATATGAATTCCCAGGTTGATGGCTTGCCCATGCACGAAATTGGCTGCCATACCTCTTCATTCCCAAGGCATTAACTACCTCAACCAATTTATGAAAGAATTAAATGATTGGGTCCATAACCCAAAATGGGTAGTTGGTGGTTTATGGGTTTTCTCATTAACACATGGATTAACACCATTGGCTCAAGGGTTTGAATAATCCCCCCCCCCACTATTTATTGTAGGATCATGCCCCCATCTCTTTGTTGCATTGCATAGCTAGTTGTGGGTTTTTCATTAAAATTCGTATTTACATGATGTCTTAATTTACATTGTGCCTATCTAGCACAAGAACCATAGGCATCTATTTTTAATTGCCGATACATAAAATGCTAAATCAATGGTGGGGCCTTAGCCTTGAGCTCCTCACCATGATTAAATATCAATATTTACATCATTTACGATTTAAATGCGAAGGGGGTCAAAATGGGGACATTACAGGTATGAGCAGCTTTGCTGCTAATTTCACTTGTTATTCTACATAATAATAATAAATTACCTTCATACTCACATAATATACTTAATTAATAATAAAAAATATTTTTCCATACTAAGATAATACATATAATTTTTATTTTAATTAGTAATAAAAGTTTAATATTAAACATTGCAATGAAACATCAAACACGGTAACTCTGTATTTTCAACAAAGCTCCAGAGAATATTAAAACAAACGTGTTGGAAAACATTTCACCAATACAGAACTTTCCTGATTGCATTTTACTATTACTGGAAGCTCATGCCAATTAGGGTTTTAAGCCTAGGAGTTCAAGCAATTTCAAACATTCTGTGTAATAGTAAAGACAGATACATTTCATACAACAAATGGTTGATTGTATTTTACTATTGATAAGGTTAACAACACTGGAATTACTGGGAGCTCCTGCCAATTAGGGTTTTATTGTATTTTACTATTGATAAGCTTTAAGAACACTGGAATTACTAAGAGCTCCTTTTAATTAGGGTTTTAAGCATGGGAATTCAAGCAATCAACTCAAACATTCTGTGTAATAGTTAAGATGGAGACGTTTCATACAATAGATGGTTGTTGAATTTTGGTAAATAGAAGTTATAATAAAAATATATATATAACAATTATATATTTCAATAATTTGTACATGGGTCGGGCATGGCTATGTGACAGTTGTTACGATATGAGGCAAAACAATATGCATTTTCAAAAGCACTGTAAAATCTAAGACACATAGCCTGGTTTCGCAAAAGTAGTTCTACCCTAATTAATCCTGCAGTTTTAGTTGTAGAAAAGATCATCATCTGATTGTATACTCAGCTGTTTGGTGTTGTTGTGTTGGCTATCCAGATATTTGGTGTTGTTGTAGCGTGTTCGATGTATTTTGAGATAGAACTTTAGGAAGAGCAAGAGGAGCATAGAGTTGGAGATCCATGATCCAGATTTAAAAAAATTATTAATTTGTATATACATTTAATAAAATCCAAGATCCATGTATACTCGATCCGCGTACATTCGAAGTCAACAAGGATGAATCTGGGAGCCATATCCCATCATTTGTTGTAATATATGCATATGTGGATCAACTTTACTAAGGACATAATGCACACTTGCAAGGCAGTTGGTAAATAACATGGAATCAAGCCTATGGAATCTTCAAAAGCCACAGCTTGACTTGGTAAAGTATGAGAATCTTCAGCAGAAATTGATACAGAATGGCAAGGTAATCAATGAAAAAAAATGCTCCTTGCGAGAATGGATATTGTGTACGCCGCTTTAAATCCAGTGAAAACCACACATAGTAACGAAAACTCGAAGAAAACTAGAACGGTTCTTGCGAGAATGGATCTTGACACCGTTTTAAATCCAGAGAAAACCACACTCAGTAACGAAAACTAGAAGAAAACTATTTATAATCTATTCAAAATTTTATCGGTGTACACAGTAAGGAAAAATGGAAGAAAACCATTTATAATCTATTCAAAATTGTATCGGCGTTAGAGATTTTTCACTATTTATATGTTAAAATTATCTCTTTAAATCCGAGAGAGAATATTTACAGAATAAGAACCATCAAAGCTCAAAGCTGAAAGCTAAACCATCCTAGCATTCCTCACCGTACAAATTCTTGAGATGCTTTTCCTCACTGGCTAAATCCCAAAATCCATGCATAGCCTCCATCAAGATAAATATAGCTGAATCTAGAACCATACGAGTGTCAATAGAGATCCTCGAGCTTGATGGGAAGCGTTATAGACATCTGTTAGGTTGGGGTGATGGATCATTAAACTTGGGGGTGATGGATCGTTAGTGTTCAAGAGGAGTGTTGGTGTGGAGAGTGGATTATTTTTTTTTTTTTTTTGAATTCTTGTTATCAATAACTTTTTGTAACTGAAAAAAAATTGCATCCCAGTTAATTTGTTGAATTCAAAGCATTGATTTGTGCATACGACGAAGAATATTCCAGCATCAATGATATATGCCCGCTCATTTTTTGGAAAAAAAAATTCATCAACCTCACCTCCACCCCCAAAGTTGAAATAAGACGCATATCGACGTAAATATGATCATTAGCACATGCATCAATAGCTTGATACTCCATTCCAATATCTTTCATAATGGCATATAAATCTCGGTATGTGCATGGTAAAATATTTCCCAGTGACAAATAAATTCACCTAACAATCTACAACATAAACAAGAGCTGCGTGCAACTTAGTCCCTGCATTATAACATAGAAACAAAAATCAATATTAAATAATAATAAAACAAAATAAATTTTTAATAAAATGATTCACAAATTCAATATAAGTGACTTCTAATTCACAAATTCAATATAATTTAATCATAATGACTAAGCTACAACTCTTGTTATAATACAAAAAATAAATCAAATGAATGAATTGACAAATAAACATGTAATATTGATCAATTTAAAAGTTCACATATCAGACATCAAATCATTGCGACCTAAGTTATCACTATAGCTATAAAAAGAAGACTTAGGTTACAATGCTATGAGATAGGATGCCTATGATTGTGTTGAAATTGCTATGCATATTTTTTATCTCTATATCAAAGTATACAATTGATTTATATTTCTACTTATGAAAATGGGTGTTATCCATGTTTATGCATGAATGAAATTCATTAATGGATGCTTATTTGATTCTGTTGCATTTTATTAGTTTCATTCACACATTCATATGAAATATTTTGGGTTGTTACTTGCCTAAATAGAAAGAGAGTTCCATTTCTATGATGAAAAATCCTAGGAGAAAGTGACATGACAATTTTCTTGGCATTTTACAAAAGCATTGGCTCCAACCTTCTAAGCTTGTAGAGTCTTAATTACAAACAATGTCGTGAAGTAGAAGATAATTGATGAAAATAAGACTAAGATCATGACTAAGTGATATAGGCCTAGGATTTCAATCGATGCAAAACTATATGTTTATATAAGTTTTCAATACTATCAAAGTTATAATGGAGAAATTTCCAAAAGAGAATTAAATGAACATAGATGCAAAACTTTATATAGAATCATCCCAAATCCAAAAGCTAAAACCTTATGTGGTTTGAACATCCTCCTAGAATTAAATGGTTTGCAATAGAAAATGTGATTGTTGAAGTAATAATAAATAATTTGGCTGAAATAAGAGTTAGAGTTGATTATGCTATGGAGATTGCATCTCAATTATTGGAGATTGGGAAAATTGAGAAAGAATTATTTGTCCTCATGGTTGTCTCTTGCCAAAAATATGGTGCACTAGACACTCAAATGGGAGCCTTGAAAGCTTGGGTAAGCTTGGGTAGATCTATTGGGGACGTCTTGTTTAATGGTTTCTTTTAGGTTCACAATCAAGACCTACATGCATATGGACACAATTTCTAGTTTTTCTTCTTTATCTTTATAGTTATAATGTTTTATTGAATAAAACTATTTCTAAGAATTTTTTGAAAATAATTGTTTTTTGTTAGTTAGATATATTTATCTTTTATATTATTTAATATTTATTATCGTGAAAAACCATAATCAATTTATATATTTTAAATCAAACATTCTAAGTATGTTATGGTTGGGACAAAACAACGTTGCTTTTAAATAATTTTTTTTTAAAGAGAAAGGGATAAAAATATAAATTACCATAAAAAGGTTCTATGGTAACACAAACATTCATGCTCTAAAACAAAGTAGTTCTTAATTTGTTTGAAAATGAAGTGATTTTTTTAATAGTTGGTCTCTTTGATTAAAAATTACAAAACAATTGGCAATAAAATGCCATGTGCAATAATAGAGGCATGCTCATTTAGCCTTGTTCCCTAAAAAAAATAAAAAAAATCACATTATAAAGTAAAGCAATTATTTATTTTGGATTAAGCAAATTCGTTGGCCAAAGGTGACAATAATCTAGAAGACAGTTGGAACTAAGAGGCCCTCCTATAACCAAACATTTGCATTACAAAGTAAAGCAATTATATATTATTAAGAGAAGACAGTTTACTTCCTCATTCAAGCTTCTGCCTGTATAAACCTTTTTTAACAAGCTTCTGTCCATATAAACCCTTTTTAATACTGGGTAAGCCAAGGATTTTTAAACAATAGATGAAAAGTTTCATCATTTCTATTTAAAAAGTTCAGAATAAAAACAATTATTTTAATATAACTTATATTTTTCTTTATAAATTATTATTTTTTAAATTATATTATAATTTTTTTTAAAACATTTAGAATTAAAAATCAAACTAAATTATAAAAAACATTCAACAAAACAATTGGTCCCATCCTTATTTTTAAGATCATTGCTCAAAATTATTATAACAAAATCATTTTACTTATTTTTAAAATCATTGCTCAAAATTATTATGACAAAATCAGTTTACTTTATTATTATAAAACAATCATTTTACTTAATTATTTGATTATAAAAACGCTTTAAGATATTAAATTTAAATAATATTAAACACAATTTATAAAATTAACATCCTTATTTAGTTTTTTTATTGTTAAAAGCTTCATTATATTAAATTTTAAATTAGAGAGTATGCCCACTTTCAGGAATCAAAATGAAACATCAAGTCTATATTGTTTACTCTAGTCACAATCTTTTATTCTTATAAGAAATATACCTGTAACATTTTTAGATGATTCTTTAAATGATTCAATGGAATCCTATAGCTTTACAAAGCATAACATTAACTCTCAAATCAATCTTAAAGCACAATCTACTTGATGAATCACTTCCATAAATCATAGTTAAGTATGAGAGTTATGCTATGTTCACAAACCAGTCATAATATTTCTACTACGAGAAGGAGTATTCTTGTAACCATTTAATAGATAGATTACTCAATATCTTACTCAATTCATGTAGCTTATTCAAGCATTAGATTGAATAAAAAGCTTGCAATTTAGAACATAACCAAAAATCTCAGAGTTGTCAGTTCAAGTCTTGTAACTTCACGTTTTACCAGAATTCATGTGTTAACAACACGTTAAGATTTCCACTAGTAAATCACACCACACTTAAACTGTGGAATTCAAATGGTCCATTCAAATAATCATTAAGAATATAATAGTTATGAAAACATAAATGAACCAATCAATTCAGGAAAGCAATTGAAACTTTTAAATAAGGAAATGATTTCTAAGCATAAATCAACCAACGCACAACCAAATTTGAAACATAGAGCTATAATAAAATAATAAAAACAGCTACACTAACTCACTACAGTGCATACCTAGGACGGGGGCCCCTCCTGTTTTGGATGCACTGCAGGAAACCACAAAATCTAACTCACAAAATTCAGCAACACATTCTTTGTATTTATAACTTGAAATATTTAGAAGTTTACAAAGTACCAAGTACAAAGCTCTACTCTCACAATATCACGGTTCTACCTTTGTCTCTATTGTATGCTTAACCCTCTTGTCACAATATCATGGTTCTACCTCTGTCTCTATTGTATGCTTAACCCTCTTGACATTAGGACACATCCTTTTATACAATACGAAAGAGATGATCTGATCCCCATCTTGTGGATCTTTTAACTAATTGAATTCTTCAAATAAACATAAAATATGTCTAGATCGAATAGATAGATCGATATCTGAATACAGGGGACTGATACAAAATAGTCATCGATTTTGGCTCAACGGATTTTGTGACTAAAAGCATGAAATTGTGATCTTGTATTCGGATTTATCTCTTCCACCTTATCCATTGACCCAACCTTTGACCAAAGATCCATGGCTTTGATGTTAATGTTGGCGTCGAAAAGATAGGTTACAATCCATTTCGACACTTTTCCAAAGAATGCCCATGTGATCAAACTTGTTTGAGGTGGTGCAGCTACGCAAACCAAAGAACATGTTATTGGAACCTTCCATGTTGCTACATGAAACAAAATATGGTAACATTATCGATGCAAAGTAATTCTAATCTTTATATCATTCATTAAAATAGAGGGATTTAAAGATTTAGGCAACAAATTACCTCGTAATCTCTTAATAACATAAAAATGATGAAAACGTAGGTAAAGGATAAAAAATGAGTAATAAGATGGTGGAATGGAAGAGTATAGGGGAAAAATATGGTAGTACTGACCTCACAAAATGCTTCAAAACTGGAACCCAACAGAAGCATTCAACAAAAAATTGGAAGCAATTGAAAGATATTCATGAGGCTTCTCATAGGGATGGGATTGGAATCATGTTACTTCTCAATCATTGTTCTAGTTAGATATCAGAAATAAGTTCTAGACAAGGAAAGTATGATGAGGAACAATAGTGTAGAACAGGTGTAGCTGCTTCTGCACTAAGCTAGACCTTTTCCCGGAATTGTAGCCTCAATTTCCAACCAATCACCCCCTTACTGTTACCTTGGCAACCTCTGCATGGGTTAGAGTGTTTCCCAACAACTCTAAAGTGCCACCCATGAAAATGCAACAGCTACCTAGTCAAATCTAGAGCAGATGAAAAAGCTCACCTCCTCCAGCTTACTGCTCCGCTTTCTTACAAGGAAGTAGCTAAAGCATGTATGCATCCACCCAGTGCCACTGTAGAAGATTGTACTGGACAAGGTGGCCGTTTCTTTATAGAAAGATCAAACAAATGTCCTAGTTCTTCTGGTTTCCTCAGAATGAACAACAAAAAATCCCCAGAATTGCAAGGATTGTAGACACGTCTCCAAGATCAATGGACTATGTCTAAATGGATACGCAATGATAAACTGGATAAATAAACATTGGAATGAAATCTATATAAACTCTGTGCCAGAGGTATTTTCCTTGCTTATTTTTAAATCCCATAGGATAGGGACCGAATCTTAGCAAATGGACAATGGTTTAAACTCTCAAGGAAGGGTCAACCTCTTTATAGCACCCGCTCACCGAGTTCAACCCAACAACCTTTTCTATCATCACAACACCAATTTTGTTGAGATTCCAAGACCTCTTCTCTTTGGGGAGGAAGAAGATCATGAAAATCAGGAATGCCCTAGGCAGATGTATCAGTTCAAAGTCAGACTCCATAGCAAAAACGAGATAGACAGGGAGTTCACCAGAACTAGGCTCTGCCCTCAACTTGATCTTAGCAATGGTCCACTAGACAGAATTATCTTGGATCTTGAAGACTCCCATTGGACTTAATTGTTAAGTTATGAAAACACCACCCTTAGGTGCAGGATTCGCCACAATATAGGACATTTTATGGTGTCCCAAATGACTTTGTCATACAGGGTCCGGAAAGACTACCATTCCTAATACCTAAGTAACGGATGGGGAAGGGTTCCAAAAAGTTAAAAGAATAATGAAGACAAAGTCCATGACAAAATTAGAAAACTGTAGGAATCAGGGAAAAAAAGGAAGGGTTTCATGCCTAGGATAAAGCCACAAAAAGTGAATTAGAGATTTCCAACACAAAACCTTAAAATAAGACATGGAACATTGCTGTAGAAGATGACAACAAAATTGAAGAGCTTGATTATAGAAGAGGAAACTAGACCAAGTCCCCAAAGTTCTCAAACAGGTAACAAGATTGCCCCCAATATGAGGGGAAGTTAGAAGCAATTGCTAGACATCCAGATCCCTCAAGTTTACTTGATGATTCTCCTTGTAAAATGCTCAGCATCATAAATCCCAATAGGGGCAATTTTCCCTTCCACCTGTAGGTGTAGCTGGGGTAGCTGTTAATGTGTCTTCATTATGTTAATATAGTGAAGTCCTCTTTTTTCTACCATAAACAAAAGCTCTGGACAAGAATAAAATTTATTTCAAGACCGGAATGACCCTTTGTAACCAATGTATACCATCTTATAATTCTTGCATGACCACTTGGGAACTCTGTAGTTGATCAAAGGGAAGGTTCAACAACCTCACCATGGACACTAATAATCAAACAATTAGCAAGAAAAGACCACCATTGTAAAATGTATGAAATAGAGTAACTTTGAGGTTATAAGTCTCGAGCAGGATGAAAAAGGAAAGTAAATTTTCATTGGACCATCTCAGTTTTTAAAAATAATAAAATACAATAATTTCATGTGCGAAGTTCCTATGAAATGAAGCAATTTCCACCAAATGAATAATGTGCTTTTTACCATGAACAGATAATCTGTTGAAACCTATAGGTAGGTTGAGGACTTGAGGCCTAAATAGAGACAGTGGTAGACAATAACTTATTTTTCAGAGATAGAATCCCTTATGACTCATAATAGAAGCAGATCTGTGATTCCAAAACAAGGTGATGGTAATTATTGACATCACCTCAGTTCTCACTTAATTCTGCATAACAAGACATATAGAAACAAAATATTCTTGCAAACTACCTTTCTAGCTTCTCTGAGTTGATAAAATACTGCTACCCAAGTTCCAAAGTAGGCTTGGCACACAATGACATATGCTCAATTCGGCCCTAAAGTCTTGTCTAATGTATACATTAGAATTAATGGGATCTTGTAGAACATTGCTAGGAAATAGTTAAGTAGAACTATTGCTTGAACTCAGTCAGAACCTTAGAAAGTTCAATACATATATTTAAACTAGAACTCCCAAGTGAATTAGAATAAACCATAATAAGCCTACACATAGGTAATCCAAGAAACCCAACCATTAATCGCTACTGTAGATCAACAACTATCTATTGCATTGCTTGAAGGCACCACTGAAGCACACTCTCTTCCAAAGCAAGCCAGAACCATAGTTGCTGCAAGACTAGTCGAAGGTTTTTCCATCACAAAGACTAGACATTGAAGAAATGAAAGACACCAGGGGAAAAAAGTCAAATTGAACCTTCACTAGCATCCGACAACCATAGTGACCCTACCCATAAGAAATCCCACCCGGATTGAAAAATCTTATCAAATTAAGACTCCAGCCAAACCATTGAAGTTTTGAGTGTGAGAATTATATGAGGGTTGGAAAGCGAGTTAAGGATCCATATTGAATCCCTTTCCAAGGACAAATGTCTTGTTATTACCAACCCATGCTATGCAAGGACTTCAATGATTTGTGTTGAAAGAGTTCCTATGGAATTAATAAAATTTCAAGGTCACCCCCATTTTTAATTAATACCCCTATATCCAAATACACTTCTACATTAGTCAGACCATCTGCCTATGTTTTGCATGCTTCAATGATTTGTGTTGAAA
Organism: Larix kaempferi; assembly: GCA_027924585.1. Taxonomy (NCBI): domain Eukaryota; kingdom Viridiplantae; phylum Streptophyta; class Pinopsida; order Pinales; family Pinaceae; genus Larix; species Larix kaempferi. The sequence continues at coordinate 7,554,294 of BSBM01000779.1, read as the reverse complement.
TAGTTCCTATGGGATTAATAAAATTTCAAGGTCACCCCATTTTGAATTAATACCCTTATATCCAAATAAACTTTTACATTAGTCAGACCATCTGCCTTTGTTTTGCATGCCCGTTAGCTCAATTATGTCAAATGAGGAAAGGAGTGCGTTAATTCTTTCCATAATCTAAGATATTGATGATCCTATTTCAACTCTAGCCTTTCTAACCTGCCCAAAATTAGACCACATCATTGTTTTCAACTCTAGTCAAAATTAGCACATCATTGTTTATACCCAACCAATTATTCATTCATGATAGCACATATTTCACTGCAATTTTCAAATATAAAGAATGTCTCCAGCCATATGTCCCAAATCAATCCTTGACTAATTTAGTCTCAAGAGGCTAATCTGGCTTTCTCTTATCTTACAAGAATATGCAACAAATAGGGAAGGGTATTGTGCAAATGCATACTAGGAAAATAATGAGTTGGCAACTCCTATTTTGGCTTACAAATGCATAGCAATGTCTTAAGGTAGTGCCTTGTGGTATATTCAAAAATGCAAGAAACAATATTAACTACAAGTAGCCTTGTATAAGATCATGCTTTTTCGGGGTCGATTCAAACTGAAAGCATATAATTTCAAAGTACATCGATATCTTCAACAAAGGATAAAAATAGTATATTAATCAGAGTCTTCTCCTCTAAAGATTTGTATGATGGTTAAACCACGTTCCCAAGTTCAATCTTGTGAACATATCAAAGTCAAATCACAGAAATGCATATACTGTGGCATTAAAATTAGAAAATCTTCTTAACAACAAAGTTGTAAACATAATTCCAAATTGCATTGGTTCTATTCTCAAGGCTTGTCATATACATCAAATTTTGAATACCAACAAACACTCTCTTCGCTAGCATTGGCAAATTTGTTGAGCATACATAGGAAAAGGGTTGATCATATTATAATCCGACCCTTCTTGTGAGATTTGAGTGTCTAATTTATTGGTGAATCCTTGAAATTACCGATACCACCCCCTACCCTCCTCAACTCCCCTACCACTTGCCCCGATACCACCCCCCCTAACCCCCTCCTCATCTACCCTACCACCCCTCCTACCCCCCCTCTGCAGCTACCCTACCACCTACCCCGATACCATTTCAAAGGGAAACAGATCCATGTCACCCTTTAAATTTTTTGATACACCCACATCATCTAGCGGGCATTTGAAACTAGCTTTTTAAACTGCTAATTCAACACTTGGACAAAATAATTGTCAAACACTAGGGTAACATGAGATTTTTATTTTCATCAAATTTGAAGTGTGAGACACCCAATGGATAGATTCCAACAAGGTGATTCCATCCAGACCGATTTCATCCTTTGAAACTTATTTCTCCCTCCTTGGCAGGCATTTTTTTGGAGCAGTGCAAATCAAGCTAGGAGGCACTTTTGGTAGATCAATAAGTTCACCTACAGAGACTCTTTGGACAAACCAATTATATGGTTGGATGCACCAATCAACCTTCTAGAGACCCATACCCTCAAACTATTTTAAGACATCAACCACAGGAAAGGGAAGGAATCTTACCGAGGTCACTCAGGCATTTTTACCAGTAATTTTATACTTAGACAATTTTTGTATTTTCCTCGACTGGAGCAATCTGCCTGAAACATTGTTTTGGCAGACCCATAACTTCCTCCTCAGGCACTCTCAAGACAAGATGAGACCATGGTCAGGTAGAAAAATCAACAAGGTACAGCTTAACACTATGTGGCGGGCATTTTCCTTAACCTATCAGTTATGGAGGGCATTTTATTGAGGCCCCTTAACCTGGTGATTTTAACACAGCCAAATTTCACTTGTTCTTAATATGCAAATCACGTTTTTCTCACTTTGTCAGGTTTATATCTTGCACATGTGACCATCATAAAGAAAACTAAAAACATGGATGGATAACCAGTTCAACAAGGAAAATATCCATGTCACTCTTTAAATTTTTCATACACACACATAATCTGGCGGGCATTTGAAACTAGCTTTTTAAACTATTAATTCAACACTTCGACAAAAAATTGTCAAACCCTAGGGTAACATGACCATTTTTTTTATCAGAATGGAAGTGTGAGACACCCAATGGATAGAATCCAACAAGGTGATTCCATCTAGACCAATTTCATCCTTTGAAACTTCTTTCTCTCTTCTCGACGGGCATTTTTCTGGAGCAGTGCAAATCAAGCTAGGAGGCACTTTTTGTAGATCAATATGTTCACCTACAGAGACACTTTGGACAAACGAAATATATGGTTGGATGCACCAATAAACAGTCTAGAGACCCATACCCTCAAAATATTTTAAGACATCAACCATAGGAAAGGGCGGGCATTTTACCGAGGTCACTCAGGCATTTTTACTAATAATTTTATACTTAGAAATTTTTTTCATTTTCTTGGACTGGAGCAATCTGCCTGAAACATTGTTTTGGCAGGCCTTTAACTTTGTCATCAAAAACCTTCTTTGAGAACTGAGACCATGGTAAGATAGCCTCTTCAACAAGATATGGCATTATAGTTTTAGATAATTTTTATCATTCTACTATGAGGTACGGCAGGAAATATCCCAAGGCCACTTGGACCAATTTTCCAACACTTAGTCATTTTTTAGAATTTGGACCTCTTTTGTTTCTTTTGTTCTTAATACGCAAAACAATATTTTTCCTACTTTGGCAGGTTGATTTCTTACACATGTGACTATCAGGAAGTAAACTGAAACCATTACTGGATAGGTACTTCAACAAGGAACAAGTTCATGTCAACTAATTAATTTATCCCCACAAGGACAGTTCTTGGCGGGCATTTTCAAATAGCCCCTTAACCTTGTGATTTTAACAACCAAATTTCACTTGTTCTTAATATGCAAAACAAGTTTTTTCTCACTTTACCAGGTTTATATCTTGCACATGTAAACATATTAAGGAAAACTGGAAGCATGCCTGGATAACCACTTCAAAGGGGAACAAATCCATGTCACCCTTTAAAATTTTTGATACACACACATCACCTGGAGGGCATTTGAAATTAGCCTTTTAAAATACTAATTAAACACTTCGACAAAAAAATTGTCAAACACTAGGAAAAAAAGAGAATAATTTTATTTCATGCCAGAAAGAGAACAAGGACAAAGACCAGAATGCGAGAAAGAGAACAAGGACAAAGACCAAGATTTATTCTCATCTCGAGAGTGAAACTGAAAGTGATACTGATAGAAGGAAAAAGAAAATGAATAGGAGGTAGTATAATTCCTTTTGTTCAGTGAAAGTCTTTGGTTAATGTTATATTGTTGAAGCTCATGAATTGAAGCTGGGAATGCTACAACTTGATTTTTTTACCTTCTGCAGTTATAAAAATTATGAATTCTCACTTGAGAATGATCAATAATGCTTCAAAGGATTCAATGATTCTTTGGTCAATTATTATTCCGAGTTGAAGCATACCTATATAGACCATTCAATTTTCCACCTCTATTCAACAAGTTAAATCAACAGTTTATTCTTTTGATTGAGTTCCAATTTATTTCCGGGAGTGGATTTCTAATGGAAGGGTTAGTTTGAACTTGTACATTTAATGTGGGATTTATGAGAATGGTTTTTATTTTTGTTCGGTTTACTACATTGTGCATTTGAATATATTTGAACACTTCAAAAATCGCACTTGTTGTACAATTATGGGTAGGTCAAAATGAGCATACTCTTAATATATTTGAAATTTGCTGCATTTTTTAAGAATATTGTTTGATGCTACAACTTGCCATTTCCTGGGAAAAAAAGTGATTTTATTTCTGGAAATCTAAAGCCAATATTGATTGTTTTTGTTTATTTTGCAGAGTATCTCATCAATGGATCATTCAAATGATCCATCTCAACAAAATATTCCTCGAAAAAGAGGTCGACGTAAGGGTCTAGATTACTCAAAACTTCCAACTTTGGAACCACGTGACATTGTCCTTCAATTCAATCATGGCAGAGGTAAAAAGACAACGCAATCTGTTGCTCATGGACAATGTCAAGGATTTCAATATCAAAACTCCATACCATAGAACAAGTCCACAAGTTTCCCTCAAACAACAAGAATTCATCTAACCATTCTTCAAACTCAATGTCCTCAATGTAAGAAACCAATGACAAACAACAATGTTGCTGGACGACAGAGGCAACCTTTGTCTCCAATTTTTGTTGAAGGGAATGTTAATGCAGAAAGTGGAAATATTTATGGAAGAAAGAATTATGTTCCAGATAATGTGAGGGTCCCATTAAACACTTCCATTTCATTGACAAACAACAATGTTGCTGGACAACAGAGGAAACTTTTGTCTCCATTTTTTGTTCAAGGGAATGTTAATGCAGAAAGTGGAAATATATATGGAAGAATGAATTATGTTCCAGAGAATATGAGGGTCCCATTAAATGTTGCAATTTCATTGACAAACAACAATGTTGCTGGACACCAGAGGCAACATTTGTCTCCAATTTTTGTTGAAGGGCGTTAATGCAAAAAGTGGAAATATTTCTGAAAGAATGAACTCTACTCCAAAGAATGTGAGCGTCCCATTAAATGCTGCAATTTCATTGACAAACAACCATGTTGTTGGAAAACAGAGGCAACCTTTGTCTCCAATTTTTGTTGAAGGGAATGTTAATGCAGAAAGTGGAAATATTTATGGAAGGATGAATTCTGTTCTAGAGAATGTGAGGGTCCCATTAAATGCTGCAATTTCAATGACAAACAACAATGTTGCTGGGCACCAGAGGCAACCTTTGTCTCCAACTTTTGTTGAAGGGAATGTTAATGCAGAAAGTGGAAATATTTTTGAAAGAATGAACTTTGTTCCAGAGAATGTGAGGGTCCCATTATATGCTGCAATTTCAATGACAAACAACAATGTTGCTGGACACCAGAGGCAACCTTTGTCTCCATTTTTTGTTGAAGGGAATGTTAATGCAGAAAGTGGAAATATTTCTGAAAGAATGAACTTTGTTCCAGAGAATGTGAGGGTCCCATCAAATGCTGCAATTTCATTGAACATTGAGTTGCAAAATAAAAACATGTACCAAAGAATGAACCCAGTTTTGTAGAATCATGAAGGGAATCAAAGTGTAGAGCCCAATGGGAAGCAATTGGAAAATTAACCTGTTATGAACATGGATGCAAGTGGAAGACATGAAACAACTGAAATAATTGCATTTCATGAACAAATGGACATAAATGCAACTACAAAAAATCAAAATTCTATAATTGGTCAAGTTGTAGCAGAAATGCCAGAAGGTTTTGTAGCAAATCAAACTAGGAATGCAAATAGAAGGTCACTGGGAAACCGCTCAAGGACATCCTTATTGCATCTTAAGAAGCGGTCGGGATTGTAGAACCACAGAATAATGAGGGGAAGATAAAATTTAACGAAATTGGGAGATCGTTTTCTGGAAAATTGCTTGAAGATGTATATGAGAATGACATTATTACTGGAATCGACTACTTCATGAGCAAAAAATATAATGAAAATATAAAATTGAGGGTGTTCTTAAACATCTAGATGGATTCCTTGATAAAATTCGATTAATTGTTGTGGTAGAGATCCGTAAGGATTTTATGCCAAGGAACAGGGCTTCAGTATTTACCGAGTCAAGCATGACTCATAAGGCTTTGCAATGTCTTAAGATAATTGATGCTCATGGTGTACTAAAGGGGGTTAATCCAACATCAGTTTGTATCGAAATGAAAAATTGGAGCAAAGAAGATGAGGATATTGAAATGGGATGGGAGAGAACTGATGGTTTCACATTTGGAGTTAGGGTCAGGCAAGTAAAGTCATATGCCTCCTTCATGGTTGAATCGTTTGAAAAGCAGTCTGGAACCATAGTCAATGAAGTTTCTTTCAAACTCGGTATTGATTCTTGCATACATTATGATCAAGGTGGGCAGGCGTGTGAGATATTATTCGAGTTACTAGAAGACAATGGCTTGATGTCTTGTGTAAGCCTTGGAAAATGGGATGGAAAAGAAGAATATAGTAATTTTTTAACACATGTTGTTGATCCTGAAAATGAGGAGAACTTAATGAAACAAATAAATAAGCTTTCAGAAGATCGCATCACTATGGTAGATGGAAGGGTTATGAAAATTAATTTGTTTGAGTGTCATGATCTAGTGGCCATATGTAGTTTAGTATGCAATAATAGTGTTTCTCCAATGGGAAATAATTTTTGTCCTTGGTGCACATGCCATAAAAAATAGATACACATGGTCACATATGAAATCCATATTGGAGAAGGAGATACTATCCGTAGTGTTTTTGAATGTTATGCAATGTCAATAGAATTGCTCCTGGTAAGCTATGCAAATTTATTACAAGTTTTGAAATTAATGTTTATATCTTGCCAAAACATCCTTAATCTAACTATGTTCTTGAACTTTACTATAGGAGTTGAATCCCACTTTGGAACCAAGCAAAGGATGGGAAGAAAAGTTACATGAGCATATTACAAGAATTCAACCAACCTTATCTGGTAGTAAGATGAATTTTTTGAAGAACTATCCCATTGATAGAAGAAATGATGAAAAGGTACACACTTTCATGATTGGATCTTAACTAGAAATTAACCTTCGTAGTATTTCAATAATTCCTAACCTCAAAAAATGTTGGTGACAATTACAGTTGACTCCTGGCTCAATGTCCAAGCTTGTATATTGTTCTCTCCATGCTGGGATCAGAACACTTTTGAAGATGTTTCGTGAAATTCAAAGAATTGCACAAGATTATGACAAGGTACATCCAACTAGAGGCGTGGAGAAAACAAAATTTGTTCAAATTTGGGAGGAGATGGAGAAAATTGGTGTTCCATGTAAACCAGGAGAACCATACCATCATAAAAGCAAATAATACAATGATCTTAACTATGGGGAATCAGATGTATCAGCACAGACAAGATCCTCATTCGACATAAGGGAATTTTAAAGGTTTAATAATTATGTTAACATATCAATTATTTTTTATGTGGGCCTTGATTAACAATAAATGATGTTGTTATTATGTTTTGACTATTGTTGAATGGCTCTCAGTGTTATTTACATTGAAAATAAAACTTAGTATTTATTCTAGAGATTTGTCAGGTTGGAGAAATTCTGGAAAATGGCTAAGTGTTGGAAAACTGGTCCAAGTGGCCTTGGGAAAATGCTCATCGTACCTCATAGGAAAATGATAAAAATTATCTAAAACTATCATGCCAAATATTGTTGAAGAGGATATATTACCATGGTCTTAGTTCTCAAAGATTGTGTTTGATGACAAAGTTAAAGGCCTGACAGATGATGTGTGTCTATCAACAAAGTTAAAGGCCTGCCATATAATTGGTTTGTCCAAAGAGTCTCTGTAGGTGAGCATATTGATCTTCCAAAAGTGCCTCCTAGATTGATTTGCACTGCTCCAGAAAAATGCCCGCCGAGGAGAGAGAAAGAAGTTTCAAAGGATGAAATTGGTCTGGATGGAATCACCTTGTTGGCCTCTATCCATTGGGTATCTCACACTTCCAATTTGATGAAAATAAAAATCTTATGTTACCCTAGGGTTTGACATTTTTTTGTCCAAGTTTTGAATTAGTAGTTTAAAAAGCTAGTTTCAAATGCCCGCTAGATTATGTGTGTCTATCAACAAATTTAAAGGGTGACATGGATATGTTCCTTGTTGAAGTGGTTATCCAACCATGCTTTCAGTCTTCCTTATGATGGTCACATGTGCAAGATATAAACCTGCCAAATTAAGAAAAAAACTTGTTTTGCATATTAAGAACAAGTGAAATTTGGCTATGTTAAAATCATGAGATTAAGGGGTATTTGGAAATGCCTGCCAGGAACTGTACTTGTGGGGATAAATTCATCAGTTGACATGAACTTGTTCCTTGATGAAGGAGCTATTTAGTCATGGTTTCAGTTTACTTCCTGATAGTCACATGTGCAAGAAATCAACCTGCCAAAGTAGGAAAAATAAAAAAATATTGTTTTGCATATTAAGAACAAAAGAAATTTGGTTGTGTTAAAATCACAAGGCTAGGGGACCATTTGGAAATGCCCACCGGGAGGTGTCCTTGTGCTAATAAATTCATCAGTTGGCATGGGCTTAAGTAGGCTTGCAAAAATTACAAATTACAATAGGTCATACTAATGATGACTTGAATATCAACAATGCCCTTCTCAAAAAGTCTATCTACATAATGTAATTTTGTTCTCATCAGATGAAATAAAATTACATTTTTTTTCCAAAGAAAAAAAACGAAATGAAAATATGAAACTGTAAAAAAACAGAGAATAACTCAGCAAAAATTCCCTAGTACTTAGCCATTGTTGTCAATGACAATAACTCAACAAAATTCCCTGGTATTTTCAAATATGAAATGAAAATATGAAACTGTAAAAAAACAGAGAACAATAAAACTCACATTTTCCAATTTGAATCACTAAAACAGGCCAAAAATTGAACCCTATTTTCAAGGTTGATTTTCAATATTTTTACACAATAGCAATTTTTAGGATAAAATTAAAAATATCGGATAGTGTAGTGGTGACTGTTAATACACATCATGTTCAACTCGTATCATTCAATTTGACTATCTAACATTCTTACTAGCACATGAAGAATGTTTTTATTTATGTGTTAGATTAAATAATTTGAATTTAGTCCTTGGATAAAAAAATTAAAACACCATTGATTTTTCCGTCATAAATAAGCCTATTATATTTCAAGTTGAAATATAGTACATTATTCAACAATCTGTAAATTGTTCCATCAAAAGACCCCAAGCTTCTTCAGCAAACTGAAAGTCCAAAATGATCCACACATCTAATCCTGGAGCAGCTATTATAGAACCAGAGTGCATGTACATATAAAACAATTTAATGCACTAAAAAAATAATTCATATATACTAAATAATGTAATTCACCATACATATTACACCAAACGGTATAAAAATTTATTAATGAAAGGAAAAATGTTTACAAATCCAAATGGGTTACACCAGTCCTCATCCCTAATCCATAACATTGATGGGCAGGGTCCCATTGGTGTGAATCCCATGAAAAGTGTACTTGTACATGAGGTTGTAGGCTATTATACAAATAGAGAAATCTATATTTTGGTCCCACTCTCCATTTACCAAGAGGTTGAGTCTGATCACTTGAGCCTGAAGTTGCCTGATATCTATCAGAAAAGGTTGGCCATGTATAGAAAACTTCCTCCTTAAGATTCTCATAGCCTTCTATGCTGAACTACAGTGAATTATTCTTCTTTACAATCTCGGGAGGTACAGAATGCATTGCAATTAGTTCAAAAGTAACCATGAAACTTTCATCTGAACAAGGAATTTCCACATAAGATTCACTGTGTATAATGTGTAGAGACCTTATGTGATTGAAAAATTTGTAGGAAAGAAGATGAATATTGTGACGATGTACTCGATTGGGATGCAATACTCCGATATATGATGGCAATGCATTGTGTGTTCCATATTCTGTATATGCAGCTAATCTAGTAGTCGCAACTTCATTGTCACCTTTTGTTGGAAGAAGTTGAGAACTAGTGTGCTTATCATCATTCGTAGCAATAAACCGACAAAAACAAATTCTCCTTTTCGACTGCTACTACCCCACCTTTTAATAGAGCTCACAGTAAAGAAAACATCAACAATTCCTACAACACAACAGAATATAACATTATATACTATAATTTTTTTTTTCATATATGAGTTGAAGAATATATATTAAAAGGTACACATGTATACTCACCATCAATTATTTCAATCAGTATCAACATAGCTTGTTTTGTGTAAAACACCTCATGTGGATGCAAATTCACACCTTCAGGATTATAGTGGCCTCTACCAAAAAAATCTACACGATTTTCAAATATTCTTACCCAACAAAATGTTCCACCAGTTGAAACATCTACTAGACAATCCAACACTTCTACAGGATATGGAATTTTCAAAGACTCATCTTCAGACATACCAAGCAATTTTTCGTAATAAATACGGACATACATGCCTGCCTTTATGGTAAAATCAAATGGATTTGTGTTGCGACCAATATCCCATCCATTTGAATGAATTTATGTCTACCAATCTTCACAAAACGACAATTTTGAGTCAATATGGGAGTCACATCTAAACACTATCCCATATAAAACCCTTGCTTGATGATTGTAGTGGAATTTTATTTTATTTTAATTTTTTATTTTAATTTTAAATTAAATTAAATTAAATTAATTAATTTATTTTTTATTTTTTATTTTTTCTGATTTCCATCTGGCCCACTTGAAGATAATTGTGATTTTATTTCAGAAATTGAAGGATGCTGCAACATAAGCTTTCCACGTTCATCTGCATACACCATTGAAACATGCAGAACATCATCTATAGCATGTGTCCATGTGTCATTGGTACTATCAGTGTAAAGAATTGGATCATCACCACAAGGATCCAACATTGTCAACTCTACATTTCTTGTATGTGACTCATCTATAACTTTGCAGATAAGAATTTGTTCTAAACCATTTTCTCCTTTAAAAACAACAACTGTATCAAAGTTTGGAACCTTTCCCTTAACATACTGCAGAGTTGAACGACATCGGAGTTGATAAGGTATATCCCTATCATTAGGTTGGCTCTCAACATCATTACCGCTGGATACATCATTGTCACTCCAACAATCAATTTTTGCAAGTCTATATAATTTTCATGATTTTTGTCACTGTATAGACAATTGTTGATTCATTTTTCATCTCTTTTCTCGTTCAACATCCTCTTTAGCAAGTATTCAAAAAGATTCTTCCACAATCTCTGGAGGAAATGACTTTCGTTTTTTATGTGGCAATGGATAAGGGTCTGTATTGAACATGATCAAATTTATAAGAAGTAAAATTCTGCAATCACGACAGGGAGCCAAAAAGGCCAACACAGGTTACATGTGATCTCTTAATTGGAAAGCAAGACTGAAAAAACAGAGTATTTATAAAGGCATAATATTAATACTACATTTCTAACCTTTGGTAAAAACCTTCGATTTATTTTCCCCTTCCAACCAAGATTTTAGATTCGCATCCAGATGGTCCAAATTGATATCTGCATCAAACAATAAAGGGTGAATTTAATTACTCTACATATACAGTATCTGATAAATCATTTTACAGACTGCTTAAATACAAAAATTGCAGTGTAAAAATGTAAATTATTTTAAGCACAAGACACTCAAAAAAATATTCTTACCAGTCGTATCACTGCACCACGATTTTGCTCAGAATATTTCAACGCGGTCCGATTTGGTTTGATCAGATAGATGATGGGTTTAATCAATTGGCCGATAAAAATTCCATCACTACACTAGTCGATCAACAGAAAAAAGTAAAAAAAAGTATTGTCAGACGGTCACTAAACCATCAATTTTTTCATCATATTTCAATGCAATCAAATTTGGTTTGATCGCAGACCTGTTGATGGGTTCGTATATTTTGTACAAGCAAGGTAAGAATGTAAAAAAATTTAAGCACAGAAAAACTGAAAAACAAAAATACTTATCAGTCGTATCACCATGCAAATGATTTTGCTCAGAGGATATCAACGCGTTACGATTTGGTTTGATCAAAGAGCTGGTGCGTTGACGGTTCGAGCAGGGATGGATCTAAAAAAAGCACGAGTTCAGATATTTTGATCAGGGTAAGATAAAAAACAAAATATAAGTAATATTTTTAAGCAATAGAGGGTTCCTCCGCAATGCATGTTCTGTAAGCAATAGAATGTTGCTCTTTACTTACGATAGGCTTTGGGAAAAAAAATCTTCGAAAATATACAACCTAGGGCACAAAAAATTGGAAAAAACACTCTTACCAATCGATCACTATAGCATAGCCTATCTTTAGATGGTTTCAACACTATCCGGTTTGGTTTGATCATAGACCGAGTGTGTTGACAGGCACATGGATTTTGTTCGAGTAGGGTAGATTCAATGTAGACACAGATTTGGTTTTTGGGTGTGGGTAAACCGGATATTTTGGGGAAAATTGAAAAATATGAAATTGGAGGGATTTTTCCATTGACACCTGGTTTCGAAATTTTTTTAATTAACCCCACATCGTAACGTGAGCCAAACTCCGCATTTTTTATTGTGCAACCGAAAAAAAATTTCAGGGGAAATAGGGGTTTGAAAAAATACTTGATTAGTGGTGTTAAATAACTTTTAATTAATTTTTAATCAATTTCTTATTTAGGATACATTTTGGTGGTGGTAATATATTATGATGTTGATCTGAAATGGAGATCTACATTTGAATTTTGCAAAAGATTTCAATGTATGTTGAATTGTCTGAGTGGAAAGTTGACAGAGGTGAATCCAATGTGGCTATATTCTCTTGATATAGCCTAGTAGATAGAAACACTCTCGAACTGCAATGTAGAATTGGTCCCCAAGTATTGATGGCACTAGAGAGTCTATTAAGACTCTCATTGAGTTCTATGCAAAGGGATTCTTTAGTAGCACTCATATTTTTCACTTGATCCCACTATTGGGTAGCTAATCCTTGTAGATAGTAGGATACCAAGGTGACTTTGTCTCTTTCTAGTAGTGTGGTCTAATGCTAGATATATGAAGATAATGCGTGTATCCAAGCCTTGACTTGGTCATCATGAAAAGCACCAGAAAACTATGGCAATGTCAATTGAGGGTCCCAACGCAATCCAGAGGTTGGCTGAGACATGGTCTTGTTGAGCTTCATATCTTGTAGTTCTATAGCCAAATCATGTATCACTTGGGTGCTCTCTTGAAGAAGTTGATTCTGGTGCTGAATAATTTGTCGTTGTTGTTGGAAAAATTGTAACTATGCTTCTACAAGGGATACATCCCTGTGATTGGAGTTCCCGGTGGGAGGGCACACTCTAGATTACCATATATAAACTAGTATTGTAGGAAATATGTGTTCTTAAATAGATAGGGAGAGATCCATATTAGGCTAGGGAAGCTTGTAGAAAAAGGGAATGGATCCTTGCCAAGTGCTTGAGGTCTAGTGAAGAGTGGAGAGGATCACTTTATGCAACTACAAAAGATGGTTCTAATGCTAGGTTGATATAAAAATAGAATAAAGAGTGCAAAACTAAAACTTCTATTATCTCCAAAGCCTCCCTCTTTAAATAGTAAGAGCCTTCCTTATATAGGTCACTCCAAAATGGGGACGATTAGAATTGATCATGTCAACCATTTTATTTAATATTAAAAGCTAACTAGTAATTAAATATTCGTGGTAATTCTAATATTCCACTTCTCCAATGTCTCTGTCCTGGGATCTATACCATCCTCAACCATAGATTTTTCTCAACTAAGATTGATTGGATTTCAATTCTCCCTCAACCCTCCACTTCAACTGCTTTTATTGCAACCATCCTCGGGAACTCTTTCCTGCCAATTTTAAATTTAAATTCAATATCCTTTGCTCCTTTAGTAGACATTCTAAACTACTTTTTTCCTTGTCATCAAGTGCAACCATTTGTGTGTGGAATTTGGAGAGATTGCAGCTCTTTCTTAAGAGCATCCATTTTGGACATGCCATTCCCTAAGAGGAAATATGGAGATTACATATTTTGTACCCTATTTTGTACATATTTTATGTTTTTGGGAGCTCAACTAAGGTATTTCCTACTATGTTTGACTTTGTTGTACATTAATATAATGGTTGTGAATTCTTGGTGGAAATCGATACTTCATTGTTTTTCGTTGTAGTTTTTCATGCCAAAAATTGTATATTTTTTTCTATTTCAAGATAAGTCATTTTGTGTTGTTTGATGATATACAAAAGCACGACCATTTGTTTTTTTAATCTCTCTCTCTCTCTCTCTCTCACACACACACACACACACACACACACACACACACACACATTGTAGATGGTTGTTTGGGTTTCTTATTCTAAAAGAGGCCAATAATGAATGTCATCATTGTTGGTTATTACTGACGATCATCCATCCATATGCATGTGGTCCTCAATAAGAGAAGAGGATCAAGAAACCTGAGAATTCATTCAAGGTACAATAGCAAGGAGCCTGGGTATTCATTCAAGGGACATGAGAAAGAAGCCTAAGCATTCAACGTACTAAACAATAATGCATTACCAAATATCAGAATATTACGTTCTAGTTAACAAATTATTTATTTTCAAAGTTTACATCTTCAACCTTTTCTTTCCCTACTAATAATACTAATTATATTGCTTATCTCTCTCTCTCGTATTCCTTTCCATTCTACTATGTAACTTTATTGTTTATTCTACATTGCTCTCTAATAACATAATTATGCTCTAATAACCCTAGATGTTGAAATTTCCATTCCTCTCATATTATATTACATTACGAGGACGGTTTTTCTTCTTCAAATGCCTTGAATGAATGTTGTCATTTTTTGTTATTATTAATAATCATCCATCCATTTCCTTGCAGTGCTCAAGAAGAAAAGAGTAGCATGAAGTCTGCCTTTCATTCAAGGTATTGAATAATAATGCACTACAAAACCTCAATCCCATCCCAAATTCAATATTCATCAAATTCAAGTTAAATTTGAATTAGAATGCACTTCCCAATTGGAAGTGAAGTAAAGTAGCAAGAATACACACCAATGGCCAATGGTATGAGATAAAGTTGTTTGTTCACCACTCTCTAGAGGAAGGATTGATTGCAACAAAAGTTCAATTAAGTCAATAATCATAATGCTATTCCCAAGTTGAAGTGCCACACTTTATGTTAGTCTTGTTCATCAATGTTCACTATTGTGGAGGTTAAAATTGCTAACAGTGTATGTTTGCATTTGAGTGATTTGATTATCATAAGCAGGGTGTTTGAATATTTTCTATACTTTTATTTATGGTAATCACTGTTGTGATTAATCTGTATATGATGTACTTTGACATTTTAGAAGTTTTAGTCATTTCATCTTAATTAGATAGCACAGTTCTTTAATTTGATGTTGTATTTGCAAACTGTTATTTATAACTTAATGGTGTTTTCTTTCAATTATAAAACAATGGATTTGTCTTGGAATTGTTAATAATTTGTTCTAATTATTCCTATCACATCTCATGTCAATCAAGAGATCAAATAGAAGAACTTTTTACTGTTAGGCAAGTTTTCATGTCTAACCTAACTTAGTTTGATACTTATCTCATTTTCTTTTTACTAGATTATATCTAACCTAGTGTAATAGAATTGTGTTAACAAATTGCTTTAGAACAGATAACCCAACTTAGCGGCTAACAAAGCCGTAAAACCCGTTGGGAATAGTCATACCAAAAGACTGAGGGCTAGGATAACTCTTGCATAGGGTTTTCTGACACCTTTGGATCGAACTATTTCCTTTGCGTTGACACCTGGACCAGTTTCTAGCATCAACAAGCTTGTTCAGATGGGATTTTGTTTGTATTTAATTGGAGAGCCATTGGACTTTAATCACCTAACCAATCACTGACTACCGTAGTAAATAGAGTTTCCTGATTTTGAAACAATTGAAAGTAGGGGCAGTCAATCGCACAAAATAGTTACATATTTCATTATGAAATTACCAATATTTTAATGCTTGGAAAAAGGTGTTCATTCACAACCTAGACCTTCAAAACAATATACTTCTTATGTTAAATAGTGAATTTGGTTTGATGCTTCTTCCCCCTGCAACTAAATTTGAGCGGGAATAATATTTTTTTGCTCGTTTAAGGTAGAAAGCAGTGATGTGAATTAGAGCCATGGGAGTTGGTGTTCTTCTCATCATCTCAAACCTGAACACCACATGGACACACAATTTCAATCATGATAAGGTTGAATGCCAATCTATCTAATGAAGGAATTAATATCGTTTGGCATGTAGGTGTCACCTACTTGTCTGATAAAGAAAGTAGAATGCTAAAAAAATTGGAATGATTTAACTAACTCACGTATACCTTGAAAATAAATTTAACTTTGAATTAGACTAATTAAATAGAATGTTGTTGTGAAAAGTTTCTATATAAAGTAACTAGTAATCACAATTGTCAAAGAAACATGATAGGTTTTATTATAGAGAGAAATTAAAGAGATGGTGCCTAAGATGGAAACATATATAGATGATATTGTAGAGATTACCGAGAGCTTCATTCTTTCCTTGCAATATTTTTGTAGTTAGCTTAGCTACCACATAGAGTTTGTTCCATTTTAGCAACTTCACTTGTCACCTTGCTCTCTATATGTGCATGATAAAAGATGAACCTTGGCAATTGGAAGTTGGAGCTCCTTGGATTCAATATCAATTTTTGGAGGATCTTTGTCTTATGGTAAATTTTTATTTTCGTTGTTTAAACAACCCACCTCAATGTATTTTGAACAAGAGATTCTTTCATTGTGGTCCAAATGTAATAGAATATTGTCTTCCACTTTGGTTAATTTTTCTTTATAATTTCTAATCTTAACTTGCCAAGATTGTACCTATGTTTCATACTTCTTGTGCAAACTAGTGTGGCCAATATTTTCATGATTTCATCTTCCTCTTTGATATCCTCAAAGTGGGAAATTTGCAGTGAAAGGATGTATGATAGTGTCTACAGCTTTATTCTTAATAGAATGATTTCACATTTTGTTTTAGTTGATTCAAGCTCTGTGTAGGCCTGACACGTCTCAAATTTCATTTGTATTTGGTTGGATACAAAGCCTATGAGAGCAATTTTTTATGTTTAGTAATTTCATATGCCATGTTGGGTTTTTGGTTGAGCGGTAAAGTGATTTTCATAGCTTATTGAATCTGAAAATTTGAAGGTGCAAGTTGTATTTCTAAAATCGTCATGAACCAAGGGAGGCATGTGAATATCATATCTTTTAATAATCTAGCCATGCGGTTGGGTCAGGATGGAGTTAATTATATTTAATGTTCATAAGTCACATATAGCATTTATCAAAGATGCAGAACAAATGCAATGATATGGACTTACAAGGAACAATCTTTTTATGGATTTTTGTATACTGATTCTACTTTTGCTTACTTTCTGGGTTAGATTGGTTTCTTTGGGATTATGTTAAGTGCAATCAAATAAAATATGATTTGTTTTGCGTATTAACGCAACCTTTTCTAGTTGGATGGGTTCATTTGACTTTATGGTCACCAAATTTTTTTCGTATACTGACAATATTTTCCAAGTTTGATCAGTTTCTGTAACATTATGGTCATCGCAATCAAATCAAATTTGATGTGTTTTGTGTATGATGCAACCTTTCTTGATTGAATAGGTTCATTTGGCATTATGGACATTGTAATCAAATCAAATGTGAAGGGTTGATCTTAATTTCAACTCAAAAAAATATATCATGCCGAGTTGGCTAAATTTATGTGATATTTTAGCGATCACAATCAAATCAAGTTTGAAGTATATTGACATACTAGGACGTACAAGGAACAATCTTGTTGGATATTTTTGTATATTAACGCTACCTTTGCTTACTTTCCAAGTTGGATTTGTTTCTCTGGCATTGTGTTCATTGTAATCAAATCAAATTTTATTTGTTTTGTGTATTGATGCAACTTCCTAGTTGGATGGAATCATTTGGCATTATGGTCATCGGGATATTTTCGTATACTAGTGCTACTTTCCAAGTTGGATTGGTTTCTCTAACATTATGGTCATCGTAATCATATCAAAATTTATGTGTTTTATGTATTGATGCATCCTTTTGTGTTTGACTAGGTTCATTTGGCATTATGATCACCATAATCAAATCAAATGCGAAGAATTGATCCTAATTTCAATAAAAAAAGACATATCATAGTGAATTAAATAAATTTAAGTGATATTTTAGTGATCGCAATCAAATCAAGTTTGAAGTATTATCATAATTTTAATCAATATATATTAAAAAAATATAAATTAAAATTAATATTTTTATAAAAAATAAAATAAAATATTATAATTATAATTTTTAAATTTAACTAATTATAACTAAAACGAATATTTATTATTTTTTAAAGTTTAATTTAACTAAAATAAATATTTATTATTTTTTAAAGTTTAATTTAACTAAAACAAATATTTATTATTTTTTAAAATTTAATTTAACTAAAGAAAATATTTATTATTTTTTAAAGTTTAAGATGTTAAAAAGTAACGATTCACAACTAAAACACATGTATAATTTTTTTTTAAATTTAATATTTATATGACATTTATATTACTTTTTAATGTTTTGTATTTTTTTTTAATTTCATATTTATTACAATGAATTGACATTTATATTATTTTTTATTTATTTGTATTTTTTTAAAATTTTGTGTAATTTATATTTTTTTATTGTTTCGTATTTTTTTTAATTTGATATTAATGAAGTGATGGTATGAATAACACACAATCTTTTAAATATCATCAATTGTTTATATTTGTTTATTAATTTTGTAATTAAATGTATATATAAAAAATAAATATATTTGAAAGAATTTTTAAATAATTAATTATAGATACGAATTAGTACAATATTTTAATATTATTAAATAGATAATTTGAACATCAATTATGTAATAAAGTGATAAAATTTGAAAAGTTGTTTTAATTTTAGTATTGATTTAATTTTTTAATAATAAAAAATTGTAAAAATAATTACATTTTAATTATTAAAAATATTGCATCCATTGCTTAATATTTAGACAAAGAGTTTTATGATTTAGAGCTTCCCAAGTTCAATACAAGCACAAGGCTAAAGGGAATTATTCATCAAGAAAACCAATTGTATTATCCTTATCGAAGATATTGATTGTTCACTTATCTCTCAAACCATGCAAAAATGCATACCATAGTAGCCGAGTATAATCCCTAGTGCCCTAATGATAACTACAATTATGTTACATCCTCCATAACTTGCTTAAATTTCCACCTAATATTAAAAAAGTTGCTACACGCATTAATTCTACAAAGGATATGTCTCATAAATATTAAGGCTTGATACATGAGGAAAATGAGCTATGTGCATTCTCAAAATATTAGACATGCAAAGTATTATCATATTGATATCAATGTTGATAGAAACAACAAGAAGGATCTAAAACACCGTAGTAGATAAAGATACCTAGAATCAAGAATTGGAGAACAAAAGATTGAGGGTTTGATGATAAATAAAATTGAATAAATAGAATCATAATTCCCAATGCTTTAGTCCAAATTTTAGATTTTGTGATGTTGATGAGGTTCATTTATAAACTTAATCAACAACATACAAGTTATAAATTTTTATTGAGCTTAATAGATGTTTTTTATTTGAAACAAAATATTTGTGTAAAAACTATGCCTTATCTTTACAATGAACTTGATCAAAGCTATAAAATATTGACGCATTGTTGAGAGATTTACTTTTAAATATTGGTTATGTGTTTTGTTAACATTAAGTATATATTTCAGTAACGGGGATACCATGAATAACATATTAAGTGGTCGAGAGGCCAATATCCAATGTGTTGAAAAAATGAAATATTATATATCAATGCTATAATCATCTCATAAGTGATCACAAATAGACACGTATCATGACACAAATAAACAAATAGACACAAAAAAGGCTATAATCCAACATGTTAGATGCCTTTAGAGAGGTGGAATATGTGAACATGAAGAAAGAGAAACGACCGCGTTTCCTTGGGTTTGCTCAATGTTTATTCTTTGCTCTTCAAAATTGTCATGTGATACCAATTCTTATATCTAGAAGGGTCAACAATGTTGTTAACACATGGATTCAAGTGGAGAATAATAAAAAAGATGAGGTTTATTATCTTCTCAGGAAGCTTTCATTAAGTGATACTTAAAATAGTGGATATGCCAATATGGTGGTAGGATCATGTAGGCACAAGTTATGGGATGAATTTAATGTAGTGGAAAGGTAAATTGTATCAAGAAATAGATAAGAGACAAAAATAATAGAGATATTTTAATACATAAATGTCAAAAGCAAGTAGTGGGTGTTGAACCTTTAATCTTGATCATGTTTTACATCTATCCTTGTTTAACATTACAGGTACAATGATTATTTAGCACCCAAAAATTAGGAGCCATGACATTTATGGATGGATGAAAATGTAACCCTTCTTTTCAAATTTTACAATATTTATTGTCCTTCAAAAATAAGAAGTAAATAAAAAAATTACATTTTTAGAAAATGAGATTTTTAAATTATCATTCTACAACAGACGGATTTGAATGCTTTGAAAGGATTAGGAAAGATTCCACTAGAAGTAGTGATTCCATTGATCAATTATCAATATTCCATTGATTCAATAGTGATATATGACTTAAAACTCACCAATGACAACTCACAAATGAGCAAGGTTTTCCAATAATGCACTTGACTATGAAATAAATCAATAAAAATACATCAAGATAAATAATTGTGAAATGCATTCATTTGGGTTGTATGTGACCTTTATTTGTCCCCTCAATACTCCCCTACAACAAAAATGCCTTCATGCAACAAATTAATAAAAATACATCAAGATAAAAAAATTATGAAACAAATTCATTTGGATTGTATGTGACCTTTCTTTGTCCTCTCAATACTCCCGTAATGCATACTTGTTATACCATGACGATCATGGGAGTAGAATTTGCAACCAATATGACCTTTATAAAGCCATTTTTATAAGATTTCTAAAAACAACAAAGATCACTAATTGTTAAAATGCCTTCATGCAATAAATCAATAGAAATACATCAAGATAAATAATTACAAAGCACATTCATTTGGATTGTACATGACCTTATTTGTCCTGTCAATTTTCCCCGGATGCATAGTGATTATACCATGACATCATGAGAGTAGAATTTGCAACCAAGATTACCTTTACGAAGCCTATTTTTATAAGATTTTTAATACAATAAAGATCATTAATTGTTCTAGATTCATATAAATCCCTTTGTAACATATGTTGATTCAATGTCTCTTGTTGACACGGGGATTGTGTGATTTTTCGTTGCCTCCTTTCAACTCTAAGGTATTGTTTTCCCAAATAACGAGTTATATATGTCACCTTCTGTGCAGGTTTATAAGCATTTAACCATCACATAATTGTTTTATGAGCATATGAACTTTCTCATTTGTAGAGATTTTTGTAGTCCATTGTTTTTTTTGTGTTGGATGAATTAGAACATGCTCTTTTATTGCATAATACATAGTTTCTCCTTATTCAATTTGTTATTATGATCTCATTCTGAAATTATTTAATGTTTATGAATTGAAAATTTCAAGCAATGGTCTATAAATTATTAGTTAAAGATAAACAATATACACAATGGAACACAAAGCTCTAGTTTTTTGTATTTTTGCTTCCCATTACTCTTTTTGGAACAATTCATTGATTGAAACATTACTAATTTCCAATATATTATTAGTATTGTGATTGGTGTCTTAAAATATGTAAAGTGAAATCTAAACAAGTATGAAGTCATACCTCTATCATTTATGCCGAATAAAGGAAGTTTGAAAAACAAAAAGGGAGACCACATTTTTTCTTATGGTTCATCATTTCCTTCTACTTATAGTGGAGATTTTGTCATTTATGAGGAATAAAGGAAGTTTGAAAAACAAAAAGGGAGACCACATTTTTTATTATGGTTCATAATTTCCTTCTACTTATAGTGGAGATTTTATGCTTGGGGGTGGTTTGTACACTTTGCTAGATAGGTTCTTTCCTAATGTAGCAATGTAGTTGTTTAAGGTTTTATAATTTATGTTTTAACAAAAAACATAGTTTAGATCCTTTGTATAAATGATCACTAATATGTATTAAAGGCTTTCGTGTTTCCCTAGTGCAGATGTTAAAAATAGAATGATAGTGTAAGCCTAGCTTCTCATTCTCATTTTAGGGTTGATTATAAGATTTTATTGCAAGAACCACATGTTTTAGTTGAGTCACAATTGTAATTTTTGTTTCCTCTCATTGCATTTGTGTATTTTATGGTGTTATTCTTCACAAAAAAAAGACAAATGTGTATTTCGATCAAATGTGAGGTTATTATTATTTTCTTTCTTACAACAACGGGTAATGAGCTTTTATATAAAAAAAGAGACGATATTACAAAAAAGATGGGAAGACTAATCCCAAAAATGGAGAGCTGTCATGGCTAGCTCATCACACTCCAGTCTTTGAAGGTCATACATATACCCTATTCTGCGACAACTGAAAATTCTTACAAAATTTCCTAGAAGAAAACTACAGGAGAAATACATAAAGTGAAGAGAAACATTGGACTAGCTGATCCTCAGCTTCTACAAGCCTTAGCAAAAAAAGAGACAAAACATAAAAGTTTTGAAAATACATAGGCGAGCTAACAGAGAGTTCAACAATTGACAAGTTACTGGTGGAGTTGTTCCTAATATCGGACCTCATGCCATCAATGTTTGCTTCAACAATTCTGAGACTGCTATGCAGAGACCTAATATGGGTGCTCAAATCCATCGAATAGGGGCAACCATTCTCAAGTTTTCTAGCAAGCATGTTAAAATACTCCTTCAACTTGATGTTGCTGCTGCAAAATTCAGAGTTCATGATCTGAACAACTGTAAAAAGGTGGGATATGGCTTTTTTAAGGTCCGATTTATCACCTTTGAGCCAACAAACTTGTGTTTCCAGCTCCTACAAATGTGAATGGACCTCAGAGGTCGGACTGTCCAGCTCATGAGGAGACCCCAAATTAATGAAACCACTGCTATCACTTGTTGGATGCATCTAATTCCTGCCACTGCCCAGCTCGTCTATTCTACAGTGACCACGAACATCATGCTGCACAGAACCACCATTGTTCTGCCCCTGCACCACGTCGAGAGCAGCCCAATTCCTGCCACTTCCCGGCTCATCAATTCTGGAGTGACCACGAACAACTTGCTGCGCAGAAGCACCATTGTTCTACCCCTGCACCATGTCGAGAGCTGAGAGATATCTTTTCAGACCCCCCCCGAACGGACCTGGATATGTTTCTTGCATCGACGACAATGCAACGCAGGGAGATTAAGACCAACATTATGATTATCATCCTCCACAAGAAACCTGACAATACAAACCCAGCTCTTAGCGCGGAAGTAACCGTGCAGAGTGCGAGGGATATCACCCTCGAGCGAGTTATATGTTGAAGGTTCCTCGGAACATGGTCTCAATAACTTCCCGCATGTGAGAAAGGTGGAGTCAGAAGGCGGAGTCCGCCAAGGGTGCCGAGAGGACGCGATCAGGGATCGAGGAGGAGAGAAGGATCCCAAGGAGATCTTTCCATAACTAAAATTCAAATTTGAATTGGGATTAATGTGTATTTCGATCAAATGTGAGGTTATTATTTTGCTCGAAAGCAACAACATTGTATTTCCCAATACAATTAGATCAATGTTATTGACAACCTTTGAGATTCTTAGTTTGAAAGTTTGTTTCTTCTTCTAATACAAGCACAACCATGGTGTTGGAGCCTTAAAATTGGAGGTGAAATGTTACACTAGAGCAACAAAAAAAAGTAAAAACTTGTCTTTGAACATTGAAGAATTTAGTTTAGATTTATATTCTTTAATATATCAATATTTTGCTTTAGATTTTAATTTTCAAACTTTAAGATATCTACCTAGTTTAGGCATTAAGGACTTTGTGGAAAAGTTTGAAGGGCATGATTTTACGAGAACAAAAAACAATGTGTAAGTTATGGCATAGAAAATGTTTTGTGATTTATTTGGTTGATATGAAATCTTGATTGGCTCTAGATAATTGAAGGGTGGTGTGCATGACTCTTATGCATTATCTTAAAAATACCTTATTATTCCTATTTGTCTGTTGAAAATCGATGCCTCAGATACTCCCAATTCTCTTCTAGTTGGTTAGTCAAGCATTATTTTCCCACTACTCCAAAAGACTGGGCCCCACTTAAGTGATTGTGTTTTTTAGTGACATATTCTTGAGTATTTGCAATGTCTTTCTTCCCGCAAGAACAATTAGAGAGAGAGAGAGAGTCGTCCACTATTCCAAACGATTGGCCCCCACTTAAGTGATTGTGTTGCTTACTGACATATTCTTGAGTATTGGCAATGTCTTTATTTTTCCACAAGAAAAATGAGAGAGAGAGAGAGAGAGAGAGAGAATGAAAATATCATAACTAGAGTTCTAAGAAACAACAAAAATTTATCCATCCATGGATTTCATTATCTAAAATGAGAGAGAGAGAGAGAGAGAGAATATCATAACTAGAGTTCTAAGAAACAACAAAACTTTATCCAGGCATGGATTACACTGGCTATGCTTATTGTCTATTTTGTTCAAAAATACCTATAGCTATAAGTCCTATTAAAATATCTGCATATCAAAATACAAAGACAATATATTTGACCTATTAAACGTGAGTAAAAACATGTATGCACTGGGATTCCTCCGTTGTAATGTCTTCAAGCCTTGGACTTGCAATTCCTTGCACTCCACTTGATAATTTTCTCCAATTCCTTTCCAATTTGTCATACCATAATATCTTCAACCAAAATCTCATTTACCGAGCTTATGGATACACATGGATGCCCCACTAGTGATTGTGATCTATGGGTGGAGCCCCAAAATGATGGTATACTACATATCCATGTCACGTATTGGATTATGAATTCTCTATTTTTGCTCACCAATTTCTACTTCTAGGTCTTCATGCTTCTTTAATTGACTCTAATCTAAGCACTAAGATAAGAAATTTCCTTATGCATGCCATCCAATTTGCTAGCCAAATGCCTCAAAACCTTTCAAATCTCATGAACCCCATTGCTAGCACAAATCACAAGTGAATTAGAATAAACCATGACAAGCCTACACATAGGTAATCCAAGAAAGCCAACCATTAATTGCTACCATAAATTAACAACTATCTATTGCATTTTTTGAAGGCACCAATGAAGCACAATGTCTTCCAAAGCAAGCCAAAACCATAGATGCCACAGGACTAGTCGAAGGTTTTTCCATCACAAAGACTAGACATTGAAGAAATGAAACACACGAGGGAAAAAAAGTCAAATTGAACCTTGACTAGCATCCGACAACCATAGTGACCCTACCCATAAAAAATCCCACTTGGATTGAGAAATCTTATCAACTTAAGGCTCCAGCCAAACCATTGAATTTTTTAGTGTGAGAATTATATGAGGGTTTGAAGGGGAGTTAGGGATCCATATTGAATCCCTCTACGAGGACAAATGTCTTGTTATTACCAACCCATGCTATGCATGGAATTCAATGATTTGTGTTGAAAGAGTTCCTATCGGATTAATAAAATTTCAAGGTCACCCCTATTTTTAATTAATACCCCTATGTCGCAACCCATGCTATGCAAGGACTTCACTGATTTGTGTTGAAAGAGTTCCTATGGGATTATGCGAGGACTTCACTGATTTGTGTTGAAATAGATCCTATAGGATTAATACAATTTCAAGGTCACCCCCATTTTTAATTAATACCCCTATATCCAAATACACTTCTATATTAGTTAGACCATCCGCCTATGTTTTGCATGCTTCAATGATTTGTGTTGAAAGAGTTCCTATGGGATTAATAAAATTTCAAGGTCACCCCCATTTTTAATTAATACCCTTATATCCAAATACACTTCTACATTAGTCAGACCATCCGCCTATGTTTTGCATGCTTCAATGATTTGTGTTGAAAGAGTTCATATGGGATTAATAAAATTTCAAGGTCACCCCCATTTTTAATTAATACCCCTATATCCAAATACACTTCTACATTAGTTAGACCATCTACCTATGTTTTGCATGCTTGTCAACTCAATTATGTCAAATGAGGGAAGGAGTGCGTTAATTTTTTTATCATCTAAGATATTGATGATCTTATTTTGACTCTAGCCTTTCTAACCTGCCCAAAATTAGACCGCATCATTGTTTTCAACTCTAGTCAAAATTAGCACATCATTGTTTATACCCAACCAATTATTCATTCATGATAGCACATATTTCACTGCAATTTTCAAATAAAGAGAATGTCTCCAGCCATATGTCCCAAACCAATCCTTCACTAATTTAGTCTCAAGAGGCTAATCTAGCTTTCTCTTATCTTACAAGAATATGCAACAAATACGGATGGGTATTGTGCAAATGCATACCAAGAAAATAAGAGTTGGCAACTCCTATTTTGGCTTACAAATGCATAGCAATGTCTTAAGGTAGTGCCTTCTGGTATATTCTAAAATGCAAGAAACAATGTTAACTACAAGTAGCCTTGTATAAGATCATGCCTATTTGGGGTCGATTCAAACTGAAAGCATATAATTTCAAAGTACATTGGTATCTTCAACAAAGGATAAAAATAGTGTATTAATAAGAGTCTTCTCCTCTAAAGATTTGTATGATGATTAAACCACATTCTCAAGTTCAATCTTCTGAACATATCAAATTCAAATCATAGAAAGGCATATACTGTGGCATTAACATTAGAAAATCTTCTTCAACAACAAAGTTGTAAACATAATTCCAAATTGCATTGGTTCTATTCTCAAGGCTTATCATATACATCAAATTTTAAATAACAACAAACACTCTCTTCACTAGCGTTGGCAAATATATACTCAAGAAGAAACGCTACAAACATTTTTGACAAGGTTACATCATAGTCTAAACAATCAAATCCATGGTGTGAACTTCAAAAGCAAATAGAGGGAGTGGAATTATAGTTTCAGATTACAACAAGATTACAGTTTCAAGATTTATCTCATTCTATTGTTATCATGATGGTCGCATTCTATTTTTATCATGATGGTCACAAATTTGTTGAGCATACGTAGGAATTACTATGCAACACCCTCATCATAATTTCAAGATTTTCATTTTCTCATCATAGAAGGTATATGTTGACACAAATCCAACAACAATAAGGCCTGTGATTGATGGCATTCCTACCATCAATATGGAAGTAAAAAACCATCTCAATAAAAATAGAAAAAAACATAGAAAATGAAAAATTCTTATGAGGCATCTAGGACATTTGTTGGCTTGGAAACCTCTTCTAAGACAAGTCCTAATCATGGTGAAAACCTCTCTAATGAACCATGAGGCAGATCACAAGTGAAAACAAAGAATGGTATTTGGGATCTGAGAGAAAAAATAGAATAATAATAAATAAATAAAAAGAAAAAAAAAGTTTATGTTCATACCATATATCTCTATCTCTTTTCTAATCAGTATCCCAACATTAAGATACTCGGCTTGATATGAGTGGAAAGTTCTTATTCTCAAGGTTTATCATCAAATGAAATACAATGTAAAATACCAAATTCAGTCCTAATCATGGTGAAAACCTCTCTAATGAGCCATGAGGCAGAGCACAAGTGAAAACAAAGAATGGTATTTGGGATCTGAGAGAAAAAATAGAATAATAATAAATAAATAAAAAGAAAGAAAATGTTTGTGTTCATACCATATATCTCTATCTCTTTTCCAATCAATATCCCAATATTAAGATACTCGGCTTGATATGAGTGGAAAGTTCTTATTCTCAAGGTTTATCATCAAATGAAATACAATGTAAAATACCAAATTCAATAAACAAGAAATAAAATATTACAATCATTCGGTGTGTTGAAAATCCGCTTCATTTCATCATTTCAAATATTCTCATACCAAATGCTCTAACTCTGAAACAAGCATTTCATCATTTCAAAACTTCTCATACCAAATGCTCTAACTCTGAAACAAGCAACTTGATGAACATTATAATTACACACATTCCAAGAACTATTGTTACCTTATGCAATCATATGAAAGCACAAGGCAGAGGTGAACTTAATTTTTAATTTATTCAACATATTGACTATATGACCACTTGAATCCAAAATTTTCATATTACCCTACATATTCACCACATGATTCCTTCCATTAATTCCCTACATATATTCATTTCCTACATCCATAATATCATTTATTAAGCCATGTTACATCTATTCCCACCCTCCCATTTCCCATTCACCCATAAATACCATCATTTAGTATACCTTCCCCCAATCATCATGAACATATTAAAGCACAAGGAAGAGGTGAACTTAATTTTTAAGTTATTCATCATATTGACTATATGACCACTTGAATCCAAAATTTTCATATTACCCTACATATTCACCACATGATTCCTTCCATTAATTCCCTACATATATTCATTTCCTACATCCATAATATCATTTATTAAGCCATGTTACATCTATTCCCACCCTCCCATTTCCCATTCACCCATAAATACCATCATATAGTATACCTTCCCCCAATCATCATGACATATTAATCCATACAAAGACTTTTATAGGAGTCTATGAAAGCCTCCGCTTGCAACCAGATTTCTACAAAAGTGTGCATTTCCAGAACTATAAATTTCTACAAAAGTGTGCATTTCCTGTGCATTTACAGCAATATAGATTTCTATAGAAGTATGCAATTCCAACACTACAAATTTCAATATAAGTGTGCATTTCCAGAAAAAACAAACTTCCCAAAGTTTCAACTACTACAAGGTTACTGCAATCCAATAATAGAATGGAGCTTAATTTTTACGCACAACCATGCCAAATAAATTGGAGACTTTCCTACATTCATGCTACCTCTGAAGTTAAGGAGTTCTCAACAAATTTTCATCATATAAAATCTCATTTATCAAGTATACTAGATATCACTTCTAATCTCTTTGAATTTAGTCATTGCATGATTTAAATATGATGTTAAACATTATATGGTTGGCCAACACTCTTGCCATTCCATGCCCCTACCATTCTTATAAAACCTGACAATAGTTATGTATTGTATCGAATGGGGTCAACTGAAATATAAGTTGGGGGTAATTAAAATGCCAATCCATAACAAGATGTTGACAATAAAATCAAGGAATGGTGGCCTTTTCAAAATAGTTAATAAAGCTAACATGAAGAAGAGTAATCGTCACAAGATGCAAATAACTCAAAGATGAGGTAAAATCATACTTCTCTGAAAGGGCTCATTTCAAAATCATTTTGAATGCAGCTTGACTCATTTTAAACCCACTTCAAGTTCTTATCTTCTGAGCCATCCTCCATAATACATTGAATGCCCCCAAACTTAAAAAGAGGAAATCCAATAGCATGATCCCTAGTAAGACAAACACAGGGTTACTTGGGATAAGTTTTTGAAGAGAATTGATAAAGAATTCCAAGTTTTATAGTATGCCCAAGATGTGGAGGTGGATCTTAGAGCATGGAAAAGGGAAGATGAATATTATTGACAAACTCCTTAGGTAGGACAACCCCAACACTCAAGGTTCAACTTTAATAATAAGAGAAGAATAGTTCAAAGACATTCTGGAAAGAGAAAATAACCCGTTCTATAGGAATAGAGGACATGTCTTCCCACAGAATGCAAAGAGACAATGGAACCTGATTGATGAAATAAATAAGAATTCTCCTTGAAACATTACAGACAAGCAAAAAATATAATACCAAAAAATGCAATCACATACATGATCCAAGCAAGATGCAACTAATTGGGTGCATTGTTTGCACTCCAACAATTTAACCATACACTGGAAGGTGAAAGAACCTTCACATGGTAGCATCTGAAAGTCAAACAAATATACAATTTCAGTAGTCCTATGTTTTTGCATAATAATAACTCAAACCAATCTCACATTTAAATGAATCTACTTGCACGAAGAAAAATTTATGCAACAACAGGAAATGAAAAACAAAATTTGAACTGTATCGTAATAACAAGATGCCCTGTTGGTTTGACTTAACAGTAAAATACAGTATAGTAATTAACTAATATTACATCCAAAACCAATTATCGAGTGATCCCCTTAACTTCCCTTCGTTTCTAAATGCTCAACTCAATTAGGCAGAGGATTTTTGCTTAGCTGCTTCTTGAAAGGTCTCTCCTTAGACAAGTTCCGACACATCATCATCTTCTTCTTCAGCAGCAAGGTGAGCTTCGTGCTTCTAAATCAGCTAAATCAACATTATTGTATCACAGATATGGTATTTTAATGTGATAGTTGCTATTTATATCATCAGAAGAGAATTACATAGATAACAGAAAATAACACAGGCTTGACTAGAGAAGCAAGGATTGACCCTGCTATTGCTAACCACAATTTTTGTTTCTTTAGACAATTATGAAAAAAGGCACATCATTGTTATGTACAAAATTCAACATTCATAGGGAGTATAGATTTGATGTCCTAAAAATTGTATTGATCATTTTTAAGAGAGTACAAAACATGCCGAGGATTCACAAACCATCCCATTCAACACATCCCTCCCCCAATCATGCAATTTCAGATGCTAGTCTGCAAAATGATGTTCAATTTTTTTTTATTGAAGTGGATAATCCAGTTCCCTATTATTACAAAAGTTGCAATGCTTGCACAAATAGATTGAAGCTTGGATTGACAATGATATCAAATAGACAAACTAAGGACCAAGTTGCTTGTAAAGTTGTCAGAAATGCAAGAGGATATCAAATAAGGCAGCAAGTCAATGAAGATTAAGAAACTGGTTTAAAAAGATTATCTTGCACATTTCACCTCAGTACACACAAGAATATATTTACTGTAAGGTGTAATGACCTCAACAAAATCTGTTGAGTTTATCACTTCAAAGCATATTCCAAGTGCTTCTCTATTTTGAATGCTATCATGTAGAATGATAAATAGCCCTTAGAATTGAAGCACAACCAATTCAGCTTCATTTAACAAGGATAAATAATCACTATCCTACTACCAATTTTATCCCATTATAGAAAAGGTTAATTTTTATATTTCATCATGAAATTAAATCCCAATTGCAACACAACCAGTTGACGTCACTGCGTAGATGGCAAGTAAATACCATTTATTCAACCTTTAAGTCAAATATACCCAAATATCTCCAAATATCCAACAGTCATTAATTATCCATGAATCTACTTGGTTTTTCAAATCTGAAAAAAGACAACATTAACAAACAGTCAAAATCTTCTGAGTTCAACACCCAATACTAACAAGAAACTTGGAAAACTTTTCAAGCAATACAAGTAAAATTCATTTAAGGAGACATACTCTTGTTTAAGAGGCCACATCTTCTACGAGTTTACTTAATTTCATTTCTCTTCACTATGGTTGTCCAAAGAAGGTTATGCATTTGAAGAAACCCATAAGTTATCCTCATTAGACATAATCTAATTTATGAGAAACGAGAAGCCACTTCATTTTGGTATCTATCTCCTTAACATTTTCTACACCACAACAATCCAAAGATACATCCCTACTTGAGAAAATTGAAAATACAAAAAAGGTTCTATGATTTAGGTTGTATATAAGTATCCTCATAGTTTGCTTCCATAACAAATTCCACCATAGATGATATAAAGTAATATCAAATTTCCCTAGGAAAAAATGAATGAGTGGTTGGTCAAGAAATCTCCCTCAAAGAAACAACTTACCAGTTAGAATTGTAGAAACCTTTCAGCATGGCAAGGGCTCTGCTTTTCTGTCTGGCAAGGGATTCTATAGAGATGAGCATGTGCTTCTAAAGATTCATTCATAAGGACAAACCTTTATTTCTATGCTTTATGATCCTGAGATAGCCGCACATGAGAAAAACTAACAATATCCACCAACATATGATCCAGTTCTTCAAGCTCACCTTTGTCACGCATCCTAGAATATGCTAGGGCCATACACTCTGCAGCTTCTTCAACAATAGCCCACTGGGAACAATATGTGGCTTTCTGAATTATCTTGGGACTTAAATGCAAATTCAGTTTTAATTTCTCATGCACAACAGATAACTAGACATCTGGAAAATATTCCAAGAACCATTATTCAACTAGCCAAGATAGTTCTATGTAAGCATGTAAGTCCTCTAACTGTTGCTCTGCGTCATTATTATTCCATAACCATCCTGTCTTGCAGCTGCTTATTTTTCCAGTATGTATAAAATACATTAGCTTTCTCAATGAATCGGGCAGTCAACTGGAACCTGAACAACCTAAGAAGAATTTTCAAACATGTAAAAAATATTAGCATCTTTGGCGATTCAAATCAATGCCAAAACGTGTCAGAATGTTAGTTTATTATTCACTAATAAAATGGAAATGCATGGAATAATTTGGCTGATCCCTTCCACAAATGAGAATAAACGTGGTCTAGAATCATGGAAGAATTTTGACTACATGTCATGCATTCATGATCAAAGTGCTTGGAGATATCACAATTTGAAGATAACACAATCCTATGGACATGCACATGTTCTATCAATAAAGTACATAAAGATAACTTTGCTTGAATGATTTTTCCCTTGTGCTTGTATGATAACATATGTGTTGTGGGCAGGGGCAATTAATCATCAAAATGCAATGACATATTGGTGATGGCTCATCGAAGGTCTGGTGAGATAAATATGGAAATTACAAAATCAATTGAAGACTTCCATTTGCAAGTCACTAAAAAATATGCATAGGGAATAAACATTATAAAGAATCTTTGAATCATGCTAACAAGTCTAACATAATGAGAAATTGTTGGGAAAATATTAAGGACCATATCAGAAATTTATCATGTTGCAAGTAACTTCTACCTTCTCCTATTTTACTGCATATTACTTTTGGGCTTTTTGCCATTTTATGCATGCAAGAATTAGAAGAGGAAAGAGAGGTATTCTGTAACAAACACGATAACTTACGAGTGAGGATGGCAACTAACATCAACAACAGAAGCAAGGTTGCACTCTAAGATCCGCATTCTCCAACTAGGTGTTATTTCATAAAGAAGGGAATTCTTGCATTCTTTGAATACAAAAAATGTTTCACTCACTGGAATTCTTTGAGAATACAAAAAATGTTTCTGCTTATTGTACATAAAAGCTAAAATTCAATTCCTGAAATGGGTATGATTACAAATGTTTACTGAAATTGACTTTGATAACATAGAGCTGAACTTGAGCTGGAATCCTGTTGTGTTCATCACTAAATACTTGTAAGAGATGTCTATTTTTTAATGAACATCCTTGAGACTGGAAATTCAATCTAAAGGTCGATATCAGTGAAGATGAGGGAAAAGAGGAAGTTGATGGTGTTATACAAGGACATCATGAGGACTACTTCTCTAATATGTCAAGTGATGCAAATGAGTATGAAAAAATGCTATCGATCTGCAAACACATTTCAATCTCCAAAAAAGGGAAATTGGAGTAAGTTTTTAAAATCTCAAGAGTGTGAGATTGTGATTCAAACATAGGGATTATTCTCATTCTTCCGTAAAATTGGCAGGAACTAGAATGGATGCTATATAACATGAAGGAAGGTGTTCAATTGATGCAAATGGAATGGAATAAACAACTGTACAATCTTGTTAAGCTTTGCACAAACACTTTGTATTCTTTGAACCACGTTTTTCTGCATTCTTCATTCTTTGACTGTATCTCTTTTCTGCATAGGAAAGTATATGCGTGGACTAGCGCATGCTACAGCAGGCTACCACAAAGTTATAGAGGAAAATCAACAACTATACAATCAAGTGCAGGATCTGAAAGGTGTGCTTCTCGTCTGTCTGTCATAGTGTTTAAAACTGACATGTTTCAAAATTAATAGAATGGAGTAGAAATTAGGAATCTCATTAAATTTGTATATATCAAATGTGATGCTTCTTTATACCCACTCAGTACAAATGAATTACAATATTTTCACTAAATAATACAATATTAAATGCATTACAGTAACTGTAAATGCATTACAATGTTTTCACTAAATATTTTATAAGAGTTCAAAACCCTTCCACAGAACTTAAATGAGATATAGAATACCGAGTAAGAAAATAATAGTGATTATGCTATCACCCAGGGACGAACCCTAGAGGTTTCGACTTGTTCATTTGCATATATAATATATTTCAAATACTCTAAAAATACAACTGTAGAATGAATTTGACATCGAGCCTGAGGATTGCCTCTCCTTTACACAAACAACTATGAAATATTACAGAGATGAAGAATTAAATATTGCAATTACCTGATGTTGATAGTATTCAAGATGTATACCTATACCTTCATAGAGTACAAATGTGCTAGGATCCAATGAGATTGGGTTAAATCATTTAACAAGAAATAAACAAATAGCATATACGACTATGAACAAAAAACAATAGAGCACAACACAATGGGTATATTTACAATAAGTGGTTCATTCACGCCATCATGCCTCCCCGCTGACTAAGAAGATACACTACCAATATATTGAAGAAGAAACATAGAACTTTTCATATATTAATTATTTCTAGAGAGTTTAGTGTTGGGCCGTTCCACTCTTCACACAACAAAACAATACAAACAATGTGCAAATGGGAGTTGGGGTTAATACCAATAGAGTAGCTATGAAGTCACATGCTCTTCAAAATACATTAAGAGGAAATGTAAAACCCTATTCATATAAACCTTAATTACACTTAATCCTGGCATTCGGCAAGTCGAGTTGAATCCTTTCGTAGAGTATGGGCATGAGTATATCCTTAAATGCAATGGTGGAAAAGTGTTTGGTGTTGGTATTCGCAAAGATTAAACACTTCGTAGATTTTGGGAATAGAGTAAGAAAGAGGGGCGAAGGTGTGTTAAAATTTCGAATCTGGCCTATTTGAACCATTATTACACCATTTATTTTTCTTGGATTCCAAAGTGATGTGATGTTGAAAGAAACTACTCAAGACTTAGCGACTGTGATGAGACCGACTTCATGAGATCCAATCTCAATTTACAAATTTCAATTTTTTTTGCTGAAAATTGTAAGTAATTTTACTGTTTTTCATTTTCCAAATAGCTGGAGTGAACTGAATCATACCCCATTTACATTTTATCCCTCTAGGGGCTAAAGAGAGAAGACTTGGACCCTTTTTATTATGAGGCTTTCAACTGGAATCCCTTTGTTTCTTCATCACGGAACTAGCTGTTCCACCCAAATGTTGAGTGGTCAAAACAATAGCTACCCTCTAATGCTCTTATAAATAAATTCACAAATTCATTTATTGAGTGATTCCAAATTCATCGTCTTCAGAAGCAGAAGATAAAACAAGGCAAAGAAGCAGGCGGGGAAGAGCAAAGATAGCACTGTGAATAACAATGGAAATGTAAATAAGACGAAGAAACTCGTCGGTTCAAAGGAGGATGGGACTATCCATTCCCCTTTGGTTGCCTACGCTTCCATGCTCTTCCTTCTCTCATCTTGTCCTCCATTCATCATATTCCTGAAAGTCGGCTTTCTTTCACAGATCTTTGCATTTGATCACATTCCATCTTTAATCTCTGTATTCTGCCGATTATTTACAGACATCATTCCCCTGCATTTTCTACCCTCCATAACGAAATATTTAAGCAATATTTCGTTTTGTTTTGCATGAAATGTGCTTCCAACCTTGAATATCTATAACATCACATAAATATGAATAAAGTTTAGAAATATATCTCTAGCTTATCAGATTAAGCTTGAAGCTCATTCCAAATGAAGAAGGATTCAAAGCTTTAAGCTTGAAGCTTACAGAAAATCAAGAAAGATTCGAAGCTTCTCCAAATCAAGAAGATTCGAAGCCGTAAGGTTAAAGCTTATGCCTAATCTACAAGGAGTTGAAGTTTACCCGGAGGGGAGCGTTATGCCTTCCATTTGCATAAACCAACTCCTAAAACCCCTACTCTCTCTGTTACATCTAAGAGTAAACACGACTAGGTTAAAAACTTATAAAAATAAATATTTACAATGTATCCTGAAGATTAATTTGAACATAAATCAATGTATTGCATAGTATCGAACCTGGAAGAGTAATTACCTCCACATGCTGAAAAGACTGTGAGTAAACCCCGGAAAAGCTTTACCACCATCATCGAAATGGAAATAACATAGTATAAGGGTAAATCCCTGTTATAGATACGTTGAATCCGAACCAAGCAAAAGGTTGAGCAAACCAGCCTTACAGGAGGTGGAATCCAGCTCCCAAACCCTCATGGAGCAGAGCTCCTCTCCAAATGTAACAATAAACTCTACAGAATCAAGTTCTCAGTAAAAACCACAAAGCAACGTATGATGTTATAAATGCACAGTTCAGGTGGAGGCAGTTTGCATGACCACCTACTCGTCTCTTTCTTTGCCTTGAGTTGGCATTCATGCAGAAATGTGGATCTAAAACATACGATAACCAACGTGAATGATGGATGCCCATTCTGAAATAAAAGCTAAACAAAATACGGCCATAGAGAAGGATGAAAAGATCACGGTATCTGGGAAGCAGACAGAGGACAACCAGATCATGCCAACATTTAAGACGCGATGGCCCAAAACCCAGCGTGAATGACAGATGCCCATGCTGAAATAAAAGTTGAACATAGTGCGTCCATAGAGAAATATGAAAAGATCACGATATCTGGGAAGCAGACAGAGACGTCGTGACGCCATCGCGCCACCGGCTCCTAGGGCATAGGAGCCAAGGCACGCATCACCACGCATGGCGCCAATCAGAATCAAGAAAAATAACATATTAACATTTAACACAATGCTTGATTTTTCGAAAACAAAGGTTCCAACATTGCCTCGAGCCTCCCTTGATGAACAAGCACCCCGACTAATGCCCCCGGACGAAATACTCTATGTCAAGGACACAATAATTTTAGGGAGGAATATTATTCCATTTAACAAAAGTTAGAACTTTGGTTAAAAAGGCCCTTAGTTATATCCTTCAAAATCAGAAGCTTTATTTCAATGAAGGAAGAATACTTTTCCATTTTCCAAATGGTAGAACTTGTTTAAAAGGTCCCCTTATTATATCATTCAAAATTGGGAACTTTATATCATTAAAACATAAATTTAAGGATTAATGTTATTCCATTTTTCATCATGTTGTTTATATTTTTTTTATTTCGATATATCATAAATTGGATGGATAAATATTATTCATTTTAAAAAATGTGGACTTTTTAAAATTAATCATAAATTAGATGAACAAATATGATTCATTTTAAATAAGTAAAATTAGGAGAAAAGCTGCTTAATACCTACCTCTTAAAAAAACATGGTAAAAAAAAAATATTTTAAATTGTAAAAGTTAATAGATAAATATTATGCCTACATTAATTTTACTTTCAAATAAAAAATAATACATGTATGGACTTTTTTTTTTGCCTATTTGTGTTTTATAACTTTTCATTTGACAAAGAGTATAAGGTGTGAGGGATTGGGATGTTAATAGTTTTTATATGTATTAACAAATAATATATGCATTAAATTTTTTAGACTATTTGTTTCCTATAATTTTATGTGTTAGTTATGTTGGTTTTGTAAAGTATTTCTTTAGTTTAATAATTTTATTGTTTTTAATTGAAAATTAGGTTTATGTATCATAGACTATATAACAAGAAAAAATAAAAAAGTTCTTCTAAACTTAAACACACAAAAAACCAAAAAATGTTATTATTGGAATAAAAACACACAAAAAAATACATAAAATCTGATGTTTAACAATTGTAAAATATATCCACAATAATTAAAGAATATATTTACAATAATTACTTTAAATTTTTAAAAAATTAATAACGAATTTATTCAAATGATATTTTAGTTAATTTTTACTAAGCATACCATACCCTTTATTTTAATCATTCTAAGTATCATTGAAAATGATAAAGAAAAAGCTATGATATAAAAAATAAATAAATAAAATCTAACACATAAGGTTGCGATTGGGAGATTGTAATTGGTAATTGTTTATAGTTTTGCAGACATAGTTTATATCAATTATTTCAAAAAGATTGATGCATCATGACCCAACAAAAGCGCTAAGGTAAGATGAACGAAGTCTATCATTTACGCTGTCATATCAGTGACCATTAGAAACCCTACAAGTAGCATATAAAACACTAATCATGTCCATGTTTTTTTAAGTGTATATCCAATATGAGCCTATAATTATATCTCATATATGTGTTAAGCTAGTTAAATAAATATTAGAAGTATATTCGTTTTAATTTAATAGTATAAATATTATGTATCTACAATTATGTGTATTTTGGAATTGCTTAGCAGATATGCAATTACAACTGTTGAACTCAACTAGATGAGTAGATGTAGCATACTAGACTCCTAAAGAGGAAGCCTAGTTCTCACTGATGTGAATAAACTTGACATTGTTAACAAGCTTGTTGAAGTTTTGCTACCGTAACCAACTTTACGAAACTTATCGGACTTGCTCGAGACTCACGGGTCAAACTTGGCTCAGCTTAAAAATGCGTCTGATTTAATCCAACAATGAGCAAAACTCTAACCTACCCATCAATAAAACTCATGGGACCCGTTCGACAATAGAGAAAATACTTCATTATGCTCAAAATATTTCATGAATTTTCACCAAATCCGAGTTTTGTAATGTGGCTTTAAAAGTTGGGAAAAAATCACTTGTTATTCGAGATCAAAGAAAAATAATAATAAAAACAATCCTCGCATGAAATACTTTCTAATTTGTATACGTCCAAACAATGAGTTGGATGAAGAGGCTTATTCCTATACATATAACTGTAAGAATACAACAAATTGAGTATGAGCTGTGCCTACTTTGTGCAATTTGTATTTTAAATGAAATCCCCGTTAAAAGCCCAAAACTATAACTGCAACATTGGTGGGAAAGAAGAAAGTCAGTAGAAGAATGAGAATTTTCCTGACTGCAATTATAGCAAAAGAAATAATTAATCACCTGGTATTAATTTGTACTCGAGTGCGTGAATAAAACTCTTTTCAGGTTGTAGGCCGGCCACTATATGGTTGTTATAGTAAAAACGAAGAACATGCATAAATTACTTTACCCAATCGCCTGAATTGAAGATTACAGAGCTAACCCTCGTCAATGGAGCAAGTGACTTGGTCTCGTTTCAAAACCGTCGGCATAATCCTCTAAACTGCTTTTGAGACCTGACAGCTTCGCTTTCTCTAAACCGCGTTCGTCACCTAATAGCCCATTTGGGAAATCTTACACATGTTACACCGTCATTAACTCTAGAAGTTTGAGTATAACCACCACAATGACAAATGCGGAAGCACCTAGAATAGTTGATAAATCCAACAGTACCCTACTGACCAGCTACGAAGCAAACACATCGGCGAAAACCCTTTCTAGGCAATGGCAGAAGAAAGAACCCCAAAAATGAATGAGAAAAAAGCCTTGCCAGTGTTTCCCACCGCCGCCCCTCCGACGCCATTAAAAACAGCTCATTACACCCACTTCAAACTTACATTGTGCGGGAATTATAACACTGTACAATGCATTTAATTCGACGAGCCAGCATACGCCCCGACCTACAATAACCCTACCAGGAGAAAAGACCCGCAATAACCCTATGATCACGAAGAGTTGCTGGGAAAATACCCTGTCCGACGGTGATAAAGACGATCATGGTGCCATTAAATAGGTGCAATATTAAACAACTGCCACGATCGCGCCTCCCATTAAAACTTGTTATTCAATTGGACACTGTAGTACGCTCGCTGACGGGGCTCGCCGCCGGGTCCTAGGGCACAAGACCCCAGGTGGACATCACCTCCACGGGCCCAATAAAAAACCAAATAAACACGAATGTTAGAAAACCAAAAAAATAAAATTATTTTAAACCATAGTTCCAACTTTAGGCAACCATAAAAATTTCAAAAATCCTGCACACTAATCCATCAACCTTAATCATATGTGTCAGGGACATAACAAGGACATTATATGTTTAACTACCAGGAGAAACCCAATAGTTGTTATTGAAAGAAATGTCGATGTAGCTATCGAGCATTGTTTCCCTCTAACATAAACTATACACCTCATAGATTCAAGGCCACTTGGAAGAGTATTCCACTATTGGTGTAGCGAACCATCATAGCTTGCAAGCTACAAGGAAAAATATGTTTAACATGCTCATGTAAATTTCCGATCATCAAATCAAGACCTTGGCAACCCAAGATTGCAATCGAAAATCTACAAAGTATACCCAATTTATGCACTAGAATAGACAATAATCCATAAGTGGAGTTGGCAAGTTGGTCAAAATTTCTTCATTACCATTTCAACTGACGCATAGGATGGAAGAACCACGTTGGTACCTGAGGAGGAATAATTGATAGTGGAGTCGGCAGGCTGGTTAGATTTTAGCATGACCGTTTCAACTGGTGTGTCAAATCTCATTACCGTCTAGTAGAGGCACAAGTCTTATGATTGCTAACAGGGGCTCCTTCATTATGGATTTGAAACTCATGCATAGGTTCATCATTGTGTGTTGAAAGTCTCATTGCAATAATGAATTTCATTGGTTAAACTTTTGTGAACATTATACGATAACGCTTGAAAATTCCTTCCATTGTCACCCGTGTGGAATATCATTGTGAAGGTATCACACTCTCATCAATGAAATTGAGAATTTGAAAAGATAATTGTGCCAACAATATCGAAGCTTAAGCAGACATTGGAAAATGTGTTTGGGTCTTAGAAGAGAAGTTATGTCGAGAGAATAAAGTTATTAAGATGTCTCAGACATTGTTACTTATGAGACAACGGAGCCATTTCGCATCAACACCCACATGAGTAGTCTAGATCTAATGTTGTTGGATGGACCTACACACCAAACCACACAAGTATTGGAAAACAATAACATGGAGCATCTGAGAGAAGGCACATTTCAAAGCCTCTCTATCTACTACCTTTGAAATTATTATCGGAAGTTTGTGACTTTTTTTTGCTTTTGCCATTATGTCCACATCAAACACAAAACCAATGTTGCCATAATAATTCCTTGGAAGATATTATTAAGTGGTCATAAACAAAAGGCATTGATCATAGACGTCGAAGCATTCAACAACATTCTGATGATGAGTCGAGCAGAGCTTGAAGTAGCATGTGAAGATTTAAACAATTTTATTGTCTTGTCTCTTGATAGATGGTCTGTAAAGGCATATTGAAATTTTCATAACTATTGAAGCATGCACTTTTCCAGAAAATATTGGGCCAGCCATTTAGAGATTTATTTCCAAAGAAAGGTGGTAGACATGGTAAAGTTGAATCACATAAACATTGTCAAAATTGTTGGGATATTGTACAACAAATGAGTCATCCACATGAATTCTTGTGGTTGAATATGTTTCCAATGGGACACTGTACGAGCATCTTCATTATGGCAAGCCAACACAGTTAAGCTCGTATGCTCAAATGAAAAGTATAGTAGGAGTGGTGCATGTGTTGCAATACATGGACCATGAAATCATACATATCGTTGTTATTTTGCACTTGGACTTCAATGCCATATACTTGATAGAATACTTCTCGCCACAGTTGGCAGACTTTCAAATATGGGAATCCATATTTGCAAAGAGAAAAAGGAGGTCAATATTCAAGGGAAGTGAAACTTTGGCTCGTCATTCTATATAATATTCATAGAGAGAGAGCGAGACCTCCTATCACTATGTTATACAATGCGGTGAATGTAGAGGTAATGGGAAAAATCACGGATCTAGTCTCACAACCTCCAATGCTTCATGGTTATGATGTTAATTCTAATTACCGTAAGGTCACTGATCTAACTACCCGTACTGTTAATTCGATTGACCATACCATGAAACCTCTCTTGCTCTAATGACATTTTATATTATCAATTTTCAGTGTGTTTTTCATTAAAACGTTTAATCTTCTCAAGGCAGCCAAAGCATTTTTTTTTTGTAATTGCTGCAAATTCTATTAAACTAGGAGAAGTAAAAATACAGAAACAGTCACAGTCTGAGGTGGTCTTATTAGAAGATTCCAACCTTGAAAATCGACATAGCCGTGGTCGTTCATACCCAAAATAAATAAATAAACCCTGCTTAGTATAGGGAGACTAGGGTGAACAAGTAGAGTAGTCGAAGCCATGAAGGCTATAGAGAAACTAAAAGTCTGGTGCAGAGCAAAATAAACAGAAGTTAGAAAATGAACCACAGAAAAAACGTTCTTAACCGGTTGCAGAAGGAGTCTCGGCATCAGAAGGAATTTCCTCCAAGATGGGGCAGCTGTAGCAAGTGGTGTCCTCTTCATTCCTTGCAGGTGGCAGAGTGCCTTTCACATGTGGCAGAGTGTTCTTCACTGGAGGCCGGGTGTTGCGAGGAGGGAGCTTGATGGGCAGAGGTGAAGTCTTTCTGGTTCTGAGAACGTAGCTAAGGCATACTACTTTAAATACAAAGTTGTTGAAGGCTCATCCATCGAAGGTGAATGAGCATGTATAGTTGTGTCCTTTAGTGCTTTGTTCATTCATACACAGTCGTCCAATAGCCTAATAGTGTAGGAATGGCGAAGAAGGCAAATTCTTTGTAATTATGTATTAAATTAATATGTCTAAATCATATGTAAATTTAACAAATATGTGTTGGTTAATGTGTGATGTGCAGAGCCAAAAAATGAGGAAGTTCGATAAAATTTATTGCAATCTAGGTGCAGAAGAGCGTAAAACCTAGATGGAAAAGTTGCAGGGGGATGAATTAAGTTAATAAAAAAGTAACTAATATGAATTTTTTCTTGAATTTTAGTAATACCATACTTAAAAATATTTGCTAATATGTTTCAAACAATTTAATTCACACATATGTTGAATGTTATCTAGGGACTGACAACAACAAAACGGAATGCCATCATAAGAAAAAACAAATTATGGAAGATGTAAATGATGATGAATTGGTCATTGGTTTATCTGCAATGGCGCTATATGTTAATGAAGGGGGGAGGGGTGGAACATTTATAAAACTACAAGGGATATAGTGGAAAGAACATATAAACGTACTTCCACTTATAGTACATAAATCTATCCAATGATTTCAAGAATCGTGTTATATATACACTATAGGAGGCGTTTCTAGAGAAATGGTCAATGGGACCTGTCAGACTTGCAATAGAAAAGACATACAACAACAAAAAATCATTCAAAAAGTAATATTCCTAAACATGTTTTTATACAATGTGTATCTACTACACCAAAGCATTCCTATATTAATATATATTTTGTTATATTTATTTTTTATATTAGTATAAATTTAGTTTAATGCCATTTTAAATTTTCAGGAAGATTACAAAAATATCAAAGGATAAACGAGGTGATATCTAAAATATGCCAGTAGGGATGTCCAAAAAAGTGTACACGGAAATGGTAAAGGAAATGTACATAATTGTATCACAAGAGGATCCTTCTCAACAACAACGTGCTTCAAATGTATGAAATCATTGAATTTTTCTATTATGTACATGTAATTAATTAATTTAGCATTAAATATTAATTTTCAATTGTTTTGTTGCATAAAAGAAAACA
The DNA here is from genome assembly GCA_027924585.1 of Larix kaempferi. Lineage (NCBI taxonomy): Eukaryota > Viridiplantae > Streptophyta > Pinopsida > Pinales > Pinaceae > Larix > Larix kaempferi. Next base: position 7,510,918 of record BSBM01000779.1, on the reverse strand, counting down.
AAATGGAACCCATTCAACATATAAGATAGGATGACAAGGAAAAAAGGGGTTGATAGCAAAGTTTGTGAGTAGTTGTGATTTCCTTATAACATCTTAAGATTTCATATTGGTTGTGATTTTTATATTTTAATTTTTTAATTTACACCGACCATCCTTGGATGTCTTCAAACAAGTTTTAACATACAAAGAAGAGCCATTAAAAGAATTGATTGACATTGGGTTAAGTATGTGTTGTAAGTATATGTTGGCCTATCAAAAATTAATTGTGGAATTTGTGAGTATCTCTGTTGTTAAATACTTCTCTCATTTTATAATCAATGGAACAACACAAATATTTTATATTAAATCTATGATTTGTTATGGGGTATAAGACTTGCAAGAAACAAAGTGTGGAGTGGTGCCAATATAAGAGTTGTTGAGAGAAGACATGAGAATTTTTTTGAAAGAATGTGTACCATTCAAGACTCAATTATTTCTATGGTATGCCGCTTTTCAATTCACATTCATATATATTGTTTATTTTATTTTTCATTAATCCCACTAATGTAGATACACTCATTACACTTTAATTTTGTGTTTGTAGATGGAAGTTGAAGAATAGGAAAACAATTGATAAAATCAACAAAACATTCGACCAAATAACCTAAGTCATGCAAGTGGATCAAGCACTGACAACAGTTCCAGCGAAAAATAATAATCAATATATTTGAATGTTAATGCAAGTTGTTGTATATTGTGAAATAATTGTCTGTGAAAATTGTACATTTTTGTATAATGTATTGGACATAGTGTCCCTATTGAAAGACAACGGGTTACCAATAAGTGTAACAATTACAAGCATGTTGACATTTTAATTATTGTGCACTTTATGTTGTCCAATTTTCTATGACAAAGGGCCACTTATTCATATATGATAAAATAAGTTTCTTTTTCTATTGCATTGTCCAATGTCGTTGTGAAATGTTACATCGATGATTAAATATATGGACACTAAATATTGCAATATATGCAAAAATTTATGATATAACAAATTAATCCAAACATATTATCCAAACGCAAAAAATAAAAATAAAATTATATGAATATTATTATAAAAAATATCTCTATTTTTTATGAATAATGGAATTTAAAACAATAAAAATAAAATATAGATATTCCAATGGGATGTCAGTGGTCATTGTTCAATAAAGGGAAAATGAATATTGGTGCTTTTGATCATTTTAATTGCATCGATGCGTTTGATGGCATATAGCGTCGGTGCGTTTACACCCAAAAAGCATCGATGTAACAATACTCGTTGTTTTCCACAATGCTTTATTATCATTACAACCTAGTGCTTTCTTCATAATTGCACTGAGCGCTATTATATCGTGACTGCACCATTGAATTTAAAAATGACTCGAAAGTCAACGTCCCAGTCAACTCTATTGATGCATTTTTCTTTTCTTAGTACACCAATGCTTCTGATAGTACTTAAGCACCGATGCTATATCTAGTTTACCGGAACAGTGCATACATCTTTATAAAGCATCGATAACGTTAAAATATTTTATGCATGCCAGCACCATATTTATTGACAAGCATCGATGAGCGTCAGGACTTTTAAGCTTTTGGTGTTTCCCCGGTGCATGTTGTTATTTAAAGGCCCCAGGACGTTAAGTGTTTGTGTGCATTGATGCGCTTTAATCATTGAAGCGCACCAATGAAAAAATATCCGCTAAAGCCTCCAACCGCAGAGATTTCTTAGTTATACTAAATTTTTGTAAAAACATCTGCTAAAACATTCTGTACCATTTGCAGAGGTTGTAGTGGAGGCTATTTTTTAAATTTTTGACCAATATTGTAACACTAAAAACCTTCGCTACAGGGCCTTTTCCTTTTAGTGTTTCTCCAATTTTATCCAAACTTCTAAGATCCAACACTCTTATTTTACTTCACTCAAAAATAAACAACAAAATTCTTCATCATTTGTGGAACATTTCTATTGTGCAGAATGTAACTTGCTCTAATTTTTTCCAAACTTCTAAGACCCAACCCTCTTATTTCACTTCACACAAAAGTAATTAAACAACAAAAGTCTTCATCATTTGTGGAATATATCGCTAGATGGTGCTTTTTCATCTACAATAAAATGAATTGTCATAACTAAACTAGAATGTTCGATGACAAGTTTCTAATAAATTATATGATCTAGGTGGATATTGGTGGCCACACGCCTATTCCACTTGGGGCCCCAACAGTGTTCTTTCAGTTTCCTTAATTATAGCACAACTTACTATTTTTAGCAGTTTTTTCGAGTCCTAAACTTCTAGAGCCGTTTTAAGGCCCTAAATGACGTTTTTTTGAAAAAATCTTTTTCTAGCGAATGTAATTCAAAGACTCAACATTCACAATTATTAGCATAGTCCTCAGATAGATCTTTCTAATGAGGTATCATGCGCGTCAAACGAAGATCGTATGCCAAAGTTACGACGCCGGGAAATTGATGTACCAATTTACCCCAACTAGGCCCATAGTGAGGCATTTTCATCTCCTAGGGTTAGGTTTTTGGATGTTTAGGGTTTTCCTTTGTTTCTCAATGATAGATAGGCTTTGAACCGCATTGTAAATCAGAGTTCAGAGGCCGGTGGCCGCCACATCTCTTCTCAAAGATAAGCTACCAACGCTCTAGCTAGTTTATTCCATTCTATCTGTAAGCATATTTTCATTATGTGATATTAATGAAATGAAGTCTTATTTCTGCTGCATCTTTGTGTTTATGTGTATTTCTGTAATTCCTCACGTTCCTTCATAAGTTTGAATCAGTGGTATTAGAGCAGATCTGCTCTTCCTCGATCCTTCCTTGCATGTCCCCAACGAGGTCGGGGTATAAGGAGTTAGGGCTCGACCTTGTTGAACCCTTGCAAGATCAGCCTCGCAAACCCCGACGGCCGCCCATGGTGGACGAAAATAAAGACGAGGGAGCAGGAGATCCTATCAAAATATTGCTTGAGGGCCCTCAAGAAACAAAGGAACGCGATGATAGATAACTTTTCCCAAATCCTTCAACAACTTCCCAGCAGCAGCCATTCTAGAGGTGCAACCCCTTTTAAGGTACAAGTAAACTTTGACATTCCCATATTTGAAGGCCAAATAAATGCAGACGTCGTAAATAGATGGTTGAATCTGTTAGAAGGGTACTTCTCAGTGCATGAATTTTCCAACCGGGAAAGGATCACTTTTGCACTCCTCAAAGCCACCCCCCATGTCAAGGCATGGTGGGAAACCTACTGTGAGCAGACGGACGAGAGGGCATCCTCTCTGTTTTCGGCCGCACCCACTTGGAATTCTTTCCTGAGATGCCATCAAGGAACAATATTATCTCGTGGGAAGCTATGAGGACAAGTACATACAATGGACTACGCTGCGGCAACAAAGGGATCAAGATGTGCATGAGATGACGAATATGTTCCATACCTTGTGCAAAAAATTGGGTATCAAAGATTCAGAGAAACATTTGGTTCTGAAGTACCGCAGTTGTCTACACAGACACATTCAGGAGGAAATGGAGTTCCTCGACATCTCCTCGCTTGGCGTAGCATATCATGAGACCAGGTTCAATTATGCCTTTGTAACTCATCAAGCACCAATAATTTGACCAACCCATGATGAAAGATGATGTGACTAGTATGGTCCGGGTGGTTTCAAACCCTGGTCGCCATTTTGGATAAACTCTTTAGAAAATAGAAGGGAATGTTAAGCTTTGAAATTCCTGCAACATGTGTTATGACTCTCATGTGGTACACAAAAATGGTAGCAAATCTCCCTTCACATGTTATGTATCTCTGCAGCACCCCCAATACATCTCATCATTGCTCCTTAAGAAATTTTCGGGGAATTCTCTTGCTCCAATAGTGGTTTCTATGCTGTGGAAGGAGAAATTGGTTTTAGTCGACCTCAATTGGATGCTTTTTAAACCATCTTTCCCCCTCTGTGGTCAATCCTGTTGCTGCCGCGATAGATTCTTCTGAGACTGTGAATTTGACTGTTATGAATTCTACCTTTCAGCCATCAAAGTTGTGAGCGAATCGCTCAGTGACTTCCACATTATATCCCTGTATTTTCTCAAAGAAGGCATACCACCCCACTTCATTTATCATTTTTTCACCATGGGGGAGATTTTCGTCCCAATCCATAGTCACAGGTTTGAACCTGTAGAGCTTTACTCCTGGCTTTCTCATTTGGATAGTTGTTGTCTGAGATGAACACCTGTAGAATAGAAGATATCTAGAACAAGTTTAACACAAGTTAGTCTCAAAAGATCATAATTAATGTGCATGGACACAAGATCATGGCCCTTCAAACCTGATTGGACAACTCTTAGGTAGTGATATTTCAAATTCATTATTCTTGTCTTCCAACTCTAATTGTAAGCTTGTCTAGAGTAGGTCCATAGTCTTCTCTTGTTCTTTTAGTTGGATCTATATATTTTCTTCTCTTCTTTTAGTTTCCTCTAACTAGATTTTTAGATCAATATTAGCCCATCTAGTCTCCTCAAGATCTTTAGGGTCTACACCAATCTCTTCTTGTACTTTTGCTAATCCGATCTTTAATTTTTTGATTTCATCATTTTGATCTTCCAGCTTATCTTGTAAGTCTTTTTTCTTGAGTTTTAATTTCATGAATAAGGCCTTTGTCTCCTTTTGGTATTTTTCAAATGCTCCCATAATCTTCTTTCTAAGACTTGAATTGGATTTGACATCCCTATCCAATAGAGTACATGCAAATGCCTCTTTGACTTTCAATACGTATTCCTTCTAATTTTTTGTAAGTAGAATCTCAATGTCATCACATTCAGAATCAAAAGAGTCCTTACCTTTACTTCCATTCAAAGCTTGTGCCTCCTTCTCTTCTTGTTTTTCATCTTCAGATGTCTTGACATTTGTTTCCTCATTTATGTCTTGAACATTCCTTTGATATTCTTCTTCTAACTTGAACCAAAGATCTTTGGATGAAGTGTACTCACCAACATTCAGTATTTCCTTCTCAATTTGAGATAAGCCACTTATGATCAAGCTTAGTGCCTTTTCATTTCTTTCATGTAACTTCTTAGTTATTGCTTCCTTCGGTCTGCCTTTTGGAGGAGTGTAACCATCCTTAATTGATTTAAAGATATCATATCCCTGTGCCTGTATATAAACTCTCATTCTAATGCTCCAATATTTATAATTTGATCCATTAAACAATGGAACTCCATCTTCCAAATAAGCATCCATGATCTACCTTCCACTTGTGTCTATGGATCCCTTCAAGCTTGCTAGGCTTATGATGAAGGCTGGCTCTGATACCAATTGTTAGACACAATGGCTCACTGAGAGGGGGGGTGAATCAGTGAGCTTGCACTTATTAACAATTTCAACTTCTTCTCTCAAATCTTATATTATTAATTACAAATTCACTTCAATATCATATTCATCAATAAACTATATCACATGTCATTCATTAAGCAAGACACATTATCATCAACACATTACAAGAGACAAGATATAAGCTTTGTAAACTCTTTATAATTGGAGACTTCAATCTCTAGAATGGGCTACAACCCAAAGGTGGCACCACCCACCAGATGATTTAGTCAGCTACAACTAAATGGGATGCACCAACACCCAAACAAACATAGATTTACAAACAATATTTCAAAATCTTCTTGAGTCTGCAAATTACATCATCAAATTACTGTCATTATCTAATCAATGACCTACTGCCAGCAATCACATCACCATAATTCTGTCCACAACAAAACTGCCATCATTGTTGCTGCCCTATCTTCATCCTGTCCAAACACTTCATCATGTTCATAAGCAGATCATTCTTTTCATAATTAGCATCCCATTCTGTCCATTACATATTCGGTGAAGCCCCAAAAGAAATCAGAAGAGTACAAATAAAAACATTGTTACTCCTGGTGAAACATTGTTGCTCTTGCTAGCCACCAAAATTCTCCTTAGGCATCTTCTTCTAACACCCGTGAATCAGAGCTCTCTCAACTCCTCTGAATCCTTCCACTCACTCATCAAATTAGAACTTGTCTTCTTTATTTATACTTGTTCTTTCCATGTAATTAGGAGGTCGACTTGTCTTTTCTTATTAATTCAAATAATTCAAATGATATTTTTATTTCCATGTTATCCTTAACAAATACATATATATATATATATATATATATATATATATATATATATATATATATATATATATATAGACATATATATATTGTTAAATTTTGAGCATTAATTCAACATACTCTAGGATCTTTACTGAGAGAATAACATGTACAACATATCAAGTATAACAATGCATATCAATCACACCAAGCAATATCACATGAGACAATAGACACACAGAGTTTAACTGGGGAAAACCATAAAGGTGAAAAACCCCACAACTTCCTTAGAGATAGAAAGAGTAATGATACAACCAAAGTACAAGAGATAGTCTTCTCCTAGCAGCTACTCCTCCTCCTCAACTAGTGCGCCACTTTTTGAGTGATGTAGAAGTGATTAATGAGATGAACAAATAGAGATCTCCCGCTCTCTATTTATACTTGTTCCGACTTGCCTAATACACTAACAGGGCCGACTTCTCTAGAAGAGTCTAATAACCCATGGTTAGAATAATCCGGTCCGACCCCACGCTTGGTGGTCTAATACCCCATCACAGCAAGTTACGACACTTGCGACACTTGTCAATACAAATGACAACACTTCCGTATAGAGGAATAATAACATCTCTATAGGAGTAAAATATACATAGGTGAAATACAGTCCGAAGTTACATATACATAAACACTCCCTCTTAACTAGGAAGGTATTTCTCGACACAGATCGGCTAGCACAAGTCTTCTTCTCTGGATCATCGTCAACGAATCATCGTCCTCGAATCATCTTCATCGTCACTGTTGCTGCTATCTCAATCAATATCCAATCTACTCGTCATAGGAAGTTCTACAGAGCCAGTCCTTTTTCATACTAGATGTAGGCCCACCACCTATAGGTATTCATCATCACTGGCCATACTGTGGAATCCTCAGGACTGATTACGTGCATCAACAAAACCTCGAAAGAGCATCCCAAGACTTATTACGAGCTTACTGCTCAACCTATCGGATCTCCCAGGATCTTTTACATGTTGACCTTCACAAAACCTACTGAGAGCATCCCAGGATATTATGAGCACACCGCTCTACCTGTCTGTATCTCGATAGAGCATCCCAGGCTGTTACGAGCACACCGCTCTACCTATCCAGATTTTCAAGGATATTTTCTATGTGAACTTTCGCAAAACCTACTCAGAGCATCCCAGGATGTTATGAGCACACCTCTCTACCTATTTGGATCTCGATAGAGCATCCTAGGATGTTATGATCACACCGTTCTACTTGTCCGAATTTTAAAGGATCTTTTCTATGCGAAACCGTAGCAAAACCTACTCAGAGCATCCCAGGATGTTACGAGCACGCCGCTCTACCTATATGGATCTCGATAGAGCATCCCAGGATGTTATGAGCACACCGCTCTACCTGTCGCGATTTTAAAGGACCTTTTCTATGCTACCTACACAACCTGTCCACGGCCATAGAGTATCAACCCGATACTCACCATACATCATCCTGATGTACATCATCACATGATCAACCTGATCATCATCATAACATCAACCTGATGCATATCATCTGGAGCAACATCCTGAAGCTCATCATCTGTGATCATCCTCATCACCATCATAACATCATCCTGATTCATATCATCTGGAGCAACATCCTGAAGCTCGTCATCTGTGATCATCCTGATCAAACAATATATCCATCTGATGCATACAAAGTATCTACCTAATACATATCATCATACATGATCTACCTGATCATACAATGCATCCACCTGATACATACATATGTACATGATCTACCTGATCATAAAATGCATCCACTTGATACATACATAAGTACATGATCTACCTGATCATACAATGCATCCACCTGATACACACATAAAAATACATGATCCACCTGATCATACAATGTATCCACCTAGTACATAAATACATGATCCACCTGATCATATCAAGCATCCAAAATGATGCATACACAAATATATCAAGCATCCAACATGATGCATATACAAATATATCAAGCATCCAACATGATGCAAATACAGAGCAGTAACTGGAGCATCGTCCTGATGCTCATCATCCAACGCTTACATCCACAACCATGGGAAGGATCCTCCTCTCACCATGCTTGGAATGGCTCCTGCAAATTTGTCCATCACTTCTTCCTCGAAGTGTCATCAATCTGAAGAACACCAAGCCTCTCTCTGAAGTACTCAAACTTCACTCTAGCTAGTGGTTTCGTCAACACATCTGCAACCTGCTCATCCGTCGCAACATACAGGAGATTCATTGCTCCTCTCTGCACCATATCCCTGATATAGTGATATTTGATCTCAATGTGCTTCGACCTGTCATGGAACACCGGATTCTCAGATAGCTTCACACAACTCTGGTTGTCACAAAAGAAACCAGTAGCCTCCAACGGGAGATCAAATAACTCAGATAGTAGCTTCCGGAGCCATACTGCCTCACAACTAGCCGAACAAGCTGCAACATACTCTGCCTCGGTTGTACTCAGTGCTACGCATGACTGCTTCCTACTAAACCAAGAGATCACACCCGATCCCATACTGAAGCAACACCTAGATGTGCTCTTCCTATCTGCAGCACTGCCTGCCCAGTCTGAATCAACATAACCCTGTAGGTTAAAATTTTGATTCGCATCATACTTGAGCCCATAATCAATTGTACCCTTCAGGTACCTCAGAATATGCTTTACAGCAACCAGGTGAACACCCCTAGGATCCGTCAGGAACTGGCTCAATGTGTTCACCGCAAAGAAAATATCTGGTCTAGTGTTCATCGGGTACACCAAGGACCCAATCATCTGACGATTCACCGTGACATCAACCGGATCAGATGAAGCATCACACAGAAGCTTCAGGTTCGATGCCATAGGTGTGGCCATGGCCTTGCAGTCCATCATCCTGAACCTCTTCAGGATCTCTACTGCATACTTCCCTTGTTTAAGGAAGATCCCATCTACACTCTGCCACACCTCCATGCCCAGAAAATAGTGCATCATCCCCAAGTCCTTCATCTCGAACTCGGTAGCAAGATTCCTCTTGGTATCGGCAATCAATCCATCCTCACCTGTAACAAACAAGTCATCCACTTACATAAGTAATATCACAGGATTTCCTTCCTCAACCTTGTAGTAAAGGTTCGAATCTGCTTTACTCTTGTTAAAGCCCAAACTGGATAGAAAGTTGTCTATCCTCCCATACCAAGTCCTAGGAGCTTGCTTCAAGCCATACAAGGCTTTCTTCAATCTGCACACATATGACTCTCTGTCATGTGTCTCAAAATCAAGTGGCTGCTCCACATACACTTCCTCCTCGACTACACCATTCAAGAAAGTTGTCTTGACATCCATCTGGTGTATCTTCCATTTCATCACTGCAGCCAGGGCAAGTACCAATCTGATGGAAGTGTACCTGGCTACAGGAGCAAAAGTCTCTTCATAATCAATCCCTTCTTTCTAGGAGAAGCCACGAGCTACAAATCTCGCTTTGTATTTCTCTATGCTGCCATCTGTAGCATACTTGATCTTGTAGATCCATTTGGAATTCACAACCGACTTCCCTTTAGGTATTGGGACTACATCCCAAACATCATTCTTCATGATCTACTGGTATTCCTCGACCATGGCATCCTTCCATTCTTTCTTTTCTGCTACTTCTTCATAACTGGAAGGTTCTTTGTTCATAATATCACAGAGTAGGGAAACATAACTAGTATGTGATCTAGTCCTCTTGCTTTCTCTGCGTTCTTCTTCTGGAATACCATATCTTTCTGCATCTTGAATGAGCTCTCTAGCCCATGCAGGCTTCCTCTTGTGAGAGTTCTTCTCACGGGGTGGATCTACAGGTATTTGCGGATCTTCAACTTCACGAACTGCTTCTAAAATTGCTTCATTCATGGCGGTGTCTTGAAATCTGGTTTCCTTTGGTTCTTCGTGATCTTCAACAGGTGTCTTTCTTGACTTGATGAAAGCTGAGTCTTCATCAAATGTTATATCCCTGCTGACATCAATCTTCTTGAACCATGGAAAGTATATTATGTAAGCCTTCGAGCTTTCACTGTACCCCACAAAGATGCCCTTCTTTCCTGAAGGATCTAGCTTTGTCCTCTTTTCCTTTGGAATATGTGTATATAGTAGACAACCAAATATTCTGAGATGGTTGACTTCAAGTTTCTAACCAGAGAATGCCTCTTCTGGTGTCTTGTTGTCCAAAATCTTGTGAGGTTTTCTATTCTGCACATATATAGCTGTCCTAGCTGCTTCTGCCCAAAGATGCATAGGCAAATCCTGGTCATGCAGCATTGCCCGTGCTGCTTCCATAATTGTTCTATTATTCCTTTCTGCAACTCCATTTTGTTGTGGATTGTAGGGAGCAGTCAACTCCCTCTTAATCCCTGAATCACTGCATAGCTTCTTGAAATCACCTGAAGTAAATTCTCCACCATTGTCAGATCTGAATGTCTTGATCTTCTTATCAGTTTGATTTTCCATCAAGGCTTTGAATTCCTTGAACTTATCAAACACTTCATCTTTATTCTTCAAGAAATAAACCCAAGTCTTCCTAGAGAAATCATCAATGAAAGAGACATAGTATACATACCCACTCAAAGAACTGGATGACATCAGACCGCATACATTAGAGTGGATAATCTCCAAGATTCATTTTGCTTTGCTTTCACTGCTTGGAAATGCCTTCTTAATGTTCTTTCCTTTTGCACATCCTTTGCAAACACCTTCATGCTTTGTCTTGATTTCAAGAAGACCCTCTACAGCTTTGCTTGCAATTGGTAGTGCTCTATAGTGCACATGTGCAAGCCTTCTATGCCAAAGTTCACTTGGATTCATGGATTTATGTACCATGGCATGTTCAAGTTGTCCCTTCAATTTGTACAATCCTCCCTCTTGCTCTCCAATCACTACTACATCATCTATAGTTTTACCCTTTGGCCACATTAGGACTTGGCCATCTACAAATGCAACCCTCATGCCTTTTGCATCCAATGCAGATATAGAGAGTAGGTTCTTTTTGAGCCCAGGTACATATAGAACATCTTTCATCTTCAAGGACTTCCCAGAGTCTAGGTTGTAGGAAGCTTCACCACTTCCCTTGATAGGATATTGATAGTCATCCCCAAGTTTCACTTTATGGGGTGACTCATGTTCAGATAGATTTAAAAAAGATTCTTTAAACCCAATCATGTGTTTGGAATCCCCACTATCAATAAGCCAATCATTACATCCATGAGAGATAGTACCTATGAGAGCAGAAATTAGAACATATTCATATTTGCTTGATGAAGCATCACTTTCTTCCCTGGCCTTCTTCTTGGGAGGTTCATCATCCTTAGCAGCATGAGCATGAAATCTCTTCTTGTTGTACCTCTTCTTCTTGTTGAATTTGTTTTTTTTATCTTTCTTATTCTTGGGACAATTTGAAGCAAAGTGTCCTACTTCATTGCAATCGAAACATAGAACATGAGATAGATCTGTCTTCTTGTAATGAGGGTGAGAATGTTTCTTGTTATGAGATCTCTCCCTCTTAAACTTGCTTCCCTTGGTGTGTGCTGTGAGAGCTTGATCTTCATTCCCCATCTTCTCTTCTTGAGCCACAAGCCTTGCTTCTTCTTGTGAGCATTCCTCCCATATTCTACTGAATGAGATCAACTTCCTTCTTGCACAGATTCCTTGGATGAAGGAGTCCCATGACTTAGATAGGCCATTCAATGTGGTCATGACAACTGCACCATTGTCCACTACTTCATCCACAGCTTCAAGTTGTTCCTTGATCTGAGAGACCTTAGAGAAATAAAATTGAATGGTCTCTCCACTCTAAAGCTTTACCCCTTTCAATTGGTTCCGCAGAGTCATCTTCCGATTTATGTTCTTCCCTTCAAATAGCTTGGTCAGGGAATCAAACATCTCCTTGGGTGTCTTTAGAGATGACACATGTGGTATGAGATGGTCTTTGATAGAATCAACAATGATCCTCTTTGCCTTGACCAAGTTCTTCTTATGCAAGGCCTTAGCCTCTTCTTTCTCTGGGACAGGGACCTCAGAACTTATGTAGGTGTCCAATTCATTTTCTTCCAGGATTAACCCAATCCTATACTTCCATGCTCGGAAATTATCATCCCCTTCAAGATTATCCTCAAGATTGGTGTGGTGAGACATCTTAAAGAGTACTTCAAATGGAAATAGATAAGATTTAGGTCTTACCACTTGATTTGCAGAAATCTGGATCTGGTGCTGGATTAGGGTTTGTCAGAGAAACCCTAAAAATTCAAAATGTGAATTTCAACTTTCTGAAAGGATAGAAAGATGTGCCTTGATGAGATGATCAACCTGGTATATTCAGAATTTGAAATCTGCAAAGTTTCACTCTTTAGAAATGCCTTTTAGTCTTCTTGGATTCACTAGAAGGACCCTGAATTAGGGTTTGAGTTTCTCGGAGCTTCACCCAACCAAAAATATTGATCCAAAGATCTAAACTTCTATTTTTCCAATGAGCTTCCAGATATGTCCTCAGATTTCAGAAATTCCTATTTTTGTGGAAACCCTAATTTTTAGGGCAAAAAATGAAAGTGCCTAGAATTGAATTATGATTGGACAGAAAGATTCTCCTTGATGAGTAGAGTCAATCTACCTTGCCGCTTTTCCAAAATCTGTGGAGAGAAACCCAAGAAACCCTAGTTTTCACCACTGCACAATGTCTTCTTCTCAGGTTAGCTCTAATACCATGTTAAATTTTGAGCATTAATTCAACATACTCTAGGATCTTTACTGAGAGAATAACATGTATAGCATATCAAGTACAACAATGCATATCAATCACACCAAGCAATCAGATGAGACAATAGACACACAGAGTTTCACTAGGGAAAACCATAAAGGTGAAAAACCCCACAACTTCCTCAGAGATAGAAAGAGCAATGATACGACCAAAGTACAGGAGATAGTCTTCTCCTAGCAGCTACTCCTCCTCCTCAACTAGTGCGCCACTTTCCGAGTGATGTAAAAGTGAATAATGAGATGAACAAATAGAGATCTCCCGCTCTCTATTTATACTTGTTCTGACTTGCCTAATACACTAGCAGGGCCAACTTCTCTAGAAGAGTCTAATAACCCATGGTTACATTAATCTGGGTCAACCCCACAGTTGGTGGTCTAATAACCCATCACATCAAGTTACGACACTTGTGACACTTGTCAATACAAATGATGATACTTCCGTATAGAGGAATAATAACATCTCTATAGGAGTACAATATACATAGGTGAAATACATTATGAAGTTACATATACATCAACATATATATATATACTCTCTCCTTTTGCCTTGCCACATCATCAACACTAAAAAAGCAACTTGCTTCATATGTCCGCATATGTCCTCTAATTATGCCCGCAAGTGCTCTTTTGGAGGCCATTCAAACATGCCCGCATCACTTCATTTTTATGCCCATGATGGGCTATTGGGATGCCCGCAAGGGCACTAAATGCTTGCCCTTATGACTCCCACAGAAATGCCCGCAATGGGCCTTTAGAGATGCCCGCAAGGGCTCTCTAAGATGCCTGCATGGGCCCTTTCAAATGCCCGCATGAGGCCAATACTTATGCACACAGCTCCATTTAGAAATTCCCTCAAGGGCATGTAAATATGCCCGAAATGGTCTCCAGGATGCCCAGGATGCCTTATTAAAGTGCCCGCGGACTTCATTCAAAATGTTCATTGTCATCATTTGTCTTTTGCTTGCTTGTATTCCATGTTTGTCTGGTCACCTTTGCCACTTGTCATGTCCTAGCCATGTCCTTCTTGTCTTTCAAGCCATCCACATCATCTGATTACCTTCATTACCAAGTATGTGGAATTCATTGCTCGACAAGGCACAAATGACCACATAATGGGTCATTTGTCTTATTAGGTGTTCCAATGTCTTCAAGGCCCACATCCAATGTCCTTCTTGCCATGTCATCATCCTCCTTTGTCCATTGTCTTCCATATCAGCATTTGTCCTTGTATCCATGCTTGTTCCATCCTTACTTGCCTTTGTCCATTGCCATTTCCATGTCCTTTTTTGCGTGTCCTTTGTCATGGCATTTCTTCATCAAGCCATATCTTTGACCTTTGCGATATCATTATGTTATGTGTGTTCTATAGCCTTTGTCATTAATGGCTTTTCATCAATGACAATCATGACTTGTCATCAATCATATTCGTCTTAATACCCATCAAGGGTGGCTCCTTCTTTATCGAATAATTTAGAAATACTAATATTCCATTAATGATTCACATAACCTGAAATATCATAGGAATCATGTAACAATCGCATCATATAAGAAGTTTACAAGAGCATATAAACAATTTAAAATCAAAAGAAAAATATATTGATATAAGAATGGTGATGAAGTCCAAACTAAAGGAAGATTCCATCATCTCTTTGAGTTGCTTCCCTCTTCATTTCCCAAAGCGGAACCACGGTTTTACCTCCCAGCCAACTAGGGGACTAGCCGGCTCCCTAGCCCCAGGAAGCCATCTGAATGACCTCCTGGTCCTCCGTGCCCGAGACCCCCACAAAACAGAACAATGATGCACTAGTAGGCTATGTATCAAATCTTCCAAAAGTTCTCAAACTCTTCCAACTCTTCCAAACTTCTCATCCCAAAATATCCCCCTAGATAAAGAACCCCTCCCTTCCAATATCATTAAGTCTCTCATTTATATCAAAAGTCCTCAACATCCTCCTCATCCATCAATAAATTCCAATAGAATAATATTCCACAATCAATAAATTTATTTTCTAAAAAATAGCAATTTGATTTAAATAAATAAAGTATTAATAAACATGGTTGCAAAGTCTCACTTTTCATGCTAATATCTTGAATGCAACTATGACAACTCTTTCTAAAAATATGTGAATCCCCATCTATCCATTTATTTACATTATCCTCCCATACATAAGTCAAATAAGATATTTCCAC
Organism: Larix kaempferi; assembly: GCA_027924585.1. Taxonomy (NCBI): domain Eukaryota; kingdom Viridiplantae; phylum Streptophyta; class Pinopsida; order Pinales; family Pinaceae; genus Larix; species Larix kaempferi. The sequence continues at coordinate 7,495,767 of BSBM01000779.1, read as the reverse complement.
ACACACACACACACACACACACACACACATATATATCACTTTGTATGAGGTTTCAATAGGTAATGGTTTACAATCAGATACTGTCTTGAATATGTTACAACCGAACTTCTGATGTAAGCAATATGAACAATGATGTTTAAAATCAAGGTATAACACCTTTTTTATTCTGATGTAGCGTTAAAGCAATATGATGTAAGCTCTCTGAGAAGTTCATGTTTATTTGGATGAATAAAAGGTTTTTTTCTACGGTATATATATATATATATATATCCAATCAATTTATTTAAATCTAAAATATATTAAAGAAGTCAACAAACTCACATATATATATATATATATATATCAACACTTATTTATACTTTCAATACATAAGTTATACTACAATAATTCATCGACCAGGTTACTAATAGTTAGTGTAACCATGCTAATTTATTCATCAACCAACCCATCATAGTAATGTACTCACGAATTGGCGTATATGTGGCTAGCACACATCTCTTAAGCGTGGGTACTAATAATCACTTTTAATGTTCCTAACATATCATTATCACATGCTTGTAAACAACATATAGAAGAACAATTAAACAATGTTCATCATTCATACAAAAGAAATAAAGAAACATTATGTAAGCATAATGATGCAATTGAGTATATAATCATAATGGTTAATAACAATCAAGAACACCATCCAATCCATCATTGGTCCCATCAGTACTCCAACCACCTAATTACCATTGCTTCCATATCCTGACCTCACCATCCCATCCTCTGCTGTAATATACTATGGCATCGACTACACGACCTAACCACATATAGAACTCGTAAGCAAAGTGTCGATCGACTACATCGACCAAGCTTCCCCAACAGGCACCCACTATTCGTCATCACACATCTAGGGGAGGGTGCTTAGCACAACCCTCCCATGACTCGGAGTTTCAGAGGATAAATAGTGGGAAATTCCTCCACCCCCTAATAGTACTAGGGTTAACACCCTACATCAACCATACTGTGCCATCATCGAACAACCACTTTGGGCAAGTCGTGGTTCCTGTCAAAACTCACACTCACCCACAAGTCATAGAAATATTGGAATTCACAAGTAAATAACATGAAAACTAATATAATATCATTATCCTCTTGATTTCCAAGACATCTCGTGCCCCTTGGCACTTTAGGAATCTAGCTACCTCATAGCCAATCAACATGTGGGTTAGTTCATCATTTATCATAAACTCATATATAAACACATATGACTATTTTAAGTGATCATCTATATCAATAAGTAACATTTAAATAATCATGTAAGTTCACCTGCAATATAAATTGTGCTTGCTCTATATCTAAGGTACATACTAAATTAGTATCCATGTATTGATATTCTACATTCATTTTGCATGTTCAAATGAAATAACATACAAATCACCATTAATAAATTAAAATGATAATTTCCCTTTTACTATCCATACATATAGGGAGTCAACTTGTTCACATAACAATAATCTTAATCAATCTATCCGAGTCCAACAGATAATAAGCAAATGAAATGCTAATATAATTCACATTAGAGTTTTAATTAATGAGTGTTCAAATATGGGGCGCTACATCTACAGTATGGTCCTTTTGAGGTGTTGGAGAAGGTGGGTGATAATGCTTGTAGAATTTGTCTATTCTCATATATGCACATTTAATCATTAGTAAATGTGGAGAATCTAAATCTCTATGAGCCTTCCATGTTGGACCAAGAAAATGATGAGCAAGTCTTACCTACCATAGAGGACTTAGCACCAGAAGCTCAAACAGAGATAGTAGAAGATACAATTTTGCATAAGAAGGCTAAAACAACTAGAAATGGCTAGTATGTGTAAGTTTTGAATCTATGAAGTGAAAGAATGCATAAAGATGCTTTAGCGAAATGCAGATTAAACAATGGCACACACACAATACATAGAGATTTACCCTAGAAACCTTAGTCCAAAAAACCAACAAAACTTAGAGCCACACTTCTCTCTTTATCATTGTATTCACTCAAAAATTCATAATACAATTTTTAGGTATTTTGCAACATCCAAAACCCAAATCCTTAACTCATATTAGATGATAGCCCCAATCCCTTAACTAGAATTAAATTACACATTTGGTTGAAATTAACAAAAACAACTTTTTTTTTTCAAGGCACTACCTCCAACCCCACCACCTCAAGGCTAATGCCTCTCGATTGTATCCCTTACGCAAAGGGTTCTTTGGACCCCTACATGGGCTGGGTAAGCTCGTGCCCCCCCCCCCTCTTTTGTGCTTCTCGCATAAGAAAAGGACTTCGTCGACAAGGATATGACTTGGGCACAACCCACTTTCAAAGAAATAACACATATCCAACATTCTTCCACTTGTTGTTTTCTTTGAATAATTATGGACCATGTATTGATAAGGTCACAAGTTCAAGGCATCAATGCCCATAAATTCTCTACTCAAAGAGAACTTCTTAGACTTCCTCAATGAGTCTGCAACATTCTTCAAGATGTCAACTTTATCTAACAACATTTGCTTGTCTTCAGCCATATCTCTCACAAAGTGGTATTGCACCATCAATATGCTTCATTTTAGAATCAAGGTTCTTTACCAAAAATATTGCACTTTGACTGTAACAATTTAACCTTACAACTTTCTGTACAACTCAATACCTGAACATAATTTTAGTAATCATACAAATTCTCTATTTGCATGGGTGGATGCCATGTATTCAACTTCCATAGGAGTGGAACTACAACCTAGATTTTGCTCATCCAACTAATAGTTCCTCCAAATAGGTTAAACACGACCACTTGTAGATTTTCTGCGATTAATATCTCCAACCCAATTTGCATCAACATAGACCTGTACATCTATCAATTTGTCTTGTCTGAGTCTTCCTTGATAGCAAATTACATAATCTCTAGTGCCACCCAAATACCTAAAGACCCTCTTTATAGTTGTCCAACGCTCCTCCCCTAGTTTTGACATATATATGCTCAGAAATCCCACTGCATGAGCAATGTCCAATCTAGTACATACCATTGCATACATTAAATCGTCAACATCACTAGAATATGGAACTCGTGACATGTCTTCTTCCTCCCGTGTCTTGGGAAATTGGTCTTTACATAAATTTACACATACATGAATAGGGACCTTGACCAATTCACATTCCTATATACTAAACCTCTGAATTATTGTCTCAACATATATTGTCTTAATCAACTAGAGTTTTTTATTTGCATGATCTCTTTTAATCTCCATCCTTAGTTGAATTAGTAGCACCAAGATATTTCATGTCAAATTCGGAGGATAACTATGATTTCACCTCCTTGATGACATTCATGTTTATTTATCAACAATATGTGTCAAATTTTTGGCATCACGTCCTAGGATATTGCTTTAGACCATAAAGGGACTTCTTTAGCTTGCAGACCAACTATTTTTCTTCCTTTTTTCTATAAAACATTTTCGTTGTTTCGTATAGGTTTTTTATTCAAGATCCCCATGTAGGAATGTTGCCTTCACATACATTTGCTATACTTCAAGATCAAAAGCAACAACAATAGACATAAGGAATTTGATAGAAGTTCATTTAGCAATAGGAGATAAGATTTCACCAAAATCAATTCCCTCTACCTGGGAATATCCCTTTTCTACTAAGCAAACTTTGTACTTTTCCATTTTACCTTATGCATTCAACTTCTTAAACAAGCATTTGCTACCAATTATTTTTCTTCCAGCTGGCATCTCAACTAGATCTCAAGCTTCATTTTTATCCAAGCACTACAAGGGGAACACCTTTTAGCAAAGGTTATAATAGAGGTTTTTAATGTTACAAGATTTGGGAAAATTTGTCAAAAAAAATCTGCTACAACCTCCGCAATTGGTATCGAAGGTTTTAGCAGAGACACTAACTGAGGATTTTAGTAGAGGTTTTTTGTCGGCAACTAAAGGTTTTAGTGGAGGTTCATTGCACCTATAGTAAATAGAACCGGCGTGCTTATACCAAAGATGAGCACTGGTGCGCCTTCACCAAAGAGAGCACCAACATCCGTGCACCTTCACTAAAGAGGAGCATTGACACGGGTGCACCTTAACCAAAGAGGAGCACTGACATTGGTGCACCTTCACCAAAGAGGAGCATCGATGTTTTTTTGGCCAAAAGCACATTGGTGCACATGGGTCATGGAGCACCAGTGTGCCTATAGTAAAGAAGCACTGATGCACTTATACCAAACATGAGCACCGGTGCACCTTAACCAACAATGAGCATCGATGCACCCATACCATACCAAAGAGGAGCACCGATGAAAAAAAACAATTTTCCATGTACAGAAACCTTGTGAATGTGCAAATAAAGGGAGATGATTTAATAAATACATGATTATTAAAATGTAGTGATATAATAACTGATTTTGAATATTCCAAGTACTAGTTCTTACCCTTGTTTTTTTATTTTTATTTTTTTAAACTGAAACAGGTATTTTACATTAAAAATAAAGAAAGTAAGTGAGCCGTGTCTATAGCCAAATGCAGCTAAATACATTGATCAGTCAACATTTTCTCTATTGACTGTTATTTAGGCAATTTCATAGAGAACTTGACTTCTATAATCCAGTTGCTCTATAACCCAATGAATTCCTTTGAGTATGATCTTTAACCGATGCTGCAAATGGTTGTCACATGGACTGCATGGACTTCAAATCTCTGTTTTGTTCTTGATTCCTTCAATTCCTGGGATGATCCATGCTATCTCGAATCTTTGTTTTGTTCTTTAGATCAGCTTCCATTGCTACGATTTCAATAATCCATAATCCACTTTTTCATCTTTAAATGCTACGAGATGGTCCTTCATTCCTTGCTCAGCATCATATGCTGCGTTTTCCATATTCCAACTTCTACTCTGGGTTTTCTGCTATATATTATTTTTGGTCATCAAAATACAACGAAGTATCCCTTTAAAATGCTTTATTGTTGCCAGAATGCTTGTTAGGCAACCAAAATCTAAAATGATTATTGATCTTGCAATTGCCGAAGAGGTCGATACTAAATTTCATGTGCTGGGAACGTTGGAGCAGGCGGTTTGACACATTCAGGATGTTGGACAGGAAACCATTATTCTGAATTGGCCTTTGATTTTGCTGGAAACGTTGAGGACATAGGCGGGTTCTTGATGGCAAGTGCACTGTATTCTTAGCTATGGAGCAGAATCAAGGAATTTGGTGTGTTTTACTCATATTGTTAGAAATTCTTAGAGTACCCTGGTTAAGATTGGAGCCAACATCTGCTTCTGTATCCGCTTCATTGTTTAAGTTTCTTAAGATGTGATAGGCCCTAAACTCCACAAATGTACTCGCAATGCCCTGTATTTGTTGAATAATTCGATTTAGTTTCAGATTGTTGAGATTGTTATTTGAATTGATGGCTCTGATAATTATCATAGAGTCTCCAAGCACTTGTAATTTATCGATCTTGTGCTCCTTGGCGATCTGGCATCCTTTCAACAAGTCTAATTCTTCCGCTATGTTATTAGAGCAAATGCCTAAGCCCCATCTATACTTCAGTCTCAATGTTCCTCCACTTAGCCACAAGACTCCTCCAGCTCCTGCTACACCAGGATTTCACTTGATGCACCATTGAAATGCAAGTTGTCTATTGCTTGGTTGTTTCTCCAAACAAGAAATTCATAGTTAGCTAATCTGATTTGCCATTATGGAGGTTGTCGTTGTTGGATAATTTTGCTTGGGCTAGGGAGTGTAACTCCAATCCAATTCTTTTCATCTCTGTTGAGGGTTTCGTCTGACTTGTAATTGGTGGTTATGAGAGATTCAATCAGCAGGCCTTTGGCTTTTCCTGCGATTTGTAATGGAGTGCAGTGCTTATCCTGAAAGATGATATTGTTTCTTGCAATCTAGACTTTCCAACATATGTATTTGGGGATGGAGATCCAAATATGATGCCAGGTTTTCTTTTTGGAAAGGGAAGAAGGATACAAGGATTTCCAGTCTTTAAAAGTTGGGTGATGGAAGAGAAGGACGGCATGGAGAAATTAAGATCAAGGAGTGTATGATTCCAGACAAGCTTGGTATACTACAGTCTATAAAGAGATGATGAAGAGTTTCGTCACTGTTTCTGCAGAAAGGGAACCAGAAAGGCCCATGGAAACCTCTCTTGGTGAGATTATCTCCAGTGAGAACTTTGCAATGTATTAAAGTCCAAGTAAAGAAGTTGATTTTGGGGAGTCCAAAGGGTCCCATACTAGTTTCCATATATATTTTCTTTCGTTTTCTTGAGTTTGCAGAGCTTTGTATCCGATAATACAGGTATAGGAACCAGTGGGACCCCAACCCCGATCGTCTTTGACCAACAGATGTAAGGGGGCGCATCCTTTCAAGTTGTATATGAGGATGTTTTTAGCAAACTCGAGATGAGGGGGGATGGGTCTATTGCTCCAGCTTTGCCAGTTGCCATGCCTGTCCCAGGAACTGAAATCATTCAAGGTAGTGGTCCTTTTTGCTTGAGCCATGCTGCAATATTACATAATTCTTGAGTTCTTTGTAGAGTATCATTGTTCATGATCCTATCCATGAATTTGTCAATTTTGCTGCCATTACCAGGTACCCAGTTAAGGCCTTTTGAAAAGAACTTCCATGCTGCCTTGCATAATGTCCAAGTGCTGGAGCCATTGGTTGTTGGCTTTTGGTCAAGACATCTTAACCTATTACCCTGTAAATATTTCTTTTTGAGCACAAAACTGACTCGATGGCTTTTGTTATGCATGATTTGCCATAGAAGCTTGCCGCCTAGTGCTAAATTTGCATGGAATGGATCACGAATTTGAAGGCCTCCTGAGGATTTAGGTTGCTTGATGATCTCCCACTTCACTAAGTGGATTTTTTCCCCATTGTTTTTCCCTCCATACCAAAGGAAGTCTCTCAAAAGCTTACTTATCAAATCTGACACTCCTTTTGGAGCTAGGAGGATGGAGAATTGATATATAGGCAGCGTGGAGAGGACGGAATTTATAAGATCAATTTTCCAGCCTTGCTGAGCCAATACCCTCCCAATCTTCTAATTCTGTTTTTTATTTTGTTTATTGTACCTTCCCAATTCCCATTTTTTGAGAGACCTTATGTGATTGGGAGGCCGAGATACATGAATTTGTCCCATTGGTTGTGGACTTTGATGCCGAGTATTCTGTTGATTTTGGCTACAACATTGTTATTTAGGTTCCAACAATAGACAACACTTTTATGCAGGTTGATCTTGCCTCCAGATGCTTTACAATACCAATTCAAATTTTGATTGAATTTTCGAGCTATGATGGAGGAGGCACCACCCAATAATAGAGAATCATCGGCGAAAAGGGTATGGTTAAGGGGGTGGGAATCAACGGTTAGATGTAAGCCATGAAGGGATCCTGAAATCAACTCATGGTTCAACTTTCGACTAAGAGAGTCTGCAAGGATGATGTACAGGAAGGGGGACAAGGGGCAGCCTTGTCTAATGCCACGAGTGGCTTGGAAGAATTCAATTGGGTGTCCATTAATGAGGGGTGCGATCCAGGGCTTGCAAATGCAAGCTGAGATCCAACTAATGAGTGTGTCTTCAAATCCAAAGCATTTCAAAATTTTAAAAAGAAAATAATGTTTGACCTGATCAAATGCATTTGCCATATCTAGCTTGATTAACATACCTTTTTCCTTTCGGGCCTTGCTGGAGTGTATTGCTTCTTGCACAAGAATAACATTATCAAGTATTTGCCTTCCTTCCAGGAAGCTACCTTGGTTGTCAGAAATGATGTTGTTGAGTACAGGATTCATTCGAGTTGCTAACATCTTGGAAATAATTTTATATGAGGAATTACATAACGAGATCGTTCTATATATGTTGAATGAGTTGGGATTAGTTTCTTTAGGGATGAGAGATAGGAACGTTGATTTGTGCATCCTCCGATTTTTGCCTTTGAATGAAAGTTCCTTATCATTCTCATGAAATCTTTTTTTATATAATTCCAACAAGCTTTGTAAAAATGGATCGAGTAACCATCGGGGCCCAGTGCTTTGTCAGATTCAAAGGAATGGATTGCTTTGAGCACTTACTGTTATGTGAACGGTTTGTGCATGTTGAGATTATCCTCCAGCGTAATTGTCATGTCCCCATTTTGATCCTGTGGCATTAAAATTGTAAATGATGTAAATATCGTTATTTAATCATGGTGAGGAGCTCAAGGCCAAGGCCCCGCCATTGATTTATCGTTTTATGTATCAGCAATTAAAAATCGGTGCATATGGTTCTTATGCTAGACGGACACAATGTAAATTAAGACATCATGTAAATACGAATTTTAATGAAATACCCACAACCAGCTATGCAATGCAACAAAGAGATGGGGGCATGATTTTTATAAGGAATAGGGGGGGGGGGATTATTCAAACCCTTGAGCCAATGGTGTTAATCCATTTCATTGAGAAAACCCATAAACCACCAACTACCCATTTTGGGTTATGCACCCAATCATTTAATTCTTCCAAGAGTTAGTTGAGGCAGTTAATGCCTTGGGAATGGAGAGGCATGTCAGTCAATTTTTGTGTATGGGCAAGCCATCAATCTGGAAAATCGTATTTTTGCTTCTTGGGCAAGAAAACACCCACGAAATGGTTCCCAAAGCCATTCTTCACCCATGGCCTTTGACCTCTCACGCAGTCTGAGCTAGCTGGGTCTTCCCCTGCACGTTTTTCATCCTTTTTCTGCATTTTCCCATGCCTGGGAACTCGTTTTTGGATAGCACAGCGGCTGGGAGAAGAGAACCACGAGTTGGGGGTTTAATGGAGGTCATTTTTGCTCCTGGGTTGTCCGTAAACGTTTTCTGAAAATGAATTTTTCCTTCCAGGGTTTATTCCCATTTCTCCATTTCGTTTTTGGGTTGCCCACGTTTTTTCTGAACTGGTAAGAACCCCATCTTTGGGCATATCACTGTAAAAACGTTTCTTCATGCCCAGCACTTATACTTTTGCTGTTATGTGCATCCTTGTTTTGGTTTGAACCTGTGAGCAAGAGATTTGGAGTGGTAGTGGACAGAATTGGCTTGATAAACCTAGTGGGGGGAAATAACCTCTCAAGAAGATCAAGAGGGCTGGCTACTCTTCTATGCACACCTTGGACACTCTAGATTGGAAGGTATGGTCTGAGGGACTGTGCATTGGTGAAGGGAATACTTCCTTGAGTGGGGTGTGTAGGCATTGTCGGTGCCAAGCTAGATAGATCTTGTAGAGATATCCATGGCTCTATGCTTGAGCTCACTAGCTTAGCAATTCTTCTTTTCCATTTCCTAGCAAACTAATAAACCCAATTGTAGATTGGCTTGGCTCATTTTGGTGTATGTTGGGCTATGTGTGAGTCTGTTGTTCCCTGGTTCCTTGTAGAAATCATGCCCAGCTCGGGAGTGGCAGTTGCATCAAGAGATTGATAAGCACAACTGGCCTATGGCTGGGAGGAACGTTGTAGTTGCATAGCTGGTTGCTCAGGGACCACTCTGTTTCAAGATAAGTACTCTCATGTGCTAATTATGTATTGTCTTAATTGATGAATGACTTGAATATCTTGTATGTATGATGGATGTGTAATGGAATTCAATTCTGTTGTGTTTTCAAATACTTATGTATTTTTCCATATTTCCATCTTCTCTCTATACTCATGTTTGTATACTAGATGTCCCTGAATCAGAGTCATGTTCTCTCCCATGTTGGTATGATGGGTGGGTATGTGACAGTAATCCTCTTAGGGATGTGTTCCAAGAAGGTAAGCTCGTCCTCTGAGTATGTGTTGCATTCTTAATATTTGAGTTCCTTTTGACTGTCATACCATCTTCAAGTTTGATCTCAGCAATATAATTTAATGACTATCTTATTTTAAATTTCTTATGAAAGTAAGCGGTATTTTTATCGCCAGCTTTGAGCCAGGTGCTTCGCAACTCAAGCCTCCAATACTCTTCTTCAGTTCGAAATGCATGAAAGGCATTGGTTTGGCATTTGACTTCTTCCTGCAGCGTGATAGCTTCAATGGGATAATCTTCCATATCAAATTGGATATCTTCAAGAGCCCCCACTGCAATTTTTCTGGGATTTGTAGGGGTTGGGCAATTTGATTTGGCCCAAGTCTTGAGTGCGATTTTGGTATTAGTGAGTTTCTTCTCCCAAACGTAACAAGGGGATCCAGTGATGGGTATTTTCCAAGCGTTTTCCAATGTGCTACAGAAACTATCATGAGCAAGCCATTGGGGGCTAAACCTTAAGGGGATTGGACCTATCTCCTCATTTTCCAGAAAGAGGAGTTGGATGGGTTTATGATTGGAGGCTAGATTGGCCAGAATGCTGGAGGAGATAATTTGGTTATTAGAAAGAAGATTGCTATGGACGAGGAACCTGTCCAATCTGGCCATAATATTGTCTTTGCCAATACGCTTGTTGGACCATGTATACTTTCCTTTTTTAGGTTTGATGTCAATGAGATCCCAAGTTTGGAGAAGGGATTCAACCTAAAATTTGAAGCAATCTGTACCACTATTACCACCCTTTTTTTCAAAATTGGAAAGGGTAATGTTCATATCACCGGCCAGAATAATATTCTGAGGGGCATATGCCTGTAGAAAATATTCAAGTAGGTTCCAGCAGTCTTTTTTCTCAAAGTAAAGATTGGGAGTGTACATGTTGAAAAGGGCGAATTGCTTGTTGCTTTGAATATGGGTGAGATCCATATAAATCCAATGCTGCGTAGCGAAGGAGCTCTGGAGATGGAATTTTTCAGGAGACCATAATGTTGCCAAGCCGCCAAAATCTCCCCTAGTGCTAACTACATAACCGATGCTTTTCTTCCATTTTCCTTTTCCGATAGCCAAGACAACATTATCGTCGAGCTTGGACTCTTGGAGTAATAGGATATCTGGCATATCAATTCTTTGTAGATCTTTTACTGCTTCAAGCTTTCTAGGGCTGCCAAGACCTCTGCAATTCCAAGAGACCATCTTCATCATTTAGGATTATAGATGGAGGAGGGAGTTCCTCCTGCTAGGTCTCCGTTTTTCTTTCATGCTTGTCTGGCTCTAGTATTTCTGCTGAAGACCATATATATATTGGCTTTGGATCCTTGGAATTTCTCACGCTCAACTTCTTCTTCTCTCAGCTCTTTGATTGATTTCCGACTAGGCTTTTTGGTTGATTTATCTATGATTTCTTCCGAGGAAGAGGGGGAGTTGGGAGGTCTAACTTTAGTGATTTCAGCATAGGAGGGAGCATCTTTGATCGAGGTAGATCTGGTGGGGCTAGATGTGTTCTGAGGCAAGGAAGTATTCAGATTTTCTAAGCCGGGGGGAATAGCTTGAGAGTCTTGTTGTTCACATATTTCTCCTTCTTCTTCGATCTCAGGGGTGTCTTGACTCTCCGATATTTCTAATACTTTGAAACTATTCCTGTTATTTAGTTCTTACCCTTGTTTATTAATGAATCTTTTATTTACAATTTAAAAAAGAAGCTTGTTGAATATTTATCAAAAATTATAGTTTTGATTGTTTGAAATAAAAATTTATAGTTAAATGCACTCTAATAGAACTGCCTTCTTTTGAAAGGAAAATTTTAGAATTGAACCAAAAGATTACAAAATGAGTTAACTTCATACTTTAGAAATTTTTTAATTGAACTACCATTAGGCCACTCAAAGGAAACCACACAACAAGCTCTTCATGACATTTGTTTTGGTACTTTCTTTCTCACTTTATCGCATCTAATTTACTTTCCATTTGTTTTCCTTTGAACGTCCCTTTGCACCTTATGGGGAAATTTCGCATAGATGGATCACCTCGCTGAAATTAAAGACTACTCTAAATGACCATAGCAAAATATCTAAATCTTAGTTATTTAAAAGTCCATAATAATAATAAGGTCACATCTTAGCAAGACACCAAATTGGTGTATGACACTGTAATGTCCCTTGTTAGGAGTTTTATCAAAATGGCAATTTTTCACTTTTTTTCCCTAGTTAGACCTTTAACTAGTTTTGAATCTCTAGGTCCCAAATTTGCCCCAAATGATCCCAAATCTTCTGAGAAGGTATATGAATGATATTAGAACATAAATATGTGTTTCAGGGATGCCTTTGGACCTTTAAAATACTTCTGCAAATCCTCTTTCAATTCTGATCAATGTAGGTGACTTTACTAGTGATTTCCCTTTGACTAGTATTGGTCTCTAGGTCTCAAATTGACTCCAAATGCCTTCAAATCTTCAAGGAAGGTGTATGAATGATATTAGAACTTGAATATGATGTTTATGGATGACATATGGCCACCAAAAGACCTCTGCAAACTCTCTTAAGATTCTGGACCAATTATGCAATTTTACTAGTAATTTGAGGTTCAAATCCCCATGGGGTAAGTACTGAAAATGGCTTCCCAAATGCCTCCAAACCCACTCAAATTTATGAACAGAGGTATGTAATGTGTTAAGTATTTTATTAAAGTTTCATATGCACCATTAATGGATTATTACAACTGTTCTCACCCTCTCCCATTCAACTGCAAAAATCCCCAATTCGACCCTTGGGGAAATGGCACTATTTCACCTCCCAATACAACTAAACTGAGTAAAAATGCTTCAAATGCTCAAGTACAGTACATGAAACTTGTAGAAGACATCCATGGCAATATATTGATCACAAATATATTAGAGAATCATCCATTCATTCGAAATCATCATCAATACATTGGCTCACAACAAGGTAGTGGGGAAATGGCATTGTTCTTCCATTAAAAATGCGATTTATACATTTCTACTTGGAATTTTGACCTGAAACTTTTTGGAGATGAAGAACAGAGTATTTAATTCATATTACAAAATAAATGGGGCATTAAAAGCTTCCCCAAAGAGTACAATAGCTCACCAAAAACGCCCTCCCTCAAGGATCAAGAATATGCCATCAAAACTGGAAATGGTTGAAGGAGTGAACTGCAATAGAAGAAACCATGAGCTGCCCTATAGCTTACACCTGAAAATAAAGACTCCATTAAAGCTCCAAATGAAAGGTCTGAATGGCCTTTCCAATTGCCAACTTGGATGGGAATCTTTCACCCTCGAAATTGGCTAAGGCAAGAAACTAGTCATCCACTAGCTCTCCCTCTTCACAAATGCAATTGCAAATTCTACAAATGATCAAAAGCTGGTTTCATTCTTTTTTATTGACATTTATAAACTTCTAATGTCCTCCATGGGTCGAATTCCTTCCAAGAGACTCATGCCAACTCAAGTTGGGAAGAGATTCCAAAGAACGCCACTTGTACAACAATTCCTAGTCTCCCACTTCCACCAAATCACATGTGGAAGCATCTTAGCTGCCCTAACACCCTTGAGCGCCCTCTTGGAGTCTATTTTTAGCCCTGACATGTCATATATGTCATATGTCAGCCTTCAGGTCTGATTTGGGAAGCTAGTCTTCATCATTGTTGTCATAGAGCTAGGGAATCTAGCCCAAGTGTCTCACTAGCTCCAAATTGCCTCTTCCTCTTCCATGGGAGTTACTCTTCCTCTATATTTCGACCTTGGATGAGTCATGCAATGAATAATACCTTTTGGACTCCCCCAAGTATGTTACCATTCACCTTGAATTCGAATTGGTGAGAGAATGATGCCAAGTGTAGTGGGGAAATCTAGCCATATGTGGGTCCCACTTCCTCCATGTGTCTTCATGATGAAATGCCACTTTGATTTTCACTTGTATATATTTATTTATCTCCTTTATTAAATATTTATGCCATTCTAATGTTCAAACATCATTTATTATCCCCATTATTCCAAATCCCAAAGCTTCCACCCCAAACCTAGGAAACTAATAATTTTCCTCCTTGGCAATTATTTGACCTTTAGCATCAATTTGACAAACTCTAATGAATAGGGCCAATGTGATTAGGCCATTTTGACCCAATACCAAATTTGGGACATGACAGACACCCCCTCCACACAACAATTTGATTTCTAAATTCTATGGAGATGTACAGACCCTACCCCCTTTGGATTTGAACTTATGACCTTAGAGGAGGAAACACATGTTCTCAACCATCAGACCCACTCATGTTGTCCTTAACATATATTGTTGTTGTTACGTCATTCCAAGCTGTATATAATAGTTTGACACAAAATAACACTCTCAAGTCGATACTTTCTCAACACTTGAGAGAGGTAACTCAAAACCTTACATGGAGATAAAAACCAACTTTCTATTTCAAATTATCAATTTCATACATAGAAATTATGATGCCAAGCAAAAGGGAAAGGGAAAAAATCATGATAGAATGAATTCATTATGTAAAGTTTGAGCCTTAGCAGTGATGAGTGTCAAATGATTTTCGAGCCTTGGCAGTAATGAGTGTCAAATGTCTCTTCTAATACATAGATATAGAAGTGAGCCAAGGAGCCAGGTGAGCATGTGCATTAGGGCAAAGACCTTTTAGTTTTTCCCTTCTCAAAATTTTCTATATAGATGGATCACACACCAAATCATATTCAAGTGTTTTTACCAACACAAATTGAATAACTATTGTTCATCCAAGAAAAAATCACATCATTACTTAAACAATATGGTCAAGAAAGCCATAGCAAATAGCTTGTTTATAATAGATTCTATTTAGGCAAAGCAATTCAAAACTAATTCTATTTCAATATCTAAACATAGTCAACCATGTAGCCCTCCTATTATCTTAGGAAGGCTCATTGAAATTAATGCCAACCCTAAATGACTAGAGCAAAATATCTAAATATTAGTTATCTAAATATCCATACATATATATCTATTGTTACTACCATACATTGTTGATTGTGAAATAAAAATGGAAGCTTCCGAATGCATTCTTTTATCAAAGGCACATCTTGGTGCTCGCCTTCAAAAGATAGTGGCTTCGACCTATGAAAGAGCTAGCTAGTTGGTCATTTAGTTGATCTAGTTAGCATGGATAATGACCAATGCCCTATCTGTGTGTCGATTGCATATGCGGAATATTAAGGGATGGAATACCATTGTCTCCTAGAGTTCTGTTCATGATTATTCCAATTTCATGGAATGAATAAATTCAAAATCTCATTTAGGGTTTCGTGAGTATGAGGGAATCTTCCACACTACTTGCACGCTCTACTATGTTCAACTTTGAGAAATTACTTGGGCATGCTCTACTATGCTTCAACCTAGGCACACTCAGCTTCAACTTGCTTCAATAACCTGTGTCAGCCTCTAGGCATTCTTTGCTTCAACTTGGGCATGCTATGCTCAAATTCATCTCAAGTGGTTGTTGGTGGATAACAAATGAAAATTGAAGATGAAGGGTGACAAAGGGCACAATAATGTGATGGAGTGAGGGTGAGTGGGAATAAGGCGGGTGTATGGGCCTAGAACGAGATGCTTGGATAGGTGAGAACAATGACGAACTAAGAATGTTGCCGACAAAGGGAGACAAGGAATGGTGATGACGAACTAAGAATGTTGCACGACAATTTGAGTGCCCCATATCCCACGAGGACGAGATTAATCCTCCTTTGTGGAAATAGGGTTAGATCAATCCTGAGTGGAAAAAGGGTTATAGATGAATCCTCATCCGTGAAAAAGGTGTCTTAATGATATCTTAATCCTTCTATGTGAAAAAACATGGTATCTTAATCCTTCTATGTGAAAATAGGTTAAATTAAATAAATCCTCCTCTCCTAAAAAAGAAGGTTATCTTAATCCTCCAATGAAAAAAAGGGGGTTAGTTTAATCTTCCTCTAAACAAAAGTTAGATTAACCCTGCTCCGTAAAACAGGGTTAAAATAATGTCACATTTTTTTTATTGCAGGTAAATAAATTATTTTATTTTAAATTTTACCTACATCTGTCACCGTCAATATCATCCGTGAGAGACCGAGACGCTAACGTTTGCATGTCACCGTCAATATCATATCCAGGTGTTTGCATGTAGCAAGAGGAAACTGCTTTCAAGTTAACGTTTCCGGGAGTTAATTTGAACCCAAAAGCAGTTTCCGGGAGTTCTCTCTCTGGTAGGATTCAGGTCAGGCTCCCTCGGATGTGCTCTTGAAAAGCAATAATAACAAGAAAAGCATGCCACTGCTCAGAAAAAGCAAAAATAGCAAGCAAAGCATACTGCTAAGAAAAGCACGGTGGCAGGGGATTTGTTTTAAAAAAGCGGACTGGACAGAAATTAGTTCAAATGCGAACAAGAAGAGAGTCCCTGTGACCGTTTGAAATCCTGACCTATATATATGTCAATTGGGACAGAGAGTGTCCCTGTGACCGTTTGAAATCCTGACCTATATATATGTTAATTGGGACAGAGAGAATGGAAGACTGAAGTTCAAGTTTCAACAACCTGTCACTCTGTCTATTTCTGTCTCTCTCTGTTATTTGCTTGTGTTATTTGTTTTGTCCGCATGGCCATGCATCTCCGCCTTTTGTTTTGCCTCTGCTTTCTTTTCTTCGGTGCCTGATGTTTCCATTGTTTGTCATGTCGGCCTTTTCTTTTTTCTTTTTTGGATGATCAGAAGACAGAGAGAAATGGGGAGTCGCGGTATGGAGGTTTACCCCCAAGGGACTGGATATGCATACACTTACACTCGGCAAGACAATATGGGTACCCTTGTGCTACCCTAATTTTTGTTTCAGTTTATCGCTTATTTCTTCCTACTATATAAGCGAGGCCTTGGTCATTTTAAGTTTGCTTCAGTTTTTGATAAATTGCAGGCATGCTCTAACAATACATTTCAGAGAACATATTTGCACAATACAGAAGATTAACTTATTTTAAGTTTCCTGAGTTTTTGAAAAATTGTAGGGTTGATTCAACATTACATGGTAGAGAAAATGGTTAGTTTATATTGTCCAATTCCATTCCTCACCGTATTTTGTTTCAGTTGTACACTTAAAAAAAACTGAAAGATGGATTTAAAGATGTAGAGGAAAGCCCTATACAAACATTTCGCCCTCTTGAATGGCGTGACCTTTCCAGGTTGTTCCTGAGAAAGGTTTAATACTACTTTCTTCATAGCATTTCATTTGATTTTATGTTTACTTTAGTTTTTGCCAAATTTCAAGGTAGGTTTAGAGTCTATTGTCTTGTGTCAATTTATTAAATGGTCTTGTTATGCTTGGGAACATGTCCACAAACTTTTCTAGACAGTTAGCTAGAACCATAAACTGTCTTGAATCTCAACATTGTGAGAATCTTTGGGGTTATCAAGTCCAATGTGGACTTAAATTTATTAGGGTCAATCTATATCTCAGCATTCCCAAATAGGAAGCCCATGTACAGATAGTTCACAACAAACTCGCATTTCTTCAATTCAACTTGAATTCCGTGCTTCTTCTTTGTCTCTAGCTTTGTTTCTATATGTTGCAAATGTTCCTCCTGTGTTTATTGAATGTAGAATATCATCAAGATAAAGAATGATG
The DNA here is from genome assembly GCA_027924585.1 of Larix kaempferi. Classification (NCBI taxonomy): domain Eukaryota; kingdom Viridiplantae; phylum Streptophyta; class Pinopsida; order Pinales; family Pinaceae; genus Larix; species Larix kaempferi. The sequence goes on along the minus strand of BSBM01000779.1, from coordinate 7,478,277 downwards.
AATCAATCCATATATGGACACAATGCCTCATTTATCATCCTTATAAATGTTGTAAGAGCATTGCACAACTAGAATGGCATCACCAACCACCCTAACATCCCTTTTCATGTCCTAAATGTGATTTTCTAAATGTTTTTGTCTTGGATCTACAATTGATGATATCCAAACTTCAGATCTACCTTTGCATACTTGAATGTTTGATGTCTACCCACTGTATTCTTCTCGTGACACAGCACCAGAGCTATCAATTTGCCAACACTTAGTATATGTCAGAATGGCTTTTTAGCAATGTGTATATATATATGAATACTATTCCATTGCTTCCTGGATATTTATTATGTGTAAATTTCCTAAACAGTGGAAATCAGCATGGAGTTTGCCATAAGAGAGTGGAGTCTTGTCTCGCATCTTAACACCGTTGTTGGAGCCGTAGGATCGGCTCACAGTGGAACCACACCCATACATGTGCTGCTCATAAGTTGGCAGGTCGACAACACTCCTCCCTCCCTCTTCTTCTTCCCTGTTTTAGACACATTACGCACTTGGATTTCACTCCTTGCTGTGATGAACTACAGGACTCACATCTTCAATTGGCCTCAGAATGGCTTAAAAACTTACAAACATTATCATTAAGGAACCTTGTCCCGCTGGCTGGAGATCAGGTATGCATTTCAAATCTAGGGTTTGTAGGGTTTGTGAATACCTGTAGTATGCTAGAGGAGATTGCCTATTTTCAATGCCGAGTTTTGCTGGATTCCGGGACTGAGGCCATCTCTGGGATTTGTAAGAAGCTTAGATTTCTCTATCTTCAGTATTGCTATAATTTGTTTGATGTTGCCCTCGATTCACTGAAAAACTGCTAAAATCTCCAAGGGTCGAGGTTAGAGGGTACATCTAGATTCACTACGACAGGTCTGTCAAGAATAGGCGAGAATTGTCCTGGGGCTTCTGAAGGTCTCACTGGGGTGTTGCAACTGCCATGACCTTAACCATACCATGGACATTACCTTAGCCCTCAGGTCTTTGGCTACCCACTGCCTCCATCTGCAGGATTTGTCTTTGATGTTCGCACATGGGACCTGAGGGAGTTATCATGGTTATCAACTCTTGTTGAATTGTGTATATCTATTCATCAAATGCAACTCACTTTTCCTGTTAATTCATTAACAAGGATTGTTGCTGCAAACAGGGGCCTGAAAGAGTTTGAGTATTGTAATTTTTCCTTTAATGTTGCCGCTCTTACCATTATTCTACTGAATTGTAGAATCCACGAGAATCTTTGCTTGCGTGCTAAGGGATTGACGGAGTCAGCTCTGTTCAGTATAATGGAATGCAAGGCTCTTAAATCCCTTGAGCTTCAGTCCTTCGCTAGCGCTAGGTAAGGTTTGGCTATGCTCAGTTTATGCAGGACGCGATTAAAGGAGTTCTCTCTAACACTTGCAAGTGGGGTCACGGATTCCTATCAAATTTTAGGGAATTGGATCATCTAAACGTGGACCGTTGTGATTTTGTTACTAACGAGTGACTTTACTTTCTTGCTACCAGCTGCAGTAAGTTGTCTCGTCTAAGCTTAAGCGCAACAAGAATAACAGATGGAGGCTTATCGCATCTTGCCTCTTACCTCTTGCAGTATGCTACGATCATTAGATATTTCTTTCTGCACAGAGGTCCAAGGCACAGGTTTAATTACAATTGCTTTATCGTGTAATTGGATTTGGTGCTTGGTCATTAGCGAGGCCTTCGACAGCACATAAATATTAGAAGAGTTGAGAAAACACTGTATCGATGTAGTATGGAAATGGTATACTATATAACATTTTCATGGTAAAGGTAAATTTTACAAGAATTCAGGTGAGCATAAAGTGTCCACTAACGTTTTTACATTATTATTAATTACTCCCTTTTTATGTAGTATCATTGTTACTAAATTTGTTTTGAAGACTAAAGGTTGTGATGTTTATGGGATGGTTGCTTTAAAACTATCTGTTGTAGTTCAATCAGTTGTAGTTGAAGAGCGACACATTGATATTCTACAATTACACTCGCTATCACATTTTTCTTTTTCATTTTCCTGTAGTGTATGTTTTTGAGGATTTCTTCCACTGTTTCATTTTTATCAGTCTTTATTGGCCTTTGCATTTTCATTGGTGTGTCATCTGTTGGCATTTTCCTTTTTGTGGGTGCAATCCTAGTAGAATGTAGGGACTGGGTTTAAGGCCATTTTTCTGTAAGGTGCTATCTCTGTGTGTACAGAATTTCATTGCTATTCCTTGAGAAAAATAGTGCTGGTTGACTAATTCTCTAGTCCTCAACTCCAAATTGGAAAAAAAATCTTCAATAACTTGTACATAGGGAGCTCCAAAATGGAACTATGCATTATGTTAAAGAATTGACAGAAAACATATTTTGTGGTTTATTTGTTAATTGATTATCAGGGCATTGACAAAGAGTTAAATGACACTTTCTAGGTACAAAGTGACATTCTTGCTTGAGATGATCAAAGCACTTGTAACACACAGGTTTGAAAATATAGAAGACATCACACACAAAAAAAGGGATTTTGATAGTGCAAGGTTTCTTGTACTGACACCGCAAATTGTGTTCAAGTCTCCATTAGTCTTTTGGGCCATTGCAAATTGTCTCTTCCTTTCCTGCTTAATCTCCATTCTTTTTGGGCATTCACCCTTTATTTAGATCAACAAGCTTGTCCTGTTGATTCATTATATGGCAAACAAGAGTTTGCCAGTGAAAGAATTTTTGTATCTTGATTGGGTTTCCCTTTTAAATGATGTTGCTTTGTACTTTAGAGATTGATGGAGTCAACTCTGCTGCCTGCCTATATTCTAAAATCCCTCTTATGTGATGGCTTTCTTAATTACTGGGAAACGTTTCGTTGTGTTGTATTGGTGCATGATGCATTGAAGGTGTCTCACTAGGCTCAGTGTCGACAACCATAGATTTGGAATTAGAAACTTTGATGTATTCCTGTTAGCCAACTTGAAATAATAAATATCCATATGTGCTCAAGACTATTTTCCAAAGTGTTCTCTTGAATCTGTTTCAATTACAGTATTCGATTTTTGGATCTGAGAACTACATCAGTAGATGACTTGAGCTTAGCCACCACAGCAAATGGTGCCAAAATGTTGAAGATTAAGATTGTCTTTGCCGCAATAAAATGGCTAATATGAAGATCTGAATCTACTTGAGCTTAGCCACCACAGCAAATGGTGCCAAAATGTTGAAGATTAAGATTGTTTTTGCCGCAATAAAATGGCTAATATGAAGATCTGATCGAATTTTAGGGCAATGGAGCATCTAGAGGTCTGCTATTGTGATTTTGTTACTCACGAGGGACTTGACTTTCTTGTTTCCAGCTGTAGCAAGTTGTCTTAAATAAGCTTAGGATCAATGAGGATAACGGATGATGGCTTATTGCATGTTGCATCTTGTAATGTGTTCCATCATTGGAAATTCTTAAATGTACAATGGTCCAAGTCCTAGTTTGTTTATGGTGACTTTATCATGTAATTGGATTCAGTGCTTGGTCATAACCTAGTAGTTTGTAGAGTTGAGTAAACAGTGCTGCTTTGCACAGTGATTACAAACCTATAATTCAACATCTGCTTGGAAGCAACTAAGTTAGATGTAAAAGGGACCAATAAATTGATTAGGGTCATCATATGAGACAAAAACCATCAAAAGTGTTTTAAAACAATGATTCATGTTGTATGATATAGCTTTGATTACATACCAATTCCATGCTTGGACAAGTGTTTCAATTGTTTAACAAGTTTTTCTTTTAATGTAATGTCTAATATATTAGTATACCTTTGAAGTTGGGAAATGAACTATCGGAGTATTTCGAATGGTTATGTTTGAATTTTTAACATGTTTCTCCATATACAAGCATACCCTTGAAGTTGGGAAAGGATATGTTTGGATGGATATATTTGAATTTTGTGTTTTAGGTGAAAAATAGAATACAGTGGATCAATTTAAAAATTAAATTTCTTTCTAAGAGGGAGAATCTTCATCAAATAAAAATAGTAGAAAATAGGAGAAACACGAAAATAAAAAGAAATAGAAAATAGGAGAAACACGAAAACCAAAAGAAATAGAAAATAGGAGAAACACGAAAACAAAAAGAAATAAAACAAAAAGAAATATGGTTGAATCAGAGAAGCACAAGCAGGGAGGGTTTCTTTGTGTGAAAGCTACAAGGGATGTAGTTAGAGGTGGATAAGGGTTGTCATATCAATTTCTCAATTCATGTGTTTCTTTAATCTCAGGATTGATACTAAGTTGGGAGGTGAAGTCAATATAGTTGTTAGGTAAATGAACCTAAAGTTGTTTTTTGCTATTGTTTTTGTGCTATTGTTTTATTTATCCTTTTCTTAATTATATATATAAGAAGACAAGATCTACGTTCAAAACAAGATGTTTATGTCATATTAGTTAATTTTCTAATTTATTAGTTTTTTTTTATGATTGGTTGACAAAATTTATATACCATGGTTGAAAAAGTAAATGAAAAACACAATCATGATTAACTTATTCTAATGTGTTTGGTAAGGTAAGAATCTAATTTCTATTAATAAGGGAAAGAAATTACATCAAAACAAACCTGAATTTCTCCCTCTAGAGAAGAATGTTTGAGATATTTCGGACAAATTCAAAACCTTTTAACAAAATAAACTTTCACAAACAAAATAGTTTGAATAGAGAGAATTTATAATAGATTTATAAAGATTTCGACAAAAAAACAAAAATGATCTTTCCTTATCATAGATGTCAGTAAGGTAGGATATTAGAGGGTTTGTCCAAAAAAGGGGGCCATTATAACTTTAGAGAGAATTTATAATAAAGATTCCGACAAAAAAACAAAAATGATCTTTCCTAGTAAGGTAGGATATTAGAGGGTTTGTCCAAAAAAGGGGGCCATTATAACTTTAGAGAGAATTTATAATAAAGATTCCGACAAAAAAACAAAAATGATCTTTCCTGTTATCATAGATGTCAGTAAAGTAGGATATTAGAGGGTTTGTCCAAAAAAGGGGGCCATTATAACCTTAGAGAGAATTTATAATAGATTTATAAAGATTCCGACAAAAAAACAAAAATGATCTTTCCTATCATAGATGTCTCTAAAGTAGGATATTAGAGGGTTTGTCCAAAAAAGGGGGTCATTATAACTTTAACCCTCCTATAGATTGGGGCTATTAAGCAAAATGCTCTATAGAACCTTCTGTGACCTAAAATTTAAAAATGAAAAGGCCAAAAGAACTGGTAAAGATTGATATATGAGGAATCGATAATCTTTATTAGCTTGTATCAACAGGGTGTTCCTTTGGGTAGTTTTGATAGGGCTCATCCATCTTTCAGTCCTTAGTGGACCTTAATGAGAGCATCATACATCATACTTGGCCTCTATAAAATTTAGTTTCTTCATGATACCAGTGTGCATATGAGTGTCCCTTTTCTCTATGGCTTAAACTATTAAAGATTTAAACAATTAGTAAATTTGTCATTTTTAAAGCCTTGGTATCCCTACTTTTGGAGAAAGCTCGTGGATAAAGATTAATCGTCTGATGGATTTTTTTGCAATTTTGTCTATTGATCATATATATTCAGAGAACATTTCATGTTACCAGTGTGCATATGAGTGTCCCTTTTCTCCATGGTTTAAGCTATTAAAGATTTAAACAATTAGTAAATTTTTGTCATTTTTGAAGCCTCGGTATCCCTGCTTTTGGAGAAAGCTCGTGGATAAAGATTAACAGTCTAATGGATTTTTTTTCAATTTTGTCTATTGATCATATATATTCAGGGAACATAACAATGATGTTGATAACCTATCCAAAAAGGCACTTGGTACTGAAGAAGGGGTTCTCTACATTGAAGAATTCTTTGAAGGCTCTTCTCTTTTATGTTGCAAGTTACTTTGGTGTCTTTTGCTGTTTTTTTGGTCAGTATTCTGTCACTTTCGATATATTCTGGAATTTTGTATCAGTTTTGGATTGGTGGTCGGTTCTGGTTTTTTTGTATGTTTGGTTCAGCATAATATATCAGCCTTGTACACTGATTGGATTAGACTGTTTTTTGGAGGTTTGGAATATGGTGCATACTTGTTTCCTTTTTTGGGTTGAAGATTATTGCCTCCGATGATATGTACTCTATGATTCTATCCGAATAACAATAGTGCTTTTTTTTCTACTTGAAAAAAAAACTTAAAAACTTAAAAATTCTACATTGAATATTCATATAGTATGAATGAGAGTAGTAAGTATTTAATATGGTTATTATATGGCATATTACATTTCATAAAAATAAAAATAAAACTCCCAATTTTTTATTTTTGTAAATGTTGGTGAAGTTTAAATATAAATGGTAGTAATAGTGAACCAAAAATTTACATATATAGTATTGAATCACATTTCATTAGCTATTTTTTTTTATCATGCATGCAAAAAGAATTAAAGATGCAAAATGTACTTAAAAGAAAAATATATGTTCAACAAATAAGTTTCAAACATAAATATGTGGAGAAATATATTTTGAATAGTTGAATAATCTTGTGTGAAGCTTTATATTAAATAACATGAAATACAACAAAATATGAAAGCGCTGGTCTTAATAACAAAGGTATTGGCCTCTATACGTGGTATTCTTTCTCATGTTAAATAACTTTATTGGCCTTTTGAGGAAAAAAAGGTATTGGCCTCTCTACATGGTATTATTTCTCGTATTAAGTGTTTTGAAAAATTAAGAATAACAACCTATTTCACGAGGATTAACTTGAACTTGAGGAAATTAACAAAAAATCTCGAAAACCCTAGAGCGATGCTTCAAAGGCTATTAAAAATGAACCTTAGTATAGTTCTCACTAATCTTTCAAACTTCATGCATTTTTTGTCAATTGAACAAAAAACAATAGATTCTCTATTTACGTCTAAGAACAATCTTGTGTTCGACCACAAGCGTTGGGCAAACTAATGTTGCCATGTTTACCATATTTCAACAAAATGTTGTGAATTTGAGCAAATTCAAAGTTTATATTGTACCAACTATTGTTGCCATGTTTACCATATTTCAACAAAATGTGGTGAATTTGAGCAAATTCAAAGTTGTTTATATTGCACCTAAGCATTAGATGTAGAGACGGTTGGAAAATTGACTAATAACCTACCAATCAATGTCTTCCCAACATAGAGTTAACCCATATAATTGTCACCACTACTAAAAATGGGATATCATTACCAGAAAATGGGATGTCATTACTAGAAATTGTAGGGATAAGACATATGCCCAACTTCTGTTCAACTTTTGAGCATTGATGAGATTCATCGTTTACATGATAATAGAGGGCCATTGTTGGAAAACATTGTTTTTAGGATGATTAGGGAAATAAAAAAATGATTCAATTGGTGGGATGGTCTACAACACTTCCAATCTACAAGCTTTTGATCATTGATGAGATTCACCTTTTACATGATAATAGAGGACCTTGACTGGAAAGCATTGTTTCTAGGATGATTAAGGAAATTAATACTATTGAAGAAATTATTCGATTTGTGGGATTGTCTACAACACTTCCAAACTACAGGCTTTTGATCATTGATGAGATTCATCATTTAGATAATAAAGGACCAGTATTCGAAAGCATTGGATCCAAGACAATTAGGGAAATAGTCTTCTCAAGAAATGATTAGATTGTTGGGACTGTCGACAACACTTCCAAACTACAAGCTTTAGATCATTCATGAGATTCATCTTTTACATAATAGAGGACCAATGCTAGAAAACATTGCATCTAGGACAATTAGGGAAATAGAAATTTCTCAAGAAATGATTAGATTGGTGGGATTGTCTCCAACACTTCTAAACTATAAGCTTTAGATTATTGATGAGATCCATCTTTTACATAACAAGGGAAACAATGCTAGAAAGAATTGTATCTAGGGCAATGGTATATTTGCTATAAGTTCTTAAGATTGACTAAAATATAATCATAAAAGATACATTGATAGACATCATGCAAAATTATGATAGGCAAATTATACAAAATCATTTTATATATTCCAAAAATAAAGTTATCATCCAAAAATAACTATATTATGTACTAAATACATGTAAATACACAAGTTCAAATGACAAATTTAAAATTCTAATCCAAACATATCCGAAGAGATGTATGACTATATGAATCACATCTCTCCTCCTCCCCCATGTTGGCCTGTAACACATGTCCACAACATATGTAAATGCAAATATTAAATTAAAAATTATTACAATCTTAAACTTGATTCTAATACTAAAATAAACTTATAAAAATAAATCTGGAAAGAATAACAAATTGTAAATCATTACTTGAGTAGTGATGATCTCCATACCCATACCTGCAGTGGTTGGATATTGAAGACCAACCTGAAAATTAAAACTTTTAATTAAATAAAACATTCCATATATAAAATTAACTAAAATTAATTAACACTTCAAATCATAACTATAAAGTCTGAAACATGCAATTTACCTGTGACGTTTCAGTCCCGATATATGGGACACATGGAATATCTCCAAAAATGGATGACGAGAGACACCCCATACCCATAGTTCCAGGACAAGGCAATGGAATCTGCGAACACAACCATTTCCAATTTCAAAAAAATGTGTTCACATTAATGGCAACATATAAATTAGTTCAATTGAAGATTGAAGGTCAATCAATACAATTAAAGCATAGATGTGGATAATTAAGTAAATGTATGTCTTTGAATCCTTTTAATTTACACTAGAAGACACTCTAAAATCATGCTCATTCAGTTGAGTGAAATTAATGAAAATTTAAAACATTCATTGAACTTGCAAAGACATTGATCTAACAACAAAAAGTTATCATAATAGATGAAGTAAGTATCAATTAAATATAACAAAAACCTCTTCTTTGCCTTCTCCCTCATGAGATAGGAGGTCAAACTATCCATCACGACATCTCTTGGCATAAGCCCTGACATCTTCAAGGCTCATAGAGTCTACCTCCCCATCTATTCTATAAACAAAACCTTCACGATAACTAGCTCATGCTCTCTCTCCACTCTAGCCAACATCAACCCCTACAAACATCGTTGTTAAACTATCTGCTATGAAATCCCTCGCTTTTGACCAGCCTGAAACATATATGATCTTAAAGTGACAAGCCTTTGAGGGCAAGATATCAAAGGAGGTCGAGGTTAGGGCAAGGTCAGATATTGAAAGGCACGTCTTCGATTATACATTCAACCTTTTTCAACCCCATAATATTTGGATGGAATGTCCATATAATCTAGCTTCATGTTTTCAAAAAACTTTACATAAAAAAATCTAGCAAAATAAATAAGTTCCTCGTCATTCCATGCCAATCTACCATAGGCCGCGAGGAACCGATCATACAGATAATGCACAATGTGAAGGTGCTTGAAATATTCCACCTTAAACATTGGCCGCTTTGGTCCTACTTTAAAATTGAACATTGAAATTGCTTGTTTCTTTACCCTCTTCTCCATCTCAGGCCACTTGTTTGGACCCATCACCTCATCCTTCCACCTCCGCATCACGCCAATGAAACCTTTTGTAGCTAGCCCAAGACTTTGATATACATCAATGAATTTTCCTAAGGAGTGCAAAACTATCTCCAAGCTTTGTCTACTCTCCGTGGGGAGATCCAAACTAGCAAGATCACCCTTCAATTTCACATGGTGAGATGTGCAACGTTAAAGGGTTAATTTATTAACATCATTTTTCAAGGAAGATCCTCGAGTACATCTGAGGGATAGGTTCTTATGGGTGTACAACCATCCTCTTGTTCAACTGTTACCCTCCTCATTTGACCTTCACACCTCACCTAAGCATTGGTAGCATGTTGATCTTCACCCCCTGCTCCATTATAGCCCTCTCTCGAACCTCCTTCCTCTATAGACAAAAACACAATTGTCTATAAAGACGCACACAAACATATTGAACATTTGCATCTACAATTGATGTAATACTAACATAATAATTTTTACACATAATTATACTAACAAAAGGTGGTCAAAGTGAATGTTGTACAAAGGATGACAATGGAGAATTCTCCATGTTTATATCATTATCCCTATGCCTCGAATGGCAATCAGATGACCACAATCAATCGTGCAATGAATCATCCCTTTTGACTAGATGTAGATGCATAAGCACTCTCACGAGACGATCTATTCAAAGATACCTCTAAAAAGACAGAAATATTAAATTGAGATTTTTAATGTTTCATTAAACCAAAATACCTAAGCATGTATGCACAATTTTACATGTGCATAAATATTCATACCATAATATAGATACAGTACGTTAGATTCTCTAGATGAAACGGGTACTGGTGCACGTTTGACTCAATGCCCTTACCTTAGTAGATGTCTTGATATCACTGGACTTCCTAGGACATTTATGTCTCGAAGAGCAAGTCAGCAACTCCTTAGGCAATGACTCCTCTTTATCCATGTAGTCGAGTTGTTGTCTCCTACTTCATGTAAATTCACACAATATGGGCTCGTTACATCTCCAAATTTTTTGTTTTGATTTCAATATAAAACAATATAAGATAAGTAAATGCCATCGCCGCCAACAATGGCATAGCCAAAAAAGCCATTGCCCCTCACATGTTGAAAAAAATGAAAACATACGAAAAAATATATCGATACCCCAAAAGACTAATTGTGATACATTATTGTTTTGATGAGATTATTAAAATGTTAATTTCAATGCAAGCTTATAGATTATAAATCCATTGTTTAATGTTTAAGATGATGACCAAATGAATGATTGGAAAATGAAATTCATCACCAACCAAAAAGATAAATTGTCTCTGAAAAAGATTATGTATGTTTATGATAATATTTTTAAATAAAATGTGGAGTCTAAAAAACTAATTGTCATGAAACAATTTCACCATCATCGTCCTTTGTCTTGTAGCACTCTGTCACTTTCGTCATTCCCAAGGTTCTGATGGTCACTTTGCATCTTTCGCATAATCATTCCAAGCAATGATATACCCAATATTATGTAAGGAGTTTGGACACTATTCCATCATCTCTTAAGTTATCTACAATGATTTATCCTCTTGTACCCATTAGTTATTTATCCCTAATGATTTATTTCTTGCCACAATTATAATTTCACCATTGGAATTCCCTAATTTTATTCTATAATTCCAAATTTTGACCTACTTCCCTTGGGAAGAAGATCTATACCAAGATGCTTCTAACTCTTAGATGTCATTTTAGTCAGCTTGACATCATCATCCTACTTCCCATTCATTATACACAATAGACAACTAGGTCACTTACTTGAATCAATAGTAATTCCATACATACCTAGTCGAGTTTTAATAGGATAATGTTTGTGATATTAAAACTTACTATTTATGCACATTCAATGTCTTATTATCATATAAGTCTCATTGCATTGTGATGACTACCCACCTTCATAGCAAACTAGGTAACCAATCATTCTATCATCAAGATCATAACTATAGTTGCCTAATCATATCTTAATAGTCAAATTATACAAAGCATTAACATTATCTCTACGATCAACCCTTTTTCTTATTCATACTACTCAATACTCTTAACAAATCTCCAAGGAAGGGGTTTTCCACTTTCTCATAGCAATTTTCTAAGTCTTAAACCAAAGAGTGATACCCCATCTTTATCATTACATAAACTTATCTTAGAGAGTTTCTTGCAATTTCCATAATTCCTTGTGCATGTCAATGCTTCAAAAAAACAAAGTGAAACACTTAGAGAAATTAAAGTCACCACTCCATATTGTTGTCATTCATATCAAAGCATCTAACTTAATTATTACTTTTCTCCTAGTGGCTAGATGCATACAACCTTGAATGTAAGGTGGTTTCCTTTTCCATTCATAGAATTTCATAATTCATGACTTAGCTTCCTAAGTTATCATTCCATAGGCCCTCTTAGGTTAATTTTCAAATATAACACAACTATAACTTCCAAAAAAAATCTTAGAGTGGCCTATGTCATCCCCCTAAATCGTTTATCTCAATTTAGGTAATATAAGGCACTTTCTTCTTGATAGAGAATTATCATTGTTTAGATCACATGTCGATTCATCTCATCTTGTCTTGTGCATTTGATACGTTGTATAATGAGGTTGCATCCTCGAAGAGATTTCGTATTTATCTTTATTTCATTCTCAAGGCATTGGGTTATTCTTTATTTGTATTTTTATGTTATTTTGGGATTTGGTGCATAACAAAGAACTCCATGCCAACCAATGTCTAAGGAAGAACACAAAGAAGGCAACAACAACAAACATAGATTTCAAGGAATGTAAAGATTGTGGTTGTATTGGATGGTTTCTTGTCTTCAACTAACTCTATGTTCGATGTTGTATGGTATGTGGACAATGGTGCTTCTTCAAGACATGACAAGAAGACCTTCAATAGGATTTAAGGGAAAAAGGAAGAAATGTGCGTGGAATTGGGTGATGATGTCAACTATCTTACGAAGGGATTGGGCTACATCTCTTTCTGGATGGCGACAAGTGATGTTTTCCCGTAATTGGGAGAGTAACCTTTTTTTTTCATTTTCTTGCATGTCAAATCATTATGTGGCTAAGTTTGATGCTCAAAATGTGATCATTGGAGATCAAATCTCTATCGTGGGAAAACATTTTTGAGTTACTCATTTTCATAGTCTATAAGCATATCCAAATTTAGGTGGAGAGAGGCAAGGAAAGGATGCATCCTCACCCTCTACTTTAGCTCGATGGAAACTAAAATGGCTTACTCAAACATTACAGGATGGAGAAGAGAATAAATAAGTCCCTAAAATTCTAAACAAGGGAAATATTCCTCCTAAGAGAATAGTCAACCATGTTGCATTGGCTTCTTCCTTTAGTGAGTTGTCCAATTTTGCAAAACCATGGTGGACTGATGCCATGGTGGAAGAGAGTTATGTTTGAAAAATAGTTCCAAAACCTTTTGTTGAGATCAATAATTGATTCCAAGACTGTAACAAACTTAGATTGGTAGGTTGTAGGTACAATTGAGGTACAAAGGGAGAAAATACTTTCCTTATAAGAGGAAGTGTTATCTTTTGATTTCTCCAAAAGTTTTTTAACATAGCTAAGTGAGCACTTGTAGTCCCCTAGCCCCTTTCTTGTAGTTTGGTTTACTATCATTTGGAGTGTTTAATGGGTGTGTAATTATCTCGAATCAATGCTAGAGAAGCACTCTTCTTGATATGGTATTTCACATGCATGTGGCAATTTGACATCTACAAAGGCACTTATTGAAGAGGATGGGTGCTTAGGACATGTGAAATAACCTTGGATGAAGACATTATATACTTAGAGGTTGGGCACAGAGCCTTGAAAGCATTGGAGCCACCTTGCCCATATGTTGAGGAACACTTGAGTTGAGGAGCCATTGTTGGAGGACAAATCATCTTGCTTGGAGCACTTGATATGTGGACACCTAGACTTGGAAGATGCACCACTTTGGGGATTGTAAAAAACCCCTATTATGCCATGTGGTATTCATGCTTAGTGTAGCACTCCACTTGGGGCTTTGTTGTTAACTTAGGTTGGAGTTTACTTGTGGACTTGGTCCATGTATTGCTGTTAGCTTCCCTTCCCTAATCATATATATACAAGAGTGTTTTTGGTATCACGTCACTTGTATTGTGTTTTAGAGATGTGATAGTTGCAAAAACTTGGTTTTTACCATAAGTAATGAGGCATCAAACGGTAAATTATGTTTTGAAGATGTTTCTAATAGTTGATTAAATGAAGAAATGCACAGGAAATCTATGGGAGAGCAAATGCCAAATATGGAGGCATTAACCCTTGGTGATTGTGGAAGGAAACCATATAGAGATAAATCAAGGAGATCTATCTCTAGAGGTAGGTCAAGGTCAAAGTCTAGGCATGGAAGAATAACTTTCTATCATTGTGAAAAACTTGTCCATGTTAAAAAATATTGCCGAATATTAAAAGAGGAACAAATGAGCAAAAGGTGGTTAACAACAACAATAATGAAGAAACTACTACCATTTCATCAAAAGGCAAGGTATTAATTACTATTTCTTATGAAGATGCATGCTTATATACTTCTAGTTATGATAGTGATTGGATTTTAGATTATGTAGCCTCCTACCATGATACCCCAAGCAAAGATAATTTTATTTCTTATAAATCTGGTAATATGGGTAAAGTTCACTTGGGTAATAAAAAAGTCTTTGTAATATTGAGGGAGTAGGAGATGTTCTAATAAAGACAAAAGATGGTTGTAGTTTATTGCTTAAACAAGTTAGGCATGTACCATAGCTTGGAATGAATTTACTTTGACTAGGAAAGTAGATGATTAAGGCTACCATATAGTGTTTGGAAACAAAGGCTAGAAAATTGCAAAGGGTTCACTCATTCTTGCAAAGGGGCAAAAAATAGGCACTCTCTACATATTAAAATCAAATGTGGAGAAATTAGATATCGTTGGTGTTGCAAAAGAGGAGTCTACAAGAGATTCGTGTCACAAAATATTTGGGCACATGACTGAAAGAAGTTTGAAAATCCTTGTTGAACAATAACTTTTTCCTACAATAAAAGGTACAGAGCTTAAATTTTGTGAACATTGTATCATGGGAAAAAATAAGAGGGTAACATTTATAATGGATTGTCCTAAAAGGGATACAAAAGTAATCGATCTGATTCATTCTGATGTTTGTGGTCCGATTAATGTAAAATCACTAGGAGGGGCTGCTTATTTTGTTACTTTCGTTGATGATGCATCAAAAAAGATGTGGGATTTCCCTATAAAGAGCAAAGATCAAGTTTTAGACACTTTTCATAAATTTCATATGGTCGTTTAAATGGAAACTAACAAATTATTGAGATGCATTAGAACAGATAATGGTGGGGAATATTACTCCAATGCATTTGAAGAATATTGTAGCAAACATGGTATAAAGCATGTAAAAATAGTTCCTCACAGCCCGTAACAAAATGGAACAACTGAGAGAATGGATTAGACAATAATGGAGAAAGTGTGAAGTATGATTTGAAATTCGGGTTTGCCCAAATCTTTATGGGAAGAGGATATTTGTATAGCTTGCTACTTAATAAATCGCTCCCCAAAGCCTTCATTGGATGGTGGCATTCTTGAAAAGGTATGGACTGGTAAGGATTTATGTTACAATGTCATGTCCCCTCAACAGTGAACATTGGATCAAGTTCCTAACCCAACCAATCCCTTGGGTTGCGGAGACAACTTCATTATCATGGGGTTAATTTTGAATTCTAGATATTTAATTAATTAGGAGTGTGAATTAAATTTTATTCAAAATTTATTATGCACTTGGAATATTTATTTTTCATGCATTTAATAATTTTATCATAAATAAATGAGGATAATGTTGGCGCATTAGTGGATGAGGTTGACTTGGAGATGACTTGAAGAAGAAGTTAAGGAGAAAGCACCCAAATATAAAAAAACAGGAAAAATGAAAGAAAGATGGAGCAAATCATAAAAGCAACAAAAACTCAGGAAAAGCAGCAAAAAGCAACACAAAAGAAGAAAGCAGGATAAATCAGAAAAGCAGGAAAGTTCAGAAAAGTAGGATAAATCAGAAAAGCCAGAAAAAGCAGGAAAATGCTAAAGCAGAAAGTGGAAAAGCCAACATAAAGTGGAAAAACAAACAGAAAAGGAAAAAGGAGGAAAGCGAAGCAAAAAGGAAAAAGGAAAGAAAGCTAGCTTTCCTTATCCACTCATGGAGGGCGCATTAGCTAAGGAGACTTGCTCCTCAAGTCATCATCTCTATATAAATAAACCAGTGCACACCCCCTTCACATATTTTGTCAGTTTGAGTATTGGTATATGAGCAATTGTGCCTTGGAGACTTGGGAGATGTGCCCCTAGTGCAAGCTGGGTGATGTGCCCCTGCTTCCTGTGAGAGGACGATGGTATTCAGCCATTGTCATCGAGTTTTATTGAAGGTCTTGTAGTTGATCCAAATCTGTTTCAAAGTTTAGAAAAGTCTCATGAAGTCTATGGTTCGAATCTCAAAGCTTCTTGTTGATTTCCAGTGCTAGATTGTTGTGTTGAAGAGGAGAGGGGTTTTTGTAATATTTTGAGAAGCCTATTGGCTCATATCTGATGTAATTACAGTCATTATGAACCTTTGATATCATTCATAACATTTAATATTGCAGAAGTCTGAAATATTCTGAGTTTTCTCCACCCCTTCTAAATTTGCCTAGAATTTTACTAGTTTTTAGAATGCATTTAATAAATGAATGAATCTTGATCCAAATGAAGTAATTGTTGTTCCTGGAGTTTCTTAAGACGTCATATGTAATATTCCAAGTCTCATCTCAGAATTTTGTGAGCCTTTATTGACTGTTGGGAGTCCTGAATTCTCACTAGTTGTGCAATCCTACTAAGCAATTTTTGTCATATTTTTGTGAGACTTATTCAGAAATTTATCTAACTTTATGGAATGCAAACTGACTGTATATTGAATTTAAATTGTTGTTATTTATCCTCCTAAATTTGGAATCCTTCACCTATAGCTTCCAGTGAATGAATGGTGATATACTAGTTTGCATATGCTGGGGTGTACATGAGCATTGTAGTAGAATTCAACCTTGCTGATTTCGAACCATAAATGGTCCCAGTGCTTTGTGCAAAATTATTATCAACCATCCTAGTCCTCATCCCATCCAGAGTGCTTGATCTTTCCTACCTCCAGTAAAACTAGCCCTATGAATTCATTGTTTTAGCTGAGTCTAGTAGGAGTTAGAGTTAGTGTATCATTGGCCCTTGTTGGTACATTATAGTGGTATCAGAGCATGATCCTCTGAACCTATTCTTAATTTATTTCTATGAGTCCAAGAAGATATTCATATTCTAAGAAGAAGGATCCTTTGTCAGAAGGAGAAGGTGGAGAAGAGATAAATTCTACTGAAGGGAAACTACAAGGAGAGTCAGACATGTCTCACAATGAAGAAAAAGAGGAGTTCAAACTCTTTGTTCAAGGCATTATGAAAGGATTGAAAGACATCTCTCACAATATTGTTCAATCCGGGAAAGAGACCAGAGAGTTCTTAGCTCAGTAGCTAGGAAGAAAGAATGGAGAGGGGAGTAGCAATGGTACCCCATATGGCGAAAGGAAGAGCAATAGTGGCCATATTTTCTCAAGAGCTGGGCCTCACAATCGCCGTGATGAATTCAAGATGGAATATCAAGCTCACTCCAGGCCTACTATGCCCAAGTTTACTGAAGAACAAAGAGAGGAACCTGAGGTTCGAAATGGAGGTCTTGCTATGTTGAGTACCTTACATTAAATGAAGAGTGCAGAAGTGCTTTACCATTCAAATACTTCTGTGATCTACAGGACAAGACCAACCCAAGAGGAGGTTGGCAGATGCAAATTCAGAACTATGAGCTAAGAAATGCTATTGGTAAGATTTCTTTACCTTATTTTGATTGTTCACATAAATGTACTGCTAACTCTTGGATTCAGAAGCTTGATACATATTTTCAATTGAATCCTATGTCTGAGAGAGATGCCATCAAGATGGCTACTCCACACTTAGATGGAGAAGCAAATGATTGGTGGTTTCATGGCCTAAGAACTCTTGGGTATGATCAAGTGACCACTTATGAAGAGTTCACAAGAAGGTTGGCTGAAAGATTTGAAAGAAGAGATCCTGAGATCACCTTCAGGGAACTAGCACATGTGAAGCAAACTGGAACTCCTAAAGCCTACATCTCTGAATTTCAAAAACTAGATGTGATGGTCTCTGATATTTCAGAAGCTAGATTGATCCTGTTGTTTATTGAAGGGTTATCAGAACCGCTGAAAGATTTGGTGAAGGCTTACATACCCTCTACCTTGCATGATGCACTAAGTCAAACCAGAGACTTGCAAGACTCTATTTCGGGGACCATATTTCCTCCTAGGACTATTGGTCCTGCTCAGTTCAAGAATCAATGGTCACCCATGAAGAGTCCTTCTGGAAATTTTAGAAAGGATAATTAATCTAAGGATCAAGATGAATTGAGAAGAAGGAAGCTATGCTTCACCTGTCAGGAACCATGGGTTCCAGGGCACAGATATACTAGAGGGAAAGCACACTACATTGAAGTTTACTCAGAGAGCGAAGCTGAGGAAGAAGACAAAGAGGCCCCGGTAGATGCAGAAGTGGCCTATCTCACATTTTTTTTAAATTTATTTACTTAAAATGATTTAAATCAAGGCTTACCTACTAAAGATTGAAATGATGACAATGGGATGTTGTATTGCTGATGAAGTGAATATATTGTTGCAATTGCGATGAAGGTTGGGAATAAAAAGAGAAAAAAAGTGTAATTTTAACTATTTTTTTATATTTTTCAATGTTAGAATATAATTTTTTCAAAAACGTCGAAAAACAACGTCGGAATTTGTACCCAAACATAGTAGTGATGGATTTACCATGACTAATACTACTAGGTATGAGTTGAGTATAAATCCCTATGTCCTTCCAAGTTAGTGTGAGTAGGTCTTTTATTTAGATGAGTAGTTTGATCATTTAGTGTTAGATTTGATCGAAGGGGAAGTCATCGAAAGTATGTATCAAGAGAAGATGATAATGATGAAGATGAATAAGGTAGATGAGAGAAAGAAGAAGTGTTCTACGAAGAGGTCCATGAAGTTGACCATGTAGTGATTGGCTTACATCACATGCTTCATTTGTTATATATGAGACCAAATTATTATAAATAAATAAAAGAAAAAGTGAAAGAAAAGAAAAGAAAACGATAAATATTTATGACTTCTTCTATTTCCATTGTGTTATGGGAATTTGCTAAATAAGTTTTTGGGCCGTTTTAGGCCCATAGTTTTGAGAAGGTAGTTTTTCTTTGCCCATGGTTTGGGCCTGTGGTATTTGTCTATTGAAAGGATATAAATATGTATTCTTGGTATTGCATTTTAGTATACAGGAGATACAAGATTGAAGAGGTTGGATTGAGGATTGATGTATATAGTTTTGTGTGCAATAAAATTGGTAGCTATTGATCCTTCCCCGTGGTTTTTCCTAGTTGGGTATTCCACGTAAAATCCTTGTGTCCTATTTTATTTGGGCAGAAATGATATTGATTAGATCTTGGATTTTCTTAAGATAATTATTGCTTGTTTTTAATTATCTAACAATTGGTATCAGAGGCAAGTGTTTTTGTTCGAGATTTGGTGTGTGTAGATCTCATTTACATATGGTTATGATGGAGACAACAATAAGCATTGAAAATCTTACCGGGGTAAATTTTACCATATGGAGGTAAAAAATGGAAGATATTCTCAACTTGAAGATCTTTAGTTACTGATTGAGGGAAAGTCAAAGAAACCCTCATCCATGACCGATGAAGATTGGGAAAGTTTAGATCAAAAGGAAATAGCCACTATTTGGCAATATTTGGTAGACATTGTATATTTTCATGTTTCTCAAGAAAATTCAACCGAACCTTTATGGAAAAAGCTTCAAGACTTATATGAAAGAGACACAACAGTCAATAAATTATTTTTTTGATGAAGAGGTTGTTTAATCTCAAAACAAAGGAAGGAAGCTCAGTATCTAAACATTTAAATGAGTTGCACATAGTATTAAACCAACTCACTTCTTTGAAAAATGATTTTGAAGATGAGATTGAAGCCCTTCTACTCCCGAGCCCATGCCTAATAGTTGGAAAAACTTGGTTGTTACCATAAGTAATGCGACATCAAACAAGAGCTTATGTTTTGAAGATGTTTCTAATAGTTGATTAAATGAAGAAATGTGCAAGAAATCTATGGGAGAGCAAATGCCAAATATGGAGGCATGAGCCCTTGGTGATCATGGAAGGATACCATATAGAGATAAATCAAGGAGATCTATCTCTAGAGGTAGGTCAAGGTCAAAGTCTAGGCATGGAAGAATAACTTTCTATCATTGTGAAAAACTTGTCCATATTAAAAAATATTGCCGCATATTAAAAGAGGAACAAAATGAGCAAAAGGTGGTTAACAACAACAATAATGAAGAAACTACTACAAATGCATCAGAAGGTAAGGTATTGATTACTATTTCTTATGAAGATGCATGCTTATATACTTCTAGTTATGATAGTGATTGGATTTTAGATTATGGAACCTCCTGCCATGATACCCCAAGCAAAGATAATTTGATTTCTTATAAATCTGGTAATATGGGTAAATTCAGTAATAAAAGTCTTTGTAATATTGAAGGAGTAGGAGATGTTCTAATAAAGACAAAAGATGGTTGTAGTTTATTGCTTAAACAAGTTAGAAATGTACCAGAGCTTGGAATGAATTTAGTTTTACTAGGAAAGTAGATGATTAAGGCTACCATACAGTGTTTGGCAACAGAGGCTAGAAAATTGCAAAGAGTTCAATCATTGTTGCCAAGGGGCAGAAAATAGGCACTCTCTACATATTAGAATCAAATGTGGAGAAATTAGATATTGTTGGTGTTGCAAAAGAGGAGTCTACAACAGATCTGTGTCACAAAATACTTGGGCACATGACTGAAAGAAATTTGAAAATCCTTGCTAAACAATAACTTTTTCCTACGATAGAAGGTACAAAGCTTAAATTTTGTGAACTTTGTATCATGGGCAAATAGAAGAGGGTAACATTTATAATGGATTGTCCTAAAGGGGATACACAAATATTCGATCTGAATCATTCTGATGTTTGTGGTCCGACTAATGTAAAATCACTAAGAGGGGCTGCTTATTTTGTTACTTTTATTGATGATGCATCAAAAAAGGTGTGGGATTTCCCTATAAAGAGCAAAGATCAAGTTTTAGACACTTTTCATAAATTTCATATGGTCGTTTAAAGGGAAACTAACAAATTATTGAGATGCATTAGTACAGATAATGGTGGGGAATATTACTCCAACGCATTTGAAGAATACTGTAGCAAACATGGTATAAAGCATGTAAAAATAGTTCCTCGGAACACGTAACAAAATGGAACAACTGAGAGAATGAATAGGAAAATAATGGAGAAAGTGAGAAGTATGATTTCAAATTCTAGTTTGCCTAAATATTTTTGAGAAGAGGCTATTGTTATAGCTTGCTACTTAATAAATCGCTCCCCAAAACCTTCATTGGATGGTGGCATTCTTGAAAAGGTATGGACTGGTAGGGATTTATGTTACAATGTCATGTTCCCTGAACAGTGAACATTGGATCAAGTTCCTAACCCAACCAATCCCTTGGGTTGAGGAGACAACTTCATTATCATGGAGTTAATTTGAATTCTAGACATTTAATTAATTAGAAGTGTGAATTAAATTTTATCCAAAGTTTATTATGCACTTGGAATATTTATTTTTCATGCATTTAATAATTTTATCATAAATACATGAGGATAATGCTCCACTATGGCGCATTAGTGGATGAGGTTGACTTGGAGATGACTTGAAGAAGAAGTTAAGGAGAAAGCACCCAAATCTAGAAAATCAGAAAAATAAAATAAAAATAAAAAATGAAAAAATGAAAAAATGAAAGAAAGATGGAGCAAATCAGAAAAGCAACAAAAACTCAGGAAAAGCAGCATAAAGCAGAAAGCAACACAAAAGAAGAAAGCAAGATAAATCATAACAGCAGGAAAGCTCAGAAAAGCAGGATAAATCAAAAAAGCCATAAAAAACAGAAAAAAGCTAAAGCAGAAAGTGGATAAGCCAACAGAAAGGCGAAAAGCAAAAAGAAAAGGAAAAGGAGGAAACCAAAGCAAAAAGGAAAAAAGAAGGAAAGCTATGTTTCCTTATCCACTCATGGAGGGCACATTAGCTAAGAAGACTTACTCCTCAAATCATCATCTCTATATAAATAAACCAGTGCACACCCCCCTCACATTTTTTGTCAGTTTGCGTATTGGTATGAGAGCAATTGTGCCTCGGAGACTTGGGAGATGTGCCCCTAGTCCAAGTTGGGTGATGTGCCCCTGCTTCATGTGAGAGGACGATGGTATTCAACCATTATCATTGAGTTTTATTGAAGGTCCTTTAGCTGATCCAAGTCTGGTTCAAAGTTCATAAAAGTATCATGAAGTCTTATGGTTTGAATCTCAAAGCTTCTTGTTGATTTCTAGTGCTAGATTGTTGTGTTGAAGAGGAGAGGGGTTTTTGTAATATTTTGAGAAGCCTATTGACTCATATCTGATGTAATTACAATCATTATGAACCTCTGATATCATTCATAATTTAATATTGCAAAAGCCTGAAATATTTTGAGTTTTTCCACCCCTTCTAGATTTGCCTAGAATTTTACTAGTTTCAGAATGTATTTAATAAATGAATGAGTCTTGATCCAAATGAAGTAATTGTTGTTCCTGGATTTTCTTAAGATGTCATATGTAATATTCCAAGTCTCAGCTCAGAATTTTGTGAACCTTTATTGATTGTTTGGGAGTCCTGAATTCTCACTAGTTGTGCAATCCTAATAAGCAATTTTTGTCATATTTTTGTGAGACTTCTTCAGAAATTTATCTAACTTTCTGGAATGCAAACTGATTGTATATTGAATTTAAATTGATGTTATTTAACCTCCTAAAGTCAAAATTCTTCACCCATAGCTTCTAGTGAATGAATGGTGATATACTAATTTGCATATGTTGGGGTGCACAGGAGCATTGTAGTAGACTTCAGCCTTGTTGATTTTGAACCATAAATGGTCCCAGTGCTTTGTGCAAATTTATTATCAACCATCCTAGTCCTCCTCCCATCCATACTGCTTGATTTTACCTACCTCCAGTAAAACTAGCCCTATGAATTCATTGTTTTTAGCTGAGTCTGATAGGAGTTAGAGTTAGTGTATCATCAACGCTTGTTGGTACATTACAGTGGTATCAGAGCATGGTCCTCTGAACCTGCTCTTAATTTATTTCAATGAGTCCAAGAAGATATTCAGATTCTAAGAAGAAGGATCCTTTGTCAGAAAGAGAAGAGGGAGAAAAATAAATTCTACAGAAGGGAAACTACAAGGAGAATCAAACATGTCTCACAATGAAGAAAAAGAGGAGTTCAAACTCTTTGTTCAAGGCATTATGAAAGGATTGAAAGACATCTCGCACAATATTGTTCTATCCAGGAAAGAGACCAGAGAGTTCTTAGCTCGACAGCTAGGAAGCAAGAATGGAGAGGGGAGCAGCAATGGTACCCCACATGGCGAAAGGAAGAGCAATAGTGGCCATATTTTCTCAAGAACTGGGCCTCACAATCACCCTGATGAATTCAAGATGGAATCTCAAGCTCACTCCAAGCCTACTATGCCCAAGTTTACTGAAGAACAAAGAGAGGAACCTGAGGTTCGAAATGGAGGTCTTGCTTCATGGGAGGACAAATATGTTGAGTACCTTACATTAAATGAAGAGTGCATAATTGCTTTACCATTCAAAGACTTATGTGATCTACAATACAAGACCAACCCAAGATGAGGCTTCCATATGTAAATTCAGAATTATGAGCTAAGAAATGCTATTGGTAAGATTTATTTACCTTATTTTGATTGTTCACAGAAATGTAATGCTAACTCTTGGATTCAGAAGCTTGATACATATTTTCAGCTGAATCCTATGGCTAAGAGAGATGCCATCAAGATGGCTACTCTACACATAGATGGAGAAGCAAATGACTGGTGGTTTCATGGCATGATCAAGTGACCACTTATGAAGAGTTCACAAGAAGGTTGGTTGAAAGATTCGAAAGAAGAGATCTTGAGACGACCTTCAGGGAACTAGCACATGTGAAGTAGACTGTGTTGGTGGTACATCTGTCGTTACACCAAAACCCGCAAGTGATTGGTAAACTCACCACCGCCAAATTTCAAGGATCCACGAGAGGTGATTAGTCCCTTGTCACGATACACCGGGGAGCGCTAACTACTTGCAATTTCGTGCAACAATCTCCCCCTCAACGCGAGCCGAGTGTGTATCGAACTCGTGACCTCTTGCTCTGATACCAATTGTTGGTAGTATGGCTGTTGTTACATCAAAACCCGCAGGTGATTGGTAAACTCACCACCGCCAGATTTCAAGGATCCACGAGAGGCGATTAGTCCCTTGTCACGATACACCGGGGAGCGCTGACTACTTGCAATTTCGTGCAACAGACTGGAACTCCTGAAGCCTACATCTCTGAATTTCAAAAACTAGTTGTGATGGTCTTTGATATTTCAGAAGCTAGATTGATCTTGTTGTTCATTGAAGGGTCATTAGAACCGTTGAAAGGTTTGGTGAAGGCTTACATACCCTTTACCTTGCAAGATGCACTAAGTCGAACCAAAGACTTGCAAGACTCTATTCCGAGGACCAGATTTCCTCCTAGGACTATTGGTCCTACTCAGTTCAAGAATCAATGGCCACCCATGAAGAGTCCTTCTGGAAATTTCAGAAATGATAACTATTCTAAGGATTGAGATGAATTGAGAAGAAGGACGCTATGCTTCACCTGTCAAGTGCCATGGGTTCTAGGGCACAGATCTGCTAAAGGGAAAGCACAGTACATTGAAGTTTACTTAGAGAGCGAAGCTGAGGAAGAAGAAGAAGAGGCCCCAGTAGATGCAGAAGTGGCATATATATAAGAGAGTCTTTTGGTATCACGTCACTTGTATTGTGTTTTAGAGATGTGATAGTTGGTGTGGTGCTCTATTAGACAATCTTGAAAAACAATTATTTACTCTTCTTGGGTTGTGTGATGCAAGTGAAGAGTAAAGCTTGTGGGATGCAAGAGTGATATTAAGAGTTAGATAGTTGGTCTGACGTTAGCTTCTTGAGCTCTTGGACAAGCTAGTAAAGCTTGGTGGGATATCTGGTTAGACTTTGTTATCATTGATTAAGGTTTGTAGTGATTGTGTATGCCCTAACTAGGGTTTAGGAAGCTTTGGATAACTTTGTATTTGGGATGAAGTGGAAGGACTTGATGTACTAGCTTTGGCAACATTGAAGTATTATATTTAATTTTTATATTGTGACAATAAGTTGTACGATTATTATTATAAATTCTCTTATTGTAAATCTGATTTTTTGAAATTCTCTTATTGTAAATCTGATTTTTTGATCTAGTTTCCATGTGCACTAATATTTAGCAATCTTTTTATATAGTACAAATTGGATATTTTTTTAATATAACTTATAACCACGAATGTTACATATCTCATTCACACTGATCTTTTAAAAAAAAATATCGAAAAAATTTTCTTTCAACAAACACAAACTTAAATATACAATATATGAAATTTTATAAACATTTTTCAATTTGTAAATTAAAACTTTTATTCTGTATTTTTCAATTAATAAGTAACTTGACCCATTTTCCCAACTTCTATCACAAGAAACAGGTCATGCTCAATTACCCACCCCTCCTCCGCGTTGAACAATAACCAGCCTCTAGCAGCCTAATAAACGCTGTATAGGTTGGGATATATACCGTTGGATCTGAAACATTTCAGATCCAACTGTATATATCCCAAATGTTTCAGATCCAACGGTATATATCCCAACCTATACAGCGTTTATTAGGCTGCTACAGGCTGGTTATTGTTCGCCGCGGAGGAGGGGTGGGTAATTGAGCATGGCCTGTTTCCTGTGATAGAAGCAGATTCCTCTGTTGTTAAGTTGCTCCCTTGACTCTTCCACGCTTATTCTTGAAAACCGTCATCCAAAGTGCTAGAGTGCAGCTGTAATAGTGGAATGATAGAAAGTATAATTCCACATGCTTACTAAATGGCATTGAATTAACTGGATATTCCTGTCTTGCATTTTTACAGAGCAGATACTATGACTCCACAGTAGTAATCATTCTAGATAGCCCCCGTTTTCACATCCACCTTGAGATCAAGCCATAAACTTCTTTGGTAACATTCACCTTTTATATGACCATGAAAGATATACTCTATGCTTCTGTCGGGTATATTCAATATATTCAAAACAATGAAAACTCAACTAAAGAATATAAATTTCACAATTTCAGATATAAAATCTCCACCCTCAAATTCTCCTCCTGTTGTCGAGTCGTGGCTTCTTGATCACTGAACTTGTTTCAGTTTTGCTATGAATTTCTTTATCGAGAACACCTTGCGTACTGCAAAATGGGGTTGAGACTGGCACACTGGAAATCTGTCAAGATACACAACAAAATTAAAATTAGATAATTGTGGGAAACCATAGTCTTGAAGGAACACTTTTCAACGAGATTGATCCTTCCTAACAAATGAACAAGTTTTACAGGGAGGAATAGCGTACTTTGTCAAGCTTCTCTCGAACATGTTGAACTGTTGCATTCATAGAGGGCAATGAGAAGTACTGCATGAAGAACATAAATCAAGAAAAGATTTAGAATGAGATTTAGTTAAAAGAGGCTGGATTTCATTGAATAAACAATCTAACAAGAACTGTCCAGTAGAAAAAGAGATTGGCGTTTACTAAAACTGATTGTTTTACAACTAGACAATGGTCCAGAAAAGTTATCACCAACGGCATATACTGCTTACTTAACATACCATTTTCTTATGTAAGAAATTATAGGATGCAGAAAGATCAATTTTTTTTAATGGAATACAAAATTATGGATTTAGTAGTATTTAGCAGTATGCTAGGCAATTTATTGAAAGTACAGCATAAACATTCTATACATTTTAGCAAGATCAATGTATTTTCTTTCTATGTGGATATTGCAGTCCAAAATACTCGAAGGAGAAAACCCTAACTGGAAACTAATTAAATCTAATGGACTTGTTCTTTAAGAGATGTTGCAGAGCCTTCAATTGATTGAGAAATATAGTCCAACAGAACCCCATGATCTAGTGCAATCTGCTCTAAAAGTATGCCTTCTCAAGAGCACAATATATGCAGACCAGTTGGAAGAAGATTTTAAAGAAGAAAACTAAGGAAAGATTATTCAAACCATAAAAGGACAACGTCACAACACTGAATTGCATGGCATATAATAGTGGATTTCTACCTCCATAATTATTTAGAAACGTTGAAGTTTCTAAAAGTGGACATCCAGTTTGGATTCTGGACTCTGTAGTGTCAGACTGCTATGAAATTTTTGTCTAGTAGTTTTCTAGCAATAAGTTACTTTTAGTGCTCCTCGTGTGAAAAAAAGATATATCTTGTTAAGTATTCTATACTATACTAGTTTTATAAAAGAACTGAGGATCTATTTTTTACTCCAAATTTTCCACAAACAGAACTCTATTATAAATATCTACTACTCAGTAATACAAAGACACGAATTTGAAGGAAGGATACTTGCTCTCTTTCATTCTTCCACTCTTTGCTCATATTAACAGGTATTAGAGCCTAATTTCCGCTATTGTTCCTGCCTTTACAGGGCACTTCCACATCCAAGTTGCACGAAGTGCTCCAACATGTTTCAAGTACTGACTCATTTTTTGTATTCTTTTAGAGAATAAAAATGAGAAGATTTCACCGAGAGATTAGGGTTAATCTAAAGTATACAGGCAGGTCAAAGTAGAGAGTAAAGACACATTCATTATTCATAGGAATACAATTTTGGTTGGAAGGTGAAGAAACTCATTCAAAGAGAAAAATTAGAGCACTGAAGGGGAGACCAGTCAACAACCAGGCATAATTCTGCAAGCAAGAAGCAACGGGGACAAATCCTTGCCGTTGTATGAAGCCGTACATCATATCCGCACTGTTGTACAGATCCGTACAGTCGTACAGATCCATACAGACAGGCCCATACAGGTGTGCAGACAGTCTATACCACAGCCAACAAGCTTCAGGTGGATTTCTCGATTAATTGAGAGCAGTTTTCCTTGGTAAATTTGTTGTTTTTCACTCCATTTTGAATGTACCATACAATTGTAAGTTATTGCAGCGTGGAGGTTTCTTTGTAAGCCTAGATCTATTGATGAAAGGTTGATTTGAAGGTGTAAATCATCTGTGTATTGTGTTTTGCTTCCGCTGTTCATTTTCAGCTATATGTGTGATTGTTGAATGTTCAAAAATATTTATTTCTGTTGTTAAACAAGTGCAGATCTTAT
The DNA here is from genome assembly GCA_027924585.1 of Larix kaempferi. Classification (NCBI taxonomy): domain Eukaryota; kingdom Viridiplantae; phylum Streptophyta; class Pinopsida; order Pinales; family Pinaceae; genus Larix; species Larix kaempferi. The sequence continues at coordinate 7,450,178 of BSBM01000779.1, read as the reverse complement.
TTATTTAATTAAGAAGAACATAGGATAGTAGTCACCAAGGGCCTGAAAATTAACATGGTATCAAAGCAGATCTTTAATTGAGACTCTCAAGCATTTACTTTGAGTAGATCAGTTGCGGGCAACAAAGGCCCAACAGTGAGGGTTTCAATATTTTTTGATTTGGGAGTTTGTACTTCAGATCTTAAAGATGGCATCAGCTAGTCTCAAGTTCGAGGATAGATTGGATGGTGCCTCGAATTTCCGAGCATGGAAAGTCAGGGTAATTCTTCTATTAGAAGAGAATGACCTCTGGGATATCATCAAGGAGGTGGTAGCTTCACCAACAGATCTGCAACTTTTGGTAGCTTACAAGAAGAAAGAAGTGAAATTCATATGGATGATCTTAAGATGCAATAAAGGATCATTTGATCCCTCATGTATCCAAGAAGAAGATGGCAAGGACATGTTTGATGCCTTGGTTAGCATTTACTAGAGTGAGAACATTAACCGAAAGATGATATTGCATAACAAGCTCAGATCTGTTGAGATGACTAGATCAGACACCGTCACCAATTACATGATGAAGGTCACACAGATCCATGACCAACTTGCCGCAATTGGGGAGAAGGTTGAAGACAAAGAGTTGGTAAACAGGGCACTGAATGGTCTCCCACCTCAATGGGAAACATTTGTCCAAGGTATTTGTGCTTGGAAAAACATTTCCTCATGGGAAAGACTGTGGGATGACTCTATCCAGGAGGAGACTCTAATGGAGTCAAAGGCCAACAGACAAGGAGATGCTAGTGACCATGCCCTCATTGGTTAAGCAAAGAAGGGTAGAGGTAAAGGACCCGACAAGGGTAAAGCAAAGAGTGAGGAGTCAACCTCACATGTAGGGAAGAAGGACTTGAGTAAAATCAAGTGCTTCATATGTCATAAGAACAACCACTATACATCACAGTGTCCAAAGGAGGGTAAAGGGAAGCAGCAGCACCAGGTAGAAGCCTCAGCTGAAACTAAGATGAATAAGTTTGCTTCCAAGTTCGAGAAGGATTTCTCAATGGTATCTTGCCTCTCTTCCAGCACTATTCCGAAGAACGCGTGGTATGTGGACAATGGAGCATCGAGGCATATGACATCAACCCAAGAGTTATTTTCAAGTCTGGAAGAGCACAACTCTAGAGTTTGGGTCGAGATTGGTAATGATGCCAAGTATCTAGTAGTAGGAGTTGGTACCATTCCTTTCCAACTCTAGTCAGGTAACTCTTTAAACATTGATGATCTGTTATTTGTTCTAGGTCTCAAGAAGAATCTGCTTTAAGTTTTGGTCATGGAAGATAAAGGCTATGCAGTAGTTCAAGAAAAAGCAAGTCCTCATTAGACCGAAGGAGTCTAGCCCAAGATAAACTCAGGTGATTGGGGTTAGAGAAGGCAATTTGTACAGGTTGTAAGGTGAACCTATTCGAGCCCTAGTTCATAGCACAGAGAACTTGTGTGAGTTATGGCACAAGAGGATGGAGCACCTATATCATTGGGCATTACCTATTCTGAGGGAGAATGTCACAGGTCTTCTAGTGTTTAGCATTGAGCAACAAGGTCTGTGCAGAGGGTGTGCGCATGGCAAGCATGCCAAAGTTGCTTTCCCAAGCAATGAGCACAGATCTAAAAGGATCCTAGATCTAGTGCATTCGAATGTGTGTGGATTGATGTCAATAGCATCAATCACATGAAGCATATACTATGTTTATTTCATTGATGACTTCTCTCACAAAACATGGATCTAATTCTTGAAGACCAAGGATGAAGTCTTCGGCGGGTTTCAAGAGTTCAAAGCTCTTGTGGAGAACCGAACTAGGAAGAAGATCAAGGTTTTGAGATCGGACAATGGGGGTGAGTATACCTCCAATGATTTCAAGGATTTCTACAAGGATGCAAGAATCAAGAGGGAGTTCAATGTTTCGAACAACCCACAACATAATAGGGTTGCAAAGCGGAAGAACCAATCCATCATACGAGCTACTTAGGCCATTACACATGACCAGGATTTGTTGATGTTTCTATGTCCATTAGCATGCAATGTAGTAGTTTACATCCAGAACAAGTGTCTTCACAGGGTTTTGGAGGACAAGACACCGAAGGAGGCATTCACTGGTGTGAAGCCAAAGGTGAATCATTTCCACATCTTTGGCTATCCAGTTTACATCAATATACCAGTGGAGAAGAGGGCCTAGTTGGATCCCTCCAGTAGGAAGGGTTTATTTGTTGGCTACAGTGAGAATTCAAAGGCTTACAAGATCTATATTCTAGGGCAGAGAAAGACAGTAGTAAGCAGAGATGTAAAGTTCGAGGAAGACTCTGTATCCAGGAAGCCTCATGAGCCATTACTAGTGACAGAGGATGAGGAGCAGGAAGAGCTCCGAAGGTTGAGCCGGGGTCACCAGCAAGTTCCAGTTTAGGGAAGCAACCTTCATATGTAGAAGAGGAGCCACCAACTCCTACCAGTTTTGTCAGGACACCTAGATGGTTCACTTAGACATTGAGGGATGCACAGGAGCAAGTTGAGGCTCCTAGGAGCACATTTAGGGAGAGCAGACCTCTAAAGAAGTTTCCAAACTACATGGCGTTGATGAGCAACATCATGAATTCCGAGTCTTCCAATTTTTAGGAGGCAGGTCACCAACAAGTTTGGAAGGATGCCATGGTGGAGTACACCTCCATCATGAAGAATGATGTTTGGGACATTGTGCACAGACCGGAGGGGAAGTCACTAATGACTTCTAGATCACTCGTCAAGAACAAGCATGCAGCTAATGGCAGCATAGAGAAGTACAAAGTGAGGTCCATGGCGAGAGAGTTCTCCCAAAAAGAGGAAGTGGAATACAAGGAGACATTTGCTACAGTTGTCAAGTACACTTTCATTATAGCAGTGATGTCTTCTTTAGTATCCATCATGGAATGGAGGATACATCAGACGGATGTGAAGACAACTTTCCTAAATGAGATAATTGAGGAAGAAGTGTAAATCGAGCAGTCTCATGGCTTTGAGGTCAATGGGAAGGAGTCCCATGTGTGCAAGATGAAAAAGGCCCTGTATGGACTCATGCAAGCACCAAGAGCATTGTATTCCAAAAACGATGGATACCTACAGAACATGGGCTTCACCAAAAGTGAAGCAGATCCCAACTTATATTTCATACTTGTTGAGGATGAGCTGCTCATTTTGGTGGTGTATGTAGAGGACCTATTTCTCATAGGTTCAAGGATGCTCATTGCAAGGTGCAAGGCCGATATGGAAACCAAGTTCGAGATGAAGAAATTTGGCTTAATGCATTACTTCTTAGGAATGGAGATTTGGTAGAGACCAAGGGAGACTTTCCTTGGACATGGTAAGTATGCAGTTGAGATCTTGAAGAGATTCTGGATGGAGGACTCTAGGCCCATGGACCCTTCTATGTGTTAGAGTTTGTACTTTAATTCAATATTATCAAGGATCTTTAATTGAAAGAATAACAAGCACAACAAAACACAATAGACACAATAGTTTTCCTCAGGGAAACCATAAAGGAGAAAACCCCACAACTTCCTCAAAGATAGATTTGTCACTAATACAATATCAAGCCAAAAGTGGAAAACCCAAAATATGTCTTCTACAGCTTCTCTCTTTCTCCACCAGCGAACTTGTCTTCTCTCCCTTGCTATGCGAACTTGTGTGAGTAAGTAGTGTGTCCAAATGAGAGAGCAAGGCTCTCTATTTATACTTTACTTTTAACTTGACCTTTTACCTAACTAGGTCAATCTCACTATAATTGACTGGGCCGACTTCTCTAGGAAGACTCAATAACCCTATTACATTTGACTCGTCCCCCCGTCCCCAAAGCCAGTGCAACATAGTTATTTTGCAGGCAGCCAACAGGGGCATTATACTATTTACCCACTTGCCACAGCCTTACCATTGACCAGCTACCAACTTACCACAGCCTTACCATAAATACCAAGTCCTTTGATCCTTGGGGAAACTGTGAAACTGAAAATGCCAAGGGAGAAAGATTTTGCATGGGCTTACTGTGAAAAGATTCCTGGTTCAATTAAGTTGTTGTGTAAATTTTGCAAGGATCAATGCAGCGAGGGCATCTATAGATTCAAATACCACCTTGCATGTATTCCCAGTCATGGCATTGGCCGTTGTAGGAGTGTTCCCATAGATGTTAAACACCAACCTAGCTAGGCCATTGACTGCATGAATGAGCTTAAGAGCAAAAAAGCACACATAAATGTTGAAATTTCAAGTGCTCCAGGTGCCCAAACATCTTCCAATACCCCCTTGTCACCTTTCACAATTGAATCATCAATGCCATCGGGCCCAAGTCATATTTCAAATCCATCTCATCCTATTCCTCCCATTCCAACAAATTTGAATACTGGAGGTGGAAATATACATTCTTTTTTTGCTCCCCGCACACATCCCAGTTCCCAACCTGGCTTGGATGGCACGGGTTGGAAAAAGAATGTTCATATTCAAGATAGGAAAGCCAATGCCACTTTTTAATACTACTGTGACCTCCCATTCAACTATGCAAGAAGTCCTTATTGGAAGGCCATGATTGATGTTGTTACTGCTAAAACCAACCTATCGAAATTTTTTTGCATCTTTGGCCCAATTTTAAGATTCTGCAGCGCATATGTCAGTTTGTCAAAAGATTGCATGAATTTTTGAAGCTTTCATAGTCTATGGAGATGTTTTGCTATGCTTTGATCATTTGCAGGAGGTGGTTCTCAAAATCATCTTTTTTCAAGAGTTTCACCATTCTGTAGCGAAATCTCGAAGTTCCATACGTATCAGCGCTACAGAATGAATTCTTATTCTTCAACAGGCTACATAATGAGTTGCAATGCTATAGTGAAAGGTTATTTTGGTAATTATTCGGCGTTGAAGAATCACATTCAATTCTGCAGCGAAGCTGTGAAGTTTTAAGTGTATCGGCACTGCAGAATGAGGCGTTGAAGAATGAGTCGTGATTCTGCAGCACCGATTGAAGCGGAAATTTATCAAAGTGCTGAAGAGTCGCCTGTAGCTGTCTGTTTTAGCGACCAACTTCGAACTCCATTTCTGATCGAATGGTGAAGAATCATCCAAAACCGTTAAAACCCACTTCCAGAATGGGCCAAATTAGTTGGCGCATGATTCGGATCTCCAAAATAGGTAACCATTTGGGCTCCACAAGTAGCGATTTGAAGCCGATTTTTCCATATTTTACGAAATTCTTTTTTTCAAAAAACAACCATTTGACTGCCACCTCATCAGCTCGGCCTGTCAAATCCTGATTTTTTGCTACATATTAGGATCAAATCCATTGGTTTGAGGACCTTAGTTTCAATCGGTTACTTATAATCAAACTTTGTAATTTTTATTTAAGCATGTATTGTGAATGAGAAGGGAGGCGCTCTTCCTTTTAGAAGGAAGTAGAGGGGTCATAGGGCACAATTCTTCTCCTGTGTATTTTTCTTCAGCCTCTAATACAGCAATGGCTATTTTATGCTCAACGATCATCAGTTCATGGTCAAAATGTGTCTTATCTATTCTTTCTTCTTATATGAATGCATAAATGATTATTGCAGTGCATTAATCATCTTTTAAGTTCCAGATCTAATGGCAATCAGGGTTTTATGTTTATTGCCTGTGACTTGAAAGCTACTTTCATATACATGATCTTGAATTTTAACAGTGTTTTAACTCAAGATATCTTTCAGTCAATGCAGAGCTACCATCCTATGCATTTTCTGTCTTTTCTTCTCCTTTATTTGTCCATTTGTGTTCAATCATTTGAATTGTATGCCAATGATTTATGAAATGCCACTCTCCGTGTTAGATATCATTTTATTTTAAACCTCAGCACTTGTCCTCCTCGTGACCTCTTTTGGTCTACTTTATAAATCTCATCATCCTTTACACAAAGCTATCCCAAGCTCAAGATGTGCTAAACTTGTTCTTCTTGCAGTCAGATGACAACTTTCAACACTAACAGATGTAGTGGCTATCGCTGGTCCGGGATCCAAGGAAGACACAGAGCTAGAATTAGATCAAGATGGGGATCCTACATCTACTTGGATTCAATCAGAGGCTCCTCTTTTTAGTCTCAAGGACTTAGAGACCTTTTAGGGTCAAGCAGATGGAGACATACATAGGAGCATCTACTTCTTAGTTTTTTTTACCATTTCGTATTTACTATTACCATTTGGATCCTTACTTTGATGTATTTTGGAGTTTGGACTCATCTTATGGATGAGATTGATATACTTGGACATCTATCTACATTGTTGACTCATCTTATGGATGAGAATTGATATATTTTGGACATCTATTGATATTTGTTGGACATCTATTGATAACTTGCAGTATATGGACATGGCTATTTGAATATCTATGAAAAATATTTTTTTAATTCAAAATATGTGTATATATTTAATTTTTTGTATTTGCCGATTTTTTCCCAATCCGATTCAAACTCTTCACACTTTTGCCTCACCAATTTATTGCCAATTTCGATTCTGGAAACTACGACTAAAAGAGTCATTATCTTCTTCAATTACAATGTTAAATCACTTAACATAGTTGCCCTTTAATTGGTCAAATCAGCAAGACATATAGCTGTAAATTACAAACCATAAAGTACATAGATGGCTGAAAATCAAATCTGCAATTTACACAAGTATTGGAGAGCTAAAAACTTCATTAAATGCATAAGATGAAGTTGTTGTACATACCATAGACGTATCACAAGGCTAGTACAATCCACTTGCACTCCAAAACCCTAACTAGTGAAAAAAATGAAAACCCTAGCTCAACCAAGAAGCTTCAACATGCATAAATCACTCAAACAAGTTCCCCAAGGCAAGACATCTCTTATTCTCCTTCACCAAATACACTCTAGGGTTTCATCTCAAAACCTAAGTTCCACTGCAACAGATACGGATACAGATACGAGGGGGAACACGGATACAACAATTTTTCAAAAAAGCTGGATACGATACTGCAAGGATACGGAATATATATATAATCTAACTAAAATTTAACATTCATCATTTAAATTTTAAATTAAAATTACATATTAAAATTTTAAAAATTTATTGTATATAAATTTTAAATACGTGCAGGTTAAATTTTAATTAAAGCAAAGTATTAATTAATTTTTTGTTTCTAACAATCTAAAGGGAATTAGTATCAATAGAAACTAACTTCGGTCCTCTCCTTGGGCGTCGTTGATGCCAGAGAGTAGGAGACGACCTCGGACCTTGCTGGCAGCTAAACGAACCCTAAACTGAATGTTGAATGCTGAGCCTAAACCCTGAACTAAATTGAATGCCGAATGAATGGAACCCCGAACTGGACTGAATGCTGAACTCGGCTGCCCTGAATGCTGAATGAAGCATGGAACCCCAAACTTGGTCGAACTGAATGCTAAATGAATGAATGCCAAACGGACTATGGACTGTAGAGAGTGTGGACTGCAGAGAGTTTGAACTTGAAGTTTGAACCCATGAGAATGTGGTCTGTGGAATCGTGAAATGACGACGGATTGTGCCTTTAGGGGATGAGAAAGGTGACCCAAACTCAAACTAAATTCAAACCCAAATGCAGACAAAATTAAAACTGGGTTTTAAAATTCTGAAACGTGGTTTTTTCACAATAGAAATGTTTCACGATTTACGGGATTCATATCCATCTCAAGCAATCCGTATCCATCTCAGGCGATCTGTATCTGTACCTACTCAATCCGTATCCAAGCCGTTTCGCACCAGGATCCGTATCCGAAGCTTGGAACAACATTTCAACTGGCAGGGGGTGGCATTTCCGGTAACTTAGGCTCAAAACCCTAATGTCAATTCTCCAAAGGTTGAAATGCTAATCGTAGACTTGAAGGTGCTCCAAGAAGATCAAGAAACCCTAGTGACTCCAAGAGAGAGAGAGAGTACAAATGAATATCTAAGAGAGAGAAGATGACTAGAGAACTCTGTTTGATCACCTCTAACACAAAAGTGATAAGCATAGTGAGCTGTGATTGTAGAAATTTCACTTCCCAACAAACTTTAAGCTATGCACAGATATTTGTTCAATATTTAAATTTTCATTTACTAGCTGCTGCAAGTAAGATTATACTCATGAACTATCTGAACCTAAAGCACAATGAGAAGTTTTACCATTTAAAATTCAGAACAGAAACACATTCATCTCATAACATTTCAGACAAAGATTTTAGCCAATATGGCCCAGGAAAAACCCCAACTTGGGGAAAATCTGTGAGAGGAAGAGGGATTTTATTATTTTCTTTTGCAAAAAATATCTATATAGCAGTAATAATGAGAGCAATAAATATTCAACTTATCTCTATCACCAAGCTCAGAAAATGCCTTGAAAACAGTGTCCTTACAGCCTAGAATTTCATGCTAGAAATTCACATCACAGGCTGTATGGAACAGATCACAATTCTTCTCTAACTCTGTGCCTACTACACATTCTGGTGCATAGAAATTCGTGCCACTGAACCAGTAGTCCTAGTCCTCAATTTTCGTGCCACTCACAGCCTTCAAAATTGTGTTGTACGGATGTCCTCGACCTATACAGAATCACTACAATAAATGCTTGAATTTGCTGTCTCGAAAGTTCTGCCAAGCACCTCGGATTCTATGTCAATCCCCTTCTCGATATGTGTGCTTGCTTCCTCAAATTATGTGCCTCTCTTAGTTGCTATACAGTCATGATGTCACTGTTGTACTTGTGCCTTGGAACTCGTGCCAGCTATCTCAGCCAGCTGTTCGATTTTGTACAACTTCGGAAGATATTATTCATTATATTTTATTGTACTTTCATTGTACTTGTTTATACCTCCAAAGGGGAGAAGAACTTTATGTAATCAATTATGTAAACACATCAAAGAATCAATGTAATCCTTGGTGTGCAAAAGAAACAAATAAAAAGATTAAAATTAAATTATTTATTGCCCCTAGGTGAAGTCGGCCCCATTAGGGAATTTTCCAGTTTGCACTTGTATAAATAAGAGGCTTGTGCACCTCATTAGCTCATTCACTCACTTAGGAAGTGCGCATCACTTGGAGGAGGCAGATTTTGCATCACTTGAAGGAGGAAGCTTATTTGGGGCATCTAGTTGTGAAAGACACTTTCATATTCTTTCTCTTTTCTTATTTTTACTCTGATCTCGAAATTATCATCTCTCTGCGAAGATTGTTGGGTTTTCTCCCATTTGGGTTTCCCAGGATAAACTCTACGTTGTTGTTTTGTGCTTTGTCTTTCTTCTAGTGATCTTGGTAATGCATTTATGTTTTATGCTATGAATGTATGAAATTTGACATGGTATCAGAGCAGTTCCAGAAGAAGCCATTGTCGAAGCATTGTCGAAACCCTGCCAAAATTAGGGTTTCATCTTGTGAAGTCTTCACCCATCATTTTGAAGAAAAAGAGCCATGGGAATTTCGTTTTTGGCAAGGTGAATTTATTGGTGAAGACGGAATTCAATTCCGAGAACTTTCAATTTTTTACCTAACTCTATGGCTGCAACAGAATTAGGGTTTCAGTTTTAACTTATTTCTCTCCACAGATTTGGACCATCCCACCCTCTATTCAACTCTCCTTGGCAAGGCGAATTTATCTGTGGGTTCAGTTTTTCAAATTATTAACTTTCATTTTTGACCTACCTCCTGCTAGGGTTTCTGAACCAGATCTGCAATCAAGATGATTGGGATGAAGGTTGAAGATCGTTGGAAGGAGCCTCCAACTTTATCTCCTTGAAGTCTAGGGTTCTTCTACTCCTAGAAGAAAATGATCTCTTACTATATGTAAATGAGAAGGTCCATGAACCAGAAGCCGAAGAGGATAAATCTCGATGGAGGAAGAACGATGCTAAAGCAAGAAGGATTCTTGTGGATTCAGTAAGAGACCATTTGGTTCCTCAAATCTCAGGAAAGAAGAATGCTAGGAAAATGTTCAAGACCATTATGAAGCTATTTGAACACACTAGCCTAAATGTATCCATGACTTTGAGAAACCAGCTCTCAAATATGAAGATAGCAAAGTCAGAATCCATTGCCTCATACTTTATGAGGATCGCAGAACTCAGAGACAAGCTCAGCACCAGTGGAGATCCTATTGGCGATAAGGAGCTTGTCCTCCACACTTTAAATGTTCTTCCACCATCATGGGAGTCCTTTATCCAAAGCATAAGTGGTAGATCCAAACTACCAAAGTTTGATAAGCTTTGGGCAGATTGCTCTCAGGAGGAGACAAGGATCGCAGCACGTCAAAGACTCCATGGCCATGGCACTCAACCTGAGGAGAACCAAGCTTTTGTTTCTCATGCCACGAAGGGTAAGGGAAAAGGTAGGAAGTTCCATAAACACAAGCACCAAGATTGGAGACCAAGTCCTCGCCCAGATCAAAAGGAAAAGGACATATCTCAAGTTCAATGCTATAGGTGCAGAAAATATGGACACTACGCAAATAACTATCGAAGTTCAAGTAAAAGGAAGCATGAGGCCTCAACTGCTGATGTAGAAGAGGATCATCATCGCAAGAAGCAAAGGGATGATGATCGTTCGAAGTTCCTCTTCTAGAAGATCCAGAATGCAAGAACATAGACCTCTTAGGGTTCCCACAAGAAGGCAGTGGGGGCCCACACACCAAAACAATAAGAGATAAGTATTTTGTTTTCATTAGATCTGTTTTGTCTTATATGCTTTTTATATGCAGATATAATGTATTGAGCAGTTGATATTGTTTACCCTGTTATATTATGCATATGGGCTACACAACATTTCATGAAGTTAGTCTAGATGATATCTCCCTCCCACATGCTTAGGGTAGTGCACACTCTTGATGGCATGCTCTAGTGGAGATAACAAACATCTATATACTTCCCAGAAGTGTTTGTTTGACATGTTCATGATTGTTGTGATAAAGTATTAGCTAAGATGCCTGTGTAAACTATTTGTTTTTTCCATTTGATTATAAAATGTCACTAATCATTAGTCGGGATTTGACTTGTAGGGAAAAGACCATGTGATTTGGCCTACAAGAGAAGACTTGTTCCAGTGGACATATGAATCCCGTTGATGCTCAACAAGAAGCTTCTTGGAATATGACTCTCAGCCTAGAACGATGACCTCGGAGGAAGCTTTCACAGAAGTGAAACCAGAAGTAAGCCATCTTCAGATATTTGGTTGTCCAGTCATTATACATGTGCCCAAGTTGGAACCTTCAGGCAAGAAGGGAACCTTTGTGGGATACAGTGAGTCTTCAGAGACTTACAAAATCTACATCCCAGGGTCCAGACAGATTGAAGTCAGTAGGGATGTGACCTTTGAAGAAGAATTAGCTGTCAGGAAAGGCAGACGATCAGACATGGAGATCAATGATGAAATGATAGAACCAGAGGAGATGAGATCATCTCCCCCACTAGTTCAAGAGGGAGTTAGCAGAAAAGGATGAACCTATCGATTCCATTGATCCAGTTGATATCCCCAGAAATGTTGTAGTAGGTCGAAAAAGACCTAGATGGGCACAACAGACTTCGCATGGAGCACATGGGAAATATAAGGCCAGATTTGTTGCCAGGAGATTCTCTCAGAAAGAGGGAGTCGATTATGATGATACATTTGCTCCTATGGCTCGAGATACTTCCATCCGATCGATTATTGCTATTGTTTCAGCTATGAGATGGAAGGTGCATCAGAATGATGCAGACCCCAACCTTTGCTTCAAGGTTGCAGATGACGAGTCACTGATTTTTGTATTGTATGTTGAGGACTTGTTTCTCACAGGAAATGAGAAACTCATTGTATGGTGTCAAAATAATCTCGCCTCTGAGTTTGAAATGAAAGATCTTGGATTGATGCATTCCTTCTTGGGATTAGAAGTATGGCAGAGGCAGAAAGAGATTTTCTTAGGATAAGGAAAATACACCATTGATATATTGAAGAGATTCGGAATGTTGGACTACAAGTCCATTGCTACTCCAATGGATGCAAATTGGAAGAAGTTGAGAGATTCTACTTCAGATTCTGATTTGTTTGATCCCACCATTTATCGCCAGTTGATTGGGTCATTGATGTATCTGACCAACACCAGACCAGATATATGTTTTGCGCTGAATGCCCTCAGTCAGTTCATGTGCAAACCAAGGCAGATTCACTGGATTGCTGCAAAACATGTGCTCAGATACTTACGTGGCACTGTGGGATATGGATTGAAGTATGCTTCAGATGGTGACCTGATATTGCAGGGGTTTACAGACTCAGATTGGGTCGGATGTGTTGCAGATCGGAGGAGTACTTCTAGATGTTTCTTGAGTTTGGGTCTGCAGTTATTTCCTGGTGCAGCAAGAAGCAGAACTCGGTAGCACTCAGTGCTACAGAGGCTAAGTACATGGCTGCTAGCACAACAACTCGAGAAGCAGTTTGGCTTTGTAAACTCCTGGCAAGATTGTTCGGCCAGATTCCAGAGCCGACCGTGATTCACTGTGATAACCAGAGTTGTGTGCAGATGTCAGTGAATCCTGTATTTCACGACAGGTCAAAGCATATCGAGATTCGATATCACTTCATTCATGATATGGTGCAGAAAGGTGCGGTCGAGTTACAGTATGTGCCGACAGATGACCAGACTGTAGATGTTCTCACCAAAGCTCTTCTCAGGGTAAAGTTCGAATACTTTCGCGGAAGACTTGGAGTCGAAGAGAACGTATCCCTTCTCAAGAGGGAAAGATGACATTGAGATGCTTCCCCTGCTTTGCCCTGGTGCCTTCTGCAGTCCAGTTACTCAGCCAGATATGGGAGAAATCCCATAGGCAGATGATTAGGACAGTTAGCAGTTGGTTGGGCTCACGCAGGTACCTTCTGCAGTCTAGTTACTTAGCCAGATATGGGAGAAATCCCATAGGCAGATGAGTAGGACAGTCAGCAGTTGGTCAGGTTCACACTGGTGCCTCTATAGCACGGTTACTCAACCAAATATGGGAGAAATCCCATAGGAAGATGAGTAGGACAGTTAGCAGTTGGTCATGTGGTTGCACAGGTGCCTCTATAGTCCAAGTACTCAGCCAGATATGGGAGAAATCCCATAGGCAGAAGAGTCGGACAGTCAATAGATGGTTGTGCCCTTTTGCTCGTCTGAGATCTCAGCCATGTATGGGAGGACCCCATTGGCAGATGAGACAGACAGGTAGCAAATTGTATAGCAGAGATGGTACAACTGATAATCTCAGATATCCAGGATTTAGTGATTCTCCTGGATCCAGGATCGAGTGATTCTCCTGGACTCACCAAAGGACTGGTGAGGATGTCACAGATATTCAAGATTGAGAGATTCTCCTGAAATCCAGGATCGAGTGATTCTCCTAGACTCACCGAAGGACTGGTGAAGATGATACACTGAGACTATGTGGACAACCTTCAATATGCATAGAGATGATGGAGACAATGTAGAGTACAAGATGAAACCCAGATGATCGTGATGCTGATGAAGACCGAAGAATACCTTCCTCGTTGAGAGGGAGTGTTGGATTTTGTACAACTTCGGAAGATATTATTCATTATATTTTATTGTACTTTCATTGTACTTGTTTATACCTCCAAAGGGGAGAAGAACTTTATGTAATCAATTATGTAAACACATGAAAGAATCAATGTAAGCCTTGGGTGCAAAAGAAACAAATAAAAAGATTAAAATTAAATTATTTATTGCCCCCAGGTGAAGTCGGCCCCATTAGGGAATTTTCCAGTTTGCACTTGTATAAATAAGAGGCTCGTGCACCTCATTAGCTCATTCACTCACTTAGGAAGTGCGCGTCACTTGGAGGAGGCAGATTTCGCATCAATTGAAGGAGGAAGCTTATTTGGGGAATCTACTTGTGAAAGATACTTTCACATTCTTTCTCTTTTCTTATTTGTACTCTGATCTCGGAATTATCATCTCTCTGCAAAGGTTGTTGGGTTTTCTCCCATTTGGGTTTCCCAGGATAAACTCTGTGTTGTTGTTTTGTGCTTTGTCTTTCTTCTAGTGATCTTGGTAATGCATTTATGTTTTATGCTATGAATGTATGAAATTTAACACCAGCTCCTCTGTAAATATTTGGTCCAAAGATCACTACTCCCTCTGGATCACTCTGAGATCTCAAGCAGTATGAGTCTCAATATCAATACAACATTAATATAAACTCAGACAACTAGATCTGCATTTACCAATTGAAAAATATGAATGCAATCACACATAAACAACAGATGTACCCTGGAACCCTTTTGGGGAAAAACCAGCAAACTGTGGGGCTATCTTCTCTCTCGAACCCAAAGCATATAGGAAAAAGAGTCAAGTACAATACAGGGTTACCTCAGAAATTTCTACAGGTAAACTCTAGATTTGCATGCATCCAACCGATGCATGCACTGAAGAGATGAGCCCTAACTGCAAAATTGGATCTGAGTATCCCTACATCCGCCTCTGCCTGATCTATCTGTCTCTATCCTCTACTCGCTCTGAAGACTGCCCTCTGATTGAAAACGTCCTCCTCTGCATGCACAAGTGCGCCCTCCCTCCAATGATGAATGACTCGTACTGTATCAGATCTGAGCTCTGATTGTCACTGATCTTCCTCAATCTCTGAGACGAAGATACTCTGCAAGTTACAGACACTCAAACGCTCTACCGGATGCGGTACGAGCTTCTTCCTCCTTGAGGAATGCGCCCTCCTACTCAAGGAAAGTCGTCCTCCTCTCTCATGACCTATCTCAAATCAATAGTCTCACAAAAATGAAGACAGTCACCTCCTATCTTCCTTATAACATCTCACTGTGAAGTTAGGTTTACCAAAAACCTAAAAATAGTTGCATGCAAAACTCACTTTTGCATGCATGCATGCAAACCTTTGCATGTATTTCTCTCCGATCATTTTCCTGGTTAATATTTTAACACTCTCTCTATCATGAACTCAACTTCTCTAGCTTTTCTCAAGCAATTCTAACTTGCTCCAACTCTCTTGGATGAATGCAAATGGAAGAGGGAATGTCTATTGAATTCAAATCACTTGTCTTTTGATTTGCCTCTCAAGGGTAGTTGAACAATCATCTAATCCAAGGGCCCACATTGGCTTAGATCAATGGATGAGAATAAATGCTCTTTAATTCTCTCCATAATTAATTTTATTCAACTACCTCTTAAATAAATCAAAAGTCACTTCATAACATTAAAGTGAATTAATTGCTCATCTCAAACAATTAATACAAGGGTCATGTTACTTTTCCCTTATTTAATTACTTAGGATAAAATAGCTAGGGTAACACTTCCTAGGTACAAATTTCAACAGTGATGAAAATGAATATAATAATGGAGCATCATCTCCAACATCTTCTTCTTCACAAGAGTAAACCCTAGTCACAAGAGCAATCTCCAACAAAGACATCCTCCCATGTATAACTTCTCCTAGGGTTTCTTGATGAACCCTAGTAAATCACTACAAGAAGACAAGTAAAAAGAGAAGAGTATGATGATGATATATGACAGGGCTCTCTCCTTCCTCTGACATATATGGGAGGTAAGGGAGGCCAACAATACAATGTGGGTCAATACCCTTACAAGTTACAAGCACCCTGCAATAATCACATGTAAGCTCACACAAATAGAGCACTCCACTCCAAGGGTACACATGCCAAGCTCAAAGCTGATGTCATACACAATAAGGGCTCCAAGATGATGTAGCTAAACAAGGTATCCACACCCCTCCATCACAAACCCACATGGACTCCATCGCTCCTCCTAAGCCATGTACTCCAATGCGTCCACTCCCCCTACATGAATATTATCACAACCCAAGTGTCCCCAAGCCAACTCCAAGGGCCCTCCATACAGGAATCCAAGCAACCCCATGTTGTCTAGTCCCTAATGCTCTCCTCCAAGATGCACAACACTCCTCCTAAGTAGGGCATTCTCCAAGCAAGAAAACATCTCCATGTGGCCAACATGAAGGACGTCACCCAAGCTGTCAAGAGAACTCCAACGCCCTAGGGAAGAATGCCAACCAAGCACCCAACCGAACTCAAGCAATCATTGAGTAAGCTATCTCCAAGATTCCAATGTGCAAATCCATCACAGACCATCCCCCATGTGCAAATCCATCACAGACCATCTCCCGTGTGCAAATCCATCAGGGGCCTAAACATACACCATGTACCTCGAATTTCATGAGGCACCCCCAAACATGGTGTAAACACTTTAGAAGTAATCCGAAAGCTAACACAACATAGTCTCCTTCAAGTCCTATCTTTAACTTTGCAAGCAACAAAATTAATAACATTCTAATACCATGATACCTAATTAAAAAAATAACGACAAGGGAATGATGCACAACACAAGATGATTTCATTACAGAAATAAAGGTAATATATAAGCCATTTGCACATATCCATAACTCCCATAGCTTACAGTGGTCTGTAGTAAGTTGTAAACCTTTAATAATATAACTACCTTTTCACTTTTATTAACTTGACTTAGCCTAAGTTACTTTTACCTTTTATTTAGGTCTACAGCTCAACTTTATTTACAATGCTAACAATGATCATTATATACTAACACTCAACCGTAATATCCTTTGATTTAGTTTTTGGCCTCTGTGACAGTTTATAAATACAGTGAAATATGTTTGTTGAAAATTTGGAAATCAAAACTCTAAACTTCAGCTTAATAGCAAAGAAAAATGCAGAGTAAATCCTTAAACAGAGGAGAAAGCATGATGAAAGATTACTTTAGATAAGAAATTGTTGGGGTACTATGATATTCGTTATGGGGATATTGAATAAAACTCCAATATGTATATGTTGAAGAAAAAATCTTTACATAATTTTTCTTCTACTTTATTGCATGCATCGTGTTTTATCATTGTTCACAACATGCCTATTACAGTTCAAACTATATCGATTTTATGCTGCAGATATATATATATTGTACAATGCTCCCACAGAAACTTTTACCTGTTTAGAGGCCCTCTCATCTGCTGTTGACTTTCTGTGACACTGAGAGCTTGCAGATGACCCATTGTCCATTTCTCTAATAAAAGACAAGACCAAATACAGTGATCACATAAAAGTTAAAACATGATTGCAAACATACAATCCTATTATCTTTGTAACATTTGGCCAGGGTTCATAATTTGAAAATAGGAGAAACACTCCACTGACGCCTATGAACCAAAAGAAGAAATAACTCACCCTGTTGTCAGACTTATCCGTTCCAAAGGAAATTTTGGATACTGCTGAGCATCACCAGATAGAGACAATGGTTCAAGAAGAGGATCTTGCACTATTGGATTACTTACAGCTGGGTTCAAGTGTTTTCGTTTACTAGCTTCATCATGCAAATAGGTTTACATCAATACAATTACAAAAGTGAAGACTACAATATTGTATAAATTACATACAAAACAAAGGTATAAACAATGCCCTAGTAGTGAGAACAAAGAAGATACCCGAAGGCATTCGCAAGAATAAATGGCAAAAGAAATCCTACGATTTAATCTGTTTAGCACTGTATGTCACCGTTCCTCCAACTTGTCTTTTGTATCTAATAGAGTCTCATACTCCGGAGCATAAGTTACTTGCAGTAGATTTGCAAGGAACTTGTACTCATCAAGCTTCCTCTTTGCAAACCTGCACTGTGCAGTTAGAAAACTCCATAGTTAAGATCAAATTTCTGAGATGTTTTAAATATCTAATAATATTCCGAATGGTATCCAATGATCTTACCAATTATGTGAATAAGGGTATTTGACATGCAAAAAGTACATTTAATCAGAGAATTCTAAAGGTATAATAAACATATAATACACCCCAAGTTTGCACTCTTTGATAATAAAGCCATCAATTTTTTATGATGTGTCTATCAAACAGACCATCCAAAAATTATTAAACCCCTACAGAGTAGTAAGATTCAAGCTAGAAAAGAAACTCAAGCCAACTATCTACAATATCTCTTTGACAAAGTAGAAGATCTAACATCTTTGTAACAATCGGTCTAATTTGTTGGTTTGCACTAGGGGCTCACAGTAGTGTAGTGATGATTTTGCAGAATTAATGTTACAAATTCCTTTTGAGATGTAACTGTTGACATAGACAAAATATACTCCCAATTTAATGTTTCTGTTTCCCAGGGTTTCTATTTAGACTAGAACTTACTTTACTCGCAACAACCTTCAGAGAATCAGAACACAAGCCTCCAAATCCCAGAATCACCTATACTGATACACTCACATTTTTTATTTGGAATACTTGTAAACTACCTGTTCCTTCATACTATTACAATTGCCTTTGTATAAATCCATTTATCACTTAAAAAATAAATTCCCATCTGATGCAGAAGCTCTCACTGCTAAGTGAATATAACTCTCGAACAAGCAAATATTTTCTTTGATAAAACAATATAAGGTATATGGGTATATAATCAACTTCAAACTAAGATTTCCTATTGTAGATATATAATTTCCTTGAGGATAAATGATTTTCTATTGAGCTTTGGACCTGGGGCATTCTACAAGGTCAAAAGCTCAATAGAAAATCATATACTGCATTATCTTGGGAACTTCTCCAGCCAATCATAGCTTACAATGCTTAGAAGAATATTGTGAGAACCAACAGCTAGACAGACAATTCAATAGGGCTAGCTAAAGAAATTAATTCAATAGGCTCTACAAAAGTTTTCCTACCAAGGAAAAAGTAATTGTAAACAACTAGATCCATCTTCCAACTCTAATTTAGGGTAGAGATGTAAAGTAACGTGAAGATTGTTCATCAAGGAGTCCTTTCTATTGTTCCCGTACTGATGCTGGAAGGAACTGAACCCCCATGCAAATCAGAAAGTTCATAGCACAATTCCTCATCAGTTGTCATTGTAAAACATCAACAGTTAAGCAGTGAATCATCTACACAATCACAGCATTAATGACATCTCATTCTGGCAATAACCTTATGCAGATAGACCAGCAACTATATGCTATCTACGAGGATAACATTCCTACTACAATTCCATGACCAACGAACACAATCGCTCCATATAAAGTTATAAACATATGTATATGAATAATAACATCTCATTACAAAGGCATATAATTATATAACTCTTAAAGTTAACACTCAGAATGATTCACATCATGTGATCAATGATAATTGAAACTCATTAATAAAACAAGAGTACAAATAATCACCCATGCACCTCTGTGCTCTTTCCAGGTGAGACTGTCAGCTCTCTTTATTATCTTATTCAATTAGGTCCTACTTCTAAGTCTCGAGATGTGGCCAAGCCTGTGGCATGGCAGGCAGTGGCTTACACCCTTTATAACTCTCTCTTCCTCCCTGTTATGCTCCTGTATTTATTCTTGTGCTGTTAGGCACTATCTGCATAACTGCTTCAACCTCCACAAGTCTGTTCATCCCTTTGTTGTCCCTAGTAATGGTTCTTTGTTTCAGTGCCTTGTGACTCTCAATAGAGTAACTGTTCTATGTACCAGCATATATCCATCTTAAACCCAGATCTATCAAGCACCAAGAGGGATCCAATTTCTTGAGGTGTAAATTTTTTGCAGATGTGTAAAAAATTTACACCTCAAGAAATTGGATCCCTCTCAGTGTTTGATATATCTAGAATTAAGATGGATCTATGCCAGCTTTAATTTTTTTATTTTATGAGACGACATAGATTTTTTTAATTACTTTTCATTTGGTAATGTTGCATAACGCTACGTTATGTGACAACATCTCCCCCATACTGGGCTGTAGAGCACCTTGCTACTCTCGGTGCAATAAGCCGCAGTCCTAGTTACTTTCATTCACAACACTCCCAGCATCCAGTATTCTTGGTAACCTATCAATTGGTTTCCTCATGACCATGCATCCAAGGACTGTCATAACATCTCTTCTCCATACCTGTATGTTCATTCCAGCTTCTCTTTCACACTCCTTTCTTACCTTTACACATTCCCTATGGCTTCTTTGACTCATTCCTCATCGAGAACAATACCTTTGCTCATCATTACCTTCTTCCATCTAGTGGTCTCGCCCATTGAGGTACCATTGTCATCTCTCCGGGTTCCTGCTGAGCTCCGATGCCATACCCTCATTTCCTTCACCTTTTCACCTTCAGCCTCTAATGCCTACAGAATCTCCTATTGATCACACCATGTATCCTAACTCTCTCAGAAACAGTCTTTACTCTCCAAACCTCTGCCACATCATTATTTAACCATTGGTAATGCTTCTCTGACCTTATAATATGCACATCCAGGTTCTTAATGCAAACCATGGGTTCAAATCAAAGCATGCCAACTTGAAGGAATGCAAATTCAATTGAACAAATATGCATGTCCTGGTTGTTGTTTGGTTCCTCTAAGGGCTCCATTTAAATTGAAGGAGATGCCACTGCATCAAGTTCTTAAGATGGATATTTGTGTAGGTCTCACAATATCTCTATTGAATTTCATGCATTCAGGCAATTAATGCAACACTGAAAATTCACATTCTTCCTAGAAGGTTTCACAAATCTTAGCCCTAGAATTTTTAGACTTAGGACTGCTGTAAATTAAAGTATGAAACAGCATTGGAAAGATCACAAAATTCATTTCTAACAGCCCCAAACTTCACGGCAATTCAAGGAGAAAAGATACCAAAAATTAGATAAGTTGCAATCACTGGGGCAGCTTATCAGCCAATAACCAGATCCGAAAATGTAATAACAACAGTAAAATCAGCCCCTTAAATTTTTCCTTGGATGTCAAAACACTTAACAATTTGCCCCTTTAGTTACGTCAAATCAGCAAGACAAATAGATGTAAATAGCAATGCATAAAGAACATATACAGCTGAAATTCAAATCTGGAAATTGCACAAAATATGGACAGCTGGAAACTTCATATATAAGCTCAAGATGAGGTACAAGTACATAACAAAGCCTTCTCTCGAGGCTAGTACACAAGCTCCAACTATCCAAAACGCCCTACTAAGGGTAAATCATCAAACCCTAGCTCAACCAAGAAGATATGAGTGCAAGAATCTCTCAAACACAACCTCCAAGGCAAGATGTCTTCTTTCTCTCTTCTTCTTCAAAAATCCACCCTAGCATTTTATCACAAAAACCTAATCTCAAATCTCCAAGGAAAAACCCTAACCATAGAACTCCAAGATGCTCCCAGAAACTCCAAGAAGACCAAGAAACCTTAGCACATCAAAGAGAAAGAGAATACAAGTACAAGTGAACTCTGAGAGAGAGAGAGAGAGGCCAGAGCACACTCCTCACTGTCACATCTCTACACAAGAGTGAATATGAATGAATACGCAAGTGATATGATCATCATCTTCAATGTCTCCTCCATAAGAGCAAACCCTAGTCACAAGAGAACTCCAAACCAAAACATTTTCTTTCCCTTCCATAGCTTCTCCTAGGATTTCCTCATGAAGTCATGAACCCTAGCAAATCTCTCCAAGAAAACAAATGCAAAGAGAAAGATACAAATGATGATATAAATGGAAAGACTCTCTCCTTCCTTTATTTATATGAGGTAAGGGAGGCCAATAATACTATGTTGACACAAGCCCTTACAAGCAACCTACAATGACCACTTGTAGGCCAACACAAGTGAAACATCCACTCTAAAGTACACGTGTCATGCTCCAAGGTGATGTTCTACACAATAAGGGCTCCAAGATGATGTAGCTACATAGTGCAAGTCCACATGCCTCCATCACAAGCCATTAGGAACCCCATCGATCCTCCTAAACAATGTACTCCATTGGGTCAACTACCCCCTGCAAGAACATTATTGAAGCCCCAAGTGTGCCCAAACCATCTCCATTCCTTTGAATAGAAATCCAAACTACCACATGACATATAGGGCTAGAAGAAGTCCTCCATGATGAAAAACACTCTTCATCCCAACAAGGGTGCTCTCCAAGCAATTGGTTCCTCCATGTGGCCATCATGAAGGGCATCCACAGATCAAGCAAGAGAACTCCAATGCCTAAGCGAAGAACACCAAGCTAGCACCAACCCAGCATCTAGAATCCATTAAGCAAGCTATCGTAATTGTTCGTATCCATCATGGACTATCTCTCATCATGTAATCCATCTCATAACATCTAGGGACTAAACAAACACCATGTACCCAAAATACTTTTCGAGTAACTAAAAAATATAACACTCCCTCCTTACAGGAAATGTGTTTACCAACCCCTGTCGACTCCCTCTGCAACTCCATCAAATCTGTTATCTACAAATCAATACTAGTTGTGGTCCTAAGATCAACCACTGTCATCTGCAACAAGACTATCAACCATGCTATCACATCATCTGGGTCATTAAATGAATATAAAGGAATATCCCCCTCATCATCAACATCACAAGCCAATCTCAAAGGACACCACATCAAAAGCTCCTTAGAGTAGATAGTCATATCTCAATGCAAGATCAAATCAAGTGAAATATATCTATCAAAGTCACAAGGATGGAGATCCATACAAGTCAAATCCTAGATCTTAGAATACAAAGCTCATTGTCTATGCAAGGTCATCATCAACCTATATACATGAGAATCTCTCTCATGCACCTCAAGTCGTATGGCCATTGAACCAACATGAACTATGTCAACTCTCTCATTCAAAGAGAATTTGAAGTAAGAGTAACATAGTGGGCAACTTCCTCTAGCTAAGAGTACATCAACAACTCCTCTATGAGAGAATCTATCAACCCTATCTCTATACTTTGTACACTCCCATCAGCTACAACTCAGGAATCAATCTCAGCAACATGTTCCATCAAGGAATCACACCTCTCCTACAATGAACAATTAGAAGTCCCATGGATGAAGTCAATTTCATCATTAGACCTCTCCTCCTCTGTACAATTGGAAGTCTCATAAATGGAAATACAAATGCTATATGATTATCGTATCTCCTAGGAGGTACACTCACCCACACTAAAGATCTAGCCACTACTATATGCGCCTAAGCCTCTAAATCTGAAATAGAAAACTCCACATTCTCCTTGATATCAGATCCTCATCAACATGGGATGCAATCAGAGTATCTAGGATCAAAGTTGTACCTAGCTCTATGACCCCTTGCCATGTACACTGCAATGTTTGAGTAACCCATCTCAACCTCCTACAGTCTAGAGTAGGTGAGAGCATATTCACACTCAATCTCACCTCAACTCCCCATAAATCCATCTAGTCTCGAAACTCCAATTCAATATATAGAACAACAACCTCTACATTCTCTTCAATCACTGGAGAAGAATACAGTAAACTAGATGATCTCTCATCCAAATCAAATATCACACCCCTACTCGCCATTGTCTCCCACTTAATTGAAATCTCGATCCCATTACCTGTTGAAGTATCATTGTATCCATCACAAGATGTAATCACAACATCTTGAGTCCTGGAATCAATTATTGAAATAATCATAAGTTTTGAACCTATCTCCATGGCATCCCACCATAAATGCTCTACATGTGCCTAAAAACTAGAATGCTCATCTAACCTCTCATTAGAATGTATAAGTGCCACTGGATTAGCAAGTAAATTGTAAAGGCGTAAATTGTAAAGGCCACCCTCTCTCACCCCTCTAGCCAAATCCTAAGACTAACTAGACTACAATCACTAATGGTGCATTCTTGTCCCTCAAAAGAAACTATTGATTGCACAATTGTCATACAAGACGTTTAAAGAAGATGCTTTTTTGAACCAAGAACAAAAAAAAACAAAATCCAACTAAAGAACATCACCTGAAGGCATCTAAAATGAAATGGACCCAACTCCTCTCATAAGGTAAGTGGCATCATTACCAATCTCCACAACCATGCCTCCCTCTAGCTCTTGAAATTTGTTAAACAATGATCTGTCATGTGTCAAATGTCTCGAAACTCCATTGTCCACAAACCATCTAACACTAAACATAGTATTAGAGGACAAGCAAGAGACCAAAGCCATATCCATCCTAGAAAATTTGCCATATGAAGAAGATCCTCCACCTATCGCAAGTGAAAAACAAACTAGCATCTACTACAACAAATCAGGTGCCTATCACAACTCCTTCAGATTATCTCACTCGCAAAAAATAAAACCATGCCAATGAATAATCACATAGATCTACAATGTATCTTCCGCAACCACTAGAACAAATCATCCACCTATCACAGGTCCTCCTAGGCATCACGATAGATGACAATGCATCCATAACAAACATCAATGTAGAAGATCCATCATCTCTTATCACAAGAGAAATAAGGGTTACGCCTCATAAAAAATTCTCAAAAGTGAAAGTACTCATCTCAAGCACAAATCAACAATAAATGAAGAAGAAGCAACCCTTCTAAGGGTCAAGGTGCTTCTCTCAAGCACTTAGCTAAGAAACCTCAGTGACCTCAACTAGGTCAAGTACTTGTGCCAAGTAACCAACTGAAATACAAACTCCCTTTTTACTCAAAAGTGATCTTAACCATAACAAGCTCTAAAATCATGTTGAGATTCCATCAATTCATGCAACTAATGCAAAACTGAAATTTCACCTCTTCCTAAAAGGTTTCTCAAATGTTAGCTCTAGAATTCTCAGCCTTAGGATTGATGTAAATTAAAATATCAAACATCAATGCAAAGATCACAGTAATTCACTTCTAACAACCCTAAACATCACAGCCTAAGTTGCCAAGAAACTTGGGTACGGGGACGGGGACATGTACGGGTACGGGGACAGGGATGCCACTTTTTGAAACAGGGTACTTGGGTACGTCAGGGGTACTATATATATATATATATAAAACATGTCATAGTCACATTATACATGCATATTTCAAATTTCCTCATAAATTATGAATCATGATTCATAATTCTAAATTCAAGGATTCATTGAACAATGAACATTCACACTGAAAATTTGAAAAATCATAGACTCATAGTAGATATCAAGTGGAAGACTGGAAGTTACATAAAATTTGATAAATCATTGTACTAGGTAGTTGTAACAAATAGTCAAACTGTAATTTGAAGGTACACTTGAAATCTGATTTTAAACACCTATTTGTACTACTGTTATAGGCGATAAAAAGTTGCAAATGTAATACTGGGTTGTTGTGAGTGTATTTATTAGTATTAAATACATAGGCCTATTTTTTATGTGCACATTTGGTAGTCAAATTATGTTCCATGAGTGCTGAATGCAAAACCATAAAAACATTCCTTGTAAAAAATCAATGCAAAATCAATGGCCCGCACGGGTGTGGCTCATTGGCGATTCACTTGATATGAAGTCACATGTTGTAAATTGGAGGTCACGAGTTCAAATCACACCCGGCTTTACCCGTGTCCCATGCTTGCGAGGTGGGTGGGGCACCTAGGGGTATAGTGGTAGCGGGATTGGATCCATGGACCCCGTGTCACGAGAGTACCAACCCAGTCTCCAGTTGCCGATTCCCCTAGCACAAAAAAAAAAAAATCAATGCAAAATCAGTCTACCAGATTTGGACAATATTCAGTGGAATTTGAACAATGTTGCAAAGTGCTTGACATAAGTCTTGAACCAGACTCCTGTTAGATTTTGAGCATTAATTCAACATACTCTAGGATCTTTACTGAGAGAATAACATGTACAGCATATCAAGCGTATCAAGCATGTATCAAGCATATCAAGCAATCACATAAGACAATGGACACACAGAGTTTCACTGGGGAAAACCATAAAGGTGAAAAACCCCACAACTTCCTCAGAGATAGAAAGAGCAATGATACAACCAAAGTACAAGAGATAGTCTTCTACTAGCAGCTACTCCTCCTCCTCAATTAGTGCACCACTTTCCGAGTGATGTAAGAGTGAGTAATGAGATGATCAAATAGAGATCTCCCGATCTCTATTTATACATGACCTAACCTGCCTAATAACCTAGCAGGGCCGACTTGTCTAACTCAATCTAATAACTCGTGGTTATACTAATCAGGGCCGACCCCACACTTGGTGGTCTAATAACCCATCACAGCAAGTTACGACACTTGCGACACTTGTCAATACAAATAACGACACTTCTGTATAGAGGAATAATAACATCTCTATAGGAGTACAATATATATAGGTGAAATACATTCTGAAGTTACATATACATCAACAACTCCATACGTTGTTAGCAAAAATTTAGTTCAAATTTGGTTGGGGGTCATTATATTTTCCCTGGTGGAATTGCATTTTGCTGAGTCGGACGTACCCCCAGAGTACCCAAACATGGGGTACGCCGTACCATTTAGCCTATAAGTACCCCTTTTTTATAACGGTGTCTACTGTACGTGAAGCCAGTATGGGGTACGGCAGGGTACGACAGGAGATGTACCTTACGTGTACCCAAGTACCCAGTACGCATACCCATGCTACATAGATCACAGCAATTCAAGAAGAAAGATACCAAACAATGAGATATGTTTCAGCTCCTTCTAGGGAAACTTATCAACCAATAACCAAATCCGAAAAAGTACATAAATTGGCCTCTTGTATTCTTCCTTAGATGTCAAAACGCTTAACAATTCACCCCTTTACATATGTCAAACTAGCAACATAAATAGTTATAAATAGCAATGCATAAAGATGTATATAGCTGAAACTCAAATCTGGAAATTGCACAATAAATGGACAGCTCGCAATTTCATATATACGTTCAAGATGAAGTACAACATACACCATAGACTTCCCTCAATGCTAGTACAAAAACTCCTACTATTTGAAAAGCCCGACTTAAGGTAAATCATCAAACCTTTGGCTCAACCAAGAAAACACAAGTGCAAGAATATCTCCAACATAGCTTCCAAAGCAAGACATCCTCCTCTTCTTCACCAAACCACCCTAGCCTTTTATCACAAAACCCTCATCTCCAATGTCCAAGAGAAAAACCTTCACCCTAGAACTCCAAGATTCTCCAAGAAACTCCAAGATGACCAAGAAACCCTAACACCTCAAGAGAGAGAGAATACAAGTACAAGTGAAGTTTACAAAAGAGAGAGAGAGAGAGGCTAGTACACACTCCTCTCTTAGTCACATCTCTACATTGTTGAAAAGGTACCAAGGCAAGTGTTGTTCACTCACGTGATGCCTAGGGGTGGACAACATCAGTAAATGAGGTCCATAGTACTTTATAAAGTGAGATGCACTTTAATTTTATAAAGTCACTTTATAAAGCAGGTTTGAGGTTATAATTATTAATTGACTTTATGAGAAAATTAAAAAGTGGGCAAAGTATTTAAGTGTCTCATTAATTATTTAAGTGAAGTGCATTAAATTCATTTAATGAGAAAAAGGTGAGTATTTATGAGAGCCATAGATCTCATCAAGTCAAGATCTAATCCTAGCCATGGATTTGGAGGAGGTGGTTACCTCAAACAAAACTAGGGAAAAGGCATTGGCAACCTAACTTCTCATTCATTGTTACCCATGAGATTTGGAGAGCAAGAGAGAAAAGAAGAGAAAAAGCGAGAGGTCATATTCTTTCAAGAGAGAGAGAGAGAAAACCCTAGCTCGAATCCCAAGGTAAAGGAAGAGCAAGCAGTTGAGCAGAGTTTTCGAGGCAAGACCGTACAACAATAAACCGTATAGTAGGCACAGATTTCGAGGAGGCAGCACAAATTTCGAGGACCGTACAACATTAAATACAGTCCGTACAAGCATGAAAATCAAGGTAGCAAGTACAGGATTTAATGCAGGTCGTACAGGCACAAAAATCAAGGAAAAGTGCAGGCACAAAAATCGAGGAAAACAGTCCATACAGTTAGCATGTGTGAGTCCATAGATGTCTATACATGCACAGTTTTTTAGGCAGCCGTACAACAATTTGTCAGTGAGATGCTGGCACATTTTTCGTGGCAGAGGGAGATAAGTACTACTGTTATAAATTTGTAATTTGTCTCTAAAAATAAAATTTCTCTCTCATTAGGTTTTCCTTTCGGGGTTTTTCCTGAGCCAATTTGGTTAAAATTTATGAGTCTTTATAAGTTGTGGTTTGGCTGCCATTTAAATTTATGAGTTGTTAAAATTTGAAAATATTTCCATGTGTTTCAAGAAAGATTAAATTTTCATGCATGTAAATGTAATTTGCAGATATGGGGTTTGAGCATTAAACTTCATGTGAAAACCAAAACTTGAAACCGAGTTGGGAATCCTATAATTTTCATGGTATCAGAGCTGAAATAAAGAGCAGAAATAAACCTCAGAAAGAAATTTCAGACTTGGAAAAGAAGGGAAAACAGTTGGTTAGTGAAGGAAACAGGTTCTTGGACTGATTGGGGTTATGGCCACTAGGCTTAGAATAGAAGATAGGCTGGATGGGGCTGTAAATTTTAGCCCATGGAAGGCTAGAATAGTACTAATTCTGGAAGAAAACAAACTATGGGATATAGTCAACAGTACTACAGCACATCCAGTTACAGTTTCTACCGATGCTACAGATAAGGTTGCTTTTCTCAAAAAGGATGTAAAAGCGAGAAGGATCATACTTGATGTCGTGAAGGATCATGTGATCCCACATATTACAGGAAAAGACCATGCATTTCAGATGTGGACTGCCTTAACTAATTCTTTACCAAAGTTCAAATGAAAACAGGAAGATGGTATTGAGAGAAAAGTTGAAAGGCATTCACATGAACAAAGGTGAAAACATGGCTTCATACCTTACTAGGATTATACAGGTTAGAGATGAACTTGGAGCAATCGAGGAGATTGCATATGGCAGTGAGTTGGTACAGACAGCATTGAATTGCGTGACAAAGCCATGGGGTATATTTGTAGAGTTCGTAGTTGCTCGTGAGCATTTGCCTTCCTGGGATCATCTCTGGGACGATTTCATTCAAGAGGAGACCCAAAGAGGGTATGTACAGGGTAGTTCGTCTCATAGTGGGGAGGGGATGAAGAGAATGCGACATTGGCAACGAAGGGAAAGAAGAAGAAGTTCAAGAAGGGCCCTAAGGGTGGGGCCAAGCATCAGAGTGGCGAGCAAAAGAAATACATGAGCAAAGTCAAATGCTTTGCTTGCCCGAAGTTTGGACATTATGATGGATAGTGTCCGAAGAAGAAGAAGAAACAGCAGACGGTAGCAGCAGCAGCTGACATTGATGAGTTTGTTGCACAATTTGAGGGAGAGTTCTCTCTATGTTGGTTGTAAAGAGAGAGCATCTATCACCAACAGTGATGTGGAGGATCAGACAGATTATTCCTTATTGGTTGGTCATTTGTTGAGTGCTTCCACTCGGTACATTGATAGTGGGGCTTTGAGCCATATGACAGGTGTACGAGACATGTTCTCCGAGATGACTGAGACTGGCTTGAGCTTGGAGGTGGCTTTGGGTGATGATACTGTTGTGAGAGCAATTGGGCTTGGAACTGTCAACTTTCAAAGGGAGTCCATGGATCCCATGACATTGAGGGATGTCTTGGATGTCCCCGAGCTGAAGAAGAACCTTGTTTCAGTTTCCACTATTGAGGACAAGGGCTTTGGAGTGTATGTCCTAGATGGGAAAGTGTATGTCTTTCCCAGAGCAATAGGACCATCTGCTTGATATGCCATTGGAGTTAGATGAGGGAAAATGTACAAGCTTCTCTTCCAACCTCATCATGCATTGGCCCACACTAGCAGTAGTAGTGAGTTATGTGAGTTGTGGCACAGGAGGATGGCCCATCTTCATCATTCAGCTTTGAGGTTGTTGAGGGAGATGACTACAGGTTTACCGCAGTTTAGCACAGAGCAGAGTGGTGTGTGTAGAGGGTGTGCTTTTGGAAAGCACACCAAGACTGCTTTTCCGAGCAGTGATTAGCAAATCAGGAGTACTTGATTTGATATATTCTAACTTATGTGGACCCATGTCTTCTGCTTCGTTGACAGGTTTTGAGTACTATGTCACTTTCATTGATGGTTACTCCAGGAAGACCTAGATCTACTTCATGAAAAACAAGAAATCCGAGGAAGTCTTGAAGAGGTTCCAAGAGTTCAAAGCTCTTGTGGAGAACCAAACAGGGAGGAGGATTCGGGTACTCAGATCAGACAATGGGGGTGAGTATACCTCCAAGGATTTTGATGAGTTTTGCAAACAGGAGGGGATCAGGAGGCAATTGATTATTCCATATACTCCACAGCAGAATTGAACGGATGGATCTCCATGACAAGGAAATGAAGGATTGCTTAACATGGACAATTTTCTAGGAGAATTTGTTGATTTGGGAATTGAAGAAATTTGGAAATTCTAGAATTCTACTTTTATAAAGGTGGTGACACCCTAATTGAGCACCTACAAGAGATCCAAATTTGTGGAGAAGATGAGCAACTTGCAATCAAATTTTTGAAGGTCAATATCATGTTTTAGTAAACATCTTTTTAAATAGTCTTGTCCACAATTTTTTTATTTATCTTTTGTCTAAAGGGAAGGTAAAATATAAGTCCTGTAGAGGCAAAGGGGTAAGGGGGGGTGTTAGAGCAGTAACACTCAATAAATGGTTATTAGAAAACATCAAGACTTAAGACACTTTATATGTGACCAATGTAATTGTTAGTTGTACTTCAGTTTAGATGGTTAGACTTACTAACCAACTCGAGGTGCTATAAATATATCACCTATGGTGATTTATGAGGTGTGAGAGATGTATGGTTGCAGCGTTCAAAAAAAAGTTTATTCATTATCGTTTCTCTCCACCATTGTGTGTATGAATGTATATACCCTATATTCCAACAGTTAACCAACAACACATTTAAGCACACCCCTGCTTTTGCAAGTAAAAATCTATTTTATCAATACCTTCAAATAAGGAAATACTTCCACATGTGAGCATGTACTTATACATGTGACCATGATGTAAATGATTAAATATCTTGCATTTACATCGAATTGACAATTTGGGCATTTGGTGACTTTTTTGTCATTTAACCACACAAATATATATTTTATAATGTTAGTTTTTGTAGCTCGGCATGTACTTCTATGTTGGGGGTGTCTAGCAACATAGGAGCCAAGGTGATTACTAGACATGTATTGTAAAGGCAAATTTATAACACCTCATGTAAATGTTCTGTTGGCTCATAGTATTGGAGTGCCCATGGTAATGGTCCATGGTATTTGCTTGAGTGTGAGATTATAAAAGGAGCCTTAGAGTAGCATCATAGTCATAGGAGAAAAGGAGATCTTCTATAGTGGTCAGCATCACAGTTGCAAGAGACGACATTCCTCTTGTAGTTAGCAGTCTAGATCAAGGGATTGTCTATCTAGTTTGCAAATAGGATTTGGAGCATTTTCTTATGTCTTTGTCCAGATCCAAAAGGGTTATCTGGAGAACTAATGTACTGTTGTTGTAATCAAATCCTGCAATAAGAAGAAGACAATCATTGTTCGTTTTTCCCCAAAGGATTGGGGTTTCCAGAATAAATTCTTGTGTTGTAGTTCTCTATGTGTTTGCTTATCAATGTGTTACATTTAATTAATTGGAATTAATTTAAATTGTAATCGAGATCTGTTAAGCTAAGAAAATTTCACATGGTATCAGAGCAAGGATAAAGAAACCCTAGTGCAAGATTGAAATAAAAAAGGGAAGATTTCGTATCGTACAGCCACGGTACAGGCCGTATGGCCGAGCTGCTGTAAAAGGCAGATTTTGAGCCAAGTTTTGATTCAGATTAGGGTTTTCAGGTCTCGAGTTTAGTGGTGGAAATCAGATAGGATCTAGGCGTCAAACGACAGATCAGGGTCGTGGGTGCTAGGCCACCCATGGAGAAAGTCTGGGCTAGACGTAAAGTGGCTCAGGCGTTTGGCGGCTAAAGACGTGGAGCCACTAGCTAAGAAGTTGACGCTAGAAGAAGCACGAAGCTACGGGCGGTGGTTAGATCAATCCACTAGCAAAAGAATGGGCGGTCGCCAGTTAACACGGAAGCAGTGGATTGAGGCAGAGCAAATCAACCGCCAGCAAGGGAAATCCTATCGGGGCGTGGAGAAGAGGTTGCAGGAAGGGCACGGTCGTGGTATGGTGTAGTTGCAGCACTAGAGGCAACGTGAGGAGCCGCGCCAAAGTGGGCTCGATCTGCAGACGAGTGCAACAACCGATGTATGTCCCAGGCTTGATCGTGGACAGAGACGGACAACAGTCAGTGGACTGGTTGTGAGAACGCTGAGTCTATCCATAGAGAAGCTGCAGGCGGAGAATGTCGACGTAGAGCGTGCAACGCAATCGAGGGTCCAACAGAAAAGAGACGTGAGGTTGAGAGCGGACGCGATGGAGGTTGAGCTAACAGAACCAGCTATTGTGGGCGCGGGTAGTCGCCGAGGTGATGAGTCACAGGATAACTAGCTAGAGGCGCTGCCAACGGGCTAACAAGGGAACGGCGTGGAGCTGGGAATGGACTATCGTACGCTGTAGCTGTCGACTCAGGAGGAAAGGCGACAGTAGCGAGGAAGTTGGTGAGTGAAAAGGGAAAAGACGACAGCTAACGATTGGGTGACGACTACAGAGAAGCCGCCATCAGCAAAGATTCGGGTAGTTGTTTTTTTACAGCATTTTTGTTGTAGTGCTTACAGAAGAGCTATAGAGACGACATCTAATCTAAGGTATGAGGACAGATTGGAGGGCGTCTCAAACTTTGTTCAATGGAAGATAAGAATGGGTGCCATTATTAAGGAGAACAGGTTATGGTGCTTGGTGAACTCAAAAACTCTAGTGGCAATACCAACAGATGCTAAAGAAAAGGAAACTCATGAGTTGAATGAGTTCAAACCACAGAGGTTACTTCTTGATGGAGTAAAGGACCATTTGATCTCACACCTTGGTGAGAAGGATACTGCCAAGGAGATGTGGGATACTTTGAGAAGCCTCTTTGAGGGCCAAGAATGAAAACAGGAAGATGGCCTTACGAGACAAACTCCATAGCATTAGGATGGCCATAGGAGAAACAATGGCCTCCTATCTCACCTAGATCAAGGAGGTGAAGGATGAGTTGCATGCAGTTGGGGACAATATCCCAGACCCAGAGATGGTGTGTATAGCCTTGAAGGGCTTCACCAAAGACTGGGAAGTCTTTGTCACATGTCTGGTTGGCAGGGAAAAGCTCTCGGATTGGAGCAAGTTCTGACATGACTTCACTCAGGAGGAAATCCGGAGAGGATTTCAAAAACAAGAGGAAAATCTTTCCTTGGCCTCCAGATTCAAGGGCAAAGGAAAGAAGGCAGAAGTACCTTCTAATGGCATCAAAAGGAAGGATATGAGTAAGATCCAGTGTTTTGCCTGCGAGGAGGTTGGCAATTATGCTAGCCAGTGTCCTTCCAGGAAGAAAGGTAAAGAAGGGAAGAAGAAGAAGCAGATGGCAGCAGCAGAAGGAAAAGATGAAGTGGATGAGTTCACTACCAAGTTTGATGACGAGTTTATCATTCATTGTTCCAATTGGATGTATGGCCAGCTATGGCTGGTACATAGATAGTGGAGCTACATGCCACATAACTGGAGAGGGTTCAGTGCTTCAAGATGCTTCAAAGATAGACTCTACTTGCTATGTGAGATGTGGGGCCCACATCAGATTAGCAGTAGAAATAGTGGGTGCAGTCACTTTCCAGCTAGAGTCATATTATAATCTAGAGTTAGCTAGAGTATTGTATGTTCCTAAGACGAGAGTTAGTGTGCTCTCAGTTTCAGTTCTGAAGGATGAGGGCTAAGTCCAGGAAGGAGTAGTGTTCATTCGCTCTAAGAGAGCAGGTGTCCAAGATGCAGTGATGATTAGCATCGGGGAGGGAAAATTATATAGGTTGTTGGGACAGGCAATAGTCAACTTCAAAGGGAGTTTGGAGCAAAGATCCAGAGCGAGTTTGGAGTTTGAATGAATGTCTAAGAGGGAGCGTGAGGCTCATCTCAGCAACCCTACGTGGTATGAGTTGACATTGATGGAGGAGGAGCACATGGATTGAGGTCAGAGTCGAGTGGAGGCAGCAGGAGGATCTTCCAATTCAGAGGGAGCAAGTTCTTCTAGTTCAGAGGAAGCAGTTGCAGTAGCAGGGGACCAGGATGATCATGGAGGAGGTGTCTCTCGGAGTACCTCCCTCGCTAAGAGGGAGTGTTAGTTTTTGTAGCCCAATAGGTACTTCTATGTTGGGGGTGTCTAGCAACATAGAAGGCACCGAAGTGATTTCTAAACATGTATTGTAAAGGTGAATTCATAACACCTCATGTAAATGTTCTATTGGCCCATAGTATTGGAGTGCCCATGGTATTGGTCCATGGTATTTGCATGAGTGCAAGATTATGAAAGGAGCCTTGGAGTAGCATCACAGTCGTAGGAGAAAAGGAGATCTTCTGTAGTGATCAGCATCACAAGCACAAATACACTAGAGAAATGTTTCCCATGGAGCAAAGAAACCATTCGATGTCCTCAAGGTTACTTGGGAGTGGGAAGCGAGAGGGGGAGCGGGAGCGAAAAGCAAAATTTTCAAAAGATTCCGGTTTGGGAGCGTTGCGGGAGCATTTTTTATATAATATATATTTTTTATATATTTTGATGCATATATGTTAACAAATGCTTGTATAATGTTGAATTAGTTATGGAAACTCATTGGAAAGCATAAAATCATGAAATAAACCATAATACCATATAACATCATTCATCAATCATCAATC
This sequence comes from Larix kaempferi, assembly GCA_027924585.1. Taxonomy (NCBI): domain Eukaryota; kingdom Viridiplantae; phylum Streptophyta; class Pinopsida; order Pinales; family Pinaceae; genus Larix; species Larix kaempferi. The sequence continues at coordinate 7,415,501 of BSBM01000779.1, read as the reverse complement.
ATATAGTAATGAATTCGTCAACCATAGGTCCAGTATCTATAACATCAACCTTACAGCTTCAAATTTTCAATATATAACATTTTGAGATCACTAAAGTTGTACTTGTAACCAAACTATCGTCTAGAGTCTAACCATGAAATGAAAGTTGAACTTGAAACAATTCACAAAGCATCATATTTATTACCAAAGAGTTATAACTTATCATAATATGATTTTATGCAGTCAATGACTCAATAATGCAAAGTTGCAAATAGTGAACTTCAAAGGTATGTTCAACTTCAAACTTCAAACTTGAATTGCCATGTAATGTTCACAAAATATACCATAATAAATATAAAAGAGTCAATAGTGCAGAAACTTGAAACTTGAAAGTACTGTAAACAAGAAAGACAAGAAAAGTAGATTTTATGTATGTTTCCTCTTGACACGAGAAATTTCTAATTTATTTTCCCGTGGTCTATGAACAATGGGAGTGGGACTATCATCCCCAGTAGCCACCAATGTTGAGCCACGACCAAGACTTGAGTTGGTCCTGCATGACCCCCCCACACTGATGGAGACGGGGGTCGTGAAGTTGAACCTCTAGGCAAAGATGGTGCATCTGGAAACAAGGTAGGAGATGGCAATGGCATCGTTGTTGCTACTGCATGGTCATCCTCATCGCCCAAAAGCTCTTCCTCCAAGCGCTCTAAAGCTAAGGCTCCATGCTCCAACTTATGCTCCTCTGGATTGTTGTCCCAAGTGACATATGATCTATCAATTTTGGCCTGCTCACAGTAGTGAGTCAACAACCTCAAGTTGTAATGTACGAAAACCAAGCTTTCTGCCCGATTTTCATTTAATCGATTTCTTTTCACTGAGTGGATGAAGCTATAGGTGCTCCAACACCTTTTTGCAGAGGAACTGTTAAACACTTGTGAAAGCACTTTGGTTGCCAATTTATGCAAGCGTGGGCATGATGAGCCATACATGTTCCACCATTCAATAGGAGGCGCCTTATCTCGATCTTTTCTAGCATGCAAAGTACCAAACAAACCAATTTCACTAAGGTATTTGCATAATTCACTACGCAGTAAGGCACATTCTTCTTCATCAAGGACCAGCTTGTCTATAGCAGCCATGTACCCAACCTGTACCTCTGGATCTGTGTGGGACTTTCTCCTAACCCCACCCCTAGGTGTTGGTTTGGCCAACCAAGATGCAGAATAATATTTTGGTGTTAATAAATATGCTAAGTCATGCAATGGAACGTTGAGATGTTCCCACCTTTTGACCACATGTTTGTGAATATGGTCATACAGGATGGGATCTTTCGATTCAACAATATCTTTAATTTGGCCCAACATGCTATCCATCTGCTCATACACCTCCCCAATCACCGGCTTATCTGTATCTTCAAACCGAATCATGTAATAAATGGGCTTTGTGAATTGCAAAACAAACTTGACACTTGCCCAAAATTGACTATCACGAACGGTGTCCTCCACCTCCTGAAAATCAAGCCTGTCAGATGTGGATGTAGCCCTATCTTTCAAGACTTGCCATGATTCACTTGATACCATGCTAGCCAATGCCTCTCTTACCTTCAAAAGGCGCCTGAAGGTGAGGTATAGCTAGCAAATCTAGTCTTTGCTATCTTCAATAGCTCTAACTTTGAGTGAGTGCAGAAAATGCCATGGGCATTGCTATGGTTGGTAATAAATATTATCATGTGCTTGCCCTTTTTGTACAGTTCACCAATCCATTTGTAATCATTTTCCTTCAACTTAATAATGTCATGCATCAGAAGGTTCAATGTGTGAACCAAACACCGGGACCAAATATGTTGGGGTATTTATCTCTAATCATTGCTCCCGCTGCCTTACAATTAGAAGAATTATCGGTAATGACTTTGTATGGACCAATAGCTTCAATGTTTTTGAGTAGGGAGTTCTGCAAGGTTCATGCCGATCTTGAATTTATCTGAGTAGTCATAGGCCGAAAGGAAGACTGCACCAATAGCAGACACACCAAGCACATTTATCAATGGCTTGCCTTTTACATTTGTCCAACCATCTGATACAATTGATACCCCATATCCATTCCAAGCATTTGTGAATTGCCCCAAAGCATTTTGGATCTTGGCTTTTTCCTTGTCAAGCCCCATAGTTCTAGCTTTGTCATACCCGGGGCTCTTGTATTTTGCTGGGGCAGTGCGGATGGCCTCTACCATTTCATGCCAATAGGGTGAGAGAAGAACATTGAATGGTATGCCACATGCATAGAGAAACCGAAACACTTTTGAATCCACATCATCCCTACCACCTTGGTCAAGGAAATATGATATTGTCTTGCCACGTGACTGCATGGGAGAGAATCCACTGCCTTGGGTGGATGGGCCTCCAGTTCTCGGTGAGAATGAGTGGCCATGGTCATCCATTGATCGTTTTAAATCTTTTGATTTGTTTTGTGCTTCAAGTTCTTCCTTCTTATAGATGGGTCTTTCTGTTGATGTCACATGTGGGCAAACACAAACTCCTATAGTTTTTTTTTCATCACATGGCATGTGCCCACATAGATGTCTTCTCACACGGGTATATGAACCTATGTACGTCATTTTACAATGGGGGCAACCAAATTTGGTGGTTCCACCCCCTCTACCTCCTCCCTGCTTTGTGACATGTTTCCATAAGGGTGTGAGTTCCTCTTTGGTTTTCTTTCGGTTTTCCTCCTCCTCCTCCTCTCCACGGTATGTGCCACTCCCCACTTCTTCATCCTCTCCCTCATTCCTCCTCTAGTTTCCAATCACCATCATCAAAATAACAAATGGAACCAAGAAAATAAACCACATACCCATCATCATGTTTGATGGAATTAAAGATTTAACATGTTGCCTGCAATAGAATGAGGGAGGAAGCATGGGAAAGAGTAGGAGAGGATCATCTACAATGTACATTCTAGTGATTAGATTCCAAGCATTCATGATTAAATACATAGATCAAAGTTCAAACACAAAGGAAATCAACAAGAAAGGTTTTAGACCTGTTATCACCTAAACTGTAGTTACCCCTATGGATGTATCCAGTCATGGATGGCAATAAGGAAGGGCAACTCAAAAGGTGCAACCACGATCACCTCGACCTCCAATATATGGTTGTCACGCCAGTCGAGGCAACCTTCGCTTTATGTTATCTAGCCCAGACAACAAAGGGGGAGACCCGATCTACTCCCGACAAGAGAGATCAAAACCAAGACACCAAATCAGGGTATTTCTAAGTGAAGTTAGGTGTATGGTTTATCCTAGACCTTAGGATGAAGTCACAAGCCAAGTGAGGGGTTCAATGGGTATAACTTTGGTCCATAGTTGATGTGAGAGTGACTTATAATGTTGGAAGTGAGATCTAGGATTAATGTACTAGTTCAATGTTGGAAGATCCACTGCCTTGGGAACCGTGTCCAATGCAGGGTAGTTAAGGGTTTGAATTGGGGCTAACTAGTACACATGACAAGCTTGACCATGATACATGATGGCATCAAGGGTTTGGTTCACCACACTAAGGTCAAACCACAAGTTAATCCAACAATCTAGGAAAGTCGAATTGACTTGGAGAGTAACCAGTGCCTTGGGAATTGGGATAATGGAGTCAAAGTAGGGTTGACTTGTGGTTAAGGACTCCTATAGCATGAGACAAGTGGACAATAAAGGTCTTGATGGATAAGTAGGTCTAGATCTAGGTTTAACCCAAGTGGACCACAATCCCTTAAAACAAGGAATGCTATCCCCAAGGCAAGATTTGACAAAGTGACACACTAGACCTAGGTTTTGAATTATTCCCATTCCAAATCCGCAAGAATCTCAAGTACCCACGTCCTAAAAGTGGGTTAACTCACTTCTCCAAGGTGGTGCGACTTTACCCAAGGAGGCCTAAAAGGTGGGTTAGGTGGGTCAAGACAAGTCCGATGGCATCCAAACTTTAGATCCGGGTAGGTTAGTCAAGTAGGAGTATGGATCTATAATTTCACGGCAATCCGACGGCTAGATCTTACTAGATCTGAGTTTAAGTACACCTAATGGTCCAAAATGGGGATTAAATCCCTTAAAATGTGGAATAGGGCCCACAAGGTGAATTTCGAAAAAGTAACAATCTGGGTGTATGTTATTTGATGTGTAGATTATGGATCAAGCGGGATCTGAAAAACCCACCACCTAGATCTAGGTCAACTCACAACCACCAGGAAGTGCGCCTTGCTTGGGAGAAGCTAAGTTGGCTTAGGAAGGGGATCAAACGGAAGCCAATCCTCACCAAACTATAGATCCGGGATGCCGTGGATGCTATAGAGGTGGGTTTTCAATATTATGCCCAACAACCCACTAGATCTAAGTAGATCTGAGAAAATGTAAAATGGGGGTTTTGAAATATTTAGGGTTTTAACAATTTATGAGCTATGTCAATGGATTGGATAAAGGAAAGAGAAACAGACCTGTGGTTCTTACCTGGGTAACCTTGTAGATGCCTTGATGATGATGATCTATACAAACCCGATCAATTTGAGAAGCTTTGAGGTAGTTTTCTATGCAAGTCGATTTGATCCAAGAAGCCAATGCGCCCTCTCTCCTGCACAACAAACGTCAACAATATCAGATTTGATGCATCAAGAGATAAGACTAATGCCACAAGAGAAGTAACAGAAAGATAGCATAGATCACAATGAAGCTAATGATAACCCCCTGATACAAGCGAATGCCAAGAAAGTCGATTTGAAGAAGCCTTGCAAAATCGCCCTTGTTGAAGTCGCCCTCCTGTAGACAAACAATGATTTCCAAAAAAGATAGATCTTACCACAATTTCCAAATGCTAGGTTGCAATAGACTTTCCAATCCCCATCTAAGAACACAAGATGCAAAGGAGACCACAAGAATTTCCACAAGAATATTTTTCTATACCAATAATCCAAGAGCCAAAGACCCCTTACAATGAGAAGCTCTCTCCTTTAAATAGGAAGGAGAGGCACCAAAACCCTAACGACTTTTTGAATGAGTGGCTAGGATTAAAAGATACAAATGTCTAATCAATGGTTGAGATGAGCTCAGCAATAAAATACATGGATCACAAATAAAATATTATGTGAGTGGACAAAATCGCCCTAGAAGAGGGGAATCCCACCAAATCATGATGACAAAATATAATAAGAGGCTTATGGTGGGTCCAAGGGGTAATTTTATCCCTCCTTGGTCAATCCCCATAGCACAATAATCAATAAATAATCATCAATGTACCAAATCGTGCCACCATAGTCAAATCGTAGGCCTCAAAAAGACCTCAGAAATTCACAGAAAGTGCCATAAGTGATGGATGCAGGCCCCGATGAAGCTGAAACTGCTGGAGAAGGTGTGGAGGACCCCGATCTATCATCACTGATCATCCCATGCCATAACATTGCCTCAGTAGCCCAAATCAATTTCCTCAATAGCCATTTCTACCAATCCTGAAATGCCTCGGGAAGCGTGAAACTGTCCCAAACAGCCTCCTGGAGTGCCTGCGTTGTCAAGGTGAGGGCACCAGTGTGTCCGGGAGGGGGGTAATATGGTAAAAACAAGTGGCTGGACCACCCCCTCCATCATCAGCTCCCTAGGTCAACCGGATAAAAATCACATCTGCTCTGACAGGGCCTCCGACAGACCAAAACTGCACTGGGATAGCCTACTGAGGCTCAATCATCATTGTAAGTGCCCGGAACTGAAAACAAACTGTCCCATTGGACTCAGAAGGTCTAAATCCATCCAAGATGTGTACTCATACACCATATGAGTCTCTGCATGATCAAAATAAATATCCAATATACCGGAACAGGGCCAATAATAATAATCTGTAAATGACCAAACACTGTTGTAAACCAAGAATCATCATCATAACCCTGTAGCTGCTGCATAGAATCATCATGTATGTGTACATAGACCATATATCATCTATCCATATCATCATAAGGTCCAACATCTCATGTCCCATGGTCCTCCATGGTCAAACTGGGTCTAACCAAGACCAAATATAACTCAGACCATCGTCGAAAGCTGCTGAAAGTGTCAAGGTTAATGCATGCTCTACAACTTATTCAAATAACAATTATAACACAAAGTAGTCATTTCTGGCGATCTAAATCCAAATATATAATGTCGTTAATTATTATTATTACTTAGACTAGACTTTCAGGATCATGCTCACTTCATAGCTGTGATCAATTTGCTAGTGATGGGTGAAGGCTAAATTAACTGGCTAGGCTAAGGGATGACTTGACTGACTTGAATTTGTGACACTTTGGCAAGGGAAAGGGAATACACACCGTAGTATATACTGAATGAGCAATAACACAGGGAATGGCGGTGTCTCACAAATGGATGAGTTGTTTAAAGAGGGTTTATTCACCTTCACAGATGCGCACAATCCATAATACAAATAAGGCCAGCAATTGTTTAGATATAGCATTTAAGTTCCATTTCTTTTTGGGCCTGAAGTTTCCATAGCCTTGACCTATGTGTGTTTATAAACACATTGCATAGATTTACATTTATTTTAGGCTTTCTGTTGCAGGTGTGTTTTTAAGGCACTTGTTTACCTGAGCACTTCTAGGTGTGTCATGGATAGCTTGTTTACCTAAGTATTTATTTTCCAAAAGATATAACATTTTATTTTCATAGCCATTTTCATTTGGCATGCCTTTCATTCATGTGTGTTTAGAAACACATTGCATGAATGGGCTTTTCATACAAGATATAGCATTTCATTTTTTCCAGATTTTGTATTCATGGCAGCACTAAAAGTTTTAGGTTTAGCCAACACAACTTTAGTGACTAGGGGGAATTCCAAGGAACTCCAACTCACCATAGGTAAGTTTTGTCACCAACTCAGAGCCGAGACACAATAAACAGGGAAGCTCATCAAATACAGAGGCTACAGTGGGGAAAAGTCCTCCATGCCACTAGTCAAGTAGTAAGTCAGGGTGATAATCTAAAAGGTAGGCCATGGATGGATGAAGACAATGAAATAATGGAGCCAACACTAGCAATTCAAGGTATGGTGGAATGATCACCTCTATTCTCCCTAAGGAGGGTACATACCAATGAGTATGAATAGTGAACTTCTAAGTCTGAGTAGGGACAATATAATATATATGTAGATCAACCAGGTCCAAATATCTATATGATCGCCAGATCATGACACTAAGTGCTAAGACATGCTATAAGAATAAGTATAAAAGCAATCTAACCATAACACCATGATATACCTGCTGAGTCATATACCTGAATGCTCATCAACCTGTACCATCCTCTGTCCTCTGAAACTGCTGCTGTAACTCTGGGCACTACTGACTGCTCTGTACCAATGGTATAATGGCTACATCGGTCATCTCTCTGAGTGTCTCGAGACTCAGTCATGGCATGGGGAAAATAACTGTTGTCCACAATCTGATAGTGATCCAATATAGATGCTCATCTCAGCATCTCAAATGTAGGGGAACTGGCTAAATAGTGTACTGGCATCAGAAAAATAATGTATGGTAGCCCGGCTACTATAAATGTGATAACAAGACCCTACCTCTTTGGCTCTCCAATGGTAGTGACAAGTTCAACCTTCTTCAATCTCCAAGGATGGCGACCTTCTCCTCTCCTCTTCTCCTCTTCTCTTCTCTTCTCTTCTCTTTTATTCTCTTCTCAAGCAAAGGAAAGTGAGAATGAAGATGGAGAAGAGGGCTTTATCCCCCAAAACCCTACTCCTTCCCTCCAAAAGCCCACCCGTGGAACCCATCCCTCTTCCTCAGATTTTCCTCTTTGTGAGTGTCAACCTACAACGGGAGCTATCCAAGGAGCATCACAACGCTAAGGGGGAGCGATTTTTTTTCCCTAGAGCGCGCTCTACATTTCGCTCTGGACCAGGAGCAAAAAAGGAAGCGTGCTTCGCGTTGGCTCCCACAGTGCTCTAGCCAGGAGCGAGCTTCCGGAGCGGGGACGAGGGTGGGGAGGGCGCTTCCCTGCAACCTCGGATGTCCTAGTCACTAGCTCTTTGTCTTCTATCTTCTCCCAAACTGCTGCAAGTTCATCACGAATCTACGTGACCTTCATCAAGTAACCGGTAATTATGTCTAATTTGGTCATCTCTGTAGATGTGAGTCTAGTATACAATACCATCTTCCTGTTTATGTTCTCACTCTAGTAAAGGCTACCCAGGGCATCAAACATATCATTTGCCATCTTCGACTCAGACATCTAAGGGATCAAATGATCCTTTATAGCATCCATGATCATCAGCTTGGATTTCAATTCCTCTTCTTGTGAACTGCCAAATCCTATAGAACTATAAATGAAGTCACTACATCTTGATGATATCCCAGAGATCATTCTCTTCCAATAAGAGGTGACTATTCGAGATAGGAAATTCGAGGCACCTTCCAGATTGTCCTCGAACTTGACATTAGTGAGGCCATCTCTAAGCTCTAACGCACAAACTCCCAAATATGACAAGTAAGCACTAACCTTTGAAACCCTCTAACTATCGATCTTGGTTCTTGGCAATTCCTTCCGACAATTGATCTCCCATTGTAAACTCTTCATATCCTCAATCAAAGTGCTCTAATACCATGAAAGCTTTCCTAGTCTAGGTGACTGAAGTCCTTATGTTCTCAACCAAACAAAATGTTATTTAATTGCAGAAATTTAACTTCTTCACATAGAAACAATCACAAAATCACTAGAATGTAAATAGTGGAAGCGTAAAACAATCACACATACACAAAGAATTTCTCCTTCAAATCAGCTTATCATTCAACTAAGCAAAGCTTACAAGGCAGCCTTCATAGCTACAAAAACTTAGCCACTACAAGGTAAACAAATCCACCCCCAACTTGAGGTGTACGGCCTGCTAAAGAGAGGTACAGCCTATAAGAAAATCAAGAAGATAATAGTTGCTATTATACAAATAGTTGTACAATTGTACAACCTATTGTACAATACTGTACGGATCCATACAACTGTACAGATCCTCACAATTGATGTGCTCTCTCTCTCTCTCTCTCTCTCTCTCTCTCTCTCTCTCTCTCTCTTAGTCGTTATCCCTATCTGATAAAATTATGTCTGAACAGTAGTTTTAAAAATCAGAATCAATCGACAGTCAGCTCGGACTTAGAATTGGAATCGGTAAAGAATTGGTCATAACCCAACCGATTTGAATTAATAACTTAGTTTACTCAAAAATACATAAAATACTTAAATTTTAAAGAAAAACAATATTTTCAAGATTCTAATCTATGATTCCAAAGCATTAGAGACAAAATATCCAAAGTCTACTCATGTACATACCATATAAGACTGAATCTATGAGGCCTATAGGTTATATGGCCTGTAGAGTCCAAAAAACAACATGCTACATAGTTAACTATATACTACATACCACATAATCAACTGTAGTTTGTTGTACATCATCAATGATCAAACTCATCACCACTGCTAGAACTAGAAGAAGGAGAAACAGAAGGACTAGCAATGGCAGCATCATCTGCCTCAGGCTCAAGGTCATCTACAACTGCAATAGTAGTACTCATTGAATGCCTACATCACCTAGAAGCACAAGGTTGACTAGTGCCTGGCATGCTTGGAATCTCTGGATCTACATGTGCATGAACCTATGGTAATAGAGGATATGCATCCAACTAAACCTACATCAAGTCCTCCATCTCGATATCCACATCCAAATCAGAATCATGATCAAACTTTGGAACTTGAGTCTCCACTACCCAATCTGAGGTTGGATCTATATCATCCAACACAATGGGATCCATATCAGATATTTTGTTCATCAATTGGTTGCGTCGAAGTCGGAGGTGGTACTGTACAAAGACTAGATCATTTAACTATTTCTCCTCTGAATGGTTTCTCTTCTTCGTGTGAATCCGCTCAAAGACAGACCAATTGCGCTCACACCCGAAAGAACTACAGGTTTGAATGAGGACCCGAATTGCAAACTTTTGCAATTGAGGACGTTGGCTACCAAATGACTCCCACTAATGTGTTGCAAATGCAAAGAGTCAAGAGTCAAGACAAAGTTAATTCAACAAATTAGATTATGAATTTGGCTAAAAATTGAGGTATTTACAATTTAAAGTTTAAACAACATAATTTAATAAAACAATGGAATTGTTTACCTGGTTGGTCCACATCTCTTGCAATCTTAGCCACATTTTTGTCAAAGATACCTATGGCTCTGGTGAAAGAGTTGAGTTGGTGTATCTCCAATTGCTCCATCTCACTTGGGAACATGCGCTCAAGGCACTCATACAATCCATCTTTCACCTCCCTAGTCTGATTGATCTTCACTAAACCGAGCTCTATAATGATACTTTGGGTTCAAGATATACCCAACTACATGGATAGAGCAATGGAGCTAATTGTTCCATCTCCTATCAATGATATCCCAGATAGGGACATACTTACCTACTCTTTCCTTGTATGATGCCCTTATTTGCTCCTTCTCCCAATCCATAGCCTCATAAATGTATCCCATGGCCAATTTTTCCCCATACACCAACCGCAACACCTTAACAAGTGGCTCAATAATTCTCACAACCTCTACTCCTTTTTTCCAAAATGAAGAGCTTTTAATTCTCTTCTTGGTGTCTTTTCCATCTTTTTTGTGGGCCCATTGAGATGAATTCCATTCATCACTTGAAAATATCTGCTCCGAGTTCTGTGTCTGGAAGAGGAGAGATTGCAACGTGAGGAAGTGAGTTCCAAATCGAGTAATTGCAGGCCTGACAAATTCCATGCCATGTGTGTGTCTCCTCATCAAGCTCAATACCCAAGTGTGATTGTAGATGTACTTAGTGATGCTTTTGGCATGCTCTATAGTGTTTTTGATCCAATCCTATTTGCATATGTCCTCAAGCATGAGAACTATGCAATGTGCATGCGGTTTATGCAATGTGCCGCATATGGGGTCCAGAATATGGTTTTATGATTTTCCTCTAACATCTTACCAACAAGAACATAGTTAGAGGCATTATCTGCGATGACCTACACAACATTAGTTGCCCCCACATGCTCAACAACCTCATCCAAAAGATAAAATAACAAATTTGCATCTTTCACCTTATCAGATGCATCACATGATCTCAAAAACATGGTTCCCTATGGGCAAGAGACAAGGAATTTTATGATGGCACGGTTCTTTCCATCAGTTCATCCATCTAACATGATGGTGCATCTTATTCTACCCCACAACTCTTTGAATTCCTTCAAATACTCCTCTCTGGACTCGATCTCTTTTTGCAAAAGATATCCCCTCAAATCATGCATACTAGGGCCTTTGAATCCCTTACTAGTAGTTATAACAACATCCCACATAGGTTGGAAATAAAAGAGCGGGTAGCATTGAAGGGGAGATCTGCATCATACCATCATCTAGCTATGTACTCATAGACAACTTCTTTGTATTGCTTCTTCCAATGGGCATCTAAGGTGGGTTGAACTTGTGTTGGAAGCAACTAAGAGGCATTGGCACTGGAAAAGGTGGTGGGAGGGCTGAAATAGCTTTGAATGTTACTCTTCTTTTTGCCCTTATTGTGTGTAGACTCAGAGGGTGGAACATACTAAAAAGGATCCCTAAGAGTGGTAGAAGGGAGTGATAAAAGCCTTCATTTGAAAAATTAGGAGCATAGATCCTGCACATCATTTCGGCAAGTCTCCTCTTCTTCCCTATTTCTTCCTCTCTCTCTCTCTTTGCTTAGCCTTAACCTCTTCAAACTTCTGAAACAGTTCTTGCAAATCAGCGCTAATCTTCCCAATCACATCTAATGGAATTGTTATCACATATATAGTAGCCGGGCTAACATACATTATTTTCAGATTTCAATGCACTATTCAGCCAGTTCCCTTACATTTGAGATGCTGAGATGAGCATCTATTATGGATCACTATCAGATTATGGACATCAGTTTCTTCCCCATGCCATGACTAAGTCTCAGTACACTCAGAGAGATGACCGATGTAGCCATTTGGCCATTTATACACAGTAGTCAGTATTGCCCAGAGTTACAGTAGCAGTTTCAGAGGACAGATGTTGGTTCAGATTATGAACATTCAAGTATATGACTCAGCAGGTATATTTTGGTGTTATGGTTATATGGCGTTTATATTCATTCTTGTAGAATGTCTTAGAATTTAGTATCATGATTTGGAGATCATATAGATATGTGGACCTAGTTGTCCTTATATATATATATATATATATATCCCCACTCAAACTTAGAAGTTCACTATCCATACTCATTGGTTTTACCCTCCCTAGAGAGAATAGAGGTGATCATTCCCACCATACTTTGGCTTGCTAGTGTTGGTCTCATTTCTCACTGTCTTCATCCATCCATTACCTACCCAGTTTGTTATTTACCTTGACTTACTACTTGACTAGTGGCATGGAGGACCTTTCCCCGCCGTAGCCTCTATATTGGATGAGCTTCCTTGTTTATTGTGTCTCGGCTCTGAGTTGGTGACAAAACTTACCTTTGGTGAGTTGGATTGTAGGCCTACATTATTCTGGTCGGTTGTCCCGATGTTTGGCATTGGCACGAAGTCCCCCTAGTCACTAAAGATGTTGTAGGCTAAACCTAAAACAGATAGTGTTGCCATGAAAACAAATTATGAAAAGGAAATGTTATATCTATTGTGAAAAGCCAAATGAAACTGGCAAAGAAATATCAAATGTTATATCTATTGTGAAATTTAAATACCCAGGTAAACAAGATGTCTAAAAAACACACCTGGAAGAAGATAGCTCATGTAAACAAGTGCCTTAAAAACACACCTGCAGCATGAAGCCTAATGTAAAATGTAAATCTATGCATTGTGTTTATAAACACACATAGATCAAAGGCTATGGAAACTAAAGGCCCAAAAAGCAATGGAACTTAAACTCTATATCAAAAAGATTGCTGGCCTCATTTGTATTATGGATTGTGAGCATCTGCCAAGGTGAATAAACACTCTTTGAACAACTTACCCATTTGTGAGACACCGCCATTCCCTGTGTTATTGCTTGTCCACTATATGCTATGGTGTGTATTCCCTTTTCCAAATCCAAAGTGTCACAATGTTAAGTCAGTAAGTCATCCCTTGGCCTAGCCATTTTATTTTTAGCCTTCACCCTTCACTAGCAAATTGATCACAACTATGAAGTGAGTATGGTCCTGAAAGTCTAGTCCGAGTTATAAATAATAATTAATGACCTTATATGTTTGGATTTAGATCGCCAGTAATGGTTACTTTTGTTATAATTGCTATTTGAATGGATTGTAAAGCATGCTTTAACCTTTGACACCTTGCAGCATTGTGATGATAGCCTAAGTTATATTTTGGGTCATTGTTGACTTGGTCAAACAGAGTTTGACCAAAAGTCAACTACAAGACATGAGGTGGCAGACCTCAGATGATACAGAGATATGATATATGGTCTGGTACAGGTCACCATGGTGGTTCTATGCAGTGGTTTCAGGCTTATGATGATGATTTGTGCTTTTCAGCACTTTTACAGATTATTATTATTTGGTCTGCCGGATATGATGGGCATTTATTTTTTACCATGCAGAGGTCTATATGGTGTATGAGTACACATCTTAGATGGATTTGGACCTTTTGAGTCCAATGAGACAGTTTGTTTTCAGTTTCGAGCAGTTACAGTGATTATTAGCCTCAGTTGGCTCTCCTAGTGTAGTTTTGGCCTATCAGAGGCCCTGTCAGAGCAGAGCAGAGAGTTGATGAATTCACTTAGGGCGTTGTGCATGGAGGGGGTGGTACAGCCACTTGATTTTACCATATTAACCCCCTCCCAGAGAACCTAGTGGCCTCACCTTGATAGCGCAGGCACTCCAGGAGGTAGTTTGGGCAGTTTCACACTTCCTAAGGTAGATCAAAAATGGTAAAAATGGATACTGAAGGATTTGATTTGGGCTACTGAGGTAAGGGATTGGCATGGGATGACTTGTGATGATGAGTGGGATGTCTTCCACACCTTCTCCAGCAATTTCAGCTTTCATTGGGACCCACACCCATCACATTTGGCATTTTATATGATTTTCTGGAGCCTCCAAAGGCTCACGACTTTCCTAGAGAGGCACGATTTGGTGTCTAGCTTGATTATTTTTGGAAATTGTGCCATGGGGATTGACCAAGGGTGTTGATAATTACCCCTTGGACCCACCATGAGCTAGATCTTATGTTTTATCATTCACTTTTGGTGGAACCCCCTCTCTTAGGGCGATTTGGTCCACAGATGTATTATTTTATTAGTGATCCATGTATTGTATTGTTGAGCTCATCTCAACCATTGATTAGACCATTTGATCTTTTAATCTTAGCCACTCATTCAAAAAGTGGTTAGGATTTTGGCCTCTCTCCATCCTATTTAAATGGGAGAGCTTCTCATTGTAAAGGATCTTTGGCTCTTGGAATCTTCATATAGAAAAACTCTTATGTGGATATTCTTGTGGTATCCTTTGCATTTGGTGTTCTTAGATGGTGATTGGAAAGTCTATTGTATCCTAGCATTTGGGCATTTGTTGAAAGATCTATTTTTCGTGGAAACTTTGTCTTGTCTATAGGAGGGCGAATTCATCTTGGGCATTTTTGCTGGGCTTCCTCAACTCGCTTGGCTTGGCATTCGCTTGTATCAGGGGGTTATCATTAGTATCATTGTGATCTATGCTATTCTCTTGTTATTTCTTCTGTAGCATTAGTCTTTATCTCTTGATGCAGTAAATCTGATATTGTTGACGTTTATTGTGTAGTAGGGAGGGCGCATTGGCTTCTTTGGGCAAATCGATTTCATAGAAAACTACTTCAAATCGCTTCAAATTGATCGGGTTTGCATAGATCATCATCATCAAGGCATCTACAAGGTTATCCAGGTAAGATCCACAGGTTTGTTCTTCTTGTCTTGGTTCCAATCCATTGGCATAGCTACTTCATTGTTAAAACCCTCATTTTACATTTTCTCAGATCTACTTAGATCTACTTGGCCTTTGGGTAAGATATTTAAAACCCACCTCTATAGCATCCACGGCAATTCGGATCTATAGTTTGGTGTGGATTGACCTCCATTTGACCCATTTCCCAAGGCAAATTAGCCTCTCCAAGTGAGGTCGCACTCCTTGGTTGGGTGAGTTTTGCTAGATCTAGCACTTGGGTAGGTGAGATCCCACTTGATCCTTACTCTCCATAGCTGATAACCTACCCCTAGTGCCTCACCTTGTTGATTTCTACCTTGTGGGCCCCATTCCTCATTTTGAGGGTTGAGCCCCACTTGGGTCACTTGGTGATGCATTTCAATCTCAGATCTACTGAGATCTAGCCATTGGATGATCCTAATCTTCAAGACCCACCTAGGTTTACACTTCAACACCTCTGATCTACAGTTTGGTGGACATCCGACTCCATTTCGCCCATTTTCCAAGGCACTGATCCTTCTCCAAGCCCTCATGACTTTTCTAGGTTGTTGAGTTTGCTTGTGGTTTGATCTTTGTCTTACTACTTGAACACCTAGACATTGTCATATCCACTCATCAAGTTTATCTTTGGTATTAGTAAGCCCCAACTCTGTCCCTAACTACCATGCATTGGACACAATTCCCAAGGCAGTGGATTTTCTCATCTTTGACTAGTACCCTGATCCTAGATCTGGTTTTAAATCTCATAAGTCACTTACATAACCAAGTTGGACCAAATTTACATTGCTTAAGCCTCTTGATCCAATCCATTACTCATCTTATGACTTCATCCATAGATCTAGAGTTTACCATACACCTTACGTACTTCATCCATACTTGATTTGATTTGGTGTCTTGGTCTGATCTCTCCTATCGGGAGTAGATCTAGGTCTCCCCCTTTGTTGTCTTGGGCTAGATAACATAAAGTGAAGATTGTCTCGATTGGCATGACAACCATCCATTGGGAGTCGAGGTTATCTTGGTCGCACCTCTTTGGTTGCCCATCCCCTCTGCCATCCATCTTGGATCCATCTCTAGGGGCAACTACAAGTTTGGTGATAATAGGAGTTTCACATGCCTTAACTTGGCCTTTAATAGCAACCAAGTGTTGTTTAAACCTAAAAATGCCCTGCCCCCCTTAATCTCCCCCTCAACAATATCTGCATGGATCCAGGTAGGATCTTTTGCTTTTGGGGCCATTGTGCTCTATAGAATACAGAACTAAACTTGAAGTTGAAAGTTGAACTGAACATGCAAAGAAAAAAAAGAAATTTGAACATGCAAATAATAATAAAAAGCAAATATAATGATAAAAAAATTAATATGGCAAGCTGGAAACAATAGCATCAAGCATGTTTACCTTCTCTAGGAAGCCTCCAACAATCCAAACTCCAAGCAGGCAAGCTGCCAAGCACCAAGTTCCAAACTTCCAAGCTATTACAAACTATTACAACGACTGTTACGGGTTATTAACTTATTCCACAATCCACTGCTCCAAGGCTCCAAGTCCACAACTCCACTACTCCAAGACTCCACTATCCCCACGGTTGCCTCACTCATACAATCACGACTCACACTATTTGCAAATTGCTAATGCTGTAGTGGCTGCTCCAAAATGAGAATAGGAATAAGGTGTGGGGAAATAGAGGGGGGGTTCACTAAGTAGATTTACGCCCTAGGGTTAGGTTAGGTTAGGAAAAAACCAAGAAAAAACAAAATTTGTGTTTTTTCAAGCCTGTTGACCCCACCTGACGTTGAGTAAAAAATTGGTTGATTTTTTACGTAGATCGATCGATCTAACCAGTTCGATTCCCAACTAGCCGACCCAACCGATTTACAGGCCGATTCGGATTGTTTTTCCTTCAAATCGATGAATCGACTGATCCCAAAACCGATTTCACCAATTTTTAGAACTATGGTATGAACTCTATCTTGACTTGTCTTTATACTCTTGTTGAACCCTAATCTACAAAAACCCTAATCTCTCAATGAGATGTACAGTTGAGATTAATCCTAGTCTAAGTCATTAATGTAGTAAATACACTTTATTAGACTCAACAGCTAAATATAAGACTTTTAACTTTTTCCTAATGTGAATTACAAAATAGAATTAGTTTTCAAAATATCTTGAAACACTTCCAACACTTTCACACTAAGCTTGTGTGGAAGTTCATGTCCAAGCTATATTTCTCAACATTAGAGGCATGATGGGTCACAACGAGAATTGCTCATCACATGGAACATAGTTCGTAAAAATTGGTTAATAGTGAATACTTCTATACACACACGTTGTTCAACAATTATTTTCAAACCAACTATGTCATTGGAATTTGCATATATCTATTAGTATAGATTCATAGTAACTGTTGATTTATTATGCATCAAGAGGGATCAAAAACCTCGAGGTGCACACAATAGATTCTAGGTCAATATGGATCTATGTTAGTTGTTTATTTTACCAAGCTAGCATTAACATACATACATATAGCCCGAGGGATTGGCTCAACTGGTTGTCTCCAATGTTGTTGGGTAGTTGGCTAGTTCTACGCTTGGAGGTGCCCGATTCGAATCCCCTTGGGTTGGTTGTAGTAGTCTATTTCATATGGGTTTACCATGGATGCCATCCACAAATGTGGGGAACCATGTCTTGGATTTCCACACAAGGGTTTCCATGGATATATATATATATATATATATTACACCAAACCAATACATGAAATAACAGGGATCTCCCCCACCCTAGTCGTACAATGCATAGCTTCTCTCAATGTGATGATTCAATTACACACTTTTACCATATATCAAGGGAATGGGAAATCTAGCTTGCTACCTAGGAAGCAAGGAGTTGAGATATATGCACAAAATTTGTTGATTGTTAGATAGGAAAAAGTTGTAAGCCACTATGGTAAAGTCATGTGCATCATTCTACATGGTGAAATGACAAAGTTAGATGTGAGGCAACATTATCATTATCTCCAAGTGAAGTGCTAGGACCATTTTTGCATTAATCAATGGACTAGGGGCTCCATGTCAAGCCTGGTTAGCTTTAGAGCATATCCCTAAAGATGGGACTTTTATCACACTAGCTCTAGCTACTACTAAGGATATCCCGTCTGGGATGGTAGAGGGCAAGCAGCCACGTAGGTGAAACCTGCAAACACCAAGTCCACCGTTCAAAGAACGATCGTCACACCAAACGAGGCTTTTGTCGCTTCAGATAGGGCACGTAGCCTAATCCAGGGGGAGACCCTACTCAACCAGTAATGATTGAGGTTCAAAAATAGACACTCCCAAACCCAAAATAAACAGTGAAAGCAAAGAGAGGAGGTGTCTAAAACATCTGAGACTCTTTTCCAACCAATGGACAGAAATTGGGTAATGGATGGAGCGCTTAACTAAAGCAATTTCTTATCTGATTTCGAAGATAAAATTGGTTGAATTGAGATCTTTGGTGGCTGGAAATGAAATCAGAAATATAAAATGTACTAGAAGTGCCAGTTAGTTTTCTGCCTATGGGGGATTTTAACTCAATCAAGCAGGGCATAGTGCATACATAGCAGAATTAGAATACTGATTTTTGGGGCGCTTCTAGTGATTTTTATTTGATAACAGATGTTACTCAGCCAATACAGAGTGAAAACAAAAATACCCACAACCCCAAAATGACCCAGCTAGACAGCAAGAGAAAAACACCCAAGGAGGGCGAAATTGCCAAATGGACCAGTGCTAGTTTGAAGGGTAAATGGAGTCGAAATGGAATAGGATTTTGGATATAAGCGTTTAAGACAAATTCCAATGTGGGTTTGAAATAAAAATAGCGTTTTGACAGTGAAATTTTATTATATGAATTTTTAGGGTTTTTTATGTGAATTTCCAGCTTAACACATACAGTGAAATGAAATCTATGAGACCAGCAAGAAGAACATACCTGAGAATAGATGGATGGATGAAAATGCTTGAAGACTAACCCCCAAATTCAAGTGTTGAGCAGCAGCGTGTCCCCTTGAACGTTTGACCTTCCAAATGACCAGCTGCGCCTTAACCACCTGCCACAAACAAGATGAAATCAATATCAGCAGCAAATAATTAAGTAAACCAGCAAGTAAATGACCAAAAATGAAGGAATTGAAGAGCATTAAGCAAAGACAACTCCCTTTGTTGATACTCTAGAGAGAATGAGCAAGTGTGGAGCTCCCACTCCAAGATTGGCGCCCTTCTCCAGTTGTCTTCTTCACCTGCAATTCGTTTTGGCCAAGGAAAGAGTAGAAACACCACTATAACCACTCAACAATGCTAAGGAAACTAGATATCATTCAAGACAATCACATCGATGCATAAAATCTCAAGAACTCGGGTGAAAAATGGCTCTATATCAATCAAGATCAAGTATACAATGTGCCAAGAGGAGTACAAATGGGTGAGTCTCTTCTCTTATAGAGAAAGCTCACAACAAAACCTAACTCCCTCATAAATCAATGGTTGAGATGAACTCTCTCAAATGCCAAATCAATGGTGGAGGAGTGCTCTAGAGAGGGGTGGCAAATTGCCCTCTTGCGCCCAAGTGGAGAGAGGGGCCATTCGTGGGGCCCATACAATGAACAAATAGTGGTCTAGGGGGTGTCTATGGCTGTTTTAGCCCCCTAGACAATACAACCATAGTCTCATATCATCAAAGTTACAAAAAATGAAATTTTACCAAGTGAAAAACGCCCCTCTATGGGAAAATTTGCCCCATGTGTTGAGATGGGCATATATGAGGGCCCCACACTACAAATTAAGTGTCCAAACATAGCAAAAATGACATTAGGGGACCCCCTTACCTTTACCAACCATTGCACTTACCATTTCAATAGTTACTGTTATCACATATATAGTAGCCTGGCTACCATACATTTTTTGTCAGATTCCAGTACACTACTCAGCCAGTTCCCTTACATTCGAGATGCTGAGATGAGCATCTATTATGGATCACTATCAGATTATGGACATCAATTTGATTCCCCATGCCATGACTAAGTTTCAGGACACTCAGAGAGATGACTGATGTAGCCATTGATACAAAGTAGTCAGTAGTGCCCAGAGTTACAGCAGCAGTTTCAGAGGACAGACGTTGGTTCAAATGATGAGCATTCAGGTATATGACTCAGCAGGTATATTTTGGTGTTATGGTTATATTGCTATTATATTCATTCTTATAGCATGTCTTAGCATTTAGTATCATGATCTGGCAATCATATAGATATGTGGACCGGGTTGTACTTATATTATATATATATCATTGTCCCTACTCAGACTTAGAAGTTCTTGACCTATACTCATCGATTTTACCCTCCTTAAGGAGATTAGAGGTGATCATTCCCACCATACTTTGGCTTGCTAGTGTTGGTTTCATTACTCACTGTCTTCATCCATCCATTACCTACCCAGTTTATTATCTACCTTGACTAACTACTTGACTAGTGGCATGGAGGACCTTTCCCCGCTGTAGCCTCTGTATTGGATGAGCTTCCCTGTTTATTGTGTCTCGGCTCTAAGTTGGTGACAAAACTTACCTTTCGTGAGTTGGATTTCTTCATGAAGTCCCCCTGGTCACTAAAGATGTTGTTGGCTAAACCTAAAACAAATAGTGCTGCCATGAATACAAATTATGAAAAGGAAATGTTATATCTATTGTGAAAAGCCAAATGAAACTGGCAAAGAAATATCAAATGTTATATCTATTGTGAAATGTAATACCTAGGTAAACAAGATGTCCAAAAGACACACCTAGAAGTGCTCAGGTAAACAAGTGCCTTAAAAACACACCTGCAACAAGAAGCCTAATAAAATGTAAATCTATGCAATGTGTTTGTAAACACACATAGATCAAAGGCTATGAAAACTAAAGGCCCAAAAAGCAATGGAACTTAAACTCTATATCAAAAAGATTGCTGGCCTCATTTGTATAATTTATTGTGAGCATCTGCCAAGGTGAATAAACATTCTTTGAACAACTCACCCATTTGTGAGACACCGCCATTCCCTGTGTTATTGCTTCTCCAGTATATGTTATGGTGTGTATCCCCTTCTCCATATCCAAAGTGTCACAGTGTTAAGTCAGTAAGTCATCCTTTGGCCTAGCCATTTTATTTTTAGCCTTCACCCTTCACTAGCAAACTGATCACAACTATGAAATGAGTATGGCCTTGAAAATCTAATCTGAGTAATAATAATAATTAATGCCTTTATATATTTGGATTTAGATCGCCAGTAATGATTACTTTTTGTTATAATTGCTATTTGAATGGATTGTAAAGCATGTTTTAACCTTTGACACCTTGCAGCAGTTTGATGACAGCCTGAGTTATATTTTGGATCATTGTTGACTTGGTCAAACCCAGTTTGACCAAAATTCAACCACAGGACATGAGGTGGTAGACCTTAGATGATACAGAGAGATGATATATGGTCTAGTACAGGTCACCATGATGGTTCTATGCAGTGGTTCCAAACTTATGATGATGATTTGTGCTTTTCAGCACTTTTACAGATTATTATTATTTGGTCTGCTGGATATGATGGACATTTATTTTTTGACATGCAGAGGTCTATATGGTGTTAGATGGATTTGGACCTTCTGAGTCCAATGGAACAGTCTGTTTTCAGTTTCAGGCAGTTACAGTGATTTTTAGCCTTAGTTGGCTGTCCTAGTGTAGATTTGGCCTATCAAAGGCCCTATCATAACAGAGCAGAGAGTTGATGAGTTCACCTAGGGCACTGTGCATGGAGGGGGTGGTCCAGCCACTTGAAATTACCATATTACCCCCCCTCCCAAACATCCTGGTGGCCTCACCTTGACAGCGCAGGCACTCCAGGAGGCAGTTTGGGCTGTTTCACACTTCCCGAGGCAATCCAAAAATGGTGAAAATGGCTACTGAAGGATTCGATTTGGGATACTGACGCAAAGTTATGGCATGGGATGATTTGTGATGATGAGTGGGAAGTCTTCCACGCCTTCTCCACCGTTGATAACCTACCCCTAGTGCTTCACCTTGTTGATTTCTGCCTTGTGGGCCCCATTCCTCATTTTAAGGGTTGAGCCCCAATTGGGTCACTTGGTGATGCATTTCAATCTCATATCTACTGAAATTTAGCCATTGGATGATCCTAATTCTCAAGACCCACCTAGCTTTAAACCTCAACATCCCTGATCTACAGTTTGGTGGACATCCGACTCCATTTGGCCCACTTCCCAAGGCACTGATCTTTCTCCAAGCCCTCACGACTTTCTTGGACTATTGAGTTGGCTTGTGGTTTGGTCTTTGTCTCATTGCTTGAACACCTAGGCATTGTCATATCCACTCATCAAGCTTATTCTTGGTACTGGTTAGCCCCAATTTGGTCCCTAATTACCCTACAACGGACACGGTTCCCAAGGTAGTGGATTTTCACATCTTTGACTAGTACCCTAATCTTAGATCTGGTTTTATATCCCATAAGTCACTTACATAACCAAGTTAGATCAAATTTACACTTGCTTAAGCCTCTTGATCCAACCCATTACTCATCTTGTGACTTCATCCATAGATCTAGGGTTTACCATACACCTTACGTACTTCATCCATACTTGATTTGATATGGTGTCTTGGTCTGATCTCTCTTGTCGGGAGTAGATCTGGGTCTCCCCCTTTGTTGTCATGGGCTAGATAACATAAAGTGAAGACTACCTCGATTGGCGTGACAACCATCCATTGGGAGTCGAGGCTATCTTGGTTGCACCTCTTTGGTTTCCCATCCCCTCTGCCATCCACCTTGGATCCATCTCTAGGGGCAACTACAAGTTTGGTGATAACAGTTACCTTCGCCAAATTTGATTTTCCATATTTAATTAATTGTTGGTTTTATTTCTGAAGATGTATTTTGTGCTTTTGACCCACTTACATTGCCCGGATTGACGAACAACCTGCTGCAATGCAATCGTAGACCCCAAATATAGTAGACATGGTCACTAGAACGACCTCGATCCATCAATTGGGCACTATTTGCCCAAAATCAAAGATTTTTAATTAAAACAGGTCCCTAGTGACCAATAATAATTAAAAATCTCATCAACACTTCAACCTTTTCTGAATCTAACACTTAGAGGCGCATATGGGACCCCAAGACATGATAAATGACCAAAATCGAAATCTTGATTGCAACTTTTTTTCGGGCCCATTTTTGGCCTAGTCAACCTAGTTTGACCAAGTCAAGTTTGGTCAAAATGGCAATGGCTGAAAACCTGTATGCAACATGAAGCGTCAAGACTTCCTTATTTATGTTAGTACATTACTAAAATAATATAATGATGACATGGTGATCATAATAAAAATATCTCAATAAAAACAGGCCACAGGTGAGGTGGGCCCACCACCTTCAACAAAGACTCAAAACTGTTATGCACAACTTATAGACTTGACCACTTAGCTATCTTTGGGTGAGGTGGATAAATGAGGTGAAGGATGGGGGAAAGACGAGGACCAAGACCATTTGACCCTTCGGATAAACAGGGAAGGCGGGACCCACTGACATAAGCATACCATGATAACACAAAGGGAAGGGCGGTGCCTCACAAATGGGTATAGTGTAGGGAAACCACCACTAATCATCTAACATACACCTTGCAACTCACATCCGTGCTTTCAAAAGACTCCGTGAGGACCTTTTCTAGAGCCACCATGACTGGGTGCCTGACAAACCGTAGCTTGAGACTCTAGGGGACAATTCGCATAGCTGTCCCTTACTCCATCTCACCTCCTTGCCCCGTAGGACTAGGTGAGGAAATAACCACTACAATGCTCTCATATATATGGCTCACCTGTATCCGTGTGTGTTCAAAAACACATTCTTGGACTCTACATTTAACTTTCATACTTAGCCTTTTTGGCTTCATTTACATTTCATGGCCCTTTTTGGGCTACATACATATCTCAAAAGATATAACAATGGCGCACATACTGCAAAGTAATGGGGGCAAGCATGCATGCCTCGATGACCAATGGGGAACGCTCGGTGAGTCTACACAATCCTATACTGCATTGCAACATCGGGGGCAACCGACAGGAGCAAATCCCAGGTTTGAGAATGCATCTCACACACTAAAGAGCCGAGGCACAATAGACAGGGAGTCATGGCATACTCAGAGGTCAATGGGGAAGGGGATCCTCAAGGCCACATATCAAAGTTCAAGTCGGGAAAAACCAAGATGAATGAGTCGGATGGGTGGAAGGAAGTGATAGGTGGATCCAAGGTTAGCTGCCTAGTTGGACGAAATGACCAAGTCTATACCAATAGTGGAAACAGAAACCAGTGTGCATATACATGAGTCTACTGAATGAGGTGGACTGACATCACCAAGGGCCATACACATCATAATGAAAACCGAGATCACCACATCAAACATCATATGTCAAGTCCATGTACTATCATAAATAAACAAGTCTCAAAAACAACATGAGCAATAATCCATCAAGTGCTATACCTACCATACCATATACCTGCTGCTGAAGCTGAATCTGGAACTGGATCTCTGCTGAATCCGGGCAATAAGTGGCAAACCAGAAATACTCTGTACTACTCTCATCACACTATGGCTAAGTAACTCTCTCAATGGGATCATGCAAAGCTCGGTAAGGAAGGGGGACCCTGCAATCACTGTTCTGTAATAGCTCTAGACCAATACAAAACAATCTGTCCCCTCTGATATCTCTGGTCGGGGCAATCTGAATACAATGAATGCCCCCTCTGAAGGCATATGATCTCTGATCTGGAAAAAAAATGTGGTATGGTCCCTGACCACACAATCTGCAGCATGGTATCTCCAGCTAACATGGATGTGATAACAGGGACTTCACACTACCAAAAAGACTTTGGACATGATTATCATGTATTCTTAGAGTTGAGTAGGCTTTCATCCATGCTAATTCTAAAAAACATTGTCTTGTCTTATAACTTTCAGGTGTGAAGGACTGTTTTTTAACACAGTTTACTCAACAAACTACCAACTACAAGAAATCGAAGAAACGTTTACTTTAATCTATACAGATTCACTTACTGGCATGTTGTTTGTCGTACTTCCTTCTACTAAACAATGAAATTTCCAATAATACATTAAGATTGTTACTTCGAAGTCAAAAAGACATGAAATCATAATTTTAGCCTCGATGAAAAATACTTGTCAGGTGAAAAGCTTTTTAAGAACTAATCACAAATAACTGCAAATTATAATGCTTACAAGGAATTCCTATATGCTTCTATAATCTATGAAAAAATGTTTTTATCAAACTTGAGTCCTTTTGGGTGCTATTTTTCTCATGTCTAATTTTCCTCAAAAATAGAGTGCAAATGCATCCCTAAAAAGAAATCCACCAACCCCTTGATTCCAAATATCTAGTATCATTCTAACAAAATGACTTAAAGACTCCAAAATAAGAAACCAATTATCCATTCATAGTGTGTCTCCCCATAACACCTTAACCTATATTTCTAAATCATAAAAAGGGATGAAAATACCTTGCATTGCTGATATGTACAAACTTGATCCAATAAACATCAATAAAAGGTTCACATTCTTCCTCATCCAAAAGCCTATACCTGACAAAGGCGACTGAAAGCTTTCAGATAATTGTCTTCAAAGAAGTTTCAAAGCCCCACATGAAAATAAAGAAAGATATCACTAGACCATCCACAAATGATGAAAAGCTATTTAGAAGCACAAGAACAAAACAACAAACGGTAACATATCAACCTTTTTTTCAATTAAGGAAGTTGCACCTTTAAACTTTTAAACCAAGGTGATCATTAGTATAACACTACAAAAAGCTTAAAATGATTTTCATTTAAATAACAAGTAAAAGCCAAATTAGAAGGCTAAGCAGACACCAAAGATCATGGAAAATTTTAAGGATCCATATTGACTTGAAGTGTAGAAAATTTGGCAAACCTTAATAATTCTTAAAATCCCAACTATAAAATGTTTGGTGATGTTTTCATCAAAATATGCAAATTTCTATGTATTTTATATAGTTTCTAGAAAATTTTGGCGATTTCTGAAGTAAAATAATGTTATCCTACAAAATCTGGGTGATATCAATTTTTTTAAATGGAAATTGACAAATCATTTTTGGAAAAAAAAGTGGAAAATTAGTCAAACAAAAAAATTTAGCCCCCTGCCGAAAAGTTCTTCCTTAAGATTAACAATCCAACCAAGGAACTACATTTCAATATCATTTATTCCACATATAAATGATGTCGCTTTATAAATTATGTTTATGGTCATATGAATTTGGACCTACATCTCAGTATTCAGGCTTTTCTTCAAACATACAACTTATTTTACTTCAAATATGCCAGAGATGCAACAAATGAACATTGATATGAAGATCCCGAAGGCTAACATATGGGTTTTCACCCCAAGGAGAAACTAGTCTACATCCTTCCAAAACATATCAATTCTAGATCGGCATGAATTGCATAATTTCAGATAATGTTAAGAGCATATTAGTAATGTATATGTGATTAGAATCACAATAATGTTAATCTAACTAATATGTAACCTTAACTTAAGCATACAATATATCAAACTTATTTATTTATTTTATATAAATTATGCTAGCTTTATCAATTTTGTTTATTTTGGGTGTCCAATGAAAATGTAGACTATGTTCTACTTCTTATATGATAATTGTTATCAATCCATCTAGCACCTAAGCCCCAAAGTCCAAAGAGCGAGCGCAAGCTAGATCGTACCTCAAGAGGGAAGCCAATGTCACCACACTACCCTCTTCTCACATAAGACCGGCTCTTTTTCGATACAAGAAGGGTGTCCCTAGGGTTAGGATCACTAAGACAATAAACAATAAAGTTCAAGGTGAAGTGAAAAGTGGTCTAAGTAAAACATAAGATTTGTAGTATAGGAAAATATTAAGGTGATGGAGGTCTGAGACTAGTGGTATCGAGATTAGGAAAATACAGTCACTAAAGGAATCAATAGGAACAAAATCAATTTGTGAAACAGGGCATGCCACTTAGGGGCTCCCTATTCGTATTGCACGATCGAACACGGATATTCTCGGATATGTGTCTGACACGTGCCCTAGATGTGTCCCACTGTAAAAAACATTTTTCATTGTGTTTTCTCACTTTTAGTTGTAGTGAACGAGATGTCACAATGTTTGATTGTGCAAGTAAAGAGTAAAATCGAGATTTGAAGCGATTTCAAGTGTTTTGTAAATGTTTAAGTTTCTAAAAAAGTTGGATCTTTATGTCTAGATAACATATTTATAGTAATTTTTTTACTATATATATAAGTGTCTTGTTTCCAAGGTCATTGTGTCCCATTTCGAAAAATACTCATATTTCCATGCCCTCCATGTCCCATGTCCTCATGTCATGTGACAGAGAAATCAAGTGAATAGGGATGGTGAAAAGTGTTGCCATTGCATGCAATATCTCACCTATGGTTTGTAGGCCCTTACAAAGGTGCTCTACTTATGCACATGCTAGGCAAAGAAAGTGTGATTTCATTCCACAATTAAAGCTACTATGAAACACTTCCATGAATGACAAATCACAATACTTCAAATTTGGAAATGAAAACAACAACAAGAATATATTGCATAACCTTGTTTAATCCTTCTTCCTTAACAGCTAGCCGCCCAAGGTCCTTATTGCAGTAGAATTATTAGATGTTCTAGCAAATAAAGTGAGCAAGATGGATAAGAATAGAAACCACACATGTACAGAGACCCTTATCTTTCCATTAACCTTCAAAAGATATTCAATGGGGCCCAAGAGAGGAGTTCACCCACAAAACCAACCACCACTGCAAATGAAGAGAGCTACTCCTTAACTAGAGTTGATCTCCATCTCCTTTTACAATAAAATATTAATTGTTTTCCTAGATCCACTAATCTCTCCAAGAATAATAATGAAATAAACATTGAAACTTTTAGATCCATCCTAATCTCCAAGGAAAACAATGCAATAATGATACCTCATAACCAACTTATGTGACAAGTCAAACAATAATAAAATATGAAGTTGGTTATGTATGAACATACATGCAAAGGGCTTCCTCATGCTAAACGTCTCCTTTCTTCTAGTGTATCAACCATGTAGCATCTTTCATGCATGGCACGTGTGATCTCCAAGGTGGACCTCTGTTGATAATGTATGAACATGTGTGCATGTGAATCTCCAAGCGTGGGAAAGTCTCCTTATCTAGGGTGTAAAACCTTGAAATATGCTCCAAAGTGTAACAAGCTCTAGCCCCAATAAGGCGGGCATCTTCCTCCTTGGGCTCTTTTTCCAAGGGCTAACAAACTCTTCATTCAAGGAAAAATAATAGAACCTCTTAACCTCCTCAACCACCTTGCTGCCACCTCAATAATGCTGAGTGCTCTCCTCTTTATGAGCTGTTGACCATGTCATATTCATTAAAATAATCCTAGAAACCTCTTAAGGTGGGACTCTCCAATTTAACCACTTTAACAAACTTCTTGAAACTATGGGACCGTGTGCACAAGTTGTTAAATTGATTGTTGCAACCAATGTTGAAAAAGTAGGCAACGGCAAAAAGTCGGCAAGGGTCCCAAATACAACTTCTTGGCAACATCGGCAAAAAAAAGGGGAAAAATCAGCAAAAGTCGGCAAACATTAAAAATTACAAAATACATTATTGTTTTCAGAATTTTAAACATATAAAGCAACAATAACATCATATAAACACCTTGGAACATAAATATGGAGAAAGCACTAATAAATAGATGTAGTGGATGCAAATAACTCGGAGCGGTTTGATTTCAATGACTCGGAGTACTAAAAAATACATAAAATTTTACAATTTTAATGAAAATATATATATATATTAAAGATACCAAGCTATGATTCCAAATCATTAGAGACAAAATATTATCAAAATTGCACCAAGTGCTATACATATCTAAATCAAAATTGAAAATACATAATCATCAAAATCATTGTCTATGTTTGGGATCCTATTCATCAATAGCACCATGTTCCCGCGCCTCTAGGCTCTAGCCCTTGCCTCTACCTCTAATCTCGAAGTTGATCCTCCAAGGACATCAATTAACACCCTACAATTTTAATGAAACTTCTTAATCCAAGCGTTAAAATAAGGTAGAAAGAGCTTCCCATGCTTAATAAGTGAATTTGCTTGACTGAAGTGTACATTTTTTATTAAGGTCGTGACAGAGGAATTCAATCAACTTCAACAATCAGGCATCGACACCACCAACATCAAGGTACATAGAGAGCTTGATGTGCTTCATTAAATTCCAATCCCTTACCCACATACATGATAGAATCCAGTGGAAACGTTGCAATCCTGAAATCCTGAAAACCATTAAGTCTGTTGAATTCTGAATGGGATCTAAAATTCTACTTTTTGCATATGAAGTCTGATTGGGTTGTAACCACTCTCAAACATCCTGAAACAATTAATGGTAATGTTAAAAATTTAAGTAAAAGTGAATGGAAAATGAAAGATAAAGAGAATGTCGAATGAAAGATAAAGAGAACGTCACTTTTACTTAAACATTACCATTTAGTATTGTTGACATCAATGTCACTTGTACAAAACTCATCAATTAAAAAAAAAAAACCCTGAGTTTTTAAAACTGTGAAAAAGCCTCCTTGGCGATTTTTTCCATTATGGAGGCCTAGGCGACTTTTTGGGTCGTCCGGTGCTCTTTACTACAAAGCCTCCATGACTTTTTAAAAAATCGCGATTTTTCCCAGTGGATTTTTCGGCTTAGGGAAAAACTAGCAACTTTTTAAAAAGTCACTGATTTTTCGGCGAGGTTTTCAACATTGGTTACAACCTTCCCACAAAATTAGGATGCCCTCAACATATGATAAAATATGTAAAATAAGCCCTTGTGCCATTTGTCCTCCCTTTATGCCAAAACGTCCTCCTAGGAATACTCATTAAATCTGGACGCTTCTAAATTTCTGGAATTATGTGCTAGCTGGAACATTTCACTTCTTTAATCCCTTCACAAAGGCTTTTAACATGCATTAGATACCTCTCTTAATAGAGCACTTCTCTTCTTAGGCATACGTGGAACACTGGGAGTAAACAAATTCTTCAACTAGCCCAAAAGGTAAAGGGTGTTCTGCTAAATAAGGCTGCTTGTGTTTGGACAGTGCAACCACCGTATGCCTAGTCTGTCTTTATACAGATGTATCGTTCTTTGCTGCAAAGTCTCACACATAAAGAGCTGGGAATGTCTCACAATAATATGGTTGCTATCCTATCCATGCCTTTTATGATGCCAAACATTCACAAGAAATGGAGTCTTTCTCTCCTGGAAATAAGTACAATAGCTGGCATTCGACAGAACACTGCTGAGCCTAACAAAATCAACATTACAGGTCTCTGCATGGGCTGAGTGCTTGTTCCATAATGGATGTCGAATATCCATGTCTTTAAAGTTTTGACAAGGTGCTCCCACCTAATGAAGATAGAAAGCTGATTCTACAGATGGACTTTATCACCTACAGGACTTTGAGGAATCTGCTACAAGAGTCCGTTTGTAATGCCTTTCGCACCTCCTGGAAATGCCCTCTCAAATGATATTTTTTCAATCTGGGTACAAAGCTTAGATTTTAATCAAATGCCAATCTGACTGATGTGCTTCTTCTACTGGAAATTCTTAATTGGCAGCATAAGCCATGATAAGTAGGCAGCCTGAGTTTAGGACGCAATTTGGCAGTGGCCTCATAAGGAATAATGAAATAAGCTTGCAGATTATCTCCTACAGCAGCTCCTGTAGCTCACAAGTAGTCCATACTCTTCTTCTTTAGTGATTCAATGCCCGTGGTGTGAAATGAACAACCTTGATTTCTGGTACCTTCTAAATATCAGCCAGCAAGTTCCATGATTTATCATTTTCAGATGTGTCCTTAGTATAAGTATACACAGGAGACAATATTGAATATTCTAGCATCCACAGATTTGACTTCTAAGATTTTATGCAAGTAGATTTACCAAGATACCCCTGAAGCAGACCACCTTCATTGTTTGTGTTTAATATATCCATGACATGATATTTAAAATTTTATGCATCCTCACATGTAATCCAATCTATGGCAAAGTTACATGAACATGGTGAGGTTAAGATCACCAACATGAGACTTCTCATTCTTCTGCCATATCATATACTTGGGTCTTCATGTTGAAAAGATGGAGACTTCTACTGGCAATTCACATAAGTTGTCTCCCAATCAACATACTTGGAGCACATAGAACACACTTGTTCCCTTGCAAAACTCAGGACAGTGCATCACTCAATTGGACTTGTACCACCCAGTTTGCGCAAGATGTTCAGCAGACAGAAGACACCAGTCAGCCAGGGAACCTTTAGTTACTCATCCGGATCAGACAATCTTCTGCCCTGTCGTATTATACACTTATTTTGTCATGGTCAGGAAGATGATTGTAAAAATTTTGACATCCATTATATATGAAAAAGGGCTAGCCTGAGCGAGTCATTCGTATTATGGCAACATTGGAGTGCTTTTTCACTTAGAAGAAGTTTCTGAGTTCCTCTAGGTATTTCACTTACAACTCCAAAGCCAAAGTATGTCATAATACAGATACCTCATGCTGTTGTTGAAGTCCTTAGGGTCAGATGTCAAAATTTGAGTCTATCACCAAGTTTATCGTTGTAAAATATGACATTTTAGGTCCCTTGGGGGATTAAATATGTCCTAATGTGATAGTATATGGTCAAGGGGGGTGTTAATCACCTTAATACACTTCATAACCCCTCTTTGGACCCTCAAAAATCATAAAATTAAACTAATTCGCCCCTAGAGACAAAATCCCCTGATTTATGGTTGTTGGAAACAAATTTCTCTGATTTTTGGATTCTGGGGACATAATCCCCTGATCCTGGGCCCCAAAATTGATTTCTGATAGATTTTTTGTTGGAGAATATGCCTTCTCTAGGGGGTGCACCTCTTGCAGACAAATTGACTTGATTTATAGTGATTTGCCTCACTCATAATCCTCTCCTTGTCTCCTACCTCACCCGTGTGGCAGATTTCACCCAAATTAGTTCCTAGAGGTGGCATTTTTGTCTTGAGTTGACTCATAGAGTCTAGTAGATGTGGTGCTCCCTTCATGCATGTCTATTGGCAATTGGAGGGGTGCCTCCCTTGGCCCCTTTTGCTATTTAAGCAAGCTTTTCCCTCTCCTTTCATTGCTGATTATCAGGTGAAGCTTTGCACAGGGCTCTTTGTACTTTTGCTCTTGGAATTGTTAATAAAGAAGGCTTTGGACTCTTGGAGGTCAGATCTGTGGTGTGCTTTCGTGTGTGGATGTTATTGTCTCAAGCTATCATATGTGAGGTAACTGTAGTTGGTTTAATTGCTTTGCTTCCTTAATTTTGCATAGGCCTTGGAAAGGGTGTTATCACTCAATAGGGTTAATCTCTTTACAGTTTAGTTAGTTTTCTATTGAGATTTTCTGTAGACTACTTGATAGAAGTTAGTTTTAAGCATTCTTTCACTTGCATCGGTGCTTTATCTAACCCTGTCTCGTAGGATTACACCTGAAGGAGTAGGAAGGGAGATCCAATCTCCCATTTGGCTTCTATTCTAACATTATAGGTCCTCATCCATCGAGAAGTGAGTGGCTAGCCTTGCACAACCCTCTCAAACTTGGTGGCTCAATCAGACTAGTCCCTCGGCACATCACTTTGGAACTTCATTGCCTACCTAAAGGACATTCCTCCTCTTCACTCTACCATCCTCAAGTAAAACTCTCCCTTTTTTAGTTACATACAAGCTTGTATTTGATCTCAAGATTGCAAATTCATATATTTTTTAGATATTGTACTTGCATGCACATAGATCTATCATTAAAATTGAATATCCTAAGTAGATCTTAAGCATTATTAAGTCTTTAAGTGTTCATAATAAAATCGTATCATAAAACACTTAGACCAATACTTCCTTTTTGTAAAGACTGTATTTATTGTTGCATTTGAGGATTTTTAGCTCATTGTACGCTGTTAAAAAAGCGCTTAAAAGATGTGTTACAGACACTTATGTCCGTCTAGATTCGTCATTCTAACCCCTTAATGCATTATTGGTTTAGTGTTTCTTTGAATGTGTAGGTCACATCCTCTTCCTGAAGAAGCAAAAGGACAAGTGTCCTAGCATCTTTTACCGCTATCAGAAAAGGATTTGTTTGCTGGTTTTTAGCAGCATTTGGACAGTCCTAGGTGGCATCCCCGATCATCCATCAGATCTCCCTTTTTAACACATCGGAAAAAAACAATCTTCTTGCTCCTTTTCCCTCGCTTTCTTCTACCATTGTTAGCTTGATTGTTGGCCAGTGCCACTAAGGACCAACAGTAAGCACTTCTGTTTACCCTTTATTTCAGTTTGTAAATAACCCAGTGGGGTGGCAGTGTCACATCCCCCTACCCCCTGAGTCACTTTTGTGCTTTTTCTTTCAGTTTTTACTAACTCCAATTCTAACTTTAGAAATTTTGTCTTTTTGTCCTTAGTAATTAAATCACATTTATTTTTCAGTACTTAAAATTAACAAGTTGTCAATCCCTGCCCCAAGCAGGTTCACAATTTGGCACTTGTCTCACTTCACATTTAACAAAGTCTTCTAGTAATTAACCCACTTTCATTTTGTTGGTTAACAAAATTCATAGTTTAGTTTGTTTTTACTATCAGTATATCTATTGCAAGTGATTTTACCGTTACGCAAAGTAGTAATTAAATCACCATAGCTATTGCCCAATAGACAAGGCACTGGTCTGTAATTTACCATTTATATTCCATGTCATGAATGCTTTTGGTGATTTACATGCTATATTGCTTCTTTTATTTTACTTGCTAATATACTACTAGCTTAACTGTTATTTCAGTTATAACGAATTAACTCCTAAGCTGCTTTTCCAAGCAACCATCCATAGTATTATTGTTAGGGTCTACCTCCCTTGGCTTCATTTAGAAGTTGGCCTAAACAGAGGAGTCGAGTGTTATGGTGACAATTGCACTTGACTCGGGACTTTCCTCCAAGGCCGCCCCAGTGAGTTGAGGTTTTTCTCACCTACATGCGGGTTAAGGCGACAACATTTTGGTGCCATTGTCGGGGATAAACTCTTTTTCACCCTAAAATTAACAAACTTGTTTCTTCTTGATTTTTACCTTGTTTGATGACTGTATTAGATTAGATCTTTAATATTTTCATCGAGTGACTCCACTTAGTTTAAATCTTAACAAGTATTCTACAAGAAGAAATAATTAAGGCTTGTTCCATATTGTTCTTGAACCTGAAAAGGTTTACAGAAGAAGATTGAACAAGGTTGCTTCCCATAGAACCATTGATCAATTGGGAATTGAATCTATCTCAAACCTCCATCTCCTTTTTGCAAGTAATAATATTAATTCTTTAGAAATGGATGATTTGATTTGTATGCTCCAATTGATTTCTTTGCAATTGTCGGTTATCCTCGTGCTACACCCGAAAGGTTATAGATAAACCACCTTCTTTCCAAGCAAATAATGCTAGTACTGCTAAATCTCACTTGATATTGTTTTCAGCTTGAATGCATAAATATACTGGTAAACACGAGGATGTAATTATGAAATTATTTGTTTTATCCTAAGAAGATGTCGTAGATTGGTTGTTAGATTTGGCTCCTGACAGTGTCAAAACTATGAAAGAATTACAAGATGCCTTTGTGGACAGATGGGGAGGGCATAAGGACAATCGCCATTTATTGGCCTCCCTAAGTACCATCAAAAGGAACAAAAATGAGACTATCGATGAGTTTAACAAAAGGTTTAATGACATAGTCTACAGTTTGCCAACCAATATTAAACCTCCTCCCGCTGCCATCCCGATCCACTTTATTGAGGCCTTTAATGGAGAAATTTGTTATCAATTAAGAGATAAAGACCCTCAAGACCTCAAGGCAGCTCAGATTGAAGTGGTTAGAATAGATAAGAATATGAAAACTTCAAGGAGGTCTTAACTTGCCAGGTTTTGTCAGAGGTAGCACATCCAAATCCGAGCCTAAGGCCAAAGCAGTTGTAGCCAAGAAAAATTAATCATCTCATGACCTCATAAAAGCTTTGGCTGAGACAGTAAAAAACTTGGAAACAAGTTACACTCAACAAATGAGGGAAATGCAAAATAGATTTGTCCAAATGGAAAGGACACATCATAATAAGTTCCAACATAAGGGAAATGACAAGTGGCAGAGAAACCGAGGTCCCCATCAAGGCCAAAGGCCACCTACTCAGTTGGAGCCCACAAATTTGGTTGAGCACAAGGCTCTTCCTTTTTGCAGGACACGCCAAGAATTCCATGATGAGTCTAGTTGCACTCAGTACAGACAGATCAACGGTAAGGAATTCATGTATTACAATGGAAACAACTATAATGGATTCTCAGACTACATTAATGCAATTGGAAAGACTCATCCCCTTTCTCAAATTCACATGGATAAAGTTAAGGAAAAGAGCATGGCCATTGACAATGTCACCAAAATCTATGGTGAAAATCCCACTCCAGACTAGATTTTGGAAATGATGAGATACAATGAGTTACTAGAGAAGGGGGAATGACAACACAAGTACCCCAAAGCCTCATCAGAACACATCTAAACCTCAAGTAAAGGCTCCTCCAACTTCTGATTTGAACATAGATTTGGAGGGTTGGGTGGCAAATGCCAAAGTACTTGTGCCAGTTACCGAGCTAATGAAAATACCTCGCAAAAGGATAAGTTAATAAAGTTTATCAAGGGTCCCAAAGAGAAAGGTGTCGAAAAACACAAAGACACAAGTGAAGATTCCCCGGTAATTTTGCAAGCCATGGATAAGGATAGAGGAAATGGAAGGCATTCTACCTTCTTCATCACTTTGGCCATCAACAATTTGTGTTTCATAACTACATGATAGATTCAGGAGCCTCTTCCAATGCCATGTCTTTAAAAGTCACAAACCAGCTCGGATTAAAGACCACCTAGCCATACAAAAGTGTATGCATCATGGACTCAAGGGAAAAAAAAGTTTGTGGTTTGATTTAAGATTTGCAGGTTAAATTGGCAGCTTATCCAGACATCTCAGTCATTATGGATGTAGTTGTTATTGATGTCCCGAATGCATGGGGCATGTTGCTATCCAGAAAGTGCTCCACTAGTTTGGGAGGTTGCCTTCAAATGGACCTATCTTATGCTACTATCCCAATAGGTGGAAACACTTTTGTCACCCTTCAGCGTGAGCTAGAAAAGAAATATCATCTCGAAGATCCTCAAGACCCAACAAATGAACCAATATATGAAGTTAAGGATCTATAGTGTTATACAGCATTATCCAACCCTCCAACACTGGTCATAAAAAGTTCCAAGGAACAAAGGGATAATGAACTATGGTTCATGAATTTCGACAGTGCTCACTCCAAATCAAGAACAGGTGCAGGCATTGCCATAGCTTCTCTGGATGATGAAATCTTTAACTTTGCTTTCATATTAGAGTTCAAAGCAACACAATATGAGGCTCTTCTTCTTGGGCTAGAAATTCCTAAAGACGTGAAAATCAAAATTTTAAAGATAAAGGGAGATTCAGACTTAGCAATCCTTCAGGTAAAGAACAAATTTGCATGTAAAAATGACAGGCTAAAAAAGTACAGAAATGTAGCTTGGGACACAGTGGAATATTTCTATGCCTTATCCTTAGAAGAAATCCCAAGAGAGTTAAATGCTCAAGCAGATGTCTTGGCAGTATCGGCCTCTACTTTTCAGCCTTGTCCAGAATTATTGAAAGGCCATGGAGAAATGGAAATAGTATTCAAGCCTTCTATACCAGATAACTTCGAGCATTGGTAGGTTTTCAATGATGACAGTCAATTTTCAGATTTTTGAATAACTTAAGTGAATTCACGGATTTTGAGGTCAATTGGAGAGAGGAGGGACATAAGTATCTTGAGGGGTTAGATCCCAAATAAAACACTCTCCTTAGAGGACTCGTCCCTTTAGAACATATGTTTGATAGAAATGATATGTATAAGGGAAAAAAAGAAGCATTTAAGCTTGGGGTTTACATTGAGGTAAATATTGGCTCCAAGAAAATCCCCAGGATGATCAAAATCGGAAAGGGTACCACTGAGCAGGAAAAGAAAGACGGACAATTTGGTTAAAGAATATAGAGATGTGTTTGCCTTCACTTATGATGAACTTAAGGCATATAAGGCATATATCATGCAACACACAATACCAATAAAAAAGGACTCCAAGCCTTTTAGATAGAAATTGAGGCAAGTAAATCCTAAGTTAGCCCCCATTATTCAGAAGGAACTTCAAAAAAGTTGGCAGCTGGGATTATTGCGCCGACATGACATTCTCCATGGTTATCCAACTTAGAGGTGGTCAAAAAAACGAACGGTGAAATCAGAATATGTATCGACTTCATAAATCTGAACATCTATTATGAGAAGGACAATTACCCTCTTTTGAACATGGAGTATCTACTTCAAAGGGTCACGGGTTCAAATATCATGTCTATGCTAGATGGATTTTCAGGGTATAACCAAATCTTGGTTAAAAAAGAGGATCAGCATAAGACAACCTTCACAACACCTTGGGGGCCTTATGAATACTTAAGAATGTCTTTCGGTCTTTTAAATACGAGAGCAATCTTTCAAAGGGCAATGGATTTTTCCTTCAAGGATATAATTGGAAATATTATAGAGATATATCAAGATGACTTAATGGCATGTTCGAAAGATAGAAGTAAACATGTAAGTCATCTAAGACAAGTTTTCGACAGATGCAGGAAATATGGGATCAATATAAATCCTACTAAGTCAATTTTGGGTGTTGATGAAGGAAAGTTGTTAGGACGTATAATATCTAAGGACGAGGTAAGAGTTAATCCAGAAAGAATAGAAGCAATTAAGAGAGTCCCTTTACCCCACAACAAGAAATCCCTTCAATATTTTCTCGGATCCCAGTTCCAAATGGAGGCAGTAATACAAAAGAAGGAACAGTGTCTATGAATTCATATAAAGGGGAATCATGAGGGACGTCTATAGGATCAGGCCAATAAACCACTCATAACTATAGGAAAAATGGGTACTAATGTTCATAGCTTCCACATTGTTACCAGCTAAGTTGCACTTAGTTGGACTTTCAAGCGATCGAGCAAAGTTTGAACATGTTACATATTCAAATTCATGTTCTTCAGATCCATCAAGCCTCTCGAGGCCCTTTTTCTACTTTTTTCACATCTCCATGCCCTACGGGGAATTGTAATAAAGTGTCGTAGCATGATGGTTTTGTAAAAGACTTGGCTTGCCTAGACTTAGGCATCAATCCGGGAATTCCAAGGTGTTTTTTCCCTTGTTAATTATACTTTGCTTGTCAACAAGGTATAATTTTCGAGTTTTTCACCTACTCCTCCAAAGTTGGAATGCTCGTCTTGGTGTCAATGTATATTACCATGCTAGGCACTAATATTGAGTCGTATGGACTTGTGATAGGTCCCCCTAGGTTTACTTTTAAGTTTCGCAAAAAATAAATTTTCCCGTAAACTTAGGCTATTTTTTAATAGTTTAATTGGAAAAATCAAAAATGTAATAAAAGTGTGGTTAGGAGGTCAAATTCACCATGGGGGTGCTCGTTTTCTAATCCGGACCACCCATAAAACCCCTAAACCCACTCTCCTAAGTGTTTAAGTAATTATTTATCACTTAAATGAATTTTCTCTCAAAAAATCAAAAAAATGAATAAAGAATTTGAAAAATAATAAAATATGAGAGAAAATCAAATCCCTCGATCAGAGAAATCTTGTCCCAATCAAGATCCAGTTAACTAACAATCAAATCAATGGAGGATTAGAGGTGATTGGATGTCAAAT
The DNA here is from genome assembly GCA_027924585.1 of Larix kaempferi. Lineage (NCBI taxonomy): Eukaryota > Viridiplantae > Streptophyta > Pinopsida > Pinales > Pinaceae > Larix > Larix kaempferi. The sequence goes on along the minus strand of BSBM01000779.1, from coordinate 7,376,570 downwards.
CAAATTGATTGGGTCATGATCTAAGAGAGGGCGAGTTTCTCCCTAAAAAGGAGGGCGCATTCTCCATTAGTGAGGGTGCATTAGTGATTTGGAATCTTGGCATTGGAAGGGAGATGGATCCAAGGAGAGGGGGCGCACCTCTTGTTGAGGTGGCGCCCACCTCATGAGTTAAGCTTGTTGTCCACTGAGATGCACACCAGCAGCACAAATCTTTCAAAAGTTGTTCCCTCACAAGAAGTGGGGGAGGTGTGGCCTTAGGGGCAAGCAATGAGCCAGGTACTATCACTTGAATCCCAGCTCCTTCATCTAGGCAAACTCCTAACGAAGCCAAGGGGGGTTGTCCCTACAAAGAGTTGTCTATGGCTCTTGTGTTTAAAAAGTTTTTTAAGGGTGTGGTGATACGGATGGGTGTTGTTTAGGAGTTTTTGATGATGAGATCACAGTTTTACAATAATTGAAAATTAAGAAGCACAAAGATAACCTTGCAAAATATTTAAATAAAACACCACTGATTGATAAGCAAAAGCATCCACAATGAGATAATATTGAATGGAGTAAAGTATGCACTTCAGATATATAAATGAAATAAACAAAGGACCAATGCCTTATGGAGTCAAGATTGCAGTGCTTGGAATGCTGAGATACAAGAGTTCAGTGTGTTTGTGAGATCATTTTGCAAGTGTTCTTTGTAAATTTTAAAGTAAATTTTAAGTGATCTTGATTATTATGGCTAGGGGAATCTTCAACCGGTACGCAAGGTACTGAAGATCTAACCGGAAATACTTTCAGTGGCTCTGTTTGAAGACATGTCGGACCATCCAGTTATCTAGGCTAGGTGTCCAAGGAACTTAACCAGCAAGCTAGATCTGACAACGGCACTTCGGCGCCCCCACTTGGAATTTGCCCACTACCTGAGTATTTATCGAATCAATGCAGGTTCGTTGGTTATGGGGTGAAAGTTTTTATTATGGTTTGAATCTTGCAAGATTAATCAGTCCAATACCGTTTCTGAGTACTCCAATTTCTAGGTTGGTCAGAGCATACTCCAGCAAGGAAACAACGAATAAATTCAAATTTTACTAGGGAAATGTGTGTTGAGAATTTTAGTTTAGAGCACAAGATGAACCTCTCCGACAGAGAGTGCTCTTGACTTATCTTATGATAGAGGTTCAAGAGACTTTAACTAATCTATATGCTAAATGCAATGCGACAATGCTCTCCGATAGAGAGTGCTCTTGACTTGTCTTATGACAAGTTCAAGAGACTTTGGTTCCTTTTAGAGAATTGACAATTACAGGTAATGAAACCAAATAATGATAGCTCAACAAAATGAAATATGAACTGCTAAGTAACAAAAATAAACTAATCTAGCAACCTAGTATTCTTAAAACAAAAGTAAGCTAATCTAGCAATTGATATTTCTAAATGCAAGAAATTTAAACTAAACTAAGCAAAGCAAATCTAAGCTAGATATCAAACCACTCAAAGAACACTACAACCTTCCCCAAATGGGGGAAGTTGGGTGTGAGGGATTAAAAACCCCACTTACGAATTTTATTAAACAAGTACAATATTTTGGATTTTCAACCACTTGAGAAAAACTTAGAAAATGAAATGGAAGGAGCCTTGATGGCTTTTACGAAAAAAGGAGAGTGATTGAAACTTTGTCTTCTTTGGTTCAAATCTCAAGATGTTTGGATCTTCTTGGTTTTGGTACTTGGTTTTGGATTTGGTTCTTCTTCTTCCTCTTGATTCAAAGTTTTGATGATCTTCTCTTCCTTCTTTTCAAACTTAGTGTTCTCTTTAGCTCTTTTCTTCTTCAAATGCCTACACAAAAAAAACTCAACTCATGCACCCATTAAGTGTTAGAGAAAAATAAGAATTGAGATCTTAACTAATCTAAACTGAAAATGGAAACTAACTTATCAAACCAGCAAGCTTAATCCATGCTAAAATGATGATAACAAGATCTATTTTATAACAAAAATGAACTATTCTAAAGCCAAAATGAAACTAGTTCTAACTTTTAAAGTTTTTTAAATGAGTTATTTAATGCATGGAATGGAGTATGCAATGAAAAGGGCGAATGGAGGGAGGCAACCAATGCAAGGGATGAAGGATGCGAATGCTAAAGAAGAGCAGCAAATAGAAAGGTAAGGGAAGGGACTGAGTTTTGGAGAAAGCTGTTCAAATATGAAGGGCAGCGAGTGCAAAAGAAGAGGACTGATATGAAGAGTAGCAAGAATGCAAATGGAGAGGACTGAAGACGAAAGGAGAGAGGCTTGGATGAAAACAAAGACAAGAAGGTTTCAAGGAAGAAAACGAAGGCTAGGTAGTACGAAAGTGAACATGAGCAAATCAAGCAAACAAGGAATCAATGAGAAAAAACAAAGAGCTAGAAGAAGAAAGCTCTTAGATCCAGTGACAAATGATAGTTTTAAAAAGTTGTTGTTGATGGATGAGGGAGAAACTCTGAAGACTACATTTCTTTCTTTGGATGAAGAAGTAAACTGAAGAACCTGCAAAAACGAATGTGTTAAATGGAAAAAACTCTTGTATGATGAAGCCAAACTTGTTAATCCAAGCCCTTTTTCACTTTCAATGATCCCTGCAAAACCATATACTCAACAAACAAATCCGATCAAATGCTTGTGTGCTAGATTGTTAGTCTTCTTAAAGCATAAACTGAAGAATGATTTGAAATACAAGCATAGGGTGAGAGAGATATCACCTCACAAGATGAAACCACAATACATAAGGCTCTTGCATGAACCTCCAAAGTCACTTCTTTATTCCAAAACCTAAACAACTATTACAATATAATTTTGGCAGAGCGTTCTTTCCCAAAATCTCCATCCTATGATGTTAGATTTCATACATTCATAGCATAATAATATAAATGCATAACCAAGATCACTAGAAGAAAGACAAAGCACAAAACAACAACACAGAGTTTACCCTAGGAAACCCAATTGGGAAAAACCCAACAACCTTCGCATAGAGATGATAATCCCGAGATCAGAGTACGAATATGAAAAGAAGAAAATGTGGAAATGTCTTCCACAAGTAGAAACCCCAAAAATAGCTACCTCCTCCAAGTGATGCGAAATTAGCTCTCTCCAAGTGATGAGCAAAAGGCAAGTGTGAGAATGAGATAATGAGGTGCACTAGCCTCTTATTTATACAAGTGCAAAAACCAGAAATTCCCTAACTAGGCCGACTTCACCTGGGGGCAATAAATAATTTATTTTTAATAATCTTCTTTTGTTTATTTGCACCCCAAGGTTTACATTCACTCTTTCATGTGATTACATAAATAATTACATCCAGTTCATCTCCCTTAGGAGGTACAATCAAGTACAATAAAAGTACAATAAAATATAATGAATAATATCTTCCAAAGTTGCACAAAATCCAAAACTCCCTCTCAACGAGGAAGGTATTCTTCACTCTTCATCAGCATCACGATCATCTAGGTTTCATCTTGTACTCTACACTGTCTCCATCATCTATATGCATACTGAAGGTTGTCCACACAGTCTTAGTGTATCATCTTCACCAATCCTTCGATGAGTCCAGGAGAATCACTCGCTCCTGGATTTTAGGAGAATCTCTCAATCCTAAATATCTGTGACATCCTCACCAGTCCTTCGGTGAGTCCAAGAGAATCACTCAATCCTGGATATCTGAGATTGTCAATTGTACCATCTCTGCTATACAATTTGCTACTTGTCTGTCTCATCTGCCAATGGGTTCCTCCCATACCTGGTTGAGATCTCATACGAGCAAAAGGGCACGGCCATCTACTAACTGTCCGACTCTTCTACGTATGGGATTTCTCCCATATCTGGCTGAGTACCTAGACTGTCGAGGCACCTGTGAACCCACACAGCCAACTGCTGACTGTCCTACTCATCTGCTTATGGGATTTCTCCCATATCTGGTTGAGTAACTGGACTGCAGAGGCACTTGTGTGAACCCAACCACCTGCTGACTGCCCTACTCATCTGCCTATGGGATTTCTCCCATATCTGGCCGAGTAACTCGACTGCAGAAGGTACCTGGGTGAGCTCGACCAACTGCTGACTGTCCTACTCATCTACGTATGGGATTTCTCCCATATCTAGCTGAGTAACTAGACTGCAAAGGCACCTGGGCAAAGCAGGGCAAGCATCTCAATGTCATCTTTCCCTCTCAAGGAGGGATACGTTCTCTTCGACTCCAAGTCTTCCGCGAAAGTATTCGAACTTCACCATGTGAGAGCCTTGGTGAGAACATCTGCAATCTGGTCGTCTGTCAACACGTACTGTAACTCGACCGCACCTTTCTGCACCATATCACGAATGAAGTGATATCGAATCTCGATATGCTTCGACCTATATAGGATTCACTGACATCTGCACACAGCCCTGGTTATCACGGTCGGCTCTAGAATATGGCCGAACAATCCTGCCATGAGTTTACGAAGCCAAACTACTTCTCGAGCTGCTGTGCTAGCTGTTGATTTTCTGAGCAGCATCGAGTGCCATTCTTTGGGAGAATGGAGGCACCTGGTCAGTTACCAGGATATTGACCTAGTCTGGGACTGGAAGCTTAGCCTGGGGATAAGAGCCATTCTCTGGGAGAATGGAGGCACCTGGTCAGTTACTAGGATATTGATCCAATCTGGGACTTGAAGCTCAACCTGGGGCTGAGATCCATTCTCTGGGAGAATGGAGGCACCTGGTCAGTTACCAGGATTTCACTGTAAGCCCTAGACCGGGCGTAGGCAAGTGGTGTACTGCTCCCCTTGATCTATGGGCTATGGGATCTTCTCAAGGAACTGATCAACCCTTGTTGAAATACCTAGCACTTGATCATGGTGGCAATAGGAGGGTGAAGTAAAGCAATTAATAATTCTCCTTATGATGATGCACTTGGAGTGGACATAAATGAAGACCTTGAAGAACACCTAGATGACTTGTTGAAGAACCATGAAACCCAAGCATAACTTGACTTGGTCCATGTGCCCACCAATTGAAGGAAATAAAAATAATATATATATATATGAAATTGCATGTCGGCCTCAAATGAAAGAAAATAAAAAATAAAATATATAAATTGCAAGTCGGCCTCAAATAAAAGAAAATAAAAAATATATAAAGTTCAGGTCGGCCCCATTATGTAAAATTATTTTTTGGACACTTATTCCACTATAAATAAGAAAGCAAACTCATCACTTTATCAATAAATTCGTGGTGTTTTTGTCTGCTCCAAAGGACAGCTCGTGGGTGTTTTCTGATTACTGGGTTTTCTATTTTACTGCTGGTTTAAAGTACCCTAACAACTAGGGTTTGTCTCTCTTCTTTCTGTTGAGCTAGGGTTTGACTCCAAGCCTACCCTAACTCCATGGTAGCTTCAAAAAGTTCTCAGCAGTTCAGAAATTTCGGGTAGATTTTCAGGCAGCAATTCAGAAATTTCGGGCAGATTTCAGTTCAGAGATTTTCGGGCAATAGTTCAGAAATTTCGGGCAGCAGTAAAAGCTCAGGATTTTTCGAGTACAGTAACTCAGAGAAAATTTAGGCAGCAGTGATAGAATTATTCAGACGGTTCTTGGGCAATCTCAGGAAGAAATTCTGGGCAGCGGTCCTGATTGTAAATTTCTGACAGTTTGGAAATCATCACTCCATAATCTAGATGATGGTGTTGTCAAGACAACAAAAAATGTTATTCGAGATCGATTATGGAGGGATAAGTTGGTTCACAATGGGCATACATTTGATTTAAATGTGAAGCAACTTTATAGACCCATAGAAGGCCACGATAAGTATCAAATTAGGAAACCACATCGCTTGCATGTTCATAACTTAAAATCATTGATGATGCACAATCCTTATGCACATGTGGTTGACTACCTAGCTCTTGTTGACCCAAAAGATGTTCCTGTTAGAGATGCATTTGATGAATCAAGATGTTTTGATAACAACTACTATGTTTTGGGGGGAAATCATTTTGTGGAGGCTAGAAGAGAATTGATGCAAGAGTTTCTCAAAAACCCCATTTTTAAACAACGAAATGTATCATTTACGCTGGTTTAATAGATGTGGAAGTAAAACTATTGGCATGGGATCACAATTCACAGATAGTGACTAAAGGATTTCCATGACATTCATTCAAAGGATTAGGTTTATCCACAATGAATTTGAACAAATATGTGATGGGGATAGATCGAAAGTTTATACAAATTTTCGAAAAAAACTATTGTATGGAAATAGGTATCCCTATTAAAGAGGACAATGTGAAACATAAAGGTTTGAAAGGAAGTGATGCATTCAGAGTTGTAGATAACTATTTTCAGTTGGAATTTAGAATGGGGCCCATATTGGATTTGATTGATGACATATTTAGCATGTGGGGGAATATTGGCATAAAAAATCAAAATGTAAAAAAAATAAAGCAGTTGCATGGAGCAGTAGTCAAGGAGGCACCGACGTCAAGAATTTGCCAGAAGATATGACTGTAACACCTTGGAGATCATTGCAAGGTGTGAAGGATGAAACACTTGTATCTACAATACTGTCACGTGTAAAGTCACGTGAATTATCCATGGAGGAAATGTGCAATGAATTTGAAGAGTAAGTTTATAGGTTGTTTTTATGTTTTAAAGTTTATTTTTTGAGTTTAAGATGTTTCATTAAATAAGCATTGTGTTATTATTAGATGTGATTGTAAACATCATTTATTTTTATATCATGTAGTCATAAGGTTTAAATGAAAATACAAGAGGATATGGTTATAATGTTGGGTGAGAAGAGTTGGGATGATGTTAGATGCAACTATCCAGATTCAAGCTTCATAGAAAACTTAAAACATTTTTTTGTTGCATACAAAAAGGTATGATAATTTATGATATTTTCTATTTTATTTATTTCTAAGTTAATTCATTTCTATTTTATTACTTATAGATATAATTTTGTTTTCAAAGATGCCAAAGAAGAGTACAGTACCATGGTCTTTCAAAATTCACATTCAAAGAGCCAAAATAGAACAACAAAGAAGACAACATCTACAAACGTTGAACTTGATGACACCCTTAATCATCACCTTTGGAATGGGCTCAACACTGTGCAATATAAAGTGATTTTGGGTGATTGTGCAAACATCGCAAATCTTGTTCCCAAAAAGGAGTATTCCCTAGTTATTATAGATATCCCTCATGGATACAATATAAAAAACATTACTTATGATTGTGAGCCTTACACATACTAGTCATTCAATAAAGTGGTTTTGGGATTTATGGACGTCACAACATCATGACCTCTATGGAGATTTCTTGTTTTCCATTCGTATGTACAAGGAGGAGCAGTGCTAACAACCTTCAAGGATAAAGCTGAACTCAAGGAAACAATTGTATTGGTAAGATATTTGCAGTGTATTATCAAACATTTGAATTTAGAAACCAAATTTATTTTTCTATAATTTAATTAGATTCTTATCTATTTATGTTGCAAGCATAAGCTTAATATTCGTAGCTCTAGCAATGATCCATTTATGAGTGATACTAAAAGCATATATCTTGCATATTGGACAAAAGATGAGACCTATGAATCATTTTAATCAATGAAAAGAGTGAAGGCAAATATAGTCAAATGTTGTCTTATAATGTCATGGTTAAAAAGTTGACATATGAAGAAAGAGATTTGAAAGGAGAGACCGTAAACATCTACTAGAAGCCACAAGCATTGATTAATTATCTCATAGATACTTTTTCTTTTTTTTTAACAAAGATGGTTGAGCTTATATATTATAAAAAAAAGAGGAGATAGAAGCCAAATACACAGTGTACGAGTAGGCCGAAACACCAACAATGTTGGCCGGCTACTACTCTACCAACTTCTTGTCCAAAATGCTATAGAAGAAACCACTATCCACTATCAGACAGACAAACTTACATTCTTAAATCCGACTACAAAACGACTAGTTTTTGCTCTATGATAAACTGTCTATAGGTCAGAACTTACTGAAAATTTAAACATTCAGGTCAAAAGATTGACCAAAAAACTACCAGGTTACGAATCACTTGTTGTTTCGCTTTTCCTCCATGTTCAGCAGCAACTGCTTCAGTTCTATGCTTTCACTCATGATTCCTTCGACGTTCTCCTGAATATCTTTTGTGAGGCCTCTAATCACCCTTAGCTGCTCCGTGTCCCGCCGGTCTCCAATCTCCATAGCCACTTCCATGGCTTTCAGCTTATCTTTAAGCAATTGGGTCTCCAATTTAGCTCCCTGTTCCTGTTTTGCCAATTGTCTTACCATACTCTTCCATTCTGCCACCTCAATGCGAAGAATATGCACCTGAGCTTCTAAGACTGATACACGGTCATCCAAGACACTGGCGGGGGCATCGTAATCCTGCTTGGCTGGAGAATTAAAACGGAGGGTTCGTTCCAAGCTCTGCCCTGAAAACCCACCGGAGAAATCACCAAAGGTATGATACCTACGCTTCTTATGCAGCGAATGTTCATCATTCTGCACTATACCCTGCGCCTGCTCCCAGTGTTGAAGACCGTCCATATACTTAGGCTAGGATGGAACACTCTTACGAAAGTCAAGAGACGCACTATTGAGACTTGGTATGGTGCTGATACGAAAAGGATAACCTGAACCTACCATCCTTACACTGCTTCCAGGAGGATGTAGCTGCGAAACAAGAGCCGGGAATGCTACTTGCCGATTGTCTTGATGAGCAAAGTGTCTGGAGAGACAGCCTTTCAAGCCGGCGAAGGGAAAACCACGAGTGTGATTCCCATGTGATGCGATCAGACGAGTGTCCTTTCCTCGAATTCCCTAGCAGGGTTTCAAACCATAACATAAAATTTGATGCAGATTGTAAAACGGGAAGGGTGTGAGCCTAAAAAAATCCCCTTGTGAGGATAATGGGGCAATGAGAAAATCATGGAATCCAAACATTACTTTTTATGGAGGAGTTACTAGCTAGAGTGCCTCTGTTAAGGTTTACTCCTTCATTTGTCTTCTTATCTGCAACCTGGTTGTTAGATCTCATTACATGGTAGAAGTTGGTGGATTCAAACTCCCTAACGAGGTACTTTAGCAGGCTATGGATCTTAGAAGAGGGGCTTTTCCTGTTCTTGCTCAGATTCCTAGCCTCCCTAATGACAACCATTGAGTCTCCACACACCACTAGGTTGGTGATGCTCTCTTCTCTAGCGATCTCCAAACCTTTAGTCAGGGCAAGCCATTCCGCATTATTATTCGTGGTTCTCCCGATACCCCAAGCATATTCCTTCATCTCATTTCCAGTGGAGTCATAGAGCACTCCCCCCGCACCTTCCAACCCAGATCTCATAGATACTTTTTCAAAAGAAGGAGATTGGGTTTTCGATTTGTTCTTGGGACCAGGTAATATTTATGATATTACATATGAAATTAGTGTCGTAATCTAAATTCAATAGTATATATTTTTTAAATTTATGTTTCATTATGCTATTTAACTTTTTTTGTTTTGTATGTGGTGATTAGGTACAACAATAGCATGCTCGTTACAAAAAGGAAGAAATTGCATATCTATTGATAATGATCCACTGCAGTGCAATTATATCAAGCAAAGAATTAATGCTATGAAAGTTCTTCCAGATGAAATGCGGGAAGTTGGTTTGAAGAAAGGAGAATTTAGTGAGTTACTTGTGGCAAAGATGTCAAAAGAGCCTCAACTTCCTTTAAAAGGGATGTTTGGAAAATATCACTTTGGCCATTTTGTAGAAGTAGAGGACCCAATGGAAGAACACATTGAGGTCTAGGAAGAGAGCTAACCAGCAGAAACTATCAATTTCGATGAAGATTTCAGCCTGCGTGATATTGTTGATTGGTTTCATATCATTGAGGAAAATGTCAAAGTTGACAAATTTTTGATAAGATATTTTTGTAATGTTTTGAATTTAAGACTTTATTTTGAGAATAACTGTTATGTTTTTAATATGATATTTAGAAATATATGGTATATTTTTTGTTGAGTTTATGTGAATCATTGCTTTATGGAAAATAATGTTAAATAATATCATTTGTATACATCAAATAGCGGAAAATACGTTGAAAAATGGTTTGAAATGTTTTTTTTTTCTATTTTTTTAAGAAATTTGCCCCAAAAATTACTTCTTTAAATTAAAAGTTTAATGAAAAAACTTTGAAAATGCATATATTTTTCGTTCTAACTAGCTTATAAATCTTAAAAGAATTCAAAAGTGTGTATTTTTTCATTATAATTAGCTACTAAATGTAGTTTTTTGTAAACTTTGAAAAAAGGCCCTTGTAAATAAAAGCTATAGTTTTCTTATGACCAAGAAGTTTCAAAATCACAAAAAAATGGATCAAAGTGAAAAATGGTGCTATCAGTATACACACTTTTTGAAACGGAGGTAAAAACAACTACTAAAATTGACCCCCCAAAAAATGAGAACAATGTCGGGTTCTCGTCAAGTTGTATAACTTGTTTATAGTGACCATAATGCCAAATGAACCCGTTCAATCAGGAAAATTTGCATTAATACACAAAACACATCAAATTTGATTTGATTACGGTGACCATAATGTTAAAGAAACCAATCCAACTTGGAAAGTAGCATTAGTATACGAAAATCTCCTAGTGACCATAATGTCAAATGAACCCATGCAAATAGGAAATGTTGGATCAATACACAAAACAAATCAAATTTGATTTGATTACAATGAACTTATGCCATCGGAAATAGATCCAACTAGAAAAGTAGGCAAAAGTAGCATTAGTATACAAAAATATTCAGGAAGATTGTTCCTTGTATGTTCATATCATTACATTTATTCTGTTGCGTCTTTGATAAATGTTATATGTGACTTACAAACATTAGATATAATTAACTCTATCATGACCCAACCACATGGCTAGATTATTAAAAGATAAGCTATTCACATGCCTCCCTTGGCTCATGATGGTTTTAGACATACAACTTGCAGGTATTTAAATTTTCAGATTCAATAAGTTATGAGCATCACTTACCTCTCAACGAAAAACTCAACTTGGCATATGATATTGCTAAACATAAAACTATATAATTCCACAGGCACCAACATACTATTATAATACAAATTGTTCACCAAATTATCTATGATCCATTGCAATCCCACCAGCGTCCAATTTTGTAATGGCAAAAAAGCAAATATAGATACATGGTCACCTATGTCTGCTCAAGGAAAGCCTAGAAAGGATATCTATGGCTACTAAAACGAGGAATTATATTGTGCCAAATAAACAAAGGGAGACAACCATTGGAGCATTGATGTAAGCAGTGGGTTTGGAGTGTGCATAGTCATTGCGCTCATCGGAGAAGTGATCATTGTTGTTGGGGCCTCCAACTACAATACCCATTTCCCATTCATAGAAGTTAAATGTCAATATACCTTGTACTCGTTTGTGAGAGATAGACTCTATAGCATAAGCAACAAAGGCCTTCCTAGGATTTAAGGAATCTTAGCCTCACTCTCTAGCATCTACATTGCTTCCACCATGCACCATGACACATGAGGACAAAATACCCACCAAAACAAATCTCTCCATCAAGAATTGAGCAAGAAGTGATATGGTAGGATGGGATGAATCAATGGGCTACCCAATAAAGAGGGTTGTTGAGGGTGCATTAAAAAATACGTGATCATGAGCATGACAAGGATGGTATAGTAGGGAATTTTCCAATGCTACCAATTAGACATCAAGGTTTCCATCGTCAAAACCAATAACAACCAAGGATGTATCCATGAATACCTCTACCTCATGTGATAAAAGAGTGAATGACTCTAACAAGACATACTCAATCTATCCCTTATGATCCAAAGGTGATCAATAAGCACCCCGCAGTGCAGCATTTAATGTTTCGACTGCGGGGATGTGAGCCGTTGGATCATATCGAACGGATCACATCCTCGCAACCTCACCATTAAATGTTGCACTACAGGGTGCTTATTGTTCACTTGATCCAAAGGTCCACCTTAGTTGGGGTCAACCATCACATAATGGAGTTGTTAATTCCAACGTCAAGTGTTGGATTATGCCGATCACATTTGGTATCTTTCTTTTTTTCCCATGTTCATCTACATGATCCTTCAAGTGCTACATTGTTGATAATTGTGAAGGCCATACTAAATGATGTTTGTGATGACCTTTGCATGTTGTTACTGTTTGTAATATTTTGAGATAGCCAAAGAGGACCGGTGACTGTTTTTTCTGCACTTTTGTGATAGAACAATTTTGTATTAATCGGGCTATGAGATCTAATCAAAAGATCAGTTAAACTTCTTCTTTTTTCCTAATAACATCACGAGACTATCTTGTTGTGTGTTGAAGCACGTAAAGAATGTATTTTTTTTCTTCAATGAATCAAATTACGGTTTTTTTTGGAAAAATAATAATCAACAACTCAATTTTGATATATTTAAATGTTTTGGCCATTTAAAGTTTTCATGTATTTAGATGTTTTGCCATTCACCATTTTCAAATGCTTCTCACTTGAATTATGGTTTATTTTCTTTGTATTAAAATAAAATAAATGTATGCAATTATCTAAAGCTTTAAATAAATTTACTTTCAAATTTTTTCTTCATAAAAACTATAGTTTTCTTTTACAATTCAAACTACTTTAACTTTGTCATGATGCTAAGTGACATTTGTGTCATCCACAAACCTCTTTTATTTTTTTTATTTGAGTTTAAAGTGGTCCATGTAAATATTAACTATGAATGAGGAAAACAAAGATCCCGGTGCAACTCCATCCATTTGCTCATAAATGTCACCAAGAAAGCTAAAGTAAGTGGAATTTAAACATATTTCCATATATTGATAAAGTTTCATAGATTGAATGTGTTGCAAGTGGAGCAGTTATGAAATAAGTTTTGAGCTAAGAAGAAAGGCCAATGACATTTTTCATTTAGAAGTTGAATTATGCGAGAAATAAGTATTTGATGTATGATTAGGAATTTTTGGACTCTTACAAGCATTGAAGCATTGGAGGTATTATTTGTTTTTGAATGATTTTATTTCTATATTGATCATGAATCCTTGAAGTTCATTAAAAACCAAGAAAACTTGCACTAAAGTTATGTGAGATGAGTTAAATTTTTATAAAGTTAAAAAAATGTGTTTTGACGAATAAATCAAGGAAGGAAAATAAAATTGTCGATGCATTGGGCAAGAGAACCCTCTTTTTCTCATAATCATAATGAAAGGAATGGAACATAAAAACCTTTGCCATCCTAATATTTTTGATACAAACCTTACGTAGTGAAATCATAGAACCCCATTGAGTTTTTGATGTTGCTTAGTAGAGCCCACATAGCCCTAGTTCGCTTTTAAAGCCATTGGAACCCTTTGAGACTAGTAGTAGGATCACAAGGAATCCATGTGCATCCAAGGACTCAATCCCCGCATTCCTTTGATAAATCGAAGCTTGAATCCCCACCCAAGAAATGCATAGGCCAAAGAAGTAAGGGTATTGCTCTAGTTTACCTCATTCTTGCAATATCTAGAAGCACTTTTAAATGGTCGTATCAAATTATAATAGCAGGAATAAAGATTGCTTTCAATACAATATAAAATAATGATTGCATTCAATATGTACAATTTCGTTATTGAGTTTATAGTATTGTCAAGTAGTGATCAAAATTGAATCTTTCCTAGTCCTTTCAAAGGGCTCAACTCCGTTTGTTGTAAAATGATAGTTTAAAAATCTTATTTTAAAAAGATGCAAATTTTTTATTTATTTATTATTTTGAGGGACCATAAATATTGTAAAATTTCAAAAGAAGGGTTGCATTTTTATCCATCCATATGTCATAACTCATAATTCTTGGGTGCTCAATTATCACTGTGTAGTGTTAAATGAGGATGGATGTAAAACATGATCAAGATTCAAGGTTCAACACCCATTGCTTGCTTTTGACATCTAAGTACTAAAATCTCTTTTTTGTTTTGCTCTTGTCTATTTCTTGATACAATTTACATTTCCACAACATTAAATCCATCCCATAACTCATGCTTACATAATCACCATATTGGCATATCCACTATTTTAAGTACCACTTAATGAAAGCTTCCTTAGAAGATTAGAAAGCTCATCTCTTTTATTCTCCACTTGAATCCATGTGTTAAGAGCATTGTTGATCCTTCTAGATATGTAATGCCCGCGTTGGTACATTGACTGACCGTAGAATTGAGGACACTTGCCAAGTGACCCAACCGAATAAACTTTAGTAATTGGTCCCTTGAATATTGAAAATGCTTGAACGACTGAAGAATGCATGATGATTTGCATGACGACGCAATGAACGACACTTATAGAAATTGATACCTTATTTAATAATGAATGCTCCGCTTAAATGATTAGCGAATTTATGAAATAAATGATGACTGAATGTTATATAGAATGATGAATGTTAGATATGCTCGACTGACTGAGATAGAATGATGAATGATAGATATGCACGACTAATTGAGATAGAATGATTAATGATAGATATGTTGAATTGAGAATTATAAAATAGAGATGATTAAATGAAATATATGCTCGAATGACTGAGAAACTAGGAAACGAAAGTGATTAGATGATATATGCTAGATTGAGAAATTATGAAATAAAAATGATTGAATGAAATAGATGCTCGACCGACTGAGATATTATGATGACTGATGAAATGATTTGATAGTGAAAATGAAGAATGATAGAGATACTCGACTGTCTGAGATATTATGACGATGAATGATGAAATGATTTGATAGTGCAACTCTATTTAATGTGTGCTTGAGTGTGTGTGTGCAGTGGCAGGTAAGACGATTTACCAACTGACCCACAAAGGAATTATAACGGTCGTAAGAAAGGAAAGAACACATAGGGGTATGACGACAGACTGTCGACCCTGAATTATCACTCCATGCACGGGTCGGAAGCTTGCAAGCTGACCTGGGGAAGCATGTGTCGTACGGGTGAAGCCATACCGACTTGGTCCCATATGAGAGTTGATGGGAACGCAATAAGGAGAACCTTATCCCTCAGCAACCCTTAGTCTCCAAGAAGTGCAGTCGAGAGATCGCGGTAACGACTCCCCGATCACTACACAGTTCTCCTCACAAGAAAGGAAAGGAATTGTCAGAAGGGCCCGCCGAAAAGGTACCTATACAAGAATAAGAAAAAATAAAAGAAATTGTCGGAAGGGCCCGCCGAAGAGGTACCTAGACAAGAACGAGAGGAAGAAATTAATCAATTGTTTAAATGGAAATTTCACATAAAATTTAAGAAATATTTTATTCCATTTTATTTTATTATTTTGAAATATTCTATTCAAGATTTTATTTTAATTGATTTCATTAATTTGAATTGATTTTATTACCTTGAAAAAGAATTGAAAAGATTGATTTTATTCAATATTAAATTTGATTGATTTTGTTTTATTGAAAAAGATTATTAATAAAAAAATTATTTTATTTAAAGATTTTAATTTAATGGATTTTATTATTTTGAACTATTCTATTCAAGATTTTATTCTAATTGATTTCATTAATTTGAATTATTTATTTTAGTTGATTTTAGTATCTCGAAAAAGAATTGAAAAGATTGATTTTATTCAATATTAAATTTGATTGATTTTGTTTTACGGAAAAAATATTATTTTATTTAAAGATTTTAATTTAATGGATTTTATTATTTTGATTTATTCTATTCAAGATTCTACTTTAATTGATCTCATTGTGTTGAGAAAGAATTGAAATAGATTATTAATGAAACGACTATTTTATTCTTGATTTTATTTTAATTGATTTATTATTCTTTTAAATTATTTTATAAGGAAGAAATTTAAAATAGATTAGAATTTTAGTAAAAGAAATCATCTTTTAATTCTATCTTAGTATTAGGAAAAGAAAGGAATGTAGAAAGCATTAAGCCTAACTAAAAATATTATTGATTAAACTAAATAGAAACTAAAACCTAAGTAGGACTCTAATGAAGACCACTACACCCACCTTACACTAATTTAGGGAAGTAAGTGCACACTTAAGATAGGAAGAGACACTTTTAATTTGAGAACAAATATTAATAAAATATTAAATTAAATGAATTATGTGCATGGGAAGAGACATGGCACATAGAGTTTTGCTATAAAACGAAGGGAGGAGAAAAAGTAAAGCATCTCTTGCTCCCTAGTGCTGGACGAGCACTGTAATAGTGAATTCATCTTGTGGTTCTTGTGAGTTGGGTTGAGCTTGACTGGAGATTGGGAGATCCCAACGGAAAGCCATGCATTATATGTTCTTACGACCCCAAAATGCTCGGGGGTTCGGGGGAAAGAAGAGTACCCCCAATATGGTAGGGAGGTCAATCGAGAGGTCTTCGGTAAATTGAAAGATTGGATGTCTGGATCAAAGCGGCAATGGATGTCAGCTACAACCACCTTCAAACTTCGGAAATCAAGTATATGGTTCCATTTTATGTACAGTTTGAGTTTTAACATTTTATTTACGGTTCCGCATTTGATTTTCAAGATTTAAAAATTATCATGTGATGTTAGTATTGTTTAGATAGTCTTTTTGGGGACCCCAAAATGAGGGTCCCTACAAGATATGAGAATTGGAATCACATTCATTGTCCATACTTAATGTGTTCAAATTCCACCTACACCATAATGTCATTCAATTTGTTATTTTTGTCTTCATTCTTGGCTTTGCAAATCACCAAAACTATTAGTCATGGGTTATTGATGTAAATTGTAATGGCATCGAAAACTTATTAGCAAGATTAATGATAAATATGTGGCTCAATGACAATTTTGAAGAGCAAATAATAGACATTGAGCAAACCCAAAGAAATGAGGTTGTTTCTCTTTCTTCATGTTCACATATATATTCCACCTCTCTAAAGGTATCTAACATTTTGGATCATAGACTTTTTTTGTGTCTAATTGTCTTCTTGTGTCATGCTACATGTCTATTTGTGACCACTGGTGACATGGTTATAGCATTGATATATAATACTTGATTGTTTTTTGAGCATATTGGATGTTGGCCTCTCGACCACTTAATATGCTATTCATGGTATCCCCGTTATTGCAATATATACTCAATGGTAACAAAACACATAACCGATACTTGAATGTAAATCTCTCAACAATGCATCAATCTTGTATAGCGTTGGTCAAGTTCATTGTAAAGATAATGCATAGTTTTTCTTTGTTTTACACAAATATGTGTTAATGATTTTGTTTCAAATAAAAAACCTCTATTAAGCTAAATAAAAATTTATAACTTGTATGTTGCTGATTAAGTTTAGAAATGAACTTACACAAAATGAACCTCGTCAACATCACAAAAATTATGATTCTATTTATTCAATTTGATTTATCATCAAACCCTCATTTTTTGTTCCCCTATTATTGATTCTAGGTATCTTTATCTACCACTGTGTTTTAGATTCTTCTTGTTGTTTCTATCAACAATGATATCAATGTGACAATACTTTGCATGTCAAATATTTTGAGAATGCGCATAACGCTCTGTCCTCATGCAACAAGCCTTAATATTTATGAGACATATCCTTTGTAGAATTAATGCTTGTAGCAATTTTTTTTAATGTGTGGAAATTTTAAGCATGCTATGGAGGATGAACATAATTGTTGTTATCATTAGGATACTAGGGATTATACTGAGCTACTATGGTATGCATTTTTACATGGTTTGAGAGATAAGTGAACAATCAATATCCTCAATAAGGATAACATAATTGGCGTTCTTGATGAATAATGCCCTTTAGCCTCGTGCTTGTATTGATCTTGAGAATCTCCAAATCGTAGAGCTCTTTTCCTAAATATTAAGCAATGGATGCAATAATGCTAGTTTTACATGTTCCAAAGGTCTAGAATTTGAATATGCTCTTTTCATGGCTTTTATAATGTTTTGATCAAATTATAATACTTCAACAAAAGCTTCAAGGTTTACTACAAGTTTTATTTTCTAATTACACTAATAAGTGTTTATATTTTACAATTTGGTGTGGACGACGAAGGGTCCTCTTCCTAGATTGCATAAAGATGAGACAAGTGTATTGTCAAGATTTACAATTTGGTGTGGACGAGGAAGGGTCCTCTTCCTAGATTGAATAAAGATGAGACAAGTGTATTGTCAAGATTTATTTTATGGTCGTTGTTATATATATATATATATATATATATATATGTCTTAGTCTTCATGTGATAACTGGTAATTAAGGCATGGATAACGGGTAGTTTGTGGCACTTAATTTATGGCCTATCGATGTTCACTGGCCACAAGTTAAGTGGTTGTGCTAGTGAAATTTACAATAACATACCAAATGTGGTTGGAAGTTTAATGGACATTGACTACCATAGTTAAACAAGATTGGGATATGCTTAATATATCATTGCAAGATGGATACACAAAACAAATTATCTTTTATGTTGATGTTCACTCTCTCTCTCTCTCTATATATAAAATGGACTCTAAATAATTTTGTTTTAAATTTTTAATGTTAAATTTAAATGTAGACACCAACATAAGAGATGATTTTCTTTTGTTTCCATATATATAAAGAGAATTTAAATGTAGAAACCAACATAAGAGCTGATTTTCTTTTGTATCCATATATATAAAGAGAGAAACAAGGTTTTATTTGAAATTATAATTTATTTATTTATTTAGTGGATGGTTAATTTTTAAAATTGGTAAGATGATATTTTTTTTTATAAAATGTATATTTAATTTACATTTATCAGTTAAAATGTAATTATGTTTACAATTTTTTCATTGTGAATACTTAAATTTAAATATAAACCTTCAAATTTTATCACTTTATTAAATAATTAATTTTGAATTACCTATTTTATAATATTAAAATAATTTTTATCTATAATTTATTATTTGAATTATATATATATATTTATTTTTATTATATACATTTAATTAAAAAATGAATGTTATCTAAAAGATCGATTTCAATAACCTAAATTCATTAATATAAATATGAAATAAAAAATAAAAATAATAATATAAATGTAACTTCATTAATATAAATAAATATGAAATTTGAGAACCTGGGGCGAGATGGAGGGTGCGAGGGTTCTGCGGGGGAGGTTTGTGATTTTTCTGCAGTACGGTGAGATTTCTGCAGTACGGGCTCAATGATGTTTTTTTAGCCCTTGTGTGGCCCATTGGTGGTTTGTCCTTCCGGGATTTTGAACACGCCCTCGGTCATATTGGAGGTCGACGACTTGGTTTTTTCTGTTGCTTTTGGCTCCTGCTTCCCAGGGTTTGGTTGAGTGTTTCTGTAGTGGGTTCCAGGTGTTGTAGAGATTTCTAGGTGTCAGAGATTTTTTTCTTTCGGTGGACAGGTGGGGGTTTTACCGGCCCCCCCGGTTCCGGGTCGTTATGGCCTCTTCTTGCCGCCATCTTGGTGATGTTTCTATCCCTTCTGCTGACTATCGTTGTGGTGTGCTGAAGTTACCGGCGTTGCAGAAGTCGGTGTCTGAAAACCCTAATCTTCTTGGTGCGAAGGCAAGGGTTCGGCGTAGACTGAAAGCTCATAAGGCTCGAGCTACACTCTCTAGGTTCGTGATTGCGGAAGACGCCAACCTGGATAGGGTGGCTATGCTTGCGGACCGGGCACTCGTTGGGCAGCTGGAGTTTACATCTGCTTCGAAAGATGAGATTTTGGAGTGGGTTAGGGCTAATCGGGTGCCGGTTGCTGGAATGGCCCCGAGGGTCAATTTATTGATGAACCGCTGGATTCTGTTCGTCTTTCCGGATGCTACGATGTTATCGAGGGTTTTAGAGGGTACCTGGCTTTTTAAAGAAGGTTCATTGATTCTTAAGTGCTGGCATCTGTCATTCGATCCATTAATGGAGAAGCAGAGGTTTCGGCATCTTTGGATGCTGATTCATGGGTTGCCTATTGAGCTATGGACGGAGGAGATTGTTGTCGGTATGGCAAACTCGGTAGGGCGCTTCGTCCGTATTGATCGAAAGTCTCTGTTTGGTATGGATAGAAGGTATGCAAATGTAATGGTGGAGATTGACATGGATGCTGGTCTTCCGGCCGAAGTTGAGGTTGTCTTGGGGAGTAGGTGTTGGAAGCAAAGACTTGATTTTTTCAGAATTCCTTTTAGATGTTTTGCATGTAAGGAAATTGGGCACATTTCTGCTAAATGCCCTTATGCTGTGAAGACTGGTTCGGCTTTCGAAGGAAAAGTGGACCTGTGTACTCCCTCGAGGTTAAATGGTAAGTCTGTTCCCTTTCCTGATGCTGTGTATTCTGATGTTTCAAAGGAAGATATTGCTTTGCTGGAAGTAACGGAAAAGGCTTTAGATGATTGTATTGCCTCTGGGGAGGTCATTTAGAGACATGGTATTAAATTGCCCTCGGCCGGTGGTCCTTCCCTGTCTTCTGATTTGTTGAAACCATCTGTTGTTCGCAATCTGTCATCTAACTTAGCTTCGGTTGAGGATAGGGTTGTTAAGGGTTTGGACACTTCTGAGTATAATTCATGTGTTGAGATTCAGGGTTCTGACTTGCCTATTTCCCCTTCTATTTCAGGTAGTGTTCCTGAGGTTCTTGGGGCACAGGACTCTTCTGTTCCTCATCCTGTCGAGTCTGGGTTTTCCAGGCATTGTAGCCTTATTGTTGATGGGGTTCTTAAAACACTTACTCCAGTGCCTACCTTCTCAAAATCTCCCCCTGAAGGTTCTGATGCTCTTCCGATTAATGCTGTTAATTTTAAGAATGTCACTATTCGTAGGGGTAAAAAGAAAAAAGAGGGGTGGAGGGCATCTGTTAGTGGTGATCCGAGCATTCAACGGGAGATTGGAGAGATGCTGGATGGGGTTTCTTTTAATTCGTCTGTTGAGGGTCTTAGAGCGAAGATACCCTCTTCTTCTGGTTCGTGATGTCTATTTTATCCCTTAATATTCGGGGTTTGGGGAAGGCTATTAGGGCAAAGGCCTTCTCCAAACTTTATTCAGCTATTTGTCCTGGCATTGTTTTACTTCAGGAAACCATGTGTTCAAGTTCGGTGGCGGTTTCTAAGTTAGGTGTTCTTCTTCCTAGATGGGAATTTGCGGCTTGTTGTTCAAATGGTCTTTCTGGAGGACTGGCTGTGGTGTGGGATACCTCTCTGTTTGATTTCAAAGTGTTTTCAACTCCGTGGGGTCTTCTAATGAAGGGTATTTGCTTAGGTTTCAACTTTCAGTTTCATCTCCTCAACTGTTATGCTCCTTATGATGGCCGCAGATTATTTTGGGATGATCTTACTGCTTATGGGGTTCTTAATTTATCTCATTTAGTGATTGTTGGTGATCTGAATTTCACAAAATCTGCCTCTGAGATTTGGGGCTCGGGGGCAAGATTGGATCCGTTGGCGGGCTATTTTTCAGATTTTATTGGTCGTTTTGACCTGGTGGATGTGGCTCCGGCAAAATTGGTTCCAAGCTGGACAAACGGTAGGCAAGGTGTCGATGGTGTTCACAAGAGATTAGATCGTTTCTTGGTAAAATCATCCTTTTTGAATTTCATGGCAAAGACTCAGTCTTGGGTTCATGAGGTGAAATTCTCAGATCATTGGCCTATTGTTTTTCAGTTTGATGATTATGGAAAGAAGGTTTGTTACCCGTTCAAGTTCAATACTTCTTGGCTTTTGGAGAAGGACTTTTGTGATATGGTGAAATCCTTCTGGTTAAATTCGGTTGTGGAGAATTCAAACCCTGTTGATTTCTTCTGCCATAAAATGATGTTGCTTAAGGAAGAAGTTATTAACTGGATTAAGGTTAGAAAAAAGAGGGATGTTGCTGAACTGATGAATTTGGAATATTGTATTCAAAGTGCTTCTTTGCAGAATTTTGATGGTTCATTAAATCAGGGTGACTTTGAATTATTGAAGCTACATGAGAAAAAAAAAGGAAGAGATCCTTTTGATGGAAGAAAGGGAGTGGAGATTGAAAAGCAGAGCGGTTTGGATCAGCCATGGGGACAGGAATACTAAATTTTTTTATGCATTTGCTTCTGCTAGGCGTAATTCGAAATTAATATGGGATATCAAGGATGATAGTGGTAACACTCTTAAAGGTTTGGACTTGTTGAGTTCTGAAGCTGTGAGGTATTTTGGCAATATTTATAAGGAGGAAGGTGGCTGTGATCTTTTAGATCAAATCAAATTGGCAGAACTATATCCTAGATGTATTGATGTTTTTGAAGCTGAGGCTTTGGGAAAAGAGGTCTCTTTAGAAGAAATTGAGCATACCTTAAAGAACTTTGCCAGGGACAAAAGTCCGGGCCCTGATGGTTGGCCAATGGAAGTTTATGTACATTTCTTTGATTTCATGGGGGAAGACATTCAGCATCTTGTGGAATTCACGAGGCTACATGGTTTCATTTCTGGTGCATTGAATTCCACTTTCCTTACTTTAATTCCAAAAAGTAATAAGCCTGTTTCTTCTGGGGAGTATCGACCTATTGCTCTCTGTAATCTCATTTATAAGCTTGTTTCCAAAATTATAGCCCAGAGATTGAAGGTGGTTCTATCTGCGCTTATAACTCCAGAACAGTTTGGGTTCTTGAAGGATAGACAAATTCATGACTCTATTGGTCTTGCCCAGGAATTGCTACATACTATCAAGTCCAAGAAGTTGAAGGCTCTGATTTTGAAGATGGACCTTGAAAAAGCCTATGATAGGGTCAATTGGTCTTTCCTCAGGTTGATTCTGATTCAAATAGGTACTCCTCCGCTGGTAATTAATTGGATAATGGCTTGTGTTTCAACTCCATGTTTTGCTGTATTAGTTAATGGTAACCCCACCACTTTTTTTAAAGGATCAAGAGGTATCAGGTAGGGATGTCCCCTGTCTCCCCTTCTTTTTCTTCTGGTTATAGATGGCCTCAGCAGACTAGTACAACAAGCCAAGTTAATGGGTTTGATTAAAGGTATCAAGATGGGTGAGGGGTGCTTCCTGTCACATCTCCTTTTTGTTGATGATGTCCTCCTTGCTGGCATCGACTCTGTCACCGAATGGAAAGTTTTCTCCAATATCATTAATTTCTTCTGTAAGGTTTCTGGGATGAAAGTTAGTATTACGAAGTCTTGTTTTTATCAACACAATGTGGAAGCTGGTAGAAGAAGGGAAATTGAAGCCATTTTACCTTATAGTTGTCTTGATCTGGTTGATGGATTGAAATATTTGGGTTTTATTTTAAAACCAAATTCTTATAAAGCTTGTGATTGGCGCTGGATTATTAGTAAGTTTGAACGAAGAATTGATCATTGGACGTTCCGGTTGCTATCCTCTGGTGGCAGACTTGTTCTTGTTAAAGCTGTTCTCTCTAGTATTCCGGTTTTCTGGTTATCTCTTTTAGAGATCCCGGCCTATATCTTGAATAGGCTCAGACAGCTTATTTTTAATTTCCTTTGGTCTGGTAATCGTGATGGCACAAATCTGGTGATGGTAAAGTGGAAGGTGCTTGCTCGGCCGGTTAAGTATGCTGGGTGGGGTATTAAAGATATTGGTGTGTTTAGCAAAGCTCTTCGGTTGAAGAGATTTTGGCGTGGATTATTCAGTTCTTCTCTTTGGTCGAAGGTTCTCCATCTCAAGTATATTAAATCTGATCTTGTCAGCTGGTTAAGGAAGCCCAAGAGGATCACTGGTTTGATGTCTCCAGTTTGGAGAGGGTTTCTTAAAGTTTATGAATGGATTGCCAAAGATATTTGTTGGCAGGTTGGTAATGGTTGCAATGTTCGTATCGGTGTTGATCCGGTGCTTGGTATGGAGGAATGTTTTAACCTGTCTGAAAATTTGGTTACTTGGTTAAATTTGCTGGGGTTTAAAACCCTCAATGATGTTTATGACTATGAATTAGTTCAGCGGTCTAGTGATGGTTGGATAAGGGCTTTTGATTGGGTGGTCCCGGCTCATGAGATGGAATGGGATCGTTATATTCAGGCACTTAGATTGGCTGGTATTATGCTTTCGGATTCCAGTGATAAGTTGATATGGGCAGGTAATCTGAAAGATGGTTCTGTTAATGGTCGTTCTGCGTATGATAGGATTATCCAGGAACAATGTATCTATCCCTGTCAGTGGTGGTTTTCGAAAATTTGGATTTGGGCTATTCCATTGAAGGTTAAGTGTTTCCTGTGGCATGCTCTCAATGACAGCGTTAAGACCTGGGAGAATTTACTCAAACGTGGTTGGTATGGTCCAAATTGGTGCTGTTTATGTAAATTAAAAGCTGAATCTGCTGATCATCTTTTTGTGAAGTGCTCTTTTGTGCAAAAAATTTGGTCTTTGTGTTGTAAAGATCTCAATCTGCTGTATGTATGGGATGCGTTGGATTTTGGTGCTGGTCTACTGGATTGGGTAAGAGATAACAAGAAGCCTCTTTTTCTTCCTATTTTCATATCTTGGATCACATGGTACACAAGAAATGAAGTGATTTTTCAGAATAAGCTCCCTGATGCTGTGCTTTGTGGAAAGACTGTCTGTCAAATGATTCAGACTTATCCTGAGGTGGAACCAGGTAGGAATGTTGTGAACAAGATTTCTTTCTCCTATGGGGTTACACAGCTAATTTTATTTTTTGACGGGGCTGCTCAGGATGGTTTGTGTGCCGCTGGTGGGGTCATCTACATTAATGAAAGCCATTATTTCTCTCTTCGTCTTAATGGTGGCAGAGGAACCAATATGAAAGCTGAGTTAATGGCTCTTTGGGTTGTTCTAAAGGTGGCAAATTATTTTGGCCTGGTGAATCTCAAAGTCTTTGGGGATTCACGTGTTACAATTAAATGGGCTACTTCTGAATTCTCTCTTAATGTTATTGATCTTAAATACTGGTGTGTTCGAGCTCGACAGGAGATTGAAAAACTGGATCAGATTTCTTTTGAACATATTTTTAGATGTCACAACTCTCAAGCAGATCAACTATCAAAAGAAGCTTTTGTTGGTGCTGTTGGGGTTCTTTTTTGGGAAGAATGGATGGATACCTGTTTGCTTGACAGGGGTAATTTATATTTCTTTTAAGGAATTTTGTAATCCTGGGAAGGTGAACAGTTTTGTTTTGTAATCCTTCTCTTTTTCATGGGCGATGATATTTATGTATATAGGTCTTGACGAAGAACATGGGAAACTAGGTCTAGCTTTTGGATATCTTGGACTAAGTTATCCTTTCTATCTTTGTACTATCTTTGTACTATTTGATTCAAAAGAATAGCAATAGTACGATTTTTTTCTGCTGGAAAAAAAATAAATATGAAATTTAAAAAAAATACAATACCATATAAAATAATATAAATGTGTTTTAGTTGTTAACTTAAAAAAACACAATAAAGATTTGTTTCAGTTAAATTAGTTAATTTTAAAATAAAATTAAAAATTATAATTATAATATTTTATTATTTTTTATAAAAAATTATTTTTAATATAATACATGTTGAAATTATGATAATACTTCAAATTTGATTGGATTGGGATGACTAAAATATCATAAATTTATCCAATTGGTCATGATATATCTTTTTTGTGTTGAAATTAGGCTCAATCCTTCATATTTTATTTGATTACAGTGACCATAATGCCAAATGAACCTATTTAATCAGGAAAAGTTTCATCAATACACAAAACACATCAGATTTGATTTGATTATGGTGACTATAATGCTAAAGAAACCAATCCAACTTGAAAAGTGGCATCAGTATACGAAAACCTCCTAGTGACCATAATGTCATGAACCCATCCAAACTAGGAAAGGTTGTGTCAATACACAAAACAAATCAAATTTGATTTGATTACAATTAACATAATGTTAGAGAAACAGACCCAACACGGAAAGTAGGCAAAAGTAGGGTTAGTATACAAAAATCTTTAGGAAGATTGTTCCTTGTACGTCCATATCATTACATTTCTTCCGTTGCATCTTTGATTAATGTTATATGCGACTTAGAAACATTAAATATAATTAAATCTATCATGACCCAACCACATGGCTAGATTATTAAAAGATAAGATATTCACATGCCTCCCCTGGTTCATGATGGTTTTAGCCATACAAGTTGCACCTTCAAATTTTCAGATTCAGTAAGCTATGAGAATCACTTTACCTCTCAACCAAAAACCCAACATGGCATATGAGATTGCTAAACATAAAACTAATCTAATTCCACAGGCACCAACATACTATTACAATACAAATTGTGCACAAAACTAACTGATCCACCACAATCCCACCAGCGTCCAATTCTGTAATGGCAGAAAAGCAAATATAGATACATGGTCACCTATATCTGCTCAAGGAAAGCCTAGAAAGGCTATCTATGACTACTAAAATGAGGAACTGTATTGTGCTAAATAAGCAAAAAGAGCCAACCATTGGAGCATTGATGTAAGTAATAGGTTTAGAGTGCACATAATTGTTGTGCTCCTAAGAGAAGTGATCATTGTTGTTGGAACCTCCAACTACAACACCCATTTCATTTATAGAAGTCAAATGTCAATATACCTTTTAGACTTTACAACATAAGTGACAAGGGCCTCCCTAGGATTTAAGGAATCTTAGCCTCACTATCCATGATATGCGAGTACAAAATTCCCACTAAAACAAATCTCTCCATCAAGAATTGAGCAATAAGTGATATGGCGGGATGGGCTGAATCAATGGGCTACACAATAAATAAGAGCCACTAGGTGGCAATGTCCTTGAAATTGCTACTAGCTCAAAAGTGATGCTTGTGCATGTCTTTGTCTATTTCATGATATCTATGTTCTCAATCTCAGTGTTTTTCTTCTCATTTGTGTGCATTTTTTATGGTTTACTTTGAGCCTTTTTGTTCTCTTCATTTTTTTCTCTCAATATGTACACACACATCCGTTTGATAATTTAACCTTTATAATTGCATTGCAATTCATGGAAAGCTACCTCATGATATATTCATGGTTGGAGAAAAAAAACCAATGCCTATAAAAAGCAATGTTGTTGGACTTGAAAAAACCAAAATATGGTAGCAACCAATCATTCCCGAAGGGGAGAAAAACATGCAGACGACCGAGCTTTCTTGTTATTATGTTGGACATAAGAATATCATGAGAGAATCTCTTGAGAAACAAATGCATGAGATAAAATGTCATTTTTTATTGCTTTCATAAGTTACCCGACTATGTGCAACAAGGATAGACTGAAGGACCGGTTTTGAAATTCAACATGCTGGACAAAAGTTTGAGGTGATGTCACTTGTTTTGTGCAAGGATTTTTTGTGGTGGAAGGGGGTTTGTATAAATTTTTAATATATAATAGTATATAATAATATTAACTTACGAGCATTCACATTTTTCTTATAAAGAATGAATATAAACAATTAATAATGATAACATAAACAACAATAAATAACTATATGAAAATTAGAATGCAAACTTAAACATATTAAAAAACAACCATAAATAACTATATGAAAAATTACAATGCAAACTTAAACATATTCGAATTCCCTTGCACATACTAGATTACACTTATATGAGCAATGAGATTCGAATTTCCTTGTACATACTAGATTACACTTATATGAGCAATGAGAAATAAATTTAATTACCATTATCCTTTGAAATATAAATTATTGGAATCACTTTTTATAATTCCATACGTTGACACAACACAAAATAATAAAATTGCTTTGAGGTATCAATAATTAACACTATCATTTTTTAAGCTAGGAAATAATGGAATTTATTTCCATATGCCCAAAAAATTAGGCCATACGAATATAACTCATATAACTACTTTAATATGCAATACCGGATACATTAATTATAAAAATATTAAATTACCTTGTATGCAACGCATTCATGCAATATTTAAACAATTACTACACCCTTTCATATTCTTAACACTAATCGTTCTTTCTTTTATGTTGTACAAATACAGTTTAGGGAACACTTGATGAGAAATGAAACATTTATGCAATATCTAAACAATTACTACACCCTTTCATATTCTTAACACTAATCGTTCTTTCTTGTATGTTGTACAAATGCAGTTTAGGGAACACTTGATGAGAAATGAAACTTGTCTGTGGAGAAACTTGTCTGTGGAGGATTAGAATGAGTGTTTCTGGGAGATAAATCCGTCACAATTTAATGCATGAAAGACAACGGATGGTCGTGGATAACGTGTGCCTGAGTGAACAAGCTTGAGCATCAAACATTTGTTTAAAATGTTTCCTTAGAGTACAAAATGACATAAATTATTCAAGCAAATAGATAAAATATTTATTGATGAGGACTCTCTCCTCCGAAAGCTGTCCTTCTCAATACTGATTCGAACCAAGGCTGTGCTCTTGTTTCTACCCTCGTTCTCTCGCCATAAACATCAAAACTATGCAGAGAGGAATGGGCTTACGCCCTCCCTCCCCACTCTGTGTGAACGTCCCAATTTCGATCAACTCTTTACCTTCACCCGGAACAAACTATACGCTTGAAATATCGTGAGTATGACTGCGTTGTAATGTTGAACGTAAACAGTCTGTTTCTTCAAAAAAAACTGATGAGCTTTTCCAATGTGCATAGTTATGTGCTCTCTTCATCAATATCTGCATTTTTCTACACTGGCCTCTTCATTTTACAGTCATCGCAGGTGGTGTTCGATGAAATGCTGAATTGGTTGAAAAACCGAAGATGGAGGGTGCCGTGTGGACCCAACTGTCTGACCACTTTCTCAAGCAACGACACGGTTATCAAGCCACACTGCAGGTCACTGCTGCACCACCAAATCCAGAAAGAAGATATGTTGAGCTCAACCCGCCACCAGTCCTGGGACATTGATAACGAGATATACGTCATGTATCCAGAACCAATCAGATGGCTGAGAAAAGGTCCATTTAATTAAAAACATCAATAATAAAAAATATTGCACTAATGTTTGGGCCATAGTCTCCCAAACATTTCAACCCCGATGTCGAATTAATCCTGCCACTCGAAAACAAGATGTCAAGGACATAACAAGGACATAATAAAAAGCTTGTTGAGGATGCATTAAGATGTCAAGGACATAATAAAAGGGTTGCTGAGGATGCATTAAGATGTCAAGGACATAATAAAAAGGTTATTGAGGATGCATTAAAAAATAATAAATAGCATGACGACGAGCATGATAAGGATGATGGAGTAGGGATGTTTTCAATGCTACCAATTAAACATCAAGGTTTCCATCGTGGAAACTAGTAACAACCAAGGAGGTATCCATGAAAACCTCTACGTAGTGCGATAGAGAAGCGAATGACTCTAAGAAAAGACTCGATCTATCCCTTATGATCCAAAGGTCGACCTTAGTTGGGGTTCAACGATCGCATAATGGAGTTATTAATGCCAACGTAAATGTCATGGCAACTTAAATTCATGTACCCATTGGTTTTAGAGTTATTGATGGTGGTAGGTGTAGAATAACACTCGGTAAAGTATTAACAACGAGAGGCCGTTGTGAATTATAAGGCGGGGAGAATGACATTTAATGTGGAGGGAGGTACTCTGTTCATTCCCTCATATGTCAAAGATGGGGAGTAGAAAGAAAAAAGGAGGATGAGAGAAAGAACGTCAAGGTAAAGAACCTGGTAGAGCAGCTAAGCAAGAAAAAACCAGGTCGTTTCATTTATTGTTTCGATTTCCATTAATATTGCAATGCCTGGCTGAGGCTCAGACCAGCACGCACAGGGCACTCCCTTCCATACTTTTGAAGAAATTGATAGTTAGTCCAAGAGTAATTTTCAGTAGCAGAGGAAGCCCGCTGAGGCATTGAGGATGTAATTTCTTGCATTGGTAAATTAATATAATTACTAGTTGTGCATGCTTAAATTTCTTCTAGGTGTGTTGTGTGTATTTAAAATTCCGTGTATAAGCATTTGTTGATGTGTGTTCCATTTTAGATTGAATTTGCAGGATTAATTGTTGTGGTTAATTCAACCCCAACCTGGGCTGCATCAGAAAAGGCGGTAGAAGCAGCTGAAGCAGAGTGTCGAGGGAGAAATGAACTCCAACGAAATCTTGGTAGAGTAGACACTATGGTTGAGGAGTGAAAAAGAAAAATTGTATGAGGAAACACAGGAACATGTGGCTGAATTCCAAAGGCATAAAGCTGCTTTCACAGGCTTTGTATCCAACCAAAGACAGGTTAAAGTTGAGATGAGTCAGGCCTAGAGAGACCTTGAATCAACTAGAACCAAATATGAAGTCATTTTATTGAGAATAAAGCAGCAGTCACTATCATATAGTCTTTCACCGCAAATTGCTCACTTCGAGGATATCAAAGAAAAAGATGAAATAATGAAAAGATTGGCCACACTAGTTTGCACATGAAGTATGAAAATAGGTACAATCCTGGCAAGGTAAGATTATAACGCATAAAGAGAAATTAAGCAAATTGGAAAACAGTATTCTATTACATTTGGACCACAATGAAAGAATCTCTCAGAAGACCTTGAGGTGGGTTTTTCAAACAGCGAACATAAAATCTACCACAATTCAGATATTTTATAGAAACTGATATTGAAGCCAAGCAGCTCAAACTTCCATTTGCCAAGGTTCATCTTATACCATGCACATATAGAGAGCAAGGTGACAAGTGAAGCTGCCAAATTGGAACAAACTCTATGGGGTAGCTAAGCCAACTACAAAAATGTTGCAAAGAAAGAATGAAGATCCGGGTAATCTCTGCAACATCATCTCTATCATTTTCTATCTAAGGCAGCATCTTTGTAATTGTTCTCTGTAATAAAGCCTATCATGTTTCTTTGACAATTTTGTGATTACTAGTTACTTTATATAGAAACTTTTCATGGCAACATTTGGTTTAATTATTCTAATTCAGAGTTAAATGCATTCCAAATCTATTAAGATTCTACTTTCTTTATCAGAGCAGTAGGTGACTCTTATGTGCCAAATGATATTAAGTCTTTTGTTAGATAGATCGACCTTCACCCTTATCATGAATGAATTCGTGTGGCCATGTGGTGCTCAAGTTTGAGACGATGAGCAAGAACACCCAGTCCCATGGCTCTAATCCCCATCACCGCCTGGCTACCTTAAACTGGCAAAAAAATACTATTTCCCCTCAACTTTTGTTGCAGGTGGAAGAATCATCAAATCAATTCACCGTCTAACATCGGAAGTGTCTTGTTTTAAGGTCTAGGTGTTGGATGTACACTTTTTTCCGAGCATTAAAATATTAGTAAGTTCATAATGAAATATGTAACTATACCGTGCAATTGTTTCAAAAGCAAGCAACTCTGTTAACTGCAGTAGTCAGTAATTAGTTAGGTAATTAAAGTCCAATGGCCCTTCAATGAAATACAAACAAAAGCCCATCTGAACAAGCCCTAAAATATTATCCCGATTCCACTCATCATGCAAGTAAAAAATAAAAAATGAACTAGAGTAAACAGATTTCATTTTACAAAATGAATGCATGAGAAACCTTCCAAAACCAGCAATTTTGCTTTTACATGGGATTATAGATATGGGTAATTTAGAGGGAAGAGATGGATGGATTCATCGTAATGCCGCTTTGTTAAATAACCAAAAAGATCAAGGAAGAAACACGTGTGACATTTTGCTACTTATTATTTTTGGTCGGCCATTTTTTTCCACATCAGACATCTTTCCAGTTTAGTATATTAGCACTGGATCTGACAACATAGCTTCCATCAGGGCTGTAGAGTACACCTCGTAGAGATAGGTTTAGATTAAAGAAGTTGGTTAGGATATTCAGCTCACATGCAAGAAACCTGGAATTTTTGACAATGGAATGATAGCCTCGTGGGTCATGGAACCGGTCAGCACTAGTGGTTTTGGAGCCAGCCATGGAACCTCTCGGAGTTGGGACATCACGGTTCGATTATCATTGGTACATCATGGCTTTATTCTATTTCTGTTTATTCCATTTACCATCCACGAAGTTCTTTGAAGATTTTCACAAGTTTTCCTAAAAAGATTTATTATAAATAAGAGAATTCTTTAATCAAGTTAACTTATAAAAGAATTTTTTAATCAAGTTAACAAAAAGACACTCAAATGAAATGTACTAGAAATGAAATTGCTACAAAAAGACACTCAAATGAAATGTACTAGAAATGAAATGAGCAATTGGAATTCAGTATCTAGGGTTATTAAAGCATTAGCATTCAGTATCTAGGGTTATTAAAGCATTAGCAGAACAGGATGATCTAATGAGCAATTGGAATTCAGTATCTAGGGTTATTAAAGCGTTAGCAGAACAGGATGATATCTAGGGTTATTATAGTATTTGCAGAGCACGATAAACAATAAAAATAGTGCTAATATGATGGCTGTGAAAATATAACAAAGCCGGATAAAGAATAATGAGTTTTGTTATTATCATGGGAAGGATAGAAGAGGATGAAACCGTAAAACTCTGAAACAGGCATCCGCACCAGATCCACATTTAACGCAACCAACTAGGTGTGTTATGCAAATAACACTGCTGTTTTTTAATATATCTAGAGTCCATCTTTTCTATTGCTTCGCATCTGAGTCTGCTCGTGTGCTCCACGCTGAATCTTCAGTCTGCACTAAATTTATTTGATTTTTGTGTTGTTGGGGTGCGCCAGGCTTGTGATGTAGTGCAACGCTCAAGCGACGCCTGAGAGCCCCAGTAGCAAGCTACTGTAAGTGGACTCTCCCCCTAAAAAAATACATTTAATATCATGTGGTTCTATGAACCACGTATCAGATATTAAACTGATAAGAACAGATACTACACTTGATCTTAGCCAAAAGGCCGAGAAAGGTATGAGTTTTCCTTTGCATCTCTCTCCGTTTTATACTATTCTAGTTATCCAGTTGTTTTTCCTCCAACGCATGTGGTATTGATATATCATATGTTATTAATAATACGACCTAAGTCACAATTTTTAGCAACTATTTTCTTAATTAAAGAGACTACATACTTAAGGTAATCAAATTCACCTTTGGTCTAGATGATTAATAGATTTGAATTTAAGTTAGTTTTAGAGTAATTTATACAAATAAGAACTAAAGCAGCAATTGATATTAGAATACAATAATTACAACATATTTGAAGATTGTATTCTCTTTAACCCACACCCACAGGGCATAGAATAGATGGTGAATGTGTACTGTTAAGGCACTCCTTGCATAAGGTCAAAAGTAGTGTCAAGATCTCACTTGGTTTGCAGATCAATTCAAGAAGTTTGTGCTCCATACTTCACCTAGTTTAGCCAATCATTGATCTAGGTCATTTGGTGGATACAACCTCTTTGAGGTCAAGATTGAACATGATATTCCATTGTTCAAATGGAAAATTGATGCCAACACACTAGATGAATGGAAAATCAAGCTCACAATCATGAAAATCTCAATTATGCTAGACATCATATGGAAGCCAACTCTACTCGGGTTTAAGTTGTAGTGTCCATAACCCCAACCAATTGATTGGCTTGAACAAGTCTCGATTAGCCCATTGGCTTTTGTCACAAGGCCACATGGTACCTTAAATGTCTTTCCTTAAACACAAAAGCAATTACGTGATTTGTTTATTGTTGACATGAGTAGTGAAAACCCTAGGTCTAGTACTAGTGATGGCACCAACAAAATTTGTTCCCAAGGTTTACAATAATTAATTTTGACACTAGGTAAACTCTTATTAGTATAACTATCTCGAAATATGAAAACGTTTGTGTTTCGTTTAAGGAAAAAACTTTGTTGGGGAATTTTATGGATAGGGTTCCTCTTGAAGCCACGATCAAGGCTTGGGATAAACGGGTTCAAAAACCTCATGGTTGGCATTGAGTTAACTCCAAGAGCTTATGTTCATGATATCATCACTTATGGTCCATGGGCATGAAAGAATACCCTTGAATTGCACTTGTGGGATGAGGGCTTTTTGACATATGATTCAACCTAGCTTTCTTTCCCTATGTGGGTGGAGTTCTTCACCCTTCCCATGCAATTTTGGCCATTCCTCAACCACCTTTTGCACATAATGGAGGGTTCATATGAACTCCACTAAAACACATGGACATAATGTTGTTCAAGAATTTGTGTACAAGAGAAGTCTTCTAGAAGGTTCTAGAAGACTCCTTGCCATCTTGTTGCCACTAATGTGGATGGGATTGCTCTACATTAGATTATCTATTTCAGAGTGTGTTATGTGTGTTGACATATGTTTTTCTTGCATCGTGCTAGATATGTAGTCTAAGTAAGGGAGATTGTACATGACACGTGTTGGTGTAGGGTCAAACTCTAACTCGACACTGCAATTGCTTGAACACAATGTATTCCAACATAATTAATGTTGTCCACATCATGTTTTTGTTCCTTGACCATTGGCGTAAGTTTCGCGCTAGTTTGATTTTGTATCAAACACTTTTATGAGTAACAATAGTGGGCTTGGTTTTTGAAAGGTCTACATTGCACATAAGAGAAAGGCACAAAAAATTGAGTTCAATAGAAATTGCTTTTGGTGCTAAGGCTAGTTGAGATAAAGTTTGGTAGTGCACTATAGTTGGAAACCAAAGTTTGGTAGTGGACTGTGGTAGGAGACTAATCCAAGGTGAAAATGTGTGCCAATATTACTTTGTTAGGAAGAACATGAAAAACATCTTTAAATAGTCCTTGAAATTCTTAAAAAACATCAATTGTATAAAAAGTAGGGAACTATGCAATATCTAAAAAGGGTGGTGACTTATTTAGAGAATGTTGTGTTTGATAAGGGTATTGGACCTAATCCCATAAAAATAAAATCCATATAATAATGGATCTAACTCAAGGATATTCATAAACTTAATGGTCAATTGGGTCTAGCTTGAGTGCTTGAGAGTTGAAATTGTTAAGCTCCTCACTTGGGTTCAAAACCCGAGTTGTGACATGTTTTCCCTTCGTGGATCGATGGGGGATGGAAAGGTATCGACAATCTCATTCTTGCTTAAGTGCTTGAAGGTGGTATGAGATATTGTATTTTAACAAACTTAAAGAGTTATCTACAATTGCATCTAATTTTTGTATTTTGGACAAGGAAGCCATACATAGTCATGATCTATGCTTGTCGTAGAGTTATAGGAGTACTAAATGTAGGATGGTAGGGTAATTTTTGAAGAGTTGAAAATTGGCAAAAGATCACATGAATTTTTCTTCCCTCAACTTAGAGTTACAAGAGGTTGTTGATTCAAAGCATAGATCATCCCCGATGCAGAGTCCCTTCAATTATGAAAATAGTTGTGGTCAATATTGCAACTTATGTCACTATTTTGCATGACTACCAAGCTTGTTGTACTAAACTATTGTGATGGGTAGTGGATTTTTGGAAAAGGTAAAAGTGACGAGTTGTGAAAGGGACTTGATGTTGGGAAGAGTATTAATGGATATTTCAAAGTTATGGTACTTAAGTATGTTAAATGATGCATTTCAAAAACTCAAACCAACAATAAAATAGAGAGAAAATAAAGCCAAAAGAGATAATGTAAATCAACAGTGAGATTATCTCAAATGTGCATCTATTTTTGGTACAAAGAATGAACTACAAACAACAGCATGGGTTGGACCAATGTAAGGAATCGATGTGACTCTTAATCACCATGGTCTTTGTGATAGAGTTTGATCTTGCGAATATGTCATTGCAAAATTGTGTAATGCATTATATGACTATATAATGCTTTACAAAATACATATGAAATGCTTACATATTTTTATAGATAAATGGATAGAGTCTATCATCAATGTGATGGCTACTTGACTTGAAGAATAATAAACTCCTGGGATTTGGAAACTTGTTGGTTGGTAGTGTCAATAGAGGGGCATGGTCAGCTTTGATCATTGGAGGTCATAGGTATGATAAGTAAGTCAATTGTGAGATCCCATTGATGATGCTAAAGAATCTTGAGTTTAGCTAGTGTAGTGATATGCATGTCGATATGTTGAAAATGGCATGTGAATGTTATATTAAAGAAGGATGTGTCATGTTGAAGATCATGCATGGGTTGTATTTGGGGCCAAGTGCAATGAAGAATATGGTTTGGTTGTAGAGTGAAATGTGATGGAACATGTGAGTACTTTCTTAGTGGCAAAATAAGCTAAGAAGGGCTAATTGTGATCCATAATATTATTAAGGCACAAATTAGGTGTCCCTTGTAGTAGTAATAGCAGCCATTGCGTTAGAGGTAGAAATGGTTGTCCCACAAGTGACAAAAATAAATGTTGATGTAGAAACAATCATAGCAATGTCCACAAATTGGGGAATTTTTCGTTGCACTTGCATAAGTGTAGGGAAATTGACATCCTTTCACTATGCGGTAGAGTTCTATGGCTTCATCGTGGATTTTCTTAGTTGTTCAATCTATAACATGGTTAGAAGTAGTCAATGTGTTGAATTTAGGAACAATGTTAGTTGGAGGATTTAGTTGTGTCTTGTACTACTCAAGCAAAGGAGGATTGTAAGGCCATTGAAACTCCAATAAAAACTAGATATTTTTGGGTAGCAATAAGAGTATTTTGAGTAGTAAAACATGTATATGTAAAGTCCATAATGGTTGTTCCTAGTCATCTGTAGCAAGCTTTAGAGAGGCTACATTGTGTCACACAATAATGTATAAATGCAATGTCCTCATACAATATTTGGGGTGGTATGTTGGGCATGCATACATGGAAAGTTTGTATTGTTTGAAGGGAGGCAAGAGGTTCTATGAAACTAAATGAATAGTTAGTTCTCCAATAACAAAATTATGGGAGTGTGTCATAGGTAACATTGTATCTAAACGAGATTTTGTACATTGGGCACATTATAGTTGGGGTGATTGCATATGGATGCAAGGAAGAACTATTTAGTTTGGTTACAACACATATGCGGTACTCTTGTGTAGTAAAGAGTGGCAAGGATATAGCAGGAAGAGTTACATAGTCCTATTGTAATGAAGAATCGATGAATATTCCTACAAAATGTCAATATGAACAACCAAAAGTGTAATTAATGTTTGTTATGTGATGGTAGATCCTATTCTGATTATGATAGTCCGGTGTGCAATGATCAATGAAACAATCAATATAAGTGTTATCACCCTAATTTTGCTCCTCTATGACATTTGAGTGAGCATAGCCGAAAACTTCACAATTCAGCTATAACTCGTACAACATGATCAATTATTGGCCCTAAAGACCATTTAGGGTCCACTCATCATAAGACCCTTCTAATAAGTTGTGAGGAACATCCCTTTGATGCTTGTATGACGCACAGTGGAAAAGGCCTTAGAAATTGTGTGACCCTATAAATAAAAGAAGATGGTCCTCGCTACACCTAAAATGCCTAGGGGCAAAGTCAAATGATGGGGTGGTGGCATTTCGACTCTATAGGACCTCCTATCACTACCATCAACATTCAATTGGCATCATGCCATCACAAATCCCTCTCCTCAACATTTAATTGAAATTCACGATGGGTTGTAACATGCAATAAGTCTCTTAGGCTATAAATAAATGAGCATGGCCATGCAAATAAAGAGGAAAAACCTTTAGTTGTGCAAAGTTATGTTGTTAGGACTCAACTATAAATAAATCAAGAACCCTTATTCATTGCTTCCTCCATTCCAGTGGTCGGTATGCTAATTACAAAGTGTCTACTATCCATAATGGCCATCCATAAAGGTTTTCTTGTCTACAACATTCTAGAGAAAAATTGAGTAGTCAAGGAGGCCAAAGGACCCTCACATGAAGAGATTTGGAGCCCACATGTTCCAATCTTCTCTTCCCATGTGACTTTTTAAGTTTAATGGTCTTTCCATTGGTTTATTATTTAATATATTGTTGTTTCTTCCAATTATGTGTTAAATGGTTGATTTTTCATTCAGTTTTATGTTCAATATTACTAAATTGATGCTTTAAATTAACAGTTCTATTTTGCTCCCCCTATCATTTTGTCTCATATTAACTTATACAATTAGCTAATAGGGTGTTTTGGTACCCTTGTAACTCAAAATCCCACATCTAGATTAGTGACTCCACTAGGGAGTTTGATCGAAACTCTTGCTCTTGGTTTTGTTTTTACTTAGTTTATTTCTTTTAGTTTGTTGCAGGTTTAGCTTAGAGTCAAATTGGTCCTTTTCCTTTTACCCAAAAGGTACTATTTTTCACAAATTTTCATTTTTCCTACTATTGCAACATTTTACATGCCTCTTGGCCGTACAATGGCATAGTGTGCATAGTAGTCCCTGTTAAATTTTGAGCAAAATGATGAACTTTGAACTTTAAAACTTTAAGTGTGGAAATACTGAATACCTGAATCAATGAACCATTCAATCACATGAAAAATTCAACCATAACACAAGATGTACCCTGGGGAAAACCCTCAAAACAACGAGGATGAAAAACCCCAGCATATCTTCAGAGTATAATTATGATAGATAGCAGAGAATGTCTTTTATAGTAGATTGCTTTCGACACCCTAGGTTCTAGATAAGAGAGAATACTGAGCAATAGAGAATAGAGATAAACAGTATCAACTTGCCATGTGCCCAGCATATTGATAACAAGCAAGAATAATATCATGCACAAAGAGAAGCGCCTTGCCTTCGAGGGAGAAGAGAATTCGCTTCACATTGAATTCATCAATCCTGTATAACATATTTATACATTCTTCACATGCATCAGCTTCTATTTTTATCTTCTAACTTCATGATGAACTCGCCCTCCATCTGGATGTATCAATCTTGCATGAAGAAGCGCGCCCACTTCTCATGCAGTGCATTAACTCACTGAACTAAGTCTTAGGATGAACTCACCCCTTAACTAAAAGCTTGCCCACTTAGTTAGGTGGCTAACTTAAGTGTCATCATGCAAGCGTCGCAACTCAAGTGTCATCTTTTAGTTTAACATAAGTGTCGTCATGCAATGCCACTTAGTTAACTAGATCTTCTTTGTTATCACTTATTTAACTCTCGTTAACATAAGTGTCGTCTTTTAGTTTAATATAAGTGTCGTCATGCAATAACACTTAGGTAACAAGATCTTCTTTGTTATCACTTAGTTAACTCTCTTTAACTGAAATCATGCTGATTGATTTACTTGTAGTGAGCACTGTGAGTTCTTTAATTAACCGAGGCATACATTGTGGCTTTAACTAAAGCTTAACAGTTCGAGTTCACTTAGTCATCTCATAAGCAATTCAAATTCTCTTTTTCTCTATGCATTTATCTTTATTTCTTATCTTTACTGCATGGTCAATATGTGTTAACTTTAATTATCTATCATATCAGATTATACTCAGAAGATTTGTGAGATGCTGTGATCATATTATATTACTCTCAGACAAATTATCATATGCTAAAGTAATTCACTCTAGAGGTGGCCAGTCTCTAAAGGAGACTTAATAGCAATTGGTGACTATGGTTAGTAATACATTACACAACATTAATGCTTTAACATGCAAAGCATCTGCCTTTATAAATAGAGGTCCACCCCATGGGTACCTACTATAACTGGAGGTCCACATGAGAATCTGACTTGACACACAAATCTTGAGCCTTGTCCAACAAGACTTTACAACATCATCACTTTGACACATCAAAGCATTCACCTCAACACATGAGGAATAAACTTTTACAACTGAAGGCTTAGTCATTCTTGAGTCCAACTCAAGAATCTACTCCAATTTCCTGAGCCCAACTCAGGCTCCCTACCTCAACACATGAGGCCCAATCCACGATGCACAAGATTGGCTTGGAAAATGACCTGTGATGTACATTAAACACTCCCTCTCAACGAGGGAGGCATTCCCTGCCATACCAAGCTTGTCTCGGAAGTACCTAAACTTCATCATTGACGGAGGCTTTGTTAACACATATGCAATCTGCTCATTAGTAGCAATCTACTGAAGTTTCACTGTACCTTTCTGGACCATGTCTCTGATGAAGTGGTACTTCATTTCAATGTGCTTCGACTTATCATGAAACACGGGGTTTTTGGAAAGCTTGATGTAGCTTTGATTGTCACATCGAATGACTGTAGACTCAAGCTTCTCATCGAACAACCCAGCAAGTAGCTTCCTAATCCATACTGCTTCTCGATAGGCAGTACTAGCAGCAATATACTTTGCTTCTATAGTACTCTTGGCTACAGAGCCCTGCTTCCTGCTGGACCAAGAGATCATAGCAGAATCCAAGCTAAAACAATAGTCAGATGTACTCTTTCGGTCCACAATGCTACCAGCCCAATCAAAGTCAGTATAACCAAGTAACAACACCCCTCAACTAGAGGCATATCTGAGTCCATAAGCAATCGTATCTCGAAGGTACCTAAGCACATGCTTAGCAACAACCCAATGTTTGTGTCTTGGATCAGACATAAATTGACTTAGAATACTCACAACATAACATATATCTGGTCTCGAGTGTATCAAGTACATCAACGAACCAATAAGTTGTCTATACAAAGTGGGGTCCACTGGATCCGATCCATAATCTAACTCATGTAATTTCTTCAAATTGGAAACCATCGGACTACTCATGGATTTGCAATCCATCATGCCAAACCTGTGCAATATATCAACAGTGTACTTCCCTTGAGAAAGAAATATCTCATCTTTTCTTTGAAAAATCTCAAGGCCAATAAAGTAGTGCATAAGACCTAAGTCTTTCATCTCGAACTCAGAAGTGAGCTCTCTCTTACACCAAGCAATCAGTTGTTCCTCTCCAATATGGAACAAATCATCAACATATAGAACCAATATCAACAGTTGGTTCTTCCCTACTTTGAAGTACAAATTTGGATAAGCTTCGCTCTTAAAGAAGCCCAGTCGCTAAAGATAGCTGTCAATTCTTGAATACTAAGCTCTGGGAGCTTTCTTAAGCCCATATAAGGATTTCTTCAATTTTCAGACATGGAACTCCTTCCCATGAACCACAAACCCCTCAGGATGCTAAGTATAAACCTCTTCCTCAACCTCACCATTG
The DNA here is from genome assembly GCA_027924585.1 of Larix kaempferi. Classification (NCBI taxonomy): domain Eukaryota; kingdom Viridiplantae; phylum Streptophyta; class Pinopsida; order Pinales; family Pinaceae; genus Larix; species Larix kaempferi. Next base: position 7,335,557 of record BSBM01000779.1, on the reverse strand, counting down.
AGTAAGGTTGTCTTCACATCCATCTGGTGAAGCTTCCATCCTAGAACAAATGCAAGTGAGATCACAACTCGAATAATGGTGTACTTGGTCACGGGAGTGAATATCTCCTCATAGTCTATGCCTTCTTTTTGAGAGAAACCTTGGGCAACAAATCTGGCTTTATACTTTTCAATACTTCCATCAGCAACATGCTTGATCTTGTAAAGCCATCTGGAAGTAACTATGGACTTCCTTTCGGGTTCAGGAACAACTTCCCAAACATTATTCTTCATAATAGACTTGTATTCCTCTACCATTGCATCTTTCCATACTTGCTGCTTTGCAACTTCTTCATAGGTGGAAGGCTCTGAATCATTGATGTGACTCATATGTGCAACATACCATGAATATCTGTCATGTTACTTTCGCTCTCTGGAGGAGCCTAATGGTGTTCCATGCCTCTCTGCATTTTGTAGAATATCTCAACACCATGCAGAGCTCCTCTTGGCAGGAGGTTCATCAACCAATTATACTGGTTCATCGGGAGCTAGCGAATTTGAGAACTTTGTTGGATTCTCCCTCTGAACATCTGAATGGAGAATCAATATTTGGGTCCTCCATCATAGGAGTCTCATGCTCCTCTGTGTCTGTATCATACTGAAGCTCTTTCGATCGCTTGAATGTTGCCTCTTCACGGAAGGTCATATCTTGGCTGACCTCAATGTGTCTTTCACCTGGCACATATATTATGTAGGCTTTGGATGATTAGCCCTAACCAACAAAGGTTCCCTTCTTTCCCGATGGCTCCATCTTTGTCCTCTTTTCTTTTGACACATGAATGTATACACGACTCCCAAAGATCCTCATGTGTGAAATATATGGTTTTTCACTAGTGAACAGTTCTTGAGGTGTGTTCTCATCCAGAATGGCATGAGGACATATATACTGTTGTATTGGTGGCCTCTTCCCATAATGAGGTAGACGAGTTTTGATCATGCATCATGGATTTTGCGGCCTCACATATGGTTCTATTCTTCCTTTCGGCAACCCCATTTTGCTGAGGGTTGTAGGATATAGTTAATTGTCTACAAATTCCTGCATCACCACAAAACTCATTAAACACATGTGAATCAAATTCACCTCCATTGTTAGATCGCGAATCACGGATGTGCTTTCCTATCTGATTCTCAACTAGGGCTTTGAATTCCTGAAACTTGCTAAAAGTTTCACTCTTAGCCTTTAGGAAATAAATCCATAACTTTTTAGAGAAGTCATCTATAAATAGTACGTAATATAAATAGCCACTCAGGGAAAGGGATGACATGGGACCACATACATCAGAATGTATTAAATCTAAAATCCCTTTATATCTAGTAGTACTGCTAGAGAAACTCTTTTTAACATCCTTCCCAAGTGCACATCCCCTACATACACTATCATGCTTAAAATCAAATATGGGCATACCTTTCACCATTTGTTGTAATCCTGGTAGCACTTTGTAGTGGAGGTGACCAAGCCTCCTATGCCATAGCTCGCATGGACTGATAGTGTAGTGAACCATAGCTTGAATGTACTTCCTGGGTACCTTGTATAGACCTCCCCTCTAACTCCAATCACTGCTGCATATTTCAAGTCTTTGTTCTTCGGCCATAATAGTGCTTGATTATCCATGAAGATAAATCAAAATCCCTTATCTTCAAGAACCAAAACTAATAGGAAGTTCTTCTTCAAGCCTGGAACATAAAGAATGTCCTCCACATGTAAAAAATCTCTTGAACTCATCTGGAAGGAGGTGGATCCAACTCCTTGGATTGAATAGGTTGTGTTGTCTCCCAACTCTACCTTGCATGCAAAGTTTTTCTCCTTGAGATTGGTGATGGCACTCTTATAACTGGTCATATGTTTGGATGTGCCACTGTCAACCAACCATGTGTTCTCACTTCTGATGATGGATCCAGAAAGTGTTGAGACTAGGTAATACTCCCTCCTTGTCTCCTTTTCTTCGGGTGCATTCTTCTGAGTTGTTTCATCTTCTATAGCAGTGGAAGCATGAAACCTTCCTTTTCCCTTTTTCTTTGCTTTGCACTCCCTTGCATAATGGCCCTTCTTGTCACAGTTGTAGCATCTAACCTTCGACTTGTCAAAGTCCTTGTTGTATACCTTCTTCTTCAGATGGGAAAACTTCTTTGAGAGTTCTTATTGCCTTTCTTCATCCTTGCCATGAGGGCAAGGTTTTCTTCTTTAATGCACACTGAGTTGCTCTAGATTCGCCCCTCCTCTTGGAGGCAGTCATGCCACAACCTTTCAAAGTTAGGTTGTACCTCTCGTCCATTTACTGCGGCCACGAATGTCTCCCATGAGGATGAGAGACCATCAATAGCGGTTTGGAGAAGATCATCTTCATCCACCACTCTACTCCAATACTAGCAAGTTGATCTCTTACCCGAGAGATCTTGGTGAAGAAGGAGGCCTTTGTCTCATCCTTCTCCATCTTTAGGTTTCGAATCTTATTCTTCAATGCCCTCTTTTGACTCGGGACCTTCTTCTCATATAGGCTTGTCAATGTATCAAAACACTCCTTTGCGGTCTTCAACGAAGTGATCGCGGACATCAAATTGTCCTTTACCGTATCATAAATGATCTGTTTGGATTTAGCTTGGTTCTTCTTGAAGTTGATGCGCTATGCATTAGATGTAGGCTCCTCCACCACAGTGGATACGTAGCCATCCAAGTCAGTGGATACGTAGCCATCCAAGTCATGTTCCTCCAAGATGTTCAACACCCTCTCCTTCCAAGAGTTGAAATTCAAAGTGCCCTCAAGACGGTCTTCTGGTCGAATAGAGATCAATGCCATGGCTCTCAAGTATTGTGCTCAACTCCTCAGGATCTACGTGGGCTCAAGTTTGCTTGACAAATCTTAGTGCCTTCACACCTTGAGCTTTGATACCATGTTGAATTTTGAGCAAATATGATGAGATTTTAACTTTAAAAATTGAAGTGCAGAAATATTGAATACTTGAATCAATGAACCACTCAATCACATGAAACATTCAACCATAACACAAGATGTACCCTGGGGAAAACCCTTAAAACAATAAGGATGAAAAACCCCAGCAAATCTTCAAAGTATAATTATGATAGATAGCAGAGAATGTCTTTTACAAAAATAACAGATTGCTTTTGGTACCCCAGGTGCTAGATAAGAGAGAATACTGAGCAATAGAGAATAGAGATCAACGGTATCAACTTGCCATGTGCCCAACACATTAACAACAAGCGAGAATAATATCTTGCACAAAGAGAAGCGCCTTGCCTTCAAGGGAGAAGAGAATTCGCTTCACATTGAATTCGGCAATCCTATATAACATATTTATACATTCTTCACATGCATCAGCTTTTATTTTTATCTTCTAACTTCATGATGAACTCGCCCTCCATCTGGATGTATCAATCTTGCATGAAGAAGAGCACCCCACTTCTCATGCAGTGGATTAACTCGATGAACCGAGTCTTAGGATGAACTCGCCCCTTAACTAAAAGCTTGCCCGCTTAGTTAGGCAGCTAACTTAAGTGTCAGCATGCAAGTGTCACAACTCAATTGTCGTCTTTTAGTTTAACATAATTGTTGTCATGCAATGACACTTAGTTAACTATATCTTCTTTGTTATCACTTAGTTAACTCTCTTTAACATAAGTGTCATCTTTTAGTTTAACATAAGTGTCATCATGCAATAACACTTAGATAACTAGATCTTCTTTGTTATCACTTAGTTAACTTTCTTTAACTGAAATCATGCTGATTGATTTACTTGTAGTGAGCACTGTGAGTACTTTAATTAACCGAGGCATACATTGTGGCTTTAACTGAAGCTTAACAATTTGAGTTCACTTAATCATCTCATAAGCAATTCGAATTTTGTTTTTCTCTATGCATTTATCTTTATCTCTTATCTTTACTGCATGGTCAATATGTGAAGTGTAAAAACTTCTTAATGTCCGTAAATGTTCTAGAATGCCCACATATACTTCGAATCCCACATTTTGATAAGAATAGTATATTGATAAATGATTGGTGGTTTTACAATTTACATTTGATTGGCTTTTATAAGCCCAATGTACCTTTTTGTAGAAAACATGACTCTTGACTTATAATTCTTTTATTATTAACAATTAATATTAATATTAATTGTTATCTTATTACTATGATGTTATTATATATTTTTACATAACATTGCCTCTCTCTTAGAAACGCTTCGTCCTCAAAGCCTTATAATGTTGTTGCATCGTTCCTTGTGACGTCGTAGCTGACGAAACATGTCGATACGAACTTCTAAGTGTAGAGCATAAATTCTGATATGTTGACGGATCTATCCACCCCAAATTGATTTGTTGCTGACTGTTGGGATTCCCTATTATTCCGTCGTCAAGAGCTTTGAGCACATTAGTACAATTATTTTTCGACAATTCCCACTTTTTAGTATACCAGTTTATATGTTGGGGTGTTGATAGGGAATTTTCACAATGTTATTTTCTTTTACGAGCGTCGTTTTTTTAGCTTTGACCTGTGCTGGATGTTGTATTTCGAACCTTTCGTCTTGCAACTTTTTGTCCTCTTTTAACTTCTTGATTTGTTCCTCTAGTTCTTGATTAAAATTTCTTAGGCTCTGGTTTTCTTCTTGCTTTTCTAGTATTCTTCCTTGTAGGTCTTCATTGGAATGTTCTGTCTTCTGACTATGTTTCAGCTTCTTGATTTTCGTAAGTAATGTCTTGTTATGAATTCTTAGTCGAAATAGCTCTTCGGTATTGCTTGCTAATTTGTCATTGATTTTCTTAATTTCCAGCTTGTGTGCCCTTTTAGTGTCGTCATACTTTTGTTGGAGCTCTTCCTTTTGTTGTTGATGTTGACACATTTTTTATTTTCACTTTTCTAACTTGCTCTGGACTTGCGCCAATTCAGTATCGTTATCCATGATGAGCTTGTTTAAATGCTTTATGTCTTCTTCGAAGTCATTATTGCTTCTATAAGGTGATTCTTCGACATTTTTGAAGTTTCTGATTTTGTCTTCCAGGTTTTGATTGTGGCTTCTTAGATGTGAAATTTCCTTATCCTTATCTAATAACCTATTCTGGAGCTCTCGCTTTTGATCTTTTAATGTATGATTCTCCTTTTCTGCTAAATGATTTCGCATTTCTTGCTTTATAATTTCGAATTGAAGATCGTTATTGGTTGCTTTAGATTTCTCTAACTCGTCCAATGCTGCTTGTAACTGCGACTTCATTTCTGAATATGTAGGTGCCATCGTTTGCGATTATGTCTTTTGCTTCTTTGACAAGTCTTTTTTTGATTTTCACTTCTTTTTCGAGTCTTCCTTTGACTAACTTCTTCGGCGATAGATATTATTCACTGGATCTTGACTTCTTGCCTTCTTTGATTTTGTCTCCTTCCCTTCGTTAACTGAGAACTACACAAAATGTGTAGTAATCTCTTGATGTGTTCCCTTTTTTTTTAAGTCCCTCTTTGACTTGATGATTTTATTTATTTATTAATTAATAATTGTAATGACAATTATTAAATAATTATTAAGTAATTATTATTATTATTAATAAAAATAATAATAATTTTTTTTCAAATAATTAAAATTGAAAAAAAAATTAACTATTATAATAATAATAATATATTATTATTATATATAGTCCTTTTTTTTCTCACTTAAGGATAAAAGACTTTAAATATAATAACTAATTATTATATTTAATAATTCAATTTTATTTTTAATAATGATATTAATATTATTAATAAAGTTTTATTAATAATATATCTTCCATTTTATTATTATATCACTTCTATTTTAAATGTTCGAAACGGAAAACAAAACCATATATTGGTTTTATAAAACTGTTCTAGTTTTATAAAACCATGTTCTTGTTTTCCTTAACTTTTCTTTTCTTACTTTCATTTTTTTAATTTTTTTTACTTTACTCTTTTTTAAATCTCTTTCTTCTTTTTTACTTTTTTTTAACTTCTTTCTTTTTTCTTTTTTTTAACTTTTTGGGCCAAGGACCTAATTTTTGGACAAGGTCCTAGATTTTAGGGAAACCCAAAAATGATGGCTACAAGCTTGGATCAACAATAGCTCTGATACCACTTGAAGTGTAAAAACTTCTTAACGTCCGTAAATGTTCTAGAATGCCCAGATACTTCGAATTCCACATTTTGATAAGAATAGTATATTGATAAATTATTGGTGGTTTTACAATTTACATTTGATTGTCTTTTATAAGCCCAATGTACCTTTTCGTAGAAAACATGACTCTTGACTTATAATTGTTTTATTATTAACAATTAATATTAATAATATTAATATTAATTGTTATCTTATTACTATGATGTTATATATATATATATATATATATATATATATATATATATTTACATAACAATATGTGTTAACTTTAATTATCTATCATATCAGTTATACTTTAGAAGATTTGTCAGATGATGTGATCATATTATATTACTCTCGGACCAAATGATCATATGCTAAAGTAATTCACTCTAGAGGTGGCTAGTCTCTAAAGGAGATTTAATAGCAATCAATGACCATGGTTAGTAATACATCACACAATATTAATGCTTGAACATGCAAAGCATCTACCTCTATAACTAGAGGTCCACCCCATGGATGCCTACTATAATTGGAGGTCCACATGAGAATCTGACTTGACACACAAGTCCCGAGCCTTGTCCAACAATACTTTACAACATCATCACTTTGATACATCAAAGCATTCACCTCAACACATGAGGAATAACCTTTTACAACTGAAGGCTTAGTCATTCTTGAGTCCAACTCAAGAATCTACTCCAAGTTCCTGAGTCCAACTCAGGCTCCCTACCTCAACACATGAGGCCCAATCCAGTCTGCACAAGATTGGCTTGGAGAATGACTCGTGATGCTGTACATTTAACATTCCCTTCAAGATCTTCGTCACTCACGCAATTTTTCCCTTGAATAATCCACACATCTTTTTTGTGTAGTAGGTAGGTGTCTCGTCACATCTTTGTGCAGATCTTTTGTTTTGGCAATTGTGGGACACTCAAAAGTTGCACAATTAATACATGTGTGACCTTTCATGAGTTTTGTTTGTTAACAGTCTCTAGCTTGTTTTTGAAACATTATAGGATAAATACAACATTTTATGAATTATTGGTTAACCTAACATTGTTGTCTGTATTTGTTGAGCACCAAATTTCAAGGAACCACAAACAAAAACTCGGGTTTTTAGTACTTGGCGCTTTTACTGTTCCTTCAACCTTTTATGCACTTATGCTATTTAACATCGCTTCAACACTTGCTAAATTATGTTACTAAAACACACCCGTACACAACAAAGGACCTAAATTTTTTTCTAGTTGAAGTATACTCTTCACTTTGTGCTCACAAGCAATCTTGGTGGATCATAAATGATTGAAGGCCTAAAATACCTTCTTCGACACTTTTGAATCTAATTTGTTGTTTCTAATTTCATTATATTGCTCATAAGGAGTTTACCTAATTAAAGAGTGAACTCATTTTGAGTCCTTTGCATTTTTAGTGTTTTCCTTTCTTGCAATTTCCATTTCAACATATTTTTTTGCTTTTTCATTTATAGCATTTGCTTCAAAGTTTGTTGTGTTTTCTATCACTAACTATTACACACAAGAGAAGGACCTAAAGACTCTTCTACCAAAGAATGTTCTTCACTGTGCACTCACAAGCGATCTTGGTGATCATAATAGATTAGAAGCTTAAAATACCTCCTTTTTTCGCACCTTAATCAAACAAATGCTGGTTCATGACACCAAGATTAGCCCTCTAAAAAGAAAGCAACTTGAATCATCTAACTAAATCAATTCCTCTAATTACTGATTGTGCTTCATAAGCTATGTATTGCAATTGCATCCATATCCATTGCTTGAGCCATAGTCATAAATTGTCCCACATTGAAGGTGGGATAGGTGATGGATATGTCATATCAAACATGGATAGAGGTCCATCAAGTGGTTGGGGGAGGAAGTGTCGCATTAAAGAAACCTTTTGATATTCACATGGACCTCTTAAGTCTTGTTGACCTTGCACTTGTCCACGGAACTATGCAACCCTCAAGACAACTTTTAGGACCAATTTGAAACCAATCTTTGTCAATGCACTTTAAAATTTGCTTCCTTATTCTCTCAAGAATGGAAATGGCTCTAGACAATCTTCTACATAGATAGCTATGGAGTTTGTAACCATGACTTTCAACTCTTTTGAATGCATATACACAGTGTACACTTTCTACATCAATTACAATCCCACTCCAATAATCAAATATGCAAAATAAGTGCTCATTTCTGCAACATTTGCCTAAAATAATGTCCTTTTTTGCATCCACTTTTCATGCATTTTTTAACTGTTTGTTTTCTTTTTCCTTGAATGCAAGTTTTCAAAACATCACTAAATTGAACATTATTGTTATTCCAAATTGTTTCGTCCAAAATGATGTTTCTCATTGTGTCAAACAATATCTCTTTTAGTATACTTCACTTCAGATTTATGTCCAATATAATGCCTTTTGGTGTATCCACATTACTGTCTCTTTTAGCATTATGTTGGCATCCCTTTTAGTGTCCCAATTAACATCCCATTTAGCATCCAACTTAGTTTCCGTTTTCGTATCTATTTTAGAAATCATTCTAGCACCCATTTTAATATCCTTCTTAGCATTCTAGTTTGGTGTCCCTTTTAAAGTCCATTTTAATGTCCCTTTTCACATCTGAGTTATTTTCCATCTAGTGTCTAAAGTTAGGATTCTACTTTCCCTACAACATTGCTTGGCATAGTTTGCCTTTTGATGAGATTAACATATGATTTTAAGTCTTTATATATATAATATATAATATATAATATATATATATATTAATATAATATATATATATATTATATATATATATATTAATATATTTTATATATATATATATATATATATATATTATATATATATATATATTAATATATATTATATATATATTAATATATATAATATATTAATATATATATAATATATATTAATATATATATAATATATATATATATATATATATATATATATATATATATATATATATTAATATATTAATATATATTAATATATATATATATATATATATAAATTAGGATGTTGTATCCCTAAACACAACATTTTGTTAGAATGTTGTATTCTTAAACACAACAATTTCGTTACGTAAAAATAAAATTATATTTAAATATATATATATATATATATTAATATATTAACATATATATATTATATATATTAATATATATATATTATATATATAAATAATATATATAAATTAGGATGTTGTATCCCTAAACACAACATTTTGTTAGAATGTTGTATTCTTAAACACAACAATTTCGTTACGTAAAAATAAAATTATATTTAAATGAGTTATTTGGTTTATAAGCTTCTTATTTTGTAATATAAGGTCAGATGTTATGGTGCTAGGTGCTTCGTTTGTGTTAAATAAGGCATAAAATATATTATTAAAGTGATTAGAATTGAATAGGTTCAATAAAATCATAACTACCTAATAAACATAATTGGGTCACAAGTTAAGAATTTATCGTGTCAAAATCAAAACATCCCACGGGAAGTGCACAATTTTTTTCGTTATTTAGTAAACAAAAGTCAACAATGGCATGTGAAAGTTGCTGCTTTAAAAAAAAATCCATGTTATATGTTTTTAATTTTCTTTTTTCATTTAAAAAAATAAAGCCACTCTCCAGGATTTATGTCCCATCGATGACCTCTTTAACCAATCAAAAAATGGAATGAGTGAAATTTTGAAAGTTATTTTTAATTAAAAAGCAATTTAATAAATTGTTTTTTGAAAACATTGGAAAACTTGATAACATGAAATTGAACTAATGTAAAGTAAAAAAACTTGGACTTGTAAATGCTAAGTATAATCAATGCTTTGGAAGGGACTAATAATAGAGAAGAAAAGATGAGGACAAATGCTGCTAAAAAGATGTATAGAATGTAATTAGCACTTTTAAGATCTAGATAGATACAGTATTTATAGTACTTGTTTGCAAATCATTAATGACTTAATTTAAAATAAAATAATTCCAAAATTGATTGCATAGAATATTATGATTCCCCATCATGGCAAGGCATCTTTTGTTGAAACTTGTCCAATCAAAAGGAAGAGGACAAAAAATGCAACTTTTTCATTTATCTCCAAGCTTAATAAAATATACACTACAACTACTTCCAAGCAATCTAGTTTGTCAATCAGATCAGTATATGGATCCATAGAGGTTGGAGGATGCCATAAACTTGCTTGAGTATTGCTATCACTCGAAATTGCCCTTGGTGATTTTGGTTGAAGGGGATAGAATTAACACTTGAAGAATATACTAAAATCTCCTGGCACATTCTCTCTCACTTCATGTGAGTGCATGCTAGCCTCAAAGGGGGTCCCTAGTACAACTTAGAACTAAGTATTTGGATTTAAAGAAGTGACCATGTCTCATGTCTAATCGGCATGGAGTCAAAGAAAAGAGAGAAAATTGATTGGGTAGGTGATACACTTTAGGCCAATGAATACCAAAGATGTATTTAGATTTCTTAATTTTGAACTATGTTATAGTTTCAAAAACTAGAATACAATTCAAATCCAAAAATATAAACACATTATGGCTAACTGTGAAATTCCTCGTACTCAAAAACATAAAAGATTACACATCATCTAATTAAACTCAGCAATGAACAAGAATTTGTTGCCAATAGGATGTGACCTTTACTCTAGCATTGTTAATACAGGGTTTGAAGACAACAATGTCGCACTCAAAGCACTTCAGTGGACGAAACTATCTCTTCTCAGGCACTTTACTCACATCAAGTTCAGGGACACAATGACATGAACTCTAAAGGCAGGTGACTTCCAACTCTCAATCACTAATTTTCTCAATCAACCAGTATGCAATGACTCAGAAAATATGGATGAAGAAGAGTACTCAAGCAAATTACCAATCCCCATCTCAATCCCCCTCCAATTCTTATACCCTAAGTTTGGGGTTGTACATTAATATATATCTTGAAATAGGATGAGTGAAGAAGGTAAAAATATGACAAGGGAGGGCGCCCTACATGTGCTACAAATTGCTAGATCTAAAGATAGAAAAAGGAATCTCCAAAGGGCATGCACCATTCTCTTCAACTGTATCTCCCAATTTGTTAATGATTAGCATAGATCCATCTTAACTTAGGATCTTTTTTTTAGATCCATTTCTATGCTTAAGAGATCTGAAGTTAAGATGTATCTACATTGGTGTGCGTGTGTGTGTGTCTCAATTGGGTCTAGCTTGGGTAGTTGAGAGGAGGAACTGTTATCCTTTCCACATCAGTTCAAATCTCACTAATAGTATATTCACCCTCCGTGAGCCAACTGTGGTTGAGGCTCTTCTTGAGCCATGAGGAATATATATATATGAATGATTGGTATCGCACAGGTCACCATTGATATTGTGGGTTGATAAAACAATCTAAAAAAGTGCCTAACAAATTCCTTTTGTTTGAATCGTTGACTTGATTTAACTTCTATAGTGTTATTTTCATATAAATAAAGATTTGTGAGCATTATCATTACATAGTCAACACTAAGTTTATTATTACTTTATTTTTAGTTTTGTAGAAAATATTATATTGCATTGACATATGATGATGTTGATGTTGCAGACAGGATGGACGTTACAATATTTTCATTATTGGTCTATAGAATGCACATTGCTTCTCTTGATGTAATAACTTGCATGTGAAAGCTAATAATAGTTCAAGGTGGAGCACCTAAACTTTCAAACCGTCCTTACCCCCACATTGGTCAAAATTGGTGACTCCTTTGTTCCTAAAAGCACTTGGAAAGTTTGGAAGAGTGTTGAGCTTGTTCTTCATTGTAAGGGGGGGGGACTTCAAATTTGGTATCTCGATGAATGGATATTCCCTATGGAAGTTATCTGTCATGTTTGATGAGGCCAAACCATTTTTTGAAAATCCTTGGTTTTTAGTTCTACATGTTTATAATGGCAAAGGAAACCTTTTCTTCACGGTAAGGGGAAAAGTTTTGGATTTGGTATCTTGGTGAATGAATAGTCCCCATGGAAGTTGTATGCGATTCTAGATGAGGCCAAACCCCCCTTTAGAAAATCTTTGGTTTTCAACTTTGTGTATTTTATGGCAAAGACATCAAGTCTCTCTAAGATATTTTCTCTGTCAAAACTAAGGATTGGATCCCATGGACTCAAATAATTACATCCTTCCTACTTGCTTTCTTCTTTTCATCTTCTTGACTCCACAAGGCATTGATCTATTTATTCTAGTTATTTAATTATTCACATAAAAGCAAAACCACTTATTTATCTAAAAAATTGTGCATCTTAGGCACATTCTAGGCATATAGTGCATCTTATAAATTGTGCATCTTAGGCATTCTAGGCATATAGTGCATCTTAGGTCCTATCTTTTCAATTTTCTGTTAAATTATAGTAAACTTGATGCAAATTCATCCTTACCACAGAAATAGAGAGAAACCATACATTTTTCTTGATTTCAATGCATTGGAAAATTCTAATAACATTAAAAATCACCATTTAATTTAGCATAGATAGCATCGAAACAATTATATGAGCTTGCTGTAATTTCTGTTTTCGCACTTCAGTTGATCAGTTTTCTGCATACAAATGTGCATTGGAATTCATGCTGATAATTAGACTAGTTTTTGGCATTTTGCATCATTTTCTTTGTAAAATTCCAGCGTTTAGGACAGATTTAGCTTGTTTTTTTAATTAATTTCACATTTATTCTAAAACAGCAAGCATTTACTTTGATTTTAAGTGTCACTGCAAATTCTTGAATGAATTTGTAGTTAGTACCATTTAGGGATACCCTCGTTGAAGTTAGCAAGCACTGACTTCAAAGTGCAGTACGTGAGGTGACAGTGCTTATTTCCTAGTGTTTTCAATCTCCCTTCAACTTTTGCAAGGCATTAATTTTTGGGTGATAACAGTTTGGCTATGTTGTGGAGGAGCTAGCTAGACTTTCTGATCTGTAGTACAGCTACACATACTGAGGTGAGCAGCTGACATTTGCATTATTATATCAGACATGCTACTCCACTAGGTAGGAACCAACCGCATGTATTAAGGTAGAGATTTTGGCAAGGAATCTTTCCTTCTATTTTTTAAACTACAATTCATGTTATGTCTTTAGTTTTCTTTTCACAATTTTTTTTGTTAAACTTATTTGGTTGATGTCTTTCCTAATTTTTCCATGGCATAAGCACCTCTTGATTTCACTGCCAATCTAGGGAATCCAAATGCCCTTCTTGGGAAGTTTCGTAAATTTATTCCATGCTTTGAAGGGGATGGGACAGTTATCGTTAGAAAGTACTTAAAGTTTTCTATTTTCCCTGAAGATTTTGAGGTTGAGCATGAAGACATTATCCTGAAATTGTTTGTCCAAAGCTTGCATGGGGATGCATGGGAATGGTTTAGAGATCAACCCACTATGAGTATATTTTCTTTCACTACCTTTATGCATGCTGTTAGATCCAAATGGGGCAATGAAGAATATAGTTCTTTGATGGAAGATTCCAGTAACATTATTAAAAATGAATCTGAGATACTTTGAGTTTAATAATAGGTTTGCTAAAGCCTATGCAAGAACTGGTGCCATATTCATAGAAGAAGAGGTTTATGCCTTAGATTTGTATTTTAATGCTTTTGATTATGATTTTGGTTTCATTTTGAGAAAAGTATGCAAGACAATCCCCGAGACATTGCACAAGGAAAGTTTAGAAAACACTTATATTTTTGCTGAGAGCTTAGAAATTTTTTGTAATGTCATGTTCAAGTTGACAGTTTTTGTGAAGATGTTTTGCAAGTACACGGGATTCTCAGTGCATAGAATAGGAACCATGTAGTGAAGTTTTTGATGTTGAGGAGAACCATTTAGAGAAAGAGTATGATGATAGAGCAACCTTGTATTTTGATCTTGTAGAAGAAATGGTACGTGATGATGTTTCTAGTATGCCTTCTTCCACCCCTTTGTTTAGTAAGCGTAACAAGGAAACAAAAGACATAGTTGACAGTGTTGTTGAGGACCTTGTGTAGAAGGAAGATATGCTTCTTTCTTCAAACAGTATATGTGATTCAGATCTAGAAGATTTCAATGGAATTGTTGAGCTTAGTGAAGATGCTATATTTATGTCAGATTCCATTGAAAGAGTAGTAGGGAAGAAAGAAGACGCAAATGCGACAAGTTAAAGTGGAGGACTTGGATCAACAGGATTGCTTTGTTTCTATGATGTTGGCGACTTAAGTAGAACAAAATGCAGAGATCTATGAAAAACCATCTTACGATTGTGATAAGGATTATGAAAAGCTTTACACACCTAGTGTTTTTTTTATCATTGGTGGCATCTTGGGGATTCTAATTCGACACTAATTATTGTTAGATTTTGTACAATTCTAGCAGTATAATTAATTTAGATAATAAAACAGGATAACTAAAAGAATAACCAAGCACAGAAACAATAGATACAAAGTTTTATCTTGTGAAACCCAACAGGGAGAAAACCCAACAACCTTCGTATAGAGATAAATAGTTCAAAGATCAGTGTACATCCAAATATCAATAAAGAGAGAGAGAAAGCGATACTTCTCCAAGTGTAGTAGCCCCAAGAAACCCTTCTCCAGCTGCAGTAGCGAACCTTTCTCTCTCTTAGATCGAACTTGCTTTAATTGAGTGAGTGAACAAATGAGAGGTGCGACCTCTCTATTTGTACTAGTCCAAAAAACAATTTTTTCCTTAACTGGGCCAACTTGTCTAATTGACTGGGCCGAGTTGTCTTGGGGGAATACAAAATTACATTTAATAAATGTTTTCTTTGGGTAATTCCAACCCAAGGTTTACATTGATTCTTTCAAGGCCTTAATATGATCAAATACATCAATATCTTCTCTCGAAGGAGGTACAACAATAATATGATAAAGTATATTAAGAATAACTTCCGAAGTTACACTATTTCTAACACTCCCTCTTAACAAGGAAGGTATTCTTCGGACACGGTCATCATCAACATCACTGGACACGATCATCTGGATTTCAACTATAGATCACATCTGTCTCGAACATCTCTATACATACAGAAGGTCTTCAACACAGTCTTAGTTCGTCGAGAAGTGTCATCATGCATCTACTCCACTCAGTCCATCGGTGGATCTATACATCAGCTCAACAACTCTGCATAGTCCATCGAAGAGTCCATCATGCATCAGCTCATCCCAGTCCATCGGGGAACATGCACCAACTCAACCAGTCCATCGGTGAGTCCATATACCAGTTCAACAACTTTGCACAGTCCATCGGAGAGTCCATCATGCATCAGCTCAACCTAGTCCATCGGGGAACATGCACCAACTCAACTAGTCCATTGGTGAGTCCATATAAGAGTACCAGTGTGCGCCAGCCTCTCCATCCCATCTCAAGATGTCTGAGAGATCTCCTGACTCTTTTCAAAGTGATTGGGAGAATGCACTAAATCTCTCCATGAGAGATCTCCTCACTCCTTTTGGAGTGATCGGGAGTGTGCATTGGCCTCTCCATCCTTTTCAGGATGTCTGAGAGACCTCCTCACTCCATCTCGGAGTAATCGGGAGAATGCAGTGGCCTCTCCATCCTATCTCAGGATGTCTGAGAGATCTCCTCACTCCATCTTAGGCTGATCGAGAGAATGCAGTGGCCTCTCCATCCTATCTCAAGATGTTTGAGAGATCTCCTCACTCCATCTTGGAGTGATCGGGAGAATGCAGTGGCCTCTCCATCCTATCTCAGGATGTCTGAGAGATCTCCTCACTCCTTTCGGAGTGATCAAGAGAATGCTTGGTCTCTATATCATCGTCCTTCCCTCTTAGCAAGGGATATAATCATGGAACCAATCTCCCCACCTCCATCACAGAGTGTCAGGGAGTAAAGTCATCCTTCCCTCCTACTGAGGGAGTCAATCATGGGACCAATCTCCTCACTCCCTCTCGGAGTGATCGGGAGAAGATACCTGCACACATATCAGCTGACAAAGTCATCAAGTATATCGGGGCAGACATTTCTGTCTTGCCCTATTCTAGTCATGAAACGCAAATAAATGAAATAATAACAAATCACATGACTGAATTTATGCACCTGCATGGGAGAGTATCAAGAAATTAGTCTCCCCACCCCATCACAAGGTGTCTACGAGAACTCACATTCTTTCTTCGAGTGTTCGGGAGAAAATATAGTACTGCCATCAGACTACTCACACTTAGCTGAGTCACATGGCTAATAATTGTCCGATATTACAATCATGCTCATCACATCTCCCTCTGTGCTGGAGCGTCCTGCTCCCTTTGCATCTGAGCATCTTGCTCCCTCTCTAGAGTTATCCACAGGTAGGTCCATCAGCCAATCACTTTGGGTGCCAATCTGAGCACCAGCTTTCACAGGGCACAGTTCCTTACTAAAATGTAAGTATCCATCCTGGTGACGACCAGGAACATCAAGGTTCTCTCAACTGTTTATCTGAATCAACCAGCAACGCCATTAGTGTAGCCATGTACTCTCAGTCATCATGCTGGATCTGCTCAGGATCTCAACTGTGTTCTTCCTTAACTTAGGAAGATCTCATCAGGTTTCTACCACACCATCAATAGGCCAAGGTCCTCATCTCAAGGGCTAATTCCCTCAACTTTCGTCCTTCAGGACTAACATACTCTAATCCTTTTGTCATGACTCTAACTAGAAACCAATTGCCTTTCATAATCATTAAAGAACTGAACCTTTGTAGTAGAGAGAGAGAGAGACATCTGTTGGAGCCTTCTTCTCCCAAACACCAATCTCTATATGAGATCCTCTGGGCGTGTGGGTCATGTATCAAATTCAGCTGGATGTATTAGGTCCTCGTCTGTTTCTTGCAGCATAGTCATGACTTTCATCTAATTGCTTTGTTTAGGAGTCATCCTTCTAGGTTGAGAGTCATGCTCCTAGAAGCTTCCTGCTTTTGATTAATCTGAACATCAATGGGATTCATGTGTCCATCACTTGTTCATCAGAACAAGTCTCATCATCCTTCTCTTGTAGGCCATATCATATGGTCTTTTCCCTACAAGTCAAATCTCGTCAGATGGTTAGCAACAATGCATAATCAAATTTAACCAATTTATATTTCAATGTAATGGAAAATAATTTACATAGGTATGTAGGCATCTTAGCTAATGCTTCAGCACAACAATCATAAACATGTATCCCAAACACATATCGTAACTATCTAGATGTCTGCTATCTCCAGTAGAACATGCCATCAAGAGTGTGCACTACTCTAAGCATGTAAGGAGATATCATTTAGACTAGCTCCATTAGGTGTTGTGCAGCTCATATGCATAACAAGTACAACAAGTGCCTATGGTACATCAATAAGTGAACTATATCAAATGCTCAACAAACTTCCTAATAGATCTGCATACAATTTGTTATGAAAACACATAAAACAAAATAGATCTATGTGAGCAATAAATCTAAATTCTTATCTTTTATTGTTTTGTGAGTGGGCTCCCATTGCCTCCTTGTGGGAATCATGAGAGTCCTCTGTTCTTCATTTTTCTTGCTGGGAGTCCATCGCAGTCTGGATCTTCATTTCATCACCTCAACATGGGGAGCACTAGAAGAAGAACTTTGTACGATCATCATTCCTTGATTTCTTGTGAGAATTATCTTCATCAATATATGCAGTTGAGGCTTCATGCTTCCTTTTGTTTGAACTTCGACAATATCTGGCATAGTGGCCATACTTCTTGCATTTGAAACATTGAATATGAGAGTGATCTTTCTTCTTCTTTTGATTTGGTGGCAGGATTGATCCTCTATCTTTGTTCTTATTGCTATGAAACTTTCTTCCTTTTCCTTTTCCTTTCTTGGCATAAGATGTAAAAGCTTGCTTTTCTTTGGATTGAGTGCCATGTAGTTTATTCCGAGCAGCAATTCTTGTTTCTTTGTGGATGCAATCTGCCCATAATCGATAAAATTTGGGCAACTTGGTTCATCCACTTAGAATTTGAATAAATGATTCCCAAGAGGGAGGAAGACCATTAAGAGTTGTGTTATAACAAGTTCTCTATCTTCAAGGGATTCTCCACCAGTGCTTAGTTTGCCCCTGAGTTCAGAGATCCTCATGAAGTAAGAAGCAATTGATTCGGACTCTGACATCTTGAAATTTGATAGTTGATTCCTCAATGCAAGAGTACGATTGATGCTACTATGTTCAAATAACGTCTTCCGGGTTTTGAACATCTTTCGGGCTGTCTTCTTTTGAGATATCTGAGGAACCAAATGATCTTTTATTGAATCCACCAAGATTCATATTGCTTTGGCATCATTCATTCTCCCTTGAGTCTTGTCATCTTCCGCTTCTGGTTCTGGAACCTTCTCATTGACGAACTTCAAGAGATCATTTTCTTCTAAGATAAGAAGAACTCTAGAATTCCAAGAGCTGAAGTTGGAAGCCCCAACAAGTCCATCTTCAACCTTCATTCCAATCATCTTGACTAAAGTGCTGGACTAGAAACCCTAGCAGGAGCTAGGTCAAAATTGAAGTTGGTACTTTTGCAAAACTGATTCCATAGAAAGATGCGCCCTATCAAGGCGAGTTGAGAAAACCTCCTCTTCTCCCAGATCTGTGGACATAACAGCTCAAAATTGGAAACCCTAGTTTCCTGATTCCAGGAGAGAATAGGTCCAAAAAATGAAAATTTCCGGATCTGAAATTTGCTTCCACAGATAGTTGCACTCTAGCAAGGCGAGTTGAGAAGAGGTAAAATCGAGCCAAATCTGTGGACAGAAGAGCCAAAAATTGGAAACCCTAATTTCTGTAGTTGTTGCAGTTTTTGTAGAATTAGGCCAAATTTTGAAAATTCTCAGAACTGGAATTTTCCTTCACAGACAGATGCGCCTTCCCTAGGGAAAAATTCCCAATGCTCTTTTCAAGCCAAACTGAGGTGGGAAGGCTTCAGAATAAGAAACCCTAGTTTTCAGCAATGGCTTCTTTTCGCAGTACTCTGATACCATGTTAGATTTTGTACAATTCTAGCAGTATAATTAATTGCAGATAATAAAACAGGATCACTAAAAGAATAACCAAGCACAGAAACAATAGATAGTTTTATTTTGGGAAACCCAACAGGGAGAAAACCCAGCAACCTTCGTATAAGAGCAAACTTGCTTGAATTGAGTGAGTGAACAAATGAGAGGTGCGACCTCTCTATTTATACTAGTCCAAAAGACGACTTTCCTTAATTGGACCAACTTGTCTTGGGGGAATACAAAATTACATTTAATAAATGTTTTCTTTGGGTAATTCCAACCCAAGGTTAACATTGATTCTTTCAAGGCCTTTACATGATCAAATACATCAATATCTTCTCCCGAATGAGGTACAACAATAATGTAATAACGTACATTAAAAATAACTTCCGAAGTTACACTATTTCCAACAATTATGATGAAGAGGAACCAAGTTTCCATCTTCATTTGTTGACTCTTCCTAGCGTAAATGGCAGATTAAGAGAGGAGGTGCAATGGATTGATCATGAGGATTGTAATCAGCATGAGACTTCCTTCCCCATTATATAGATGAGTTGGTTTGATATGAAAACCCTATTGAGATATTATTGTTGCTAGAAGAACATCTTTTGGTTCAAACAGAGGGTGATCTTCCTCACAATACTGTAATTATCTTGCAGCCCACTTTAGCTCTTCAGTGTGATTCTCAACGTGATCATTGCTTGGATATTAGATTATATCATGATCCACTTGAAATAAGATGCAAGAGGTATTTCAAGAGGCAGTGCAGAACAATTTTAGATTTTCTAATTTCTTTTCCTTCACTAGTGAACATTAATGTATCGAGTTTTAGCCAACAGATTTACTTGGTTGTTTGACGATCAAGCATGTGAAGACTTCTTTCCATATCAGTAGGTTTCATGACTGGTTTCATTGGTGATATGACTGTGTTGATCATGCACGTACGATCAATCACTTATGCGCATGGTTGTATTGGTTGTTCAAATATGTTGATCATTGCAGATCTGATGTATTTCCATGATATATGATGTAAAAAAAAGATACAAAGATCTAAATTTTTTAGTAGGTTAACAAGTTCAATTGTTCCCTTTTTGAACTACTGGGAAGGTTGAGTCATGTTTTTGTGGTTTCCTTTCCATTAGGTCAAAGTTCAATTTTGCTTATGAACCTTTTTGGTTAATTTCTAAATGTCGACTTTTTCATATTTTGTCAAGTTTAAGATTTGGGAGGTGGTTTTAGGTCATTAGGGTTTTATATTTATGGATGGTGGTACTTCCAAGTTATTGAGTCATGTCTTTGCTTTATGTTGAGTCAAAAAATAAAGTCATCACAAGAAAGTCTCGAGTCCTATTCTAATATATTTCCTTTGAGTTATTTGACCTTGAAGTAGCTACGTTTGGGATCCTAGAGTTTATCTTGTATCCCTATGTTTTTTTGATCATGTTTCCAAGTTTGAGTCAAAAGAGTTTAGTCAAGTTTGAATTTTTGTACTTTGGAGTTCTACAATATATGTTACCTTTTGTTTGTCCTACATGAATGTGCTTCATGCTGGATGGAAGGGTTTTTCATCACTTTCCTCCTAGTGGATTCACCCCATCAACTACAATACACCTTGTTGTAGGGGTTGATTTAAAAGTTGAGTACAATGGTGTCCACAAGCCTTATTGGCAGGCTAACTTGCTTTTGATAGAGCTTTTCCTTATTGAGTTATGACTACGTGATTCCTTTCATTGTTCAACTTCAAATCAATCGTTCCCTTTGTTAAGTTCGTACTCGTACCTTGGAGCCCATTAGCATGAATGAAAAAGAGCCCAAAGAGTTATTGTTGTTAGCAAATAAATTCTTTTGCACAGTGAACCAAATAAAGCAATGTTATGCTATTGTACCAAAGAAAACTGGAGCATGTGATGAGACTATAGCTGCACCAAGGATGAGAAGATCATTGTAGAAATAAAGAACATTTTAGGTGAATACATGACATAGCATGCAATGGTTTGACAAATCGATTACCATCAAAGGAGAAGATTGCTCACGAGATAGATTTGATTACAAGCATGACAACCAAATGCATAGATGAATACAATGACATAGCATGCAAAGATTTGCCAAATAGATTACCATGATGAGGAAGATCACTCATGGGAGACTTGATTTCAAGCATGACATTACCAAATCAAGTAATGCATAGATGAACCCAATGAAAAGCACAAAGTTGAATTAACAAGTATATGAGTTATTGTTAAAGGGCTTGATCAAAGGGAGTGATCTCATGCACAACACTTGCATTGATAACGCCAAAGAAGGATGGATAGTAAAGGATGTGTACAAGATCCAAAGTGTCAAACAAGATCATGATCATGTACAAGATTCCATTGCAAGGAATGGATGATTTGATGGATAGTTTGAATGGCGCAAGAGACTGCACCAAGATAGATTTGAAGAACAAATATCACCAAATCAATATAAGAGATGGCAATGAGTTGAAGACTACATTCAAGATCAAGGATTGTTTGTATGAGTGGTTAGTTTGGATTGACCAATGTGTCCAACAGGAGTTTGATGATAGATTCATTGCAACCATACACGTGTATGTTTGTAGTAGCTTGTTTGATTACATTCTAATTTTAGCAAGAGCAAAGAGGAGTGCCTAGATCATTGAAGTATGGTGTTTATAGCACTAAGAAAGGACCAATTGTGCATCAACTTGAAGAAGTGTGTGTTCTTCAAGGAAGAGTTGATATACCTTGAGTTTATGCTTTCTAAGAATGGATTGTGCATGGATTCAAAGAAAGTGAACCATTACAAGATTGGCCCATGCCTTGCATTTTCACGTAGGTGGGAAATATTTATGGTGTAGCAAATTTTTACATGAAGTTCATTACAGGATCCAATGAGATATGAACATCGTTGATATAATGTATTTAAATGCATGGATTCCAATGGAACGCATTGGTGCAATGGAGTTTTGAGTCACTAAAAGAGAATATTACATTGGAACTTGTATTGGGGTTACTCGATTTTTGACAATATATTTCAAGTTCATTGTAATGCAAATGTGATAGTGTTTAGCATGGTGTTGAGTTAGGAAGGAAGATCGGTAAAATTCGTCAATGATAAGTTACATAAAGTGTGGCATTTCAAATTGGGCATAGCATTATGATTATTATTTAATTGAACTTTTGTTGCAATAAATCCTTCCTCCAGAGAGGTGAACAAACAACCCAATCTTGTGATATTGGCCATTGGTGTGTAATCTAGTTACCTGACTTCACTTCCAATTGGGGAGCGCATTATTATTAAAATTTAATTTGAATTTGATGAATATTGAATTTGGGTTGGGATTGGGGTTTCGCAGTGCATCATTATTCAATACCTTGAACTAATGGCAGACTTCGTGCCACTCTTTTCTTCTTGAGCACTGCAAGGAAATGGATGGATGATTGTTAATAATAACCAAAAACAACAACATTCATTCAAGGCTTTTGAAGAAGAAAAATCTTCCTCATAATGTAATATAATATGAGAGTTACGGAAAATTCAATATCTAGGGTTATTTAGAGCATAATTATGTTATGAGAGAGCAAAGTAGAATAAACAATAATGTTATATGGTAGTATGACAAGGAATATGAGAGAGAGAGATAAAAAACATAATTAGTATTATTAGTATGGCAAGAAAAGGTTGAAGATGTAAACCTTGAAAATAATTAATTTGTTAACTAAAACGTGACGTTGTGAGATTTGGTAGTGCATTATTATTCAGTTCGATGAATGCTCCAGCTCCTTGCTCATGTACCTTGAATGAATACTCATGCTCCTTGATGTTGTACCTTGAATGAATTCTCAGGTTTCTTGATCCTCCTCTCTTATTGAGAGTCGCATGCATATGGATGGATGATAATCAGTAATAACCAACAACAACGATATTCATTATTGGCCTCTATACCCATGCAGCCATCTAGAATGAAAAGCAATTGTGTTGTGTTGTTGTGGCATAAGTGGGTTAGGTGAGAAACTAAAACCAGAGAGAGAGAGCATTCAGTTAAACAAACAAATGGTCATGCTTTTGCACATCATCAAGCAACACAAAATGACTTATCTTGAAATAGAAAAAAATATACAACCTTTGGCAGGAACAACTAGAGCCAAAAAAACAATGAAGTATCAACTATTATATTAATGTACAACAAAGTCAAACGTAAATATGGAATTGTCTTAGTTGAGCTCCCAAAAACATAAAAACATGAGAGACTAACATAAAAATGGAGAAAAAAAATGATAGGGTACAAAATATGTAATCTCCACATTTCCTCTTAGGGCATGACATATCCAAAATGGAAGCTCTTTGGAAAGAGCTTCAATAAGTCCACGCACAAATGGTTGCACTTGATGATAAGGACAAAAGTCGTATAGAATGTCTACTAAAGGAGCAAAGGATATTCAATTTAAATTTAAAAATTGGTGGGAAAGAGTTCTCGAGGATGGTTACAATAGAAGCAGTTGAAGTAGAGGGTTGAGGGAGAAATGAACTCCAAGAAAAACTTGGTTGGGCAAAAGCTATGGCTGAGGATGGTATAGATCCCATGACAGAGATGTTGGAGAAGTGGAAGATTATAATTACCGTGAATATTTAATTACTAGCTAGCTTTTAATATTAAATAAAATGGTTGACATGATAAAAGTTAATCGTCCCCATTTTGGATTGACCTATATAAGGTAGGCTCTTACTATTTAAAGAGGGAGGCTTTGGAGCTAATAGAAGTTTCAATTTTGCACTCTTTATTCTATTTATATATCAACTTGGTATCACAGCGAGCGTTTGCAGGTGCAAAAAGTGATTCTCTCCCTTCTCCATTAGACCTCAAGTGCTTGGCAAGGATCCGTTCCCTTTTTCTACAGGCTTCCCTAGCCTAATAGGGATCCTCTCCCTCTCTATTTAGGAACAACTATTTCCTACTATAGTAGTTTAGATTTGGTAATTGGGAGTGTGCCCTCCCACCCAGATCTAAGATCGGCTCCTCCCAAGCACTCCAATCACCTGGAGGTCTCCCTTGCAGAAGCATAGTTACAATTTTTCCAACAGCAACAACAAATTATTTAGCATTAGAATCAACTTCTTCAAGAGCACACCTAAGTAATACTTGATTTTGCTATAGAACTACAAGATCTGAACCTCAACAAGACCATGTCTCAACCAACCTTTGGATTGTGTTGGGACCCCAAATTGACCTTGCCCCATTTTTCTAGTGCTTTTCATGGCAACCAGGTCGAGGCTTGGATACAAGCATTATCTTCATATATCTAGCATTAGACCAGACTACTAGAAAGAGATAGAGTCACCTTGGTAGCCTTCCATCTACAAGGATTAGCTGCCTAGCAGTGGGATCAAGCAAAGCATATGAGTGGCATTGAAGAATCCCTTTGTGTAGAACTCAATGAGAGGGTTAGTCCATTCTCTATTGCTATCCATACTTTGGACCAATTCTACATTGCAATTCGAGAGTATTTCTATCCAACAAGCTATATCGAGAGCATCTAGCCACGTAGGCTTCACTGATGTCAACTTTCCACTTCAACAACTTAGCAATACATTGAAATCTTTAGCAAACTTTGAATGTAGATCTCCATTTCAAATCTAGAATAGGTACTAATAATTAAATTTAATTTTGGTTTACTTCCTGCTATCCATCATGAAGTTGTTTTATTGCATAGATATCATCTTTCATTGGCTTTTCAACATGCTCTGGCTATTGAAAAGAAGCTAGAAAAACATCCAATACCCTTTTTTTCTTCATCTCGGTTCCCCCCTTCACAACAGAGATCTCCCCTGGGTAGGCCTTCTCTTATGGTTTCCACACCCCCTCCCCTCACTAGTCAATATTGCACACTCCATAAGTCATCCTCTCATAGCACAATAGTGTTGTGCTTTACAACCTCCCTGCTCTACAAGACCTTATTCTTTGATGCTGACACCCAACTTGCCCCTCCAAATGTTGTCATTGTTGTGGATAACCCTACTACATTTGATCCAAACCTCGTTCTAATGACATGCCTAGCCTCTCCCAGCTGTCCCATCTTCTTTACTCAAAACTGCCATATTAAAGATAATCTTGCTAAGCTCATCATGGACAATGGTAACCAATAAACTCTTAGTCTCTATGACCCTTGTCAATTCCTCTACTTTGTTGGTAACTTCCCACCCTAATCCATACCATCTTGAGTGGGTGAATGAGGGGTGTGCTCAGTCCTTGTTTGTGACCCAACAATGTAATATCACCTTTGCCATTGGCCCTCATTTTTTGACACAGTGTTGTGTGTTGCGAGATCGCACTGACTTATTGCTAGGGATAGTTTACCATCATGAGTGCTCTGCCGCATATGCTTCTTGCCCCAAAACATACACCCCCAGTAAGGATGGTCGACACTTTCGCTTCCATTCATCTTCTACTTTCTCTCTGTTGTCCGCCAATATGCACACCAGCAGCGGAAATCTTTCGAAAGCTGTCTCTTCACTACAAGTGAGAGAGGTGTGGCCTTGGGGGCAAGCAATGAGCTAGCTACTGTCACCTGAATCCCAGCTCCTCCGTTTAGGCAAACTCCTAACGAAGCCAAGGGGGGTAGTCCCTAAAAGAGAGTTTTACTAAGGCTCTTGTTTTTATAGTGTTTTCTTATGTAGTGATGCGGATGGGTGTTGTTTAGGAGTTTTTTGTGAAATGAGAGACGATATAAAGCTTGAAAATAAAACACAAGATAAGATGCAATCCACGTTGCGAAACAGTATGCAAAGACTTGATATAATTAAGAAGCATCCACAGATAAAAATTAAATGACAAAAGGACCAGTGCCTTATCCAATGGGTAATGGAGTAAAAAATAACAAATGTAGTGCTGGGAGATGCTGAAAAGTAGTCTTGATAGTAACTGTTCGTGAGATCGTTGTGCAAATTATCTTGGTAAATTTCAAAGTTTTAGTTGTCTTGATTATTATGGCTAAGACCAAAGGTATCAAAAGATGGTAGAACCCTACCCAAGAAAGATACTGGCAACCCTAAGTGACCTGTCGGAAGCACCCAGATTCGATAAGGATTGGTGTCCAATGTTTAAACCGCCCCTGAGTCTGACAGTGGGAATCCGGCGTCACCTCTCGTGGGAAGAACAGTATTTTGCCTTGGTTGAGGTTTTGGGTAAAAATTTTAATTAAGTTTATCGATCGTAATTACCAAGTCTTACACCTTTCTGAGTACTAGCCCAACCATTTCCGGTTGGCAGAGCATACGGGTGTAGGACAAACCAAGATAAATTAATTAGGGGTGTGTGAGTGGAAAATTTTATTATTAAAAGAACCTTGTTCAACTCTCCGACAGAGAGCGCTCTTGACTCGGTCTTATGACCACAGTTCAAGAGACTTGCTAAAATTAAAATGCCTAATGCAGGGATGATGCAAGACTAAAATGCCCTCCGATAGAGGGTGCTCTTGACTTGGATTTGGCCAAGTTCAAGAGACTTTGGTTTATTTTAAGAAAACAAATAAAAGCAACAGCAGTATATTTTCACTTGAAACAAATTTAAACCACAGTGTTGATCAACAAGATGAAAATACTACTAGCAATAGAGCTTGCAAGATAAACAAATCTAGTGTTCTACCACACAAACTTTAATCTACTAGGTGGGATTGATCTCCGAACAAGATCAACCACTACAAGCCACCAATCCTGGAAACCTTCCAGCTAGCTGGATGTCCACAAGAAGTTGATGGGGGAGCGAGAAGCTACCACAAAACTATGTGGCCTTTGGGATACGATCCCAAAGTTAGCTATTCTCTGGTCAAGGATTGGAAGAGAAACAAGATAATAATAAACAAAGATAACTCTAAACTACCCAAGAATCTCTTTCAGGTTCAAGACCCTACTCGGGAAAGCATGGGGGTAAGTAGAATATGGAAGATAAATAACCGAATTACTTAGCGAAATAGAAACTAATCTAAGAGCATGGAAACATAAACTAAGTCAAACCACACCACAAGACCCAACACTCTTCCCCAAATGGGGAAGAAGAACCAAAGGTGGAGGACCCCTCCACTTGAAAACTTTTTATTAAACTGTTACAGATGCCTTGGGTTTAAAACCTTGCAAGGTCTTTTGAGAATGGAAATACTTGAAAAATATTGAAGAAGAAGCAAGTTTTACTTGCTATTACAAAAGGATAAGTATCTCAAAGTTAAGTCATCCTCATGGATCCTTCACTTTGTTTTGCGTTGATTCTTCGTTTCAAGATCTTTATCAAATATATCTCTTCCTCAAATGATCTACACAAGTCCCAAAAATCTAAGCAAGGCACCCGTTAACTGTTAGCAAAATACAAAGCCAAAACTTGCAACTATTTAAGTCTAAACTTGGAATTTCAACTCTAAAATGTGGAATGCATAAAAATTTATCATAAAATGTTAACTATGGTAAAACGGACCAGCGAACAAAAGTTGCTCTAAATATGCTAGAAATGAGATCTAAGACTTAAAATTTTGAAATATTTTTATGCAAAATATTCTATCTTTCGAAATGAAACTATAAAACTAGGAAAGATGACTCAAAATGCAAGCCTAAACTCAATAAGATGGGATCCACAATGAGATTTAAACTTATAAAATGAAATGCAAGTAAGACTAACTATGCAAATGCAAGTATGATGATCTAACAAATGCCTAAAGACTAACACTAAAATCTAACAAGCTTATGCAAAAAGACAAATGCTAACGTTTTAATAATTTTTGTGTTTATAGTGGATTTTAGGGCCACTCAAGGATGGACGAAAGGAGGGATCCTAAAGCAAGAAGTGAGAGGTAGGAAGGCTACAAAATGAAGTGGACGAGAGCAAGGGAAGGAGAGTAAGACAAGAGGAAAGAAGGGCTTTAAGGAGGAGGACGAATGAGGAGAAGGGATGAGAGCAAGAGAGTGGGGCTAAAGGGGGTTGGATGAAACTAGGGCAAGGAGGAATAGGCTTAGCAAATCAAATGGGAAAAGGAGATCAAGGAGCAAAAGACAAGGCTTGAAGAGAGAGCCTTTAATGACAAGGTTTTAAGAATAGAATTTTTGGTTGATGAGAAACCTGAGAAGAGCTCTTCCTAGCCTTCTTAAGATAAAAAGATCTTGAGATTATTGTAGATCCTGCAACCACAAAGTATTAGGCCAAAACTTGAAGATGAACAAGGGTTTGATGCAACCGAGCTCTTACCCCTCTTCACTTTAGGCAACACCTAATCACAAACCCAAATACTCAACCAACAAGTGAGATCAACAATGCTAGAATGCTAGAAATATCAAGATTAAATCAACAATTTGTATAACCAACTACTCATGTCCATTTAGATCTTGATAAACTATGCATAAATAACCAACTTAAATTATAAATGGTTACTCTATTGTACTAAAAATAGTCCTCACAAGCTAGCCATTGATCAAATACCATGCATAATCAAGAGATGGGTTTAGAGAAGATGTCACCTCAACAAGAGATGAATTCACACCAAAGATTGAAAGCTCATGGACCTCCAAAGTCGAAATCTTTATTGAAAATATTAAGCCAAAAGCATGTTACAAATTTTTGCAGAGTAATCTTGCATCAAAGTCTCCATGAGATACAACCCGAATGGGCCTCTCTTTATACTAAAACTAAACACCTAAACCCTAATTCGAATTGGTGGTGAGCAATGAAGTCGAATTCCAATCATGCAAGGCTTGGAGCAAGAGACATGGCCAAAGTCGAGTTGGTGTTTGGTGAGATTGGCATTATGTGGCAAACTCGACTTGAGGTGGGTGGGAGGTGAGAGCATTAACCAATGGATGAAATACATCAAGGCAAAGGCGAGTTAAGGTAGAGGAGGCGTGATCCATGTGGAGGGGCGAGTTGAGGTGTGATGAAGACATGTGGAGGGTATTGGGTGCTAGCTCGAATCTAATGGAAGCCAAGGCCACACGTGATTGCATGGGAAGCATCACAAACCAACCAACAAACTCCAACAAGGTTCAAACTCGAGTTTAATGGGGATTGACGTGAGGATTTTAGGAGATGCGAGTGGGTTGAGGCATGAACACGTGGTAGATGGGTAGATAGAACTCGAGCCATGCAAAGAGCCAAGCTATGATTGATTGCTAGTTTAGAGGAGGCGCCCACCATTGGCTTTTAATGCCATCCAACAACCCATTCAATCAATGCCACATCATAAACTCGATTTTTGCATGGAAGAGGGCGAATTAGCTTGAGGAGATTCTTTGCTGGTGACTGGATGGGTGACTGGATGGGCTTGGAGTTGATTGGAATCTTCCTAAATGCTCATTGCCATGTCATTTAGCCCTTTATTTTAATCAAATTGATTAATTTTGGAGAGATTTGGATTATCTCCAAAATAATCAATTTTATTATTTTAATTAATAATTTCTCTGTAAATGACTTTTTAGAGAAAATATTAATTACGGGGCGGAATTGACATCCGAAAGTTGGGTTTAGCTGCTCCATGGGTCATGTGTGATTTTTGGCTTATGAAACGAGCCATCAAACACTGAAATCGGACCCCGGATGACTGACATATTACAGACTCAAATTTCTCTATTTAAACTATAGAGAAATTTAATTAAAATTTAAAAATAATTAAAAAATTAAAAACCCCAATTTCGACGCGTCCGGTAAAATTTTTTCGAAATTTTTTCTGTGGGTCCTAGAGACCTAGGACATGACCAGAACCTATTCTAATAGTGTCTAGTAGGTTTATACATTATAGTTGGACCCTAATAACCCCCCATGGCCAAATTTCCAAAATCGGGCATTCCAGCTTTGGAGGAAGCGGGAGAAAAACCAAGAGATTATATTTCGCCTGAAGCAAAGTATAATCTAACAGTGAAAAAACTCCCTGGAATACCTTAGTTGTTTAATCCAGTCATGGGAAACCGAGCCACTCAGACCCTACTAGCACACTTTGATACAAATCCCCATGGGGCCATGGTCATGTCGACTCAAAAACAAAATTGGCTAGCCAAAACTGGCTAGACCCAAATATAATGAAACCCAGATACTCTGGAAGTGAACACTGATGTGTTCCAACACTGGCGGTTCAATAAGGTTTCAACTATTGTACAAATCAGTTGATAACACTCTCCATAAACTATATTTGGTAATGATGTTGTATGTCACGTTGCCCTTCATAAATGTTTACATATATGTATTATCTAGGAAGCTAAGCCTAATCAACTCGCTTCCACGCTGCCTCATCCCCACATCATTGAACCCCTCTTTTACTATCAATATGTTATTACTAAACCTACCACTTTGCCACTCCCATGACATATCGAGCATACCATTAACCTTATGCCTGACAACCCCCTTTCCAGTACCCCAACCTATCATCTTACCCCTACCGAAACAATTGAGATTGACAAACAAATCTAGGCACTATTGCAAGCTTCTTTTAGTTTACCTTTTGTTGGTGTCATTACTATCTCAACCACAGTAATTGTACCTTCCATGCCAAGCCTCTTGTGTGCCTTCTCAAGGGAAAGATGATGAAACACAGGTCATCAAGAATTTACTTGGATTTGAATTCAAGCAGAAAATAATCTAATCTGGGAACACCATGCATTTGTAAATTTGTAATCAATAGGCTATATGATGACTTTCCTATGCAACGTAGGATATGTGCATTGTGCTTTAAATGTTGGGAAGAGTATAGCCAACACATAGATTGGCATGCATCCAAAAATTGTGACCAAAAGTCCTAGACAATGATCTCACCACAGTGGTTTACAAGTGTGAAGAATTGGCTCAGTGGCATTGGAGCATCAAACTTTAAGGTTGCTTTGTCTTTTTTTTTCTCAAGATGCAAACTTGCACCCACAAGAGTGCACAAGTGGTAGTTCTTGCTGAAGACTTTGGGGCTTTGGTTATTGATTACACTAGCTATATTGTTTTGAAAAATGCAAGTGATCATAATTTGATCGTGAGTGATGTTGTACTCAATTCTATAGTTATGCTGGGAAATAAACAACTCGATGCTCTAGTGCCTTTTCGAGCGATTGTTCATTCTTTAGATCATGCACACATCTTGATTCTAAAAGTACCATATGCTTCACCTTTGGTATATTCTACAAATCCTACAGCTGGGCGGTCTAGTCTTCCACCACCTATTGGCTCTTCTATTTCCTTTGGTGTCCATTTTGTAGGCAAGCAATAATGCTAGGGCTCTTCATTTTGGCTCCCTTGAATCAACTAGTCACATGCTTTTAACATCCCCAAATGCACAGTTCAGATGTTTAGCTGAGCCTACTAAACATGGCAATGAGAAGTTTATCATTGCCATAGACCTTTGGGATTTACATGCATGGAAACCTCTTAAGCTTCAGCATTCAGGTGTACTCCATGAGGTCTTGGACAATATGGAGCCTAAGGGACCTAATACAACTTTAGGATCCTACTATGCTGTCATTTATGCTATTTTACGTAGTCAAATATTTAGCAATTAGCAACGCAATAGCCATTTTGCATGGGATGCTTTTCAATCATTGGTTTCCAAGTGTCTCCTCTTACAAACCAATGATTGTTGGTCTTTGTAATGAAAACCTTGTAGATGATGCCCTTCAAATACTTGAGCAAATACTAAAGCATGATTTTGTTCCTCGTCTGGGTACATCAGTTTTGTTCCAAGCGTCTATGATTTGGCCACAGCAACTCCACCTGCACTAGTCATTTAAAGATTCCCACCAGCATTCTCCACAGCCTCCAGATTGTCATCTCGATCTAGTTAAAGTGTATTTTCCTCTACAGGTTGATAAAGGAGCACAAGAATGGACTTGTCTCTATTTGGCTCCTTCTTATGGCATCAACTGTCATCTTCAGCCATACCACCTCTCTTAAATCAGGAGGATAGTGGAGACACCGTCCATTTAAATCAGGAGGAAATAGAACAGATCCCAAGATAGAGATGTTGGAGAAGTGGAAGATTATGATTACCAAGCATTAGAATATTTTAATACGTAGTTAGCTTTTAATATTAAATAAATGAGTTGACACAATCAAAGTTAATCGTTGTCATTTTCGATTTATCTATATAACGAAGGTTCTTACTATGTAAAGAGGGAAAATTTGGAGTTGATAAAAGTCTCAATTTTGCACTGTTTCTTTTGTTTATATATCAGAGGAGTTGAAAGAAACTCTCCAAGGAAACAGAGGAATGTGAAGTTGAATTGCAAAGGCACAAAGCTGTTTTCACATACTTTGTATCCAACCGAAGACTGATAAAAGTAGAGATGAGTTAGTCAGAGAGAGAGCTTGAATTAGCTAAAAGAGAATGTGAAATTACTCTGAATGAGAAGAAAGCAGCCGATGCTATCATATAGGCTTTCCCTGCAAATTGCCCACTTCGAGAAGGATATCCAAGAGAGAGATGGAGTCATGAAAAGATTGGACACAATGAGGAGTTTGCAAATGAATTTGGAAATCATGTATAAATCTTTCAAGATCAGATGAAAAAGTATGAAGAGAAATTTACCAAATTGGAAGAGATTATTATATTGCATTTGGACCACAATAAAAGAAGCTCTTTTCAATAAAACCTTGAGGTGAGTTGTTCAACAAATGAAAATAAAATTCTATTAGAAATCAGAGATTCTGTAGATGCTTATATTGATGCCGAGTGGTTCCAACTTAAATTTTCCAAGGTTCATCTTATACCATACATAGATACAGAGCAACGTCACAAAAGCTACCAAAATGGAACAAACTCTATAACATCGAAGATCGAAGAAAATAACCTGATAGGGTACAAAATATATAACCGACATATTTACTCTTAGGGCATGACTTGTCCAAAATTGAATCTCTTCTGGAAGACCTTCAAGCTCTCCAAGCCCACACACAAATGGTTGCACTTGATGACAAGAACAAGAGTTGTTCAGAATATAAGGAGCAGAGGATATCTGACTTCAAGTTAAAATTTGGTGAGAGTTCTTGAGGATGGCTGGAGTGGGAAAAGCTGAAGCAGAACGTCAAGGAAGAAATGAACTCTAACAAAACCTTTTTTTTCTATGAACTCCAACAAACTTTTTTTTTCCTATGAACTCCAACAAAACTTAGTAGAGCAGATGCTTATGATTGAGGAGTTGAAAGAAAAACTTTCCAAAGAAATGGAGGAATGTGATGCTGAATTCCAAAGGTACCAAGCTACTTTTATATTCATTGTATCCAATCTAAGACACTTGCAAGTTGAGATGAGTGGCCTGTAGAGAGCTTGAATCAACAAAAAATAGAGTGATATTATTCTCAATAAGAAGAAAGCAGCAGGCATTGCTGTATAGTCTTTCGCTAGAGATTGCCCACATCATAAAGGATATCCAAGAGAGATGAAGTCATCAAAAGATTGGCCACAACCAGGTGTTTGAAGACGAAGTATGGAAACCAGGTACAATACTTGCAAGATATGATTAAAATGTATGAAGATAAATTCACCAAATTGGAAGAGAGTTGTCAATTACATTTGGACTGCGATAAAAGAAGCTCTCGCTCAAAAGACCTGAAGGTGGTCTGTTCAAACAGTGAAGGTAAAGGTATACTAGAGGTCAGCAATTCTCTAGAAGCTGGTATTGTTGCCAAGCAGTTCCAACTTCTACTTGCCAAGGACCATCTTATACCATACATAGATACATTGCAAGGTGACAAGTCAAAGTTGCCAAAATGAAACAAATTCTACTTGCCAAGGATCATCTTATACCATATAGAGATACATTGCAAGGTGACAAACCAAAGTTGCCAAAATGGAACAAATTCTGTGTGGTAGCTACACCAACTACAAAAATGCTTCAAAGAAAGAATGAAGATCCCGGTAATCTATGCCACAACATTTCTATCTTTTTTCAATCTAGGCAGCATGTCTTTAATTGTTCCCTATAATAAAACATATCATGTTTCTTTTACAATAATGTGGTTTGTACTAGTTACTTTATATAAACTTTCATCTTTCGTCGAACATTCTAGTTTAATTAGTACAATTCGTTTCTTTTACAATAATGTGGTTAGCATCAGTTATACTTTATATAGAAACTTTTCATCCAACATTCTAGTTTAATTATTACAATTCATTTTATTGTAGATGAAAAAGCACAATATAGACGGAATATTCCACAAATGATGAAGGCTTTTGCTGTTTAATTTTGTGTGAAGTGAAATAAGAGTATTGGATCTCGGACAAAACTGGAGAAAGTTACATACTGCACAACAGAAATGTTGCACAAATGATGAAGACTTTTGCTGTTTATTTTTGTGTGAAGTGAAATAAGTGTTGGATCTTAGAAGTTTGGATAAAACTAGAGACGTTATATCCTGCACAACAAAACCATTGGCAAAAGTTAAATACATTTTTTATGACAGAGGAGAATTAGTTAAATCATCCAACTCACTTTAGCAGAACGATAGGTGACTCCTATATGTCAAATGAGAACGATAGGTGACTCCTATGTATTAAATGACTGTTAGATAGACCGACCTTCACCCCTATCATGATTAAAATTGTATGACCATGTGATGCCCAAGTTTGACACGATGGGCAAGAACACTAAATCGATGGCTCTAATCGATGTGTAATTCCATAATGAAATGTTGAACTGTTCCACTTAAATGTCCGCCGATGCCTAGAATTGTTTAAAAAGCGAGCAACTCTGTTTATTGCAGTTGTCAGCTATTGGTTGGTAATTAAAATCCATTGGCTGTCCAATGAAATACAAACAGAAGCCCGTCTGAACCAGCCCTAAAATCTTATCCCAATTCCAGTCATCATATAAGTGAAAAATGAATCATAGTAAACAGATTTCATTTACAAAATGAAAGCATGAGAAGCCACTGCCAAAATCAGGCAGTTTGCTCTAACATGGGATTGTAGATATAGGTAACTTACAACGGGGAGATAGGGATATTTTTCATCTTAACGTCGGTTTTACTAAAAATTGAGAATAATCAAGGGAAGAAATGCGTGCTAGTTTATTATATTTGGCTGGTATCTTTTTCATATTAGATGTCTGTCTATTTTAGTTTATTAACATCCAATGTGACAACATGGCTTGCATCAGGTCTGTGGAGTACACTTTACACAGATAAGTTTAGATTGTGTAAGTTGGTTATGGTTATGATGGATTTATGCCAGTTGATTATTTGTGGCTTGTATTTTTTCACATTAGATGTCTTTCTATTTCAGTTTATTAGCATTGGATGTGACAACATAGCTTCCATCAGGGTTGTAGAGTGCACTTTGCACATATAGGTTTAGATTGGGGAAGGCGGTTAGGATACTTAGCTCTTACCAGGAGAAACTCAGTTTCTTATATTTATGCTCCCAATTCTTACTCTAATAAAAACCAATGTTGGGAATCTCTGAAACTCTTTGGAGATATTTCCCCTCACTCTCAAAGAATTCTTGCAGGGGATCTAAACATCGTCCTTATTCCTATCAAAACAGTAATGCAAACTTTATTATTCATGAGTTTGCCAAGCTGAGAGGGGAAGTTCCTCAAATGCTAGGGGAGTTAAACATATGCTTAGGGTGGGTGTTGCATAGTCTTGGCAACGAAACTATTTTAGCCCTGTGGGTTAACTCGAGTAGTGTTGGAGCAAGATATGGAACATCTCATAATTGGGAGGTCATAGGTTCAACTCTCAACTCTCAAATCCCTGGAATTTTCCATGAGGCTTTCCTTTTCCAAAAAAAAACAAAGGAAAAGATGAGGTTGCAGATAAAAGAATGGAATTAGTCAGTTGGACAGCAGGATGGACCACAGGTTCAATACAACAGCCAGACTCTTGGATAGATGGAATACGGCCGAGCCTTGCCTATATACGATTCAGTTATTAGGCTTTCCTTTTCCAAAAAAAAACAAAGGAAAAGATGAGGTTGCAGATAAAAGAATGGAATTAGTCAGTTGGACAGCAGGATGGACCGCAGGTTCAATACAACAGCCAGACTCTTGGATAGATGGAATACGGCCGAGCCTTGCCTATATACGATTCAGTTATTAGAAACAACTACATTGCTATGAACTTTTGAAGCCTACTTCCATTAACTTTTTGTGCGACAGCAACCACCAGTCTTGGATCCTTTGAACTGCTTGTTGGATTTAGGAAATACAGCCAGACCCTTATATTTGATGGATGACATAACCCTGACATGCCAGAATTAAGAAATTTGGATAAATAAAACCCCGAGTTCGATACCCCGGTGGATGATCCATGTGGCCTAATAAACCCTACAAACAAGGGTGAGCTTTAGAAAAGCATGCATCTGAGAAGCTTTTTCGAATTGACCTTAAGGCGCGGCTTTTTATATTGCTTCAGGAGAGAGCGCTGTAAATCGGCGATTTCGCTATAGAAAAATGAAAGTTATCGATCCCAATGAAGGTATTATGCTCTTACACCCAACAAAAAAGGATTCGCCTTATTAAAAACCGCGTTTATTATAAGTTTTTTAATTCACGGACCAGCATGGCTTTTATATCTTGCTTCAGGCGAGAAACGAATTAATCAATTTGAGAAAGAATGTTGTTGATAATGGATTGGAAAAGGGACAGGGGTTGGACATCCATGTAGGGGAGAGAGACAGTTGTTAATTGAAATGAAATGTACGAGTAACCTTGTCATCGTTCAACATAATTCTAGAGCATTGGAAATTCAATAACTAGGGTTATTAGACCAGATAAATTTAATATCTACGCCGCTACGGTTATTGGGGCATTAGCAGAGCGGGACAAACAATAAAATTAGTGTTAGTATGATGGCAAGCAAATATGAGAGAACGGGATAAGCAATAAAATTAGCCAAGGAAAAGGATAGGATGAAGCTGTAAACCCTGAAAATAAATAATTAATAAACTACCACATTAAATTTGTAATGCGAATAAGATTCGACAGTGCATTACTATTTCAGTACCCTGATCTTGTTGAGTACCACCACAGCTGAAAACGAAGAAACCCATCCAAGACAACGATCCGCAAGGCGCAAAGAAACACCCATCCAAGACAATGATGTGAAAATTACAAATGCTGCAAATACAAATCACACTTACATTGTCTTTCATTTGAGGAATCCAAATTATACTATATTTATTGTCGAGGGCAAATAACACTATTCTTCACTACATCACAGAATTTTAATAGACTCTCACTGAGTGCTTGTGTTGCTCAGGTGCGTCGCGTTGATTCTGTGGCTTTAGCCCGCCGTCGTCGGGATGCACTGACTACATTTGTTTTTGTGTTGTTGGGGTGCGCCAGGCTTGTGCTGTAGTGCAACGCTCAAGCGACGCGCGAGAGCCCCAGTAGCAAGCTACTGTAAATGGACCCTCCCCCTAAAAAAATACATTTAATATCATGTGGTTCTATGAACCACGTATCAGATATTAAACTGATAAGAACAGATACTACACTTGATCTTAGCCAAAAGGCCGAGAAAGGTATGAGTTCTCCTTTGCATCTCTCTCCCTTCTATACTTACGCCTCTCCACTGTGTAGTTTCCTCCGATGCATGTGGTATAAAAACATTATATAATATTATATTTCCCTGTTAAGACTAACTGTAACTAGGTCGTTTTAGACATAACTTATCATTGAAATAAACATGTATTATTACACAAAATTGGCAACAAATAATGCCGCAATCTCTAAGTGGGGTTTCTGTTGCTTTGCATTTGCGTCTGCTGGGGTACTCCACGCTGAATCTTCATCCGAAGAGGCGCTTGAGAGCACCAGTAGCACTGTAATGAAAATACAATTGATATCACGTGGCTCTAGGGACTATAAGTATCAAATATTAAACCAATAAGAACAGATACTGCACTAGATCTTTAGCCAAACGGCCGAGAAAGGTATGAGCTCTCCTTTGCATCTCTCTCCCTTTTATACTACTCTCGTTCTCTAGTTGATTTTCGTCCCACGCACGTCGTATTGATAAACCCTTAATCCTAAAGGATGGATGCCGCTATTTGATGCTAGAAGGGAAAGAACTGACATGGTTCCAGTTTGGGTAAAAAATAACTAGGCTTACCCATCGTTTTTGGTCTTCGAGCATTTTCTAAGAAATTGGGAATGCTTTAGGGCATCTTGTGGAGGTGAACATGCCATATAAGGATTCAGGTGTCATGAAGGTCACAGATATCTTGATAAATCTGGATATGCAAGATGCACTCGTGGAAAGCATAGTCATATAAAGAGTGCTAATAAGCATTCCTAGTTGTTGGATCATGTGGGCATGCCTTTTAGGTATAATTCTTGCCATAAATATGGTCATCTAGTCACAAAACACATTCTTCCTTTTGAAAGAAAGATTTGGGTTCAAAAAGACTTGAAGTTGGTGTAAGATAAGTTTAAGCCCTGAGGAGGTTAAAGGGTTTTCTGGCAAGATCATTGGCGAAGTGAAGAATCCTAGGTCTCTAGTAAAGAGGTGGAGTTTGAAAGGGTTTTTACTAGAGATGGGGCAACGATTTCTCTTGGTATAGATATAGATGGACTTCGCCCTTCTTTCGTTGATTATATGGCTCCCAACATTTTCCCTCTCTCCAGCGCTCCCAACATTTTCCCTCTCTCCGATAGGGTTATGGTCACGACTCTTGAAACTGTCGGTGTGCCAACTAGGTCTCCAAGAGAAGAATTAGATCCCTAATGTAAGATCTTAAAAAATCTAATCCCTCTAAATCTTGCTTCGTCTTCAAACAATGTTACGTTGTCGGGTTTGCAGACCTTCGTGGGGGATTGATTTATTTCTTCTTGGGGAATGATGATTTTGTAAATAGAGTTTTAAGGAGAAGCTTTAGGTTTAATCACTCTCTTCCTTCTGGGAGCCCCTTGGGGCTTAACTTGTTGGATTATGGATTGGAACTTATTCAAAGAGGGGGGATTCAAGGCTTGGACCCTGATGAGATTATTGTCATATACAATTTCAGGTCTCGTAAAGGCACCCTAGAGGCTTCAAACAAAGTATGTTCTAGAGGATTAGGGTTAAATTTTGGTAAGGGTCCAAAGCCTCTAGGAAGAAGACGAAAGTCCTTTATTCATTGGGGATTCAAGGCTCGAACTCTGATGATATTATTGCCTTATACAATTTGAGGTCTCGTAAAGGCACCCTAGAGGCTTCAAACAAAGTATGTTCTAGAGGATTAGGGTTAAATTTTGGTAAGGGTCCAAAGCCTCTAGGAAGAAGATGAAAGTCCTTTATTCATTGGGCCCAAGGACAAGTTGCATGTGTAGTGGTTATTGGTCCTCAATTGTCCTTAGATGGGATTCTTAGAGTTATGAACACCCTTGAGAGAGATTCCCAATGATGTGTTTGCCCTTCAGTTGCAAAGGGATGGTTACGCCCTCCAAGAAGCTAGATTTGAAGAGGATGGTGGAAGTTCATAAGTCGGGTATTTTAATGTTATATGAGATTGTGTGAAGGAATCTCAATTGTGGGGGATTGGAAAAACTGTTAGGGGATTGGGAATTATATTTTGTGGATGCCAGGGGTAGGTATAGGGGTTTGATCTTGACTTTGCACAATAAGTGTATTAGACTCAAACTGTTGGTTGGTTGATTCAGTTTTGGGGTTTGAGCTCTACCCTAAAGAATTGGGAAGAATTTTTTTGTTTTGAATGTATATGGGCCATACAATGATAGGGTTTTGTTTTGGTAGAGGTTATTTGCAAAAGATTTTATGAAGGAAAATCGGATTCTAGGAAGGGATCTAAATTTTACCTTGGGTTGTCTTTAGATATGG
Organism: Larix kaempferi; assembly: GCA_027924585.1. Taxonomy (NCBI): domain Eukaryota; kingdom Viridiplantae; phylum Streptophyta; class Pinopsida; order Pinales; family Pinaceae; genus Larix; species Larix kaempferi. The sequence continues at coordinate 7,295,617 of BSBM01000779.1, read as the reverse complement.
GGTCATAATGCACAGGTAGATTGCTTGTTAGATTTTTTCTTGAGTAAGTCGCAGAAGGTGGGTCTAAAGTTATGTAGAATCTATTAAACTCAAACCTTTGTGGAGGAACAAGTGAGTGGGTTTAGATAGAATAGCCAAGCAGTTGGACAGATTTTTAGTAGTAGAAGGTTTGATGGTTGATCCCTTAGAATGAGGCAGTGCGCAAATATTGGAGGAGATTCTGATCATGCTGGCTATTTGGAGATGGCTAAAATTGGGTCTAGGGCCTAGGCCAACTATCCTTTCAAATTCAACCCTCGTTGATTACCAGAAGAAGACTTTGTGCAATTAGTAAAATCCCATTGGGTTCCTTTTAATGAAAATCTTCAAGAATCGACCTCTCGTCAGTTTGAAGCGAATCTAAAGCAAGTTAAACAAGTCGATATTGGATGGGCTCAAGCCAAAAATGAAAACGAGGAAAAAGAGTTGAAGGAGATTGAAGAAACGCTAAAGGTTGGTTATGATTTAGAAGGTCAAGGTTTCTTAATAGAAGAATCTAAGGTTAAGATTGCAGCTTTGGAACAAGAAAGAAGGAATATCTTGGATGATAGGGAAGTAGCTTGGTGTTTGAAGAGTAGGGCTCTTTGGCTTTTCAAAAGAGATGAAAATTCTAAAAAATTTCACCAATATGCCAATCACCGTGTTGGCACGGGATTAGTCCGCATGAAGTGTGGAAACTGACAGTGCGAAGAAGGACCATCCGCGGAAGAAAGGGTCATTTGCGGAGAATAAGGAAGCGCAAATTTAGATAGTTTGTTAGAAATGGGTCATGTGGACCATTTTGTAACCACTTAGTATCGTATAAATAGGAGTATGATTCTAAGTCTAAGGGCATCAATCTTTTGAGGTTTTGATCCAGTTTTGATCTATTTTGTATCCGCGTTATGATGTATTGATTGTTCTGCGAAGGTCATTCCGCAGGTTTTAATGAATGCATGAAGATGTTCGACTATGTTTCTATCTTTTGTCTTTGTTTCTATTAGATGGTGAATACGAATGTTTGCGAAATGTTTAATATTTTGCGATTGGGTAATTTCTGTTCATGCGAATGAGTAGTTTAATCCTGTTGATGCGAATGTCCATTATGTATTAAGTCTGCGAATGATGAATTGTTAGCGTAATGTGAAAGGAATAATGTCTGGTTTCTGCGGGTGTAATGTGTTTTTGATGCATGTCCTCAACTCCACTGCGGAAACTTGGTTCCTGCAGCCCCCTTATTCATCTCGGGTGAGACTTCACTCGCTCTGCGAGTGTTGCTGGAAAGGGTAAAACCTTTCTGGGCCAGTGCATAAGGGAATTCTGATGATGGTTTGTTGACGACAGTGTGAAGTGAACCCCTGTCAACAGTCGCTGTGTCAACAAATGGTTCCATTGTCGGGACCTTGAAGAGGAAAAGAAGAGGATATGTTGTGGCACCCGACGAAACCGGAGATCCAAGACTAGTTTGACAAGAGGGCAGAAGAATTCGCAGAAGGAAAAAAGCCAGACTCCGGACAGACAGTAAGCAGTTGGTTGCAGAAGTACATTTATTCAGATATCCACGAGATATTCTTCTGCGAATTCCCAGTATTGTTGCACGAGTGGTTAGCGCAGCTAACATTTCAGAAGAATCATTTCCAAAAGACTGAGCCGAACCATTGGACTCCAGAACTAATTCGACAGTTGAAACATGTCGACAATACCGTATAAAGGGATGTTGATTTCTGGGTGGATAGCATCCTGGAGGGATATATCACTGAGTTCGCAGTAGACACAATCAAATCATATAGCGACGCAGAAAGGAAATTTTTCGAAGGACCCAGGGGGAGATTCCTGCTGTCGTTGAAACTGTGGATTAAGATGCTCGTCTGCGAAAAGGGCATATTGAGGATGAACTCCGATGAGTAGAGGATTCGGTGTGCGGAAGTTGTGGGTACCGCGTAGATGCGGGTCCTGTAGAAAGATGCGGGGTAGATGGACGAGCGACAATGAGTTTTTAAGGGAAGCTGATGAAGAGTGTGGTACCTTGAGGAGTGGGGTGATATTTCGGCGTCCTGAGAAGAAGAGGAGGACTAAGAGAGTCTCCTGAGAGGACCAATCGACGAAATGGGTTTGGGCATGGATCGAATACAAGCGCAACTGGCAAACTTGACGATCCAGCTACAAGACATGAAGAAAGGGAAAGAGGCCCATGAAGACGTCTGGTGCACTAGGTGTAGGACAGAGGGACACCACAAGGATCAGTGCCCAGACTTTCGAGAATACTTGCAATGAGATGCACCAAATCCCTTCAATCAAGGAGAGTTGCCTTGGTGTCGTATCTGTCAGACGAGAGGCCATCAACTAGAAGAGTGTGTGTACCTGCAGAAGATAGTGTCGAAACCAACGAACTTGTATTGCAAGTTCTGTAAATCAGTTGGCCACGATGAGAATGACTGCAGAGCTTATGGCCTACTGCAGGAGAGGACTGTGGCTGCATACTTCATGGAAGGAGAAGAACAGCCACCGGGTCAACAACAACAACAGTATAATCAACCGCTGGCCCAGTATAATCACCAACTGCAGCAGTATGATCAAGGGTAGTATGGGCAACCGCAGTATGGTCAGCCACAGTATTTGGCACCGCAGTATCTGCCATCGCAGTACCCACCATATGGGCCACCGCAACAGCCGCAGTATGGGCAACCGTAGTACCCACCATATGGGCCACCGCATGGAGGTGGTAGAGGAGGATTCTACGAAGGTCGAGGTGTTGGCGTAGGACGAGGAGGAGCTGCTGGACGAGGACGAGGACCGATTATATGTTACAATTGTGGGCAACAAAGGCACTATAAAAGGGATTGCCTGAATCCAGCGCCATAGTGCACTTACTGCAGCGTTGTGGATCATGGCGTTGAAGACTGTCCGCAGCTCATTGCAAAATGGCAGACCAAGAATCTGCCACCACCTCCGCAGATCCAGAATCATAATATGTCACCAGTTGTACAGAAGATATCAGCGGAGGTGCGAAGCCACACTGCGACTGTTGGAGTAGTGACACGAGGAGGAGCTGTGATGGGAGTTGATGGGTCACAGGCTACTGTCCGACCAACAACACGGAAGCACGTCACCTTTGATGCAGAAGTCGAAAGGGATGTTTTCTTAAAAGCGCAGGAGACGATGAGACAGAGGGGGCAGTTACCTCTTAAGGAAGAAGTTATCTACGATATGCCACCGACGTTCAACATGACGAAGTCGTGGAGGAAGGCTAACACCTTACGAGCCTTCTTGGAGAGTTGCCTGGAGTTGGCAATGTTAGTTTTGTACCAAGGAAAGTGTTCCCCAAGTGACAATAGCCTAATGTCACTTAAAAGGGGGGAAAAAGTGACCCTCACATTAAAAAGTCACTTAATGAGACTTTATAATATTAAAGTCACTTTTTGCTAAAGTTAAGTGGGTGAGTAAATATTTATTTATGTGAATTAAATAAAGTGATGTTTTTACTCTCATTGAATCTTAGCCATTGGATTGGATCATTTGTCCACCGTTGGATTAGAACCCACTTAGGGTTAGACAAAAAGATGAGGGAGGCTCATTTCATATTCATTCTTGAGAGTTTGAAAAAGAGAGAGGTCGAGAAGAGAGAGCTAGGGCTCCTGCATGAATATCGAGGCAGCCATTTTCTTTTGGCACGATTTTCAAGGCACAGACTTGGCATTTATTATCAACAGGTTTACTTCAGTATTGCACAGATCCCAAGGCAGTCCTAGCTTGCACAGAAATCGAGGGACCGTACTGCTGCATTTAATGCAGTCCGTACAACACGCTTTTTGAGGATAAATCTGGGCACATTTCTCGAGGAAGATAGGCACGAGTTTCTATGCAGAAATCTGGGCACATTTCCAGAGGAAGATAGGCACGAGTTTCTATGCAGAAATCTGGGCACGCATTTCTAAAAAACACAGACTGATTTTTTAATCTGTACAGTCCGTACAGTTTGTCTTTTGCACAGTTTTCAAGGCACTTTCTGTTGCACAGTTTTCGAGAAGGTTGGCATTGTTATCGAGGTGATTTTTTTGCACGGAAATCGAGACAGAGCTGGCACAAAAATCGAGACAGACAGTGACAGAAATCGAGATAGTGGTGCAGAAATCGAGACTCAGTGAGGCACAGAAATCGAGGCAGCACTCAGGGTGACTTTGGTTGGTCAGATAAGTACATGTTTGACTGTAATAATTTGTGCAGAAATATTTGCTGAAGAAATAATAAATCTCTCTCTCTCTAACTGGTTTTCCCCGTGGGGTTTTTCCAGGGCTTGATTTTGGCCAAAAATTTATGAGTCTTTCATTTTCATGTGTGAATGTTAAATGTGTTTTTCAGCCTGTTAGAAGCATTTCATTGTGTGTTTAATTGTTACAGAAATTTTTATAAGTAACTTACAGCCAATGCATAATCGGCTGTAAGTGAAAACCACAAAAAGTTGACATAAACCAACAAACAGTCAAGTGCAGAAATTTCTACATGGTATCAGAGCAAGGGGGCAGAAAACAGTGATAGTTTGCAGACACACAGAAATTTTCAGATCTCAGAAACTTCAGTTTTTTTTTATCTTCTGTTAGTGGGCAGCGTTCTGTTGGGTTGGTGTTCAGATGGCTACAGGTCTGAGGATTGAGGATAGGATGAATGGGACAGAAAATTTTGTGCCTTGGAAGGCCAGAATCTTGTTGATTTTGGAGGAGAATGAGCTATGGGTGGAGGTGGTGAGGAACACTGCTACCAACCCCATTGCCATTCCAGATGGCACAGATGCTACAGCACTTTCAGCCTTCAACAAGAAGGACTGTAAGGCTAGGAGGATCATCCTTGATGCAGTAAAAGACCACATAATCCCTCACATTTCCGGGAAGACCAAGGCACATGAGATGTGGAGTGCCTTGACCAGCTTGTATGAGAGTTCCAATGAGAACAGAAAGATGGTTCTCAAGGAGAAACTCAAGAGTATCAAGATGAATGGAGGAGAGGGAGTCACAGCTTACCTCACTAGGATTTCTGCAGTTCGGGATGAACTGGCAGCGGTTGGTGAAGTAGTATCTCCTACTGAGCTAGTACGCACAGCAGTGAACGGGGCTTCAAAGTCCTGGAGTGCATTTGTGCAGGCCATAGTGGGTAGAGAGAACCTACCGTCTTGGGAGAGACTGTGGGACGACTTTGTGCAGGAGGAGACCAGGAGGGGTCTCGTACAGGGCAGTTCATCAAGTGGTGGGGCAGATGAGGAGAACGTGGCACTGACAGCCAAGGGTAAGAAGAAGAAGGGTCCCAAGAAGAATGGGGCCAAGGGGCAGCAGCAGCAGCAACCGCAGGGTGGACAGAAGAAGGACTTGAGTAAAATCAAGTGCTATTGTTGTCAGGCGTTTGGGCACTATGCATTACAGTGTCCAAGCAAGAAGAAGAAGAAGGGACAGGGACATCAGACAGCAGCCTCAGCAGAGGTTGATGATTTTGGTGACAGGTTTCAGAGGGAGTTTTCCCTATATGCTGGACAGATTGAGAGAGAGAGAGTCTCCTTAGCCACCAGCACAGACATGGATATGGAGAGTGAGCATTCATTGTTGACAGGGCATCGGACAGGTCCATCCACCACTGGTACGTGGTACATTGACAGCGGATCCTCGAGACACATGACAGGTACTCGGAGTTGTTCTCCGAGCTATCACGGACAGCTAGAGAGGTGGAGGTGGTACTTGGTGACAACACCATTGTTAGAGCAGTGGGTCAGGGGACCATTACATTTGAGAGGGAGTCCATGAGTCCCATGACCTTGAGGGATGTGTTGTACGTCCCTGGGCTCACTACTACATTTTGACCCAAAATCCGACGGAAAAATCCGACGGCGCGTGGATTTATCTTTATAAACTTACCAAAAAACACAAGTGTACAAATTTTTTTTTTAAATGTGGCAACAAGCGTTGGCTATGCGACGACGCGTTTAGTAAACGTCGGTTACGCGACGTCTTTTTTAGTACACGTCGGTTAAGCGACGGTGAAGAGAGCACGTTTAATAGGGGAGATATATGAAATATGTATAGCCGTCGCATAGCCGACGTGTACTAAAAGAGACGTTGTTTAACTCCACGCGTCCTAAACGAGCCGTCGCATATTCGACGCTTGTGGCCATTATTTGCAAACATTCATATAAATAGAGATGTTGGCCTAGGTTCATAATCTCACACACTCACTCTCGCACAAATCTCTTGGACAAGAAATGCAAAATTCCTAAGGAGTATTAGGGTTTGGTTTTTGGCCTTGTGCTTTTGTGGGGATCTTCCCACTTGGTCTTGGAATTTGGTCTTGCTCTTTGGTGACTTCTCTCTTGAAGTATCTCTTGGTTAATTTCTTGGTTTAGGGTTTGGTTTTTGGCCTTGTGCCTTTGTGGGGATCTTCCCACTTGGTCTTGGAATTTGGTCTTGCTCTTTTTTTGACTTCTCTCTTGAAGTATCTCTTGGTTAATTTCTTTGTTTAGGGTTTGGTTTTTGGCCTTGTGCCTTTGTGGGGATCTTCCCACTTGGTCTCGGATTTTGGTCTTGCTCTTTGGTGACTTCTCTCTTGAAGTATCTCTTGGTTAATTTCTAATTGGTTTATCATTGGTAAATCTTTGTTGGAGAAAGTTTGTCCTATTGTGTTAGGGTTTACCCTCACTAGTTAGGGTTTTCTCTTGTGGATTTGGCTTTGACTCTTGTAGAAAAGAAGATTCATCATATACTTGGTTTTGTTTTGAGTTAGGGTTTACCCTCACTTAGGGTTTGCTCTTGTGGATTTGGCTTTGACTATTGTGGAAAAGAAGATTCATCATATACTTGGTCTTGTCTTGAGTACTTAGGGTTTACTCATGTGGATTTGGTTTTAACCATTGTGGAAAAGAGGACTCATCATATACTTGGTCTTGTCTTGAGTTAGGGTTTACTCATGTGGATTTGGTTTTAACCATTGTGGAAAAGAAGACTCATTATATACTTGGTCTTGTCTTGAGTTAGGGTTGACTCATATATTGTGGATTTGGTTCTAACCCTTGTGGAAAAGAAGACTCATCATATACTTGGGTTTGCTCGTACTTTGTTCTTAGGGTTTGAGTAATAAAATGCCACGTAACAATAATGTTACAGGTCATCAAGATCATCTTGAACAAAATCGAGAATTGCTTGCTAGGTTGTGGGATGGAGTGGAAAGAAGGGGTGATGGAAAATGTTATTGTCCTTGCAATCGATGTAGGGGCTTTAATAAGAGAAGGTTACTGATCTCAATAGCTAAAAAACATTGTAGGGAACATGGACATGTTGAGGGGGGGCATGAATATCATCCATTGGTAAGTCATAATTCATTATATATCATGCGGTCTGTTTGTGCCAGAAATTGTTTCTAGGCCACAAAGAAACAAGCCAACACAATCTCAAAAATACAATAAAGTAAAAGTAGGTTTTAGGCTAAGTTGCCAAGGTACTTGGGTACTGGGACGGGTACGGGTACACCACTTTTTGAAATAGGGTACTTGGGTACGTCGGGGTACTGTAGACATATATATATATAGATATAATTTTATAATTTTATAAGTAATAATTATATTAATATATTTATAATTAAATATAAATATAATTAATAAAACTGAAAATTAAGCTAAATTAAAATTAATAATTATTAATACGAAAAAATTTAAAATTGAAAAACTTTAAAATTATTGCAGGAACATTTTCCTTTATGATAATCTGTCTGTAGCCATATCAAGGAACTCGGCCACTAGTTGTTGTTTACCTTTTGATTTATACCCATCCATGTTTGATTCCATTCAAATGTTTTTTTCCTTTTTGTTAGTGCGCTCCATTTTATGAAATCTGTAAAAGCCTACTTGTCCTTTTGAAATGTCTCATGCAGACGTGTTTTAACTATTAGTATGAGGTTGCAAAAGGTCATCATGCTAAAAACCTTAGGTTTATTTTCCGAAACATTAAACTGGCCTTGATTTGTAGTTAGCAATGTGGCATCCTTGATAATTGGATTTTTAAGGACCCTAATTCGTTTTACCATTTTGTCAAAAAGCCAAGTTAATCCTATTTTCTGTTGCTAGGTTTGACAAACTGGAAAGCAAGTTGACTGTCTTATTATAATTAGCATTTATGCTAATCCTACCAAAGCTACAAACAGGCCTTGAATAAAAGCTGCAGTTTATCTTGCTCGGTTGGTTAACTGTGGTTGGAAAGCATGCTGATTTGACCAAGCTAAAGTCATATAAAAACTTGCTATTCTGAAACCTTAAGTGAAATTGGCCATTCCAACCTAGAACTCGATCTCCTTTTCATGTGGGGTAGGATTCCTGAAATCGTCAATGTTACTCCATGAGTGGATTTCATAACTGACAAGCTGTGTTGACCTTGGAACTTTATTCTCGGGGGAAATTGCTAAAGTGATTAGATTACAGCATGACTGAATATATGACAGTGAGATGGCAGTTTGTCAAATATTGCTATCCTGGAAACAATACTAAGCCTGGTGTGCTGATTAGACATAGCATAACCTTGGAAAAAGTGTGATGTGATGATACTTGTAAACATATTAGTTATTATACTGAAAGACAGCTAAATGAATGAGGTAAAAGCACTCTAATAGGCAGTTCTCATGCATGTTCTCTAATTACAGCCATGCAAACAGCAGAAATTATGAGACAGAGCCGTTGTAGTAGTTGTTTTTCTGAGTCATGTCCATTCATTAACACCATGTATATTGGGCCAGCCTTTAACATGAGCAACCTGAATCTTTAGTTTGGCAAGCATGCTAATGGGTGTATAACTTTTAAGTTGTATAATCTAAGGTTTTAAATTTACAGTATTACATTACTGTATAGTGTTTGAAGTTCATTCATTAAAGACAAGCACTACCAGCATACAACAATAAAGCAGCAATGAATTTATCAATTATGTAACTAAACAAGTTAAAAATGAAGCCAAAACACAAACTGAAGGCTAAAAAGGATCATATATATTTCATAATTCTGTTCAGCAAATACACATGAGAGTTACAGTACTTAGGCGCTCATAAACAAGTCACAGACCTCCTTAAGCCAGCCAAAAATCGAACTCTGTTTCTGTCTTTCTTCTCACTCTAAATACTATTTTTTACAAAATTCGTTAGGGTCTAAACCCTAACTGCTTTCAACCAAATCCTCGATGGGTTAAAGTGAAATAAAGTCTTTCCTCTAGAACATAACTAAAAAACTAACTAATTAAAGCATCTATTAAAAGCTCCATAAGTAACTGACTAACTGCCAACTCAAAGGTCTTTGGCAGGTTCGACTAGTAAGGCTATTCCATCCGAGATTTGAGCCTTTTTTCTAGCTCTCTTCTGCTCATCTTCTGTCTCTGCTAACTTCCTTGTAAGCTTTTCATTCTTCTGCTGCAAGTCTTTGACATTCTGCTTCAATTCTGCATAATGCAAATCTGTGCTTCTCTTTCTCTTCAAGGCTTCTTTAGACACTGTTATTAGCTCTTGATAATTTTCATTCACTTCCAGTAAGTCTTCTCTTAGCCTTCTATTTGCTAAGACTAGGGCATCATTAGTCTCTTGCATGCATGCCATTTGATGCCTATATTGTTTGATGGTTCTTTACAGGTTCTCCATGTCTGAGTCAAAAACCTTCCCTGTTATGGTATTTTGCATCTCATTGGGCAGCTAAGGGACATTCAGTCTTCTGAAAATATCCTCATCTTCCTGTAACAACTCTGAAGATACACCATGAAAAATAGGGTTCTCCTGACTTGTTGTTTCAATGGGTGTAGTTTCATCTATCAAGTTCTGATTTTCAGAATAAGAAACCTCAATTTCCTTCTTTTGTTGTTCCTTTATTATTTCATCTTTTAATTCCAGAAACACAGCAGATAATTTTGTTTGAGTGAGACTGGAATCTTCTGCTGACTTCAATGACCTTTTTTCTTTTGTATGCTCAGAAACTGGACTGTTTATAACTGCTTCTTTCTTGATCTTGAGTTCTTCATCTGAAGATTCATCATCAAGTACATTTATCTCTTCTGTCTTCATTCTAGGGTTTAGCAACTTTTTCATATTCAGCCTTAACTTGTTTTTAGATCTGGTTTTTGGTCTCCATTTTGAAACAAGTTCTTTTACCATCTTCAAAGTTTTTCCTTGATGCTTAATTGTCGCTAGCTCTATACCTTCGATTTTGGTTTTCTCTTTCTTTGGCTTCTTTGTTTTATCTTTTTGACTGTACTTTTCTGTGTATTCCATCCCAGCTTCAGTTTTGAGAGTGAATTCATCCTCTTCTAGTAAATATCCCTCATCCTCAGATAGGACAGTGATGGGGCTTCTTCGTTGAACCTTAATGTCCTCTTTTTCTAGAGCACCCTTTTCTGTGACAACAATTTTCTCTTCACTGAGAGTTTCTGCTGGCGCCATGTGTTTCTCAGGCTGATCTTCTTGTTGTGGAAACAATGAATATTTACCTTTACTGTCAGCTATAACCCTTTGAGGTTCATTGTTACCCTTCAAAGGTTCTGGTTCTTCTTCAAATTTAATTTCTTTTTTGTCTTCAGACTTGCTCTCCTGACCTAGTTTTCTGACTAGAGATTGACCTTTGTCTACACGCTTTTTAGCTTGCTGCTCTTTTTGCTTGGTCTGAAAACCAGACCAAAACAAGAAATGCTCCCATGTCTTCCCTTCTTGTTGTAGAACTGTGCTGATAATAAGCTTAATCAGACCATGATGGAAGATGGATTGTGTAGTATGATCATGATGCCCCTTAATCCTGCTTGACATCTTTTGCAGACTTCTGAATAAGAAGAAAGGAAGGTTCATTTTGGATTCACCAATCAGATGCTGTAGAAATCTAAAATGGTATTTGAAAACATAAGCATATCTGCCTTCACAAGTGATATAGCTTTGTAGAATTTTAATGGGCTGCACCCATTCATCCCTGACCTCCTGGATTAACACCCCTTTGCGCCAGTCTGGAGTAATACCAGGTAAAAGGTACCTTTGATCATCAAAAGTGAAAGGCAGTTTTTTGAACCACATTTCACCTTCATTCTTGACTCCTGTAGCTTCAGCAACTAAACCCACAGTCAGTTTAAACTTTAAAGTATCAAATACTATCATGTCCTCCTTATAGCTTTGGGCAAATTTATAAGAAACCTCAGTGTTATAGCCATTGATTTTCCTGAAGAAATCCAACCAACCAGCATTTTGAAAAAGCTTTGCATAATCTGGAAATTTGTCAATCCAATTTAGCTCAGTGGGTTCGATTCTATTTGTTTTGCCACTTTTACCCATCTGCTTTCAACTACTGAAGCCTATGTACTTTTGGAGTTCTATTGATGAGCTAACAGGCTGCGTTCAGATTTTGAAGTAGTAGTGGCTTAATGTATCGCTAAATTTCAAATTTCCACTTGTCACAGCGTCTCAAAGAACTCTTAAACTGATCTATTTTTGACAGGAGCTTTGTTTAGAACCTATATTCATGTTTTCCCTAATGAATTTTAAGAAAACAAGCTTTTCTGAGAAAAAACCCCAATTTAGTAGCCGCTATCGGTTTAATGCGGAATACCCTATTCTCGCTTTGCTGTGGATGTTTAAATCAATTTTTTAGGTACCTGGTTGTTCAATTCCTCTGTGCAAGTGTCTTCAGGTCTTTAATTCACTACCAGCTGGCAAAACGAGCAAGCCGTAATTTCTCTGTAACTGCAACTTCTGGCTTTCAGGCACCTGTCCTCTCTCCACCTATTTTCCAGCTTCGTGATGTATCTGTGAAATAACTCCTTTCACGTCAAATTCGTCTAACACCTCCTCCTGTCATGATATGCACTGTTCCAGCTAATAATCTCCACGATCTCTTCCACGATCCAGCAGCACCTGTTTTCATAATTACTACTGGAGCAACACGTATCAACAGCCTTCATTCATGTGATTAGTCACTTAGCAATGAAACCATGCGAAAATTTAGCTTAAAAAATAATGATTTCGGCTGGCGCGATATTCTTGTAGCGCCACTGTATTAACTTTTCATGATTGCGCTACAAGAATAATCTGCATTCAAATTTTGGCCGAATTTCAACTATTTTTCCAGTTTAAATGATAAACCACACTCTGAGTATGTTTGTGACATCCTTACTTAATATAAATCTTATTTATCTCTTCAAATCCTAAAAGAAAATAATAAGAAATCTAAAAGCAAGCAAAAAATTAAAAATTTCATTTGAAAATCAAAAAATTCCTAAAGGAAGCAAAATGAGAAAAATTTAGCAAACGAGCAAAATTAAAATCAAAATCACAATCAAAATATAAAATCGAAGGAAACAAGTTCATGACTTAAGACGGTCTTTATATTGAGAGTTTTTGTAATTGTATATTGTATCATTTTTATTTTTGTTACTTATTAATTGATCACATGACTAACGTTCTTTGTTTGATGTTTTAATTGTAATTATAAAGCAAGGGCCTCCTAGGGCTGTTCCGAACATGGAGAATGTGGTAATTGCGGAACAACTAGCGCAGGAAGAACAATATGCAGGTCCTTCGAATACTGATCATGATCAAGTTAATGATGATCATATGGAATTAAACGATGATCATGATGACGATAACATAATTGAGGATGATGGTGCAAATACATTAATCAATGATGCATTTAATGTTAGAATGGACGATGATCAACATCATGCACCGTCAATTGATGACTTCGAAGATATTAATGATTTACCTACACTTGAGAAGGCGACGGAACCGCTTTTTGAAGGCTCCCCCATAAGTGTTCTCTCTGCTGTGTTGCTGATAATGAACTTGAAGGTTATGAATGGTTTTTCAAACACATCCATCACGCTGGTGTTAAGGTACGCATGTGATTATATGTGATCCGTCGGATCTCAACTTTAGTGCATATACTCCAAAACTATGTCACACCTTTCAATCAAAACCACTTTGGTCTTATAATATACTCCAAAAAATAAGGATGTATTTGTTGTCGTTAATATCATGCTCTTCAAATATTTATATTAACCATTTTTTTTAAATTTGTTGTAACAGCTTGATAGGTGAATATTTTTTACCGGCATCAAATAAATTACCTCGCACATATCGAGATTTAACTTCCATCATGAAATATGTTGGAATGGAGTATCAAGCAATTGATGCATGTCCTAATGATCATATTTTATATTATAATCAGTATGAGCTTGCAATAGAATGCCCTATATGTCATAGCAGTAGATACCGAACAGATCAAGTAACCAAAAAGGTGTCTCGTAAGGTTCTTCGTTATATTCCCATTATTCCACGCTTGCAACGACTGTTTAGGTGCAAAAACATAGCACAATTTATGGATTACCACGCACGGAATAGAAGTGGAGATGATATTCTGCGAATGCCTGCAGATGGTTCTGCATTTACAGACATGGAGGAAAAATGGCCACACTTTAAAGAAGAACCTCGTAATGCTAGACTTTCTTTGGCAGCGGATGGTGTCAATCCACATGCAGAGATGAGATCTACTAATTCGGTCTGGCCTGTTTTTGTTATCAACAATAACATTCCTCCATGGATGTCAATAAAGAGGGAGCATATAATGTTGGCAATGATTGTTCCAGGTATAATTTGTACTTTAGAACAGTGTTTTTTTAATGCATATTTAGTATTTAATTTGTCATGAAGATCAATATTGTTGCATATTCATGTCATATATATTTTTCATTTACTTATATGTATTGTATTTGTTGTTTTCTTTTAGGTAAGTTCCAAGTTAAAGATATGAATGTATATATCGAGCCTCTTGTTGATGAACTACTTAAGCTATGGAATGGTGTCACTATGTATGATGTCTCTAGACCAATAGGGCAAAGGGAATTTCAATTCCATGCAATGCTTGCCTGGACAATTCACGATGCTCCAGGGCTAACACATTTTTGTGGTCTTCAAACAAAGGGAAAATTTGCATGTCCAGTTTGTGGTCCCAAGATGAAATCTCGTCATTCAAAGAGTTTGTGTAAGGTAGTGTTTGATGAGTATAGGCACTTCCTCTCTAAGAATCATAGGTATCGAACTACCGAAAAACATCTTTTTAATGGGAAAGAGGAGACCGCATTAAAACCACAGAGAATGACACCTCACATATGGAAGTTGCAATATAATAGAAATCGTCAAGGTATGATTCAATTTGTCTATCTTATATATTCGTATTGATCATCTCTTATATGTTTTTAATGTTTTATTTTGGATTGTATTAATTTTTTTTACTGTAATATACTACATTTTAATCTCTTTAACTTATATATTGATTACTAATGGTCTGCATGAACATCATGAAGGTGTAAATGGGCTTCCACGAGGAATGAAAAGTTATCCGAAACAATTTAGTAGGCTGCCTTACTATGAGCACTTACTAGTTGTTCATTTGTTTGATACAATGCATATCGGAAAGAATGTAACTGAAACACTATGGCGAATATTAGACGGAAGGAGTGACAAAGAAAAAATTGTCAAAATTTGCAGTGACATTCATGAATCCAATCATGCAATGAAAGATATCATTGAACATTTAAACAACGATGGAGACCAAATTAATATAAGGTCACTTCCATGGTTATTGACTGAGCAACAAAGCAATGTAGTAAAAGAAGTGATACAAAAAATGAAATTTCCCACAGGATTTTGTTCGAACATAAAGAATATATTAACAAGGAAAGGTGATTTTGGCGGCGTAAAAACGCATGATTGGCATATCTTCATTAAGGTAATTATATTTTTGGTATATATATTGGTATATTACAATACTGCATGTTTTTTGTTTACTTTTTTTCTTAATTTTGAAAAATATATTGATGAGACATGTTCATTGTTACAGTATGTTCTACCTGTATCTCTCCCAGACAACTTTGACAATAATGTCAAACAGGTCATATATGATCTTGGAAAATACATGAGGTAATTAGAAACAATATTTTTCACGCATCATCATGTAATTTGTTTAATTCGTTGCATAACTTATATGAATTGACATTTGTTTTAGTCAATCATGTAGATTTGACGTACTACAATCTTAAATTTTCGTCGTTAAATGATATCATTATTTTCTTGCTTTACATGTAGATGGTTGTCATCGAAAGAAATCCACAAAGAAGATATAAAGTATTGGAAGAGAGAAATTCCTCGTTTAATGTGTCAAATGCAGAGATTTCTACCTTCGGCATTTTTCAATGCACAAGAACACTACCTCATACACCAAGTTGAGGAGATTGAATTGTGTGGACCTATACATGCAAGGTCCATGTGGATGGTTGAGAGGCACTTGAAATTTATGAAGGATTTAGTTAGACAAAGAGCACGTCCAGAGGGTTCTATGATGGAGGGATATATGGTATTTCAGGCCATGGTGTATATTGTTGAATATCTTCCAGGGTTGGGGTCTATTAAGATCGAATTAGATCGATGCATTGGTGATCCAAATTCCACTAAGAAATTAGAAGGAGAGTATCTGATGGGGAAAGGTAAATCGAGGAAGGTCAAAGGTAATTATTAAATGGTGTTATAGAATAATAATGTTAATACATCTTAATAGTATCGTACATAATTATTTCAATTTTAATATTCATTAATGATATGCATCATTAATATTTATAATGTTACACTGCGTTAAGTAATTATAAATTTTTGAGTTGATTTATGTAATTTTATTTTCATGCAGTTGGTCGCGAGTGGGATGCACTACATTTGTACGTCGCAAACAATCTTGATTGGATGAAGGTATGGATTGAACGATGTAATCAATCTGGTCGAGGACTATCATGGGAAGGTGTGGCTTCATTGGTTAAAGAAGCACATCGCAATGGAGATGTCAATCTAACAGAAAGGGAAATCGATTTAGCATATGGTTTAAAAGATAAACAGGTAAGCATGATATTATAAATATATAAGCCATAATATTTTCAATTACGTCGATATTCATGTTCATCTTGATTAATTTCATTTTATTTGCATACTTTAAGAACATAAAATACTTACTAGTTCATTATCAATTGCAGGTAAAACACCACAAGGCTATGTGGTGCAACGGTCGTAAATATCGCATTAAAAAGTTGGATGACACAAGGAAAACATGTGATTCTGGGATAAATGTAGTCTTTGAGGTCACTAATGTTTCATCTAGAAGCGACAGACGTCCAGAATTGTCAGAAAATCGATATTATGGATATTTGGAAGATATCATTGACTGTGACTTTAAATCATTCAAAATAATTCTTTTTGTTGTGAAATGGTACAGGCTACGATTGAATCGATTTGATCCCGATAGAACTGTTATTGAACATGCTAATGGATTTACCATGGTCAATACAAGGTCACTTGAGTCACAAACGTCAGAGCCCTATGTTCTTCCAAGTCAATGTGAACAGGTATTTTACTTAGAAGTTCCTGGTAGACAGGGTTGGTCATTTGTTATTAGACATGATCCAAGAGGAAGGCCGGTAAAGTATAATATTGTAGAGGAAGCTGAAGAGGGTGTTGAAGAAGAAGGTGATCATGTAGAGGATCAACATGAGTTGGATGTTGATGATCATAATGTTACGCAGGAAGATGTTGAAGAGTTAGTTGAACAAGATGATGTTAGAGACAATGTTCATGATGAAGATGATATTGACGATCATGATCAATTTATTGAAACTAATTACAGCGACGACGATGATGATATAGCTGCCTCTAATCCTTATAATGTTGAATCTGGATCAGATGATACAGATGCAGACTTGGATGGAGAAGATGATCATGAAGTGCATTGAACATCATTCCAAGTGATGTGAGGGGGGGGGGGGGCAGATGAGCTTCCACCTTCACGTGGTTGTCCCTGTTGAGTAGAGAATATTAAGATATTCTTGAAACAAAGAGAAGTTCATTAAGGTATTTTACTCAAAAGTTCCTGGTAGACAGGGTTGGTCGTTTGTTATTAGACATGATCTAAGAGCTGGAAGGCAGGTAAAGTATAATATTGTAGAGTAATGCTTTTACTAGTTTGGCTAGATACTCAAACAACATTGCTACCTAGGCCAAGCATAGATAAAATATGAGGTGGTCTATTTAAGATGGCTATAGGGTTGTCCTAGCTCTGGCTTTTACTTATAAGATAATTAATGACTCAACTTTCAAATAGCTAAGGAGCTAATTATATCTCCTAAATTTTAATATAAAGTGTTATTCTATATCCTTTGCATACTCTATTTAGTTTTAGTTATTCTATATCCTTTAGTTATCTAGTTATAAAGTCCTAGTTAATGAGTAAAGGAAAGGGCGTTAATGAGTAGTTGTTGTCATGTTGTATGGGTTCCTCTTTTGGTGTTTATCTCGGGATGTTAGGAGCTAGGGGGGTGTGTAAATATAGAATATGTATCATGCGGATAAGACTTAGTGGGAGGATAGGTCACGGGTTCGACTCGTCCGCCTTATTCATTTTGGCATAACAAATGTTGTTTTTTAAATTATGGTTACAACCATATGCTACCCGCCAAAATTCTACTCTTTTACATATTTTAAAACATAAAAGTTTTTAAACCCACGCCAACAGTAGCAGAGCTATAGGGTTTAAACAGTCCCGTGCGAACAGTAGCAGAGCTATAGGTTTTAAACCCATGTAGCATTCGTTCCTTTTCCTCCCTTGTTTACGCATAAGTAGTACCAGATGCGATGCAATATGTTGAGCTTTAATAGGTAGAATAGAGGTGGCTAGAGCTTGGGTAGGGGTTTAAGAAGCAAAGTAGGTAGCAGGAGCAGTCCGCCTTTTCGATTTGGAGCAGTCCGCCATTTCGTCGATTTGGAGCAGTCCGCCATTTTGATTTGGAGAAGATTCAGTCCGCCATTTCGATTTGAAGCTCAGTCCATTCAGCCCCGCCATTTCGATTTGAAGCTCAGTCGATTCAGCCATTTCGATTTGAAGCTCAGTCCATTCAGCCATCTTGATTTGGAGCTACCATTCCATTCTAAATGTCTTCAGTAAGTGACATTCTCATCCATAGCTTCATTTGCCTGATATGCACACTGTGTGGGACATTACATCTATAAATGTTCATTCTGTAGTCGGTCCAAGTCCTCCAACTAGAAACTTGGCTTATTGATGCAGGCACCACCTGCAATACCTAAGCAGACCCTTGATTCCCAAAATTTCTGTAGTGGAATCTTCACTTAATACAGTCCTTTACCATTCTTCTCTTAGTTTGTCTTAGTTTCCAATTAACTCTGTGACAGAACTAAAAATAGATAACTGTCACTATACTTGGCAATTCTATCAAAATTCAACAAGACTTCTCTATTAGCGAATTAAACACTTTACCTTTTGCTTAGCCCTCAACGGAATTTCCAGTAGTGGTTAGTTCCACTGCAATATTGTGTTAGTGTGAGAATGAAGAAATTTAGGATTCGAGGCAGCCATATGATAATGTTCAGAATGCTATTTCTTCTGGCAGCGCCTGTAATTGTGCAGTCAACTTGGAACGAGAGCGAGACGGGCTGCTGCCCGCCGTGCTGCTCAATGTATTGTCCTTCTTTATGCCCTACAGTAGAGGAAGAGGAGGAGAGCTTATATCGAATTAATGATGATGAGGAAGAAGGACTGGTTCCGCCCAAAGGCCCTGAGAAAAATAACTTATCTGGATTACTTGTCTTTTCTCACATGGTATCAGAGCACATGAGAAAAATAACTTATTTTTTATATGGCTCTTCTTGGCATTGGTGTTGCGAGCTGATTCACCTGAGTTGATCGTGGTGAGAGCTGTCGAGTGGAGGAATTATGGAATAATTCTTGAATGTTCCCTTCCAGTTGTTTTTCGTCTTTGGCTATCATTTCGCAGCTATACTGTTCTAAGTTATTGCACTAATGAGGTGCATTTTACAGTTCGCAGCTATACTGTTCTAAGTTAAACGCCACATGACCATTCGTCATGACCTAAGCCCCAACGGAAAATCACTTATCGTACGAATTGTACCTTCTTTTCATTTTCCGCTTCCACCCAATGCACGACACGTATCTCTCAGCGGAAAACTCCACTTTGCCTCGAGCTTTGAACCGTCACTTTCCGCTGTGATCGTGATCGTTGATTTCTGACTTCACAACTCCGCTCTCATCCTGATCGTTAATCTCCTATGTGATCAGAATCATCCATTACTTAGCTCATCAATCTCCGCTCTGTTCTCGATCGTTGATCCCCAAATGTTATACATATCAGCGCCACTTATAGACTGTACATGTGAGCTAGGGCTTCTGCACTGTGACAATTATGATGACTCACAAACCATTACAATATTCCATGGAATCGCTGTTTCCCTTAACGAATTAGATGTATACTCGAAATAGAAGGCTAATCAAATCCCACACGGCTGAACAGAATGTTAACATATATATAGACTGTATTTTACCCTAGGATATACACTGTAACGTTTCCAATAATTCACACTTCATTTCACTATTCCTTAAACTCGATGCTTTCAGATGAAATTTGTTGAATCATATGTATCCAACCAATGATAACAGAAATATCACAACATATACAGATGAGATGAATCATATATACTGAGATTTTACACAGTAGAGAGGAAATTTAATGATTCTCCATCATTTTATTACATTTCATTGTATGTAATCAATCACACTCTACACTCTGCTCTCTCTTCTCGAGCTCTGTGAGCTAACCTTCATCTAGGCTAAGCTACCTATTCAAAATACTAAAGACTGCATTTATTTACAATGGATTTCTGTTTCCAGATCCTATTTCTGTTTTTGATGAAGGGTTTAAAAGGTCACTATATTGAATAGAGAGCTCATAAGCCTTATCCTAAGTAGAGTCATGTATCATCTTTACCTTGACAGCTTTTAAAACCACATGCAAAATGACCCAAAGCTGCTTAAAAGCACCAAAACAGTGTTAATGATATTCTTGTAGCGCTGGGCCTGAAAATCACCAAAGGCGCGCTACAGGAATATCGCGATTCCAAATTCTTCCGATTTTTCAGTAAATTTTGGCACGCTTGGGCTAATGAATGACTGATTATATGTTTTAGAGGATTCATGACGTGTTGACGCAGAAAACATCATGATTTCAAATGCTTGCACGTCGTGCGGAAATCGTGCTCATCATCAGCACATGTGTAATTCATTTTGACAGATATCCACATGGTTTGAGTTAATGTGGCATGAATTTGTTATCTACAAGCATATTCAAACACGGAGGACTTAATAAGGTAACCATAACCACTAGAAAAAACCGAGCATCGTCGCCAGCTGAACAAGCAAGAGGTGTTGAGGGCTTCACGGGAAATTAGGGCTTCCTAATTCCGTTGCTAACAGCTAAATTGAAGGTTAGAGGACATCTGTACAACCAAGGTGACTCAGCTGTCAGTTTGCGTCGTGATTTCAAACAACAACAGTGAAGCAATTGTACCTAGGAAAGTGTTCCCCAAGTGACAATAGCCTAATGTCACTTAGAAGGGGGAAAAAGGTGACCCTCACATTAAAAAGTCACTTAATGAGACTTTATAATATTAAAGTCACTTTTTGCTAAATTTAAGTGGGTGAGTAAATATTTATTTATGTGAATTAAATAAAGTGATGTTTTTACTCTCATTCAATCTTAGCCATTGGATTGGATCATTTGTCCATCGTTGGATTAGAACCCACTTAGGGTTAGAAAAAAAGATGAGGGAGGCTCATTTCATATTCATTCTTGAGAGTTTGAAAAAGAGAGAGGTCGAGAAGAGAGAGCTAGGGCTCCTGCATGAATATCGAGGCAGACATTTTCTTTTGGCATAATTTTCAAGGCACAGACTTGGCATTTATTATCAGCAGGTTTACTTCAGTATTGCACAGATCCCGAGGCAGTCCCAGCTTGCACAGAAATCGAGGGATCGTACTATTGCATTTAATGCAGTCCGTACAGCACGATTTTTGAGGATAAATCTGGGCACATTTCTCGAGGAAGATAGGCATGAGTTTCTATGCAGAAATCTGGGCACATTTCCCGAGGAAGATAGGCACGAGTTTCTATGCAGATATCTGGGCACGCATTTCTAAAAAATACAGACTGATTTTTTAATCCGTACAGTCCGTACAGTCTGTCTTTTGCACAGTTTTCGAGGCACTTTCTGTTGCACAGTTTTCGAGAAGGTTGGCACTGTTATCGAGGTGATTTTTTGCATGGAAATCAAGACAGAGCTGGCACAAAAATCGAGACAGACAGTGACACAGAAATCGAGATAGTGGTGCAGAAATCGAGACTCAGTGAGGCACAGAAATCGAGGTAGCACTCAGGGTGACTTTGGTTGGTCAGATAAGTACATGTTTGACTGTAATAATTTGTGTAGAAATATTTGCTGAAGAAATAATAAATCTCTCTCTCTCTAATTGGTTTTCCCCGTGGGGGTTTTTCCAGGGCTTGATTTTGGCCAAAAATTTATGAGTTTCATTTTCATGTGTGAATGTTAAATGTGTTTTTCAGCCTGTTAGAAGCATTTCACTGTGTGTTTAATTGTTACAGAAATTTTTATAAGTAACTTACAGCCAATGCATAACTGGCTGTAAGTGAAAACCACAAAATGTTGACATAAACTAGCAAACAGTCAAGTGTAGAAATTTCTACAGGCAAGGGATCAGGATGCGCTGGAAGAGATATCGAATCTGTTGAATCGATGGGAGGGTGCACGCCAGGAGCAAAAGGTCCACCGCATACACAAGAGGAAGACGGGGAGAGAGATGAGAATGTCGGCACAAATTGGATCATTTGATGTCAACTCAATTATCTTTGACTTGGGGTCGGACGTCAACATTCTGACCAAGCAGACATGGGAAACAATGGGGAAACCGCAGTTGGCCTGGTCACCGATACAGCTGCGATTAGCAAATCAGAGTAAGGTTACTCCACTTGGTAGGGTGTGTTAGCTTCCAGTTGAGATTGAGGGCCTCAAGACTTATGCAGATTTTGATGTAATTGAAATTGTGGACAATACCAGCCCCTACCTAGCGCTGCTAGGGATAGACTGGGAAATGGATAGCTATTATCAACTTCAAGAAGCGGACTATGTCGTTTGAATATCGTAAAATGAGGGTCGTCGCACCTCTTGATCCTGCAGAAGGGAAATGATATGTTGAACCAGCGAGAGATGAATTTACGGAGGGATGGGATAGCGTATACAACATATCCGAAGATTATATTAATCCCACTGCAGATGGAGAATTGGGATGGTGTAGTGTCAGTTCGGCATTGTTGGATTTGGATGAGGCGCTCGAGAATCGGCAAAACCGGATGCATGAAGTGTCATTTAGGATGTGCGCAAGGATTAGTCAGTCGCTGCGAAGGGTAGCCACAGATGAGTGTGAGCTACCAATATACGAAAGATTGCCCAATTTGGATACATTTCTTGCAGAATTTGAGGAAAAAGTGGTGGAACTACAATGTCTATTGGCCTTGGAGGAAGCCTTGAAGGCTACTCCTGCGCGTTGGTGGGCGGCGCACAAGTCTAATATCACAAACTGGCCACTATGTCGACACCTCATGATGGTGAGGTTCGACGATGTAGAAGGATCTGACGGAAGGAAGTTTGACAGTAGAAGTGACTCGAAGGCGCATTTGGCTGAATGCGCAAGCAAATGGGGATTACGAGCGAAAAAGGAATGGGTCCATGCGTTTATTCACACACTGGATGAAGTACCGCGGAGTTGGTATGTCGCAGCAGAACTACGACTCGAAACGACTTCTTGGGAACAACTAACAATTGGATTCAGCCAAACGTTTTGTTTCTCAGATGAGAACCCCTTCATCCATAGTAGCATTGTAGGTGATTCCAGAAAAGGTATTTGAAGCAGTACCAACAGAGCAACCATTAGAACTTCGGTGGACTGCGACACCAGAAATGATGATGGAGTGCTATAACATCACATGAGAGTCGGATTATGAGGATGATCCGAGGGCTACGTATGTATCAGAGTCGGAAGGAAGTCGCAGTGTCGAGGCACCAGAAATACCTTCCGACAAGTTCCAGCAACCGTTGAAGATCAAGAAAGTAAATATTGGGTCGGAGGAGAACCTAAAGTTCGCAAGCATTGGTGATTATTGGGATGACTCAACTATTGCGAATATGACTGATCTGTTGCATGAGTTTCAGGATTTGTTCCCAATGAAATTCTCAGAGATGAAAGGAATTTCTGGGGACTTAGGCGAAATGAAGATCCCTTTAAAGCCAGATGCGAGGCCAGTTAAGCAGCGGCCCTACCGGTTGAATCCAAGGCACAAGGAATGAGTACAAGCTGAGATTGAAAGGATGCTGGAAGCAGGTATTATAGAACCAGTAGAGGAATCAGAGTGGATCATCCCGATGGTGGTCCAAGACAAGAAAACTGGCGAACTCTGAATTTTTGTCGACTTACAGAAGTTGAATGATGCATGCTTACACGACCCGTTCCCAACACCATTCACGGATGAAGTGCTCGAAGGAGTAGGGGGTCAGGAAATATACTCATTTACGGATGGGTTTTTAGGCTATCACCAGATCAAAATCACGAAGGAAGATCGACATAAGACTACATTCGTCACAGAATGGGGCTGCTTTCAGTATACAGTGATGCCATTTGGATTGAAGAATGCTCCAACAATTTTTTTCAAGACTAGTAGTTTCAGCATTCAAAGATTACATTCATAAATTTCTTGCCATCTATATGGACGATTGGACAGTGTATGGGTTGGTCAAAGATTACGTCACAAACCTGAGGCTAATGCTGGAACGATGTCGACAGTACCAGATTTCATTGAACCTGAAAAAGTGCATCTTCTGTGCTCCATTCGGGATTTTGTTGGGGCACATTGTCTGCAGGGAGGCAATGTTGGTAGACCCGGCGAAGATCGCAATTATTGTCGACCTCCCACTGCCGACAACAGTCAAGCAATTGAGAGCGACGTTGGGCCACATGAGCTATTATAGGAAGTTTATCAGAGGGTATGCAACAATCATAGCACCAATGGAGAAGTTGTTGAAGAAAGACACCAAGTTCGAGTGGAATGAAGAGTGCTAGAAGAGTCTGTACATATTAAAAGGAAAGATGGTTTCCGCACCCATATTGGCATTCCTAGATTGGACGAAGGAGTTCCACGTTCACGTCGATGCGTCATCAGTTGCATTAGGAGTCATCTTGGCCAACCAGGAGAAGGCGCAATAGACCACCCGATAGCATTCGCAAGTAGAAAGCTGTCTACTGCGGAGAAGAATTACACGACGACAGAAAGGGAGGGGTTGGCGATGGTCTACGCCTTACAGAAGTTTCGACACTATCTCTTAGGGGGCCACTTTAAAATGTTCACCAATCATTCGACACTTAATACCTGGTGAACAAGCTTGTGTTGGGGGGGAAGATCTGTCGATGGTTGTTACTCTTCCAGGAATTTGATTTTGAGATAATCATAAAGCCATGTCGACTGAATGTAACGAACATAAATAAATAATAATAATTAAATAATTAATAGTTAATAGTTAAGAAAAGACGTGTCTTCTCGTCTTAATGGTCTGGCCATATTTAAAGGCGACCAAACCTGTATAATCATTATGTTATCTTATCAAATATATTTACTATTTACCTATTTATGGAGCCATTATTGTATTTACGATGGAAGTTTATTTAGAAGTCAGATTCCTCCGCTTCATTTGGTATCAGAGCCAGCCTTTCCTTAGGCTTCTACTGATTTCAGGTTTTTAGCCAAACACTCAAGGATTCCTTGAACTTGGATCTGTGATCTAACACCGGCTTTTAGCCATCCATACTCAGATTTTCTGAAGAAATCCTCTGCTACAAATTTCCTTCCGCTCGCCCTCACACACTCTATCTTTCCGCTGCCCCACTTCCGCCTGCATCCACCACCCCTGCGCCCTCTCCGCCCACGCCCACCTCCTTTTAGCTCTCCATCCTCCCGACCACGCCTCCTGCACACGGTGCGCCCATCGCCCACTTGCAAATCCTCCCTCCCCCACCACGACCTTCCCACATCCTCCCACATCCTTCTACCTCCCTCCGTCCTCACTCCAAACGCATGCGCCTTCTCCCCATACACCCTCACGCACCTACCTTCCAGGACTCTTCCATCACCACTCCTCCCTTCATGCCAAACCCTCCTCCTCTCTGGCCACTCCCTCCCACATCAACCTCCGCCTCCGCCCCAGCATCTCCCACGCTAACCTCTCCACGCTGACCCTCTCCCGGCCTCCCTCCGCCATCCCTCTTCCACCACACCTCCACAACTTCCACACCTCCCCCTGTCCATACACAGCACCACAAATCCACACCATTTCCCTCCTCTATCCGCCCACGCTTTCCCTAACTGCCAGCATCTCTCCTGCCGCGCCCTCCACACACTTCTCCTTACAACGCCTCTATTCGCCATCTCTTCAACCACCTCCTTCTCCATGCCAGGCCAGCCTCCTCCATTCTGTCGCTCCGCCCCTACACCACGTCCATCACTCCACCACGAATCTATACACACAAACCCTAATTCAAATTAGGTCAAAACAAAATAATTACAATATAATAATAAATAATTATTATTATTATAGTAGAGGGTTTTTGTGACTGACGGGGATGGAGCTCTGCAACCTAGGGTTTTGAGTCGATCCGAGTTGATCTCGGCGGCCAGGGCTCTATCCCTGGTCACAGACTCCTTCTGATATTGGACGACGGCGAGGGTAGCATTCCTGTGGCGGTGAGGTGCGGCTTCCATGTTCCAACGGTGGCTCTCCACAACGGCGGTGGCACTCCTGCGACGGCTTGCATTCGGCGGATTCTTGGAGGCCGGTGGGTGACAACATTGTGTCCGCATAGTTCCGTCATCGACCCAGCTCACATCCACCTCGAGCTGGTCTTCCACTGACGGCGGGCTTTTGTGGCAGCGACGGCTGATACCAGGTCGACTTTCTTTTCTTGGCGATCAAGGGTTGCGATCTTGGAGGCCATGGATTCTTCCATGGAGGCATTCCTGCTTACTTCGGTTCCCTCACACAGGCTTCGATCTACAGAAACGGATCCTTCAATGGCAAAGCGGTTCATGCTCCTTGCAAGAGCCTTCTTCCAATGGCGGTCTAAGTTTTTGGCGGATGGGACATACGAATGCCATGGCCCGGGCCAAGGTTTCAGAAGCAGATACGGCCCTACATGCAAGGCATGTTTCCGGCAGACCCGGATTACATTGCGGCATTCCAAGGTGGGAGGGTTCTCGAGGGTTCCAAGAAGGAGCATGTGCAAAAATTATCCAAGATATCTGAGATTTCAGAACGAAAACGAAGGTCGACAAGGTAGTAGACGTTAATGTGGGTTATCGATTCAAAGGAAACCCTGCTTGCTTCTCTGGAAAGAAATGAGTCCGAAATCTCGCCATCTCTCAATGGCTGGGCCTGCGTGTTTGCTTTCAGGCTTTGATGGAGCGTGATGGATATTTCTGAGTATGGAGAGAGGGCGGTGCCTTTGCGCGGCGACCCATTGGGTCTGAGCACGATCCAGTGGCGGCGGCGGCGGTTTCAGGGACCAAACCTGAAACCGGTGGCCCCAATTTCACCACTGTTCATGATATATCTGTTCTATTTCTTGTGGCAACATTCTCTAGTTTTCTCTTTCTTTTGGTTCAGCTCATTATAAGCTGTTTTTCTGCTTATATGGGACAATATGTGAAAATGTAGGGATCCTTGTTGATCTTACTACATCTGCAGTATGTAATTTTAATCATCTTTTTGAAATAAAATTACGGACTTTTTCCAAGGAAAAAAAAAAAATTATTATTATTATAGTTGTGACCTTATAAGAAAATAAAAACATATAATAATATTAATTTCAATTATTATTATTATTATATTTTATTTTTTGGCCATTAATTCTTAGAATTAACAATAGTTATTGCTATTGAATTTTTTTTATTATTATTATTGTTATTATACTATATAACATTTCAAAAACAAACAAAAAAATATTAATAATAATATTATTATCAAAGGAAAAAAAAAATCAATTCTTTTGAAATAAGAATTGTTTGGAGAAACAATGCAAATTCAAGCCAAAGAAGGCTTGTCAAGAAGACATTAAGACAAAGCCAAGAAAGACAAAAATCAAAAGTCAAAGCAAGACTCCTTATTGTCAAAGAAGTCGAAGAACACTTATCACCGAAGAAATCAAAGTCAAGGACAATCATTTATCGTTGAAAAAGTCAAAGTAAAGGAAGGCTTATCAAGAAGTCGAGACGCGTTATTGACAAGGAAGACCAAGTCAACGAAGACTAATTATCGTCAAAGTCGAGACCAGTGATCATCTAAGAAGACCAAATTATCGTCCTAAACTAGGAATTATGGCAATTTCTGAATCAGAATTGCGGTCCAAAATAAAAGTAGCATTGGACAAAGCATTTGACACGACGACACAAGATATGTCTAAGAGATTTATAGAGCAAGAGAATCATTATCTAAAAAGCCGTATTGAGAGATTATCTACGCAAATTGAGGAATTAAAAAACGAAAATGATTTCAACCAGAGATTGAAAAATCAAGATATAAAAAAAGAAATAAACGATTACAAAGCAGAAATAATACGCTTGAACAAAGTCGTTAATGAGAAGGACGAAGAACTGAAGCAGATACGGAAGAAATTTGAGGATCAAGAATCAACGATCGACCAATGTCGACAACAGATAAAAACTCTTCAACAACAAAATGACGACTCTAAAAAGACTCATAAGTCAGAGATCACAAAAAGTAATAAAACAATATCCAACAATTCCGAAGAAATTTTCAGATTAAGAAATCATAACAAGACACTAGTCACAAAAATAAAGAAGTTGAAAAATAGTCGAAAGATAGAACAATCTACGGAAGACATTGAAGGAAAACTTTTTGACAAGCAAGAAGAAAATAGCTGCATCAGAAGTCATAACAAAGATCTTAAGGAACAACTTAAAAAGTCTGAAGATGACAGAAAATCGCAAGTAGAATTGATTAAAAAATGTCAAAATGATAACATGCAGTTAGAAAAAAAGTTGGAAAAGATACAGAATGAAACCTTTAAACATCAAGGGACGAAAATACAACTTCCAGCTTAGAGCAACGAAGCAGAAGAACAGACAACAAGATCTCCTTATCGTCACCCAAATTATAAACGTCATTTTGACCAACAACAGGGTCAAAATGAACATACACAGATGAATTATGATGTCAAACAAACAAGAACATCAAATCAATACACTAAGCATCAAACAAAAAGTTACGTTCCACAAAGCGATCAAATAGCTCCGATAAAAATAGATCTCGGATGGACCACATCAGAGACGATGCGACAGTTCCCCCTTGGAATTCGTAATTCGTATCGCCTCGTTTCATCAAAAGTCACAAAGACTAAAGATCAAGAAATAACATTACAAGCAAAAAAATCAGACGTAATCATTGTCGTTAAATAAGCTTTGAGGACAAAGCTTCCCTTGAAGGGAAGGCAATGTAACGAACATAAATAAAGAATAATAATTAAATAATTAATAGTTAATAGTTAATAGTTAAGAAAAGACGTGTCTTCTCGTCTTAATGGTCTGGCCATATTTAAAAGCGACCAAACCTATGTAATCATTATCTTATCTTATCAAATATATTTACTATTTATCAATTTATGGAGCCATTATCGTATTTAGGGTGGAAGTTTATTTAGAAGTCGGATTCCTCCGCTTCACCGCACCCATATTGGCATTCCTAGATTGGACGAAGGAGTTCCACGTTCACGTCGATGCGTCATCAGTTGCATTAGGAGTCATCTTGGCCCAACCAGGAGAAGGCGCAATAGACCACCCGATAGCATTCGCAAGTAGAAAGCTGTCTACTGCGGAGAAGAATTACATGACGACAAAAAGGGAGGGGTTGGTGATGGTCTACACCTTACAGAAGTTTCGACACTATCTCTTAGGGGGCCACTTTAAAATGTTCACCAATCATTCGACACTTAAATACTTGGTGAACAAGCCTGTGTTGGGGGGGAAGATCTGTCGATGGTTGTTACTCTTTCAGGAATTTGATTTTGAGATAATCATAAAGCCATGCCGACTGAATGCCGGACCAGACCACTTGTCCCGGATCGAGTTAGGGGAAGAGCCAAGGAGCATTGACGAAGGATTGTCGGATGCTCAGTTGTTCAGGGTTGGCATGGTCGACGACCATTACAAACAAGTCATTTAGTTTTTGGCAACAGGGGAGGCGCTGAAAGGCTTCATTACCAACCAAAAGAAGTAACTAGTCGTCACAGCTGTAGATTTTCAATTAATTGCAGGGCAATTGTATAAAATGGGGCTAGATGAGATACTTCGACGATACGTCCTTCCGCATGAACAGTAGAGGATTCTTGCGGAAGCCCATGACGGGATCGCTGGAGGACACTATGGAGGAACCGCCACTGCGAGGAAGATCCTTCTAGCAGGACTATGGTGGTCAACTCAATGGGGGGTAGAACACTTTGGAAATCTTTACAAAGCAAAAGAGATAGTTTTGATTGCTAAAGTAGTCATGATAGCTCAATATTTCCTTGGCTTTGTTAATGAGGAAGAGAATCAAAATTTAATGGAGGCAGTTACTAAGGATGAGTTACAAGAGGTTTCGCACAGTTTTCAAAAGGATAAAAGATTGGGCCTTGATGGGTGGCCAATTGAATTTTTCATAGGCCTTTATGAATTAATGGAAGATCTGTAGGTAGGATCTTAGCAAATTTCAATACGAGTTTACTTGCACTCATTTTGAAGATAGACAATTCCACATCCGTTGAAGAGTTCAAACCTATATCGCTTTGCAACTACATTTGTAAAATAGTGCCAAAGGTAATTGCAAGAAGGTTTAAAAGGGTATTATCAAATTCGATCTCTGGTGAGCAATTTGGTTTCTTAGAGGGGGGATAGATCCATGAGGCTATTTGTGTGGTCAAGAAGCTTTCCACTCTATAAAAACAAAAAAATTAAAGTCTATTGTAGTCAAGATTGATGTTTCAAAAGCATATGACATGGTAAATTAGATGTATTTGAGGTTGTTGCTAACTCACCTTGGCTTGTCTATTCCTTTCATAAACTGGGTGATGGGTTGTTTATCTTTTGTTTCTTTATCTATTTCGATCAATGGCGTCGCTTCAGATTTCTTCAGACCAAGAAAAGTTTAAGAGTGTCACCCCTCCTTTGTCTAGTAGTAGAAGGTTTAAGTAGGCCCTTCTTAGATGCAAAAAGGATATTGAGTTACAGAGGTGTCAATATATGTGGGAATTTCCGGTTGTCTCATCTTTTATTTGTTAATGATATTCTATTTTTTTTAATGGCTCAAGAAGGGACTTGGATAAGTTGAGAGAGATCCTGGATCTCTATTGCGTTGTGACATCAAATGGTGGTAAACATTGAAAAATCTACTATTTCATGTGTAGGATTAGAGGATGTAGATTTGAATTATTTTGTGATTTGTTCTTTTACAAGCGAGTTGATGTGGAAGAAGGATTGAAATATTTGGGCTTTTGCTTAAAGCTCAATACCTACTGAAAGAGGGACCGAGACTAGTTGATAGCAAAATTCGAGAAAAGAGTCTCTATTTGGTGGCATCGTTGGCCTACCCAAATGGGGAAGAGGGGTACTAGAAAAGCTTAGAAGATTAAGTTTTAGATTCCTTTGTTTAGGAAGCAAATATAAGAGGGGCACTTCTTAGGTAAAGTGGCAATATCTAGCAAGTCCAAAATGCCTTGGAGGTTGGGGGATCAAAAATATCTTTTATTTTTCCAAAGCATTGTCCGCCAAAAACATCTAGAGACTAATCCAAGGAAATGCCTTAGTAGGTAAAAGCGGTACATCAAAAGTACATTGCTCCATATTATGTTGAGGAATGGATTAGAAGACGTCAAAAAAATATTCACAATGTTTTAGTAATATGGAAAGCGATTGTCTTAGCTTTCCACGTGATTGGTGAAGGTTTGGTATGGAAAGTAAGGGATGGAACAAGGGTAAGCCTCGAAGAATATCCTTGGGTTGGGAGTAGCTTTGACCACAAACTACTTGAGTTGATGGTTCAGTCATTATGGGATAGAGGCTTTTTTAAATTCTCTCAAATGGGAGATCTAGTGATGACAAACATTTGGGGTCAAGGATGTTTGACAATTGAGCATTTGGGTTTTAGAAGTGAGGAGGCACATATATGAGCCTCTTTTATTGCTAGGTTGAAGTCAAACCATGTTAGCTTACAGGGCAAAAAGGGTACTTTGGTTTGGGAAAAAATCCCCTCGGTTGAATGTACCCCAAAGACTGGTTATCTTTATTTAAGTGCAACGTGTGACCAAAGAGACATTTTTTGATGGTTGAAGGATGTTTGGAAATTTTCTTTCCATTCCAAGAATAAAATATTCATTTGGTTTCTTTTAAATAATAAATCTCTTACTTGGGATGTTTTTCAAAGAAAGAATAGAGTTGGGTTTGGACAATGCTCCCTTTGTAAGTGTGACCAAAGAGACATTTTTTGGTGGTTGAAGGATGTTTGGAAATTTTCTTTCCATTCCAAGAATAAAATATTCATTTGGTTTCTTTTAAATAATAAATCTCTTACTTGGGATGTTTTACAAAGAAAGAATAGAGTTGGGTTTGGACAATGCTCCCTTTGTAAGTGTTGTGAGGAATCAAATATACATCTAGTAGTGGATTGCTCCTATACAAAACAAGTATGGTAAGAAGTAGTACTTTTAACAGGTTTAAAAAATGTCTAGGTTAGAAGCACTATAGAGGAGGGACTTCGGAAATGATGTGGAAATATTGTGGTAAAACTCTTCAAAGCTTTACCCATGATTATATCTTGGGGAATTTGGTTGCCCAGAAATGCAAGCCTTTTTGAAGACAGATACACTCTCCCTTCGTGGTGTGCAACAAGGTATAGGTATCTTAAGGAACTTCCCACAAGAAAAACTAACAAAACCAGTTAGGCAGGTTTTGATTGAAGATATTGATAGAGATGGCTCTTAGGCCTATTTTGATGGAGCTACACAAGATGATCCTTGACTTAGAGCGAGGCTTGGGTCTAGCACAAACAAATATTTAAAATAAATGGCTCTAAAACTGCGCTTGTTATTGGCAGGTGAAAAAAGGGTCTTAAAGCTTCAAGTTTTTGGTGATTGATTAATAGTAATGAAGTGGATGAGAGTTGAATAGGATTGCACAAATTTTATCTTGCATCCTTTGTTGGAGGAGGTATGAGGGCTTTGTAACTTGTTCGTTTTTTCGTTATTCAGACACATTTATAGAGCACTACAACATTTTAGCTCAAAATTCGACGAAATTATCCGACGGTAAGGGTAGACCGTTGAAAAATACAAGTTAAATATCTAAGTTTTGTGTATTTTTTTAAAATCAGCCCACGTTTGTCAAATGATAGATGATTATCCCTCAACCTTCCATCAGTACCGACTGTTGTCAACGGTTTTCAAGAAAGATTCGGAGCATCGACAGTTTACCAATAACCATCAGTCATCAGACAAATGTCCGTTGGAAGACCGATAATTGAGGACACATATTCTTTCATGTTCAATTAATACTCCCATGGTTCAAACTCAGGATCCCCCATCTTGATTGAAACTTCAATGATCACCTATTGGACAAAAGACAAAGACAGGAATGGCCAGCCTTTTTCGACATTATCTTGTTGTGCTAAATCTCTTCAATTTCTGCTTTTAAGTTTTTAGTTTCCTTGTTTTATTTGCCCTCATACTTTTAAATATAGTTTTTTTATTTATAGATTATTTGATATTTATTCAACTAATAACTCCTTTTAACATTTCAATATACTTTTGCAACTAATATTGGACTCACTAAATTTTGAAAATGTGATTTTTTTCAATTTCAATAATGTTTGCTTGCATTGGATCAATATAGCACCAATTCTTAGAGGATAAAAAATCCCCTAAATCCTTCCAAGGGCATATTGCAGCAGCAAAAATATATTGGAAGCCATTTTCAAAGGGGACAAAGGCAGCGCAGATGACTGTACAGACCATGAGCTGATCTCGGGTGTCGATTATTAACATAACCCGTGTATGCAATTTCCTTCATATATGCCACTCAATTAATAATCCTCCAACATCTAGCAACTAAATTGGGCTGGGATAATGCACTTTTGGGATAACATCCATCATGCTTCTGATTTATGTATGTGTTTGATTGTATCACATTAAATGAGCTAGTGTAGTCGAATGTAGTTCTATGTAAATAGAAGCACTGCCCCTTCTCCCTCCTGAAATGACAATTTATGCAACCATTTTTCCAAGTCAAAATTTGTACTAAAGTATTCCAATTGACTTAAATCATGCAATGCCTGTTTGTCAAAGTAATGTGAATCAGAGAATATTTGTCTTAATTTTGCTTTTGACTTATTTGTTGTTATAGGAATATTAGTTTTTGTTTCTGAGAATTCAATCCGGTCATAAGTTGAACGGATATTTCTAATGTTGTTTTTGTGGTTCCTAGCCAACGAGCCCTCCAAAATATTGTGATCAATGTGGTTCACCATATTTAAGAGAGACCTTCAAGTTTTGTTAAGAATGTGGAGCCAAGAGGATAGGCCCATGAAAAAAGCGGATTGGTTTGAGTTTAGTGGTTGTATGACAGTAGGATATTTGGCCCAAGTCCCATGCCACTTCATGAAGAAGATGGACCCTTCCAACATAATTTCCACCCTACATTTACCTCACATGCACCTTTGTCATTACACATGTATGTCAATCTTCTCTTTGAACATAGTTCTGAGTTATCTATTTTGAACATGTTTAAATGAACAAAGAAACTATGATGGAGAGATTTGAATCATGCCAAGTTTTTATTCGATGTGAACTTAGGAAAATATGTACAGTAGTCGACTTGTTGGACCTCTAGTTGCCTAGGTTCCTTGGAATGCTTAGAGGAGGGTATTTAATGTGACCTTGTTGACAAAGCAAGGTACATTGCCTTTGTGCCATTGATTACAAAAGTGGACTATATCCATGGCCACCTTCTCTCATTGGCTTTTTGAGGATAGATTAGTAATGACAATGGTCTTGCCAGTCCAAGAAAAATGACCATAGAGGCTTGGGAAAATTTTGCTCTTTTGTAGAACCCAAAAAATATTCTTGGGAATTTTAGGGGTGCAACAAAGACACATAGTGGTGGGGAAGCCTAGATGGATAAGATGTTTGTGTAGTCCAAAGTATGATTTCTTAGGTTTTATATTGTCTAAAGCTTGTGATATTGATAAATGATTCTCCATCTTCAATTTAAGAGAAGAGTCATATGTGCAATAAACCAAAGGATCAAATATTAGTTAGATTCCACATGACACAATGAACATGAATATAAGGTTTATAAAATGTCCACCATACAATAAATAGATTGAAACTAAAAGGTGTTTTACATCTCAAATATGAGTTCACTATTTAAATTTCTTCTATAGTATCGTTTATATAATTAACATACTCTCATTATATATATATATATATATTGCAGATTGAAAATGCTCCTCTATATCGAACAAGATTTGCAAAAAAGCCCTCTTTGTGCATTAGAAGAAAATGAAGAAAATTTGCAGATCCATCATGAATGAATTGCCACCGGAGTCCTATTATGCAGATTGTCTGCCTGATTCAGCACATCTTCCCGCTGTTCAAATCAACCATGGCTAATGGGAACAAGGTAGCAGTATGATTGTAGACATGCTTATAAATGTACCATGCACGAGTACATTCATCATTGGCAGATCTGTCAAGTACACCAATATAATTCTTACCAGCCTTCTTGACACCTACTTCCCTACAACCTAAAATTGGAAGAGAATTCTTGGGAAAAAAATGTTTGTGGCAAAGCAAACCATAGGTGCCTCATGGCATCATTTTAGCCCGACTACTCACCAGAAATAAAAAATGGCTCAATCTTATAATTAGATTGGGATTATGATTCGAGAGATGATTAGAGTGGTTGGCCGTTAGGTTGCACTTGTGGGGAAGATGAATGTGTATACTTTAATGATAATATTTAGGAATGTAATAAAGCTACTTCAGATGCAAATAAGTTCTTTGCCTTAAATAGAAGGATTTCATCAATCTATTTCAATCATTTTTTTGTTAAACATAAGTTTTTTCTTCTTTATTTTTTTATGAAAGCACATGGCTAAAGTGCAACTCTTATTTTGTTATGTATCCAAGTTTTTGATCTAATGTTGCTGTCATTTTTGTTTTGATTCCTTTTATGCATAATCCTATATGTCTTGTTTTGCTACCTTTTAAATATTATGTATATAATTTCTTGGTTCCCACTCCTCGATGGATTCATGTATATATCCTCTTCCACGTATCTCTAGGGGAATTAGTTTAGATGGATGAAATTTTTTGTACAATGAGCATACCGGGTTGATTTTATGGTTGCACTCTAAATCTTCATTTTTTGCTGAGAAATTTTTTTGGTCTTAAATTATACACACTTCTCCAATAATTCGAATGAGATTTTTTCCCATTAATAAATATGCGTTTCAAATAAAAAAAACTATGAAAGTCAACATTTAAGTTATGGCATGTGATATATCTAAGTGTGCTTGTCCAACAAATGTTACTGTGGTCCCCTAAGGGGACTCCCTCTTGCTCTAGTGATTTCACTTGTGACAGGGGGGTGTTTTTTTTTGTGTAGAATTAAATCTTGTTTTTGCTATTTGATTTGATCCTAACACTTCTTGTTATTTTTTTGTATGCATCATAGTCTTGTGAATTTCGACCGGATTGCAATCTTAGTATTTGCTTATTGTATCTATTGGGGTTTTAGTGTTTTACAGGGCTCACTTGGGCAACATTGAGCAAGTTTGAGCATGGATATCAGGGTTCCAAATGAAAGATGTTGAATGTGGAGAATTGATTTGAGGCATCATCTAAATCCAAGTAATTCCAATCACCATTTTCTTGCAAATTCTTTTCATTCCATTGTTTACCATTAAAATCCACTACTACAAACCCTAAACATAAAATATAAAAAAATAACCCTGTCACACTAGGCACAATTTTGACTTTCTGCCACTTGGGTATTTTTCATAGACGTCTTGAGCTTTTATTCCCCGTAGGGCGTCATCTTTGGGTGACTCCTTAGCCCAATTTCTAGGCACTAATCATTCCAGGCCATTTGCACTTGTGGGTTTGGAGGGTCAACTTGTGGTTTGTGTGATTGTTCTTGCTTGTAAGCTCTTCCAATCATCATATCGTTTGCATCAAGAAATTAATCAAGTGTAAGGGAGCCATTCAACTCTTATCATTCACTTACTTTGGGTATTTCACCAATAGCATACATCAATCCCCCTAGGGTAGCGAATTGATCATTTAAACCCTAGCACTATTATCCTAAATCTCTAAGCTTAACTATTCTTACTGAGATTTCCTTGAATTTGATTGCATTTAAATCATTGATAAGTCTCTAACAATCCACATAATCATACTCAATAGATATATTCTTGATCTTGGGTTTCATCTAGGGTATCTCATGTTTTGATTACATATATAGTTTTTGTATCATGTAGATTAGTCTAGCCTTTGGGTTAGACTTGGGTCTCCCCCATAGCCATCTTGGTTCACTAGCCGGTGTACTAAGTAGCTTAAAGTGACAAGAATCCTACTATGCGTGACAACCATACAAATCCTTGGGGGTCGGATCCTTGAAGGTCACAACTTTAGCAACCTTGTTTCTCTGCCATCTTGGATAGGATCTCAATATTGGGTTGCTACAAGAATTGTGATAACAGGTAGATCAGGGAGCACAAGAATGGACCTGTGATTATTTGGCTCCTCCTTCTATGGCATCAATTGTCACTTTCAGCCATACCAAATCTCCTAAACTGGGAGGACAATGGGAACATGATCCAGTTAAACAGCAAGGAAATGGTACAGATCTCAAGAGAGATGTTGGAGAAGTGGAAGATTATAATTACCCAACATTAGAATATTTAATAATTAGTTAGCTTTTAATATTAAATGAAAGGGTTGGCATGATCAAAGTTAATCATCCCCATTTTGACCTGTGATTATTTGGCTTCTCCTATGGCATCAATTGTCACTTTTAGCCATACCACCTCTCTTAAACTGGGAGGACAATGGGAACATTATCCAGTTAAACAGCAAGGAAATGGTACAGATCTCAAGAGAGATGTTGGAGAAGTGGAAGATTATAATTTACCCAACATTAGAATATTTAATAAATAGTTAGATTTTAATATTAAATAAAAGGGTTAGCATGATCAAAGTTAATCATCCCCATTTTGGATTTATCTATATAAAAAAGGCTCTTACTATATAAAAAGGAAAGTTTTAAAGTTAATAGAAGTCTTAGTTTTGCACTATTTATTTTGTTTATATATTAGAGGAGTTGAAAAAAAAAGCTCTCCAAGGAAACAACGGAACATGAGGTTGAATTGAAGGTACAAAGCTGCTTTAACAGACTTTGTATCCAGCGAAAGACAGATGAAAGTTCAGATGAGTTAGACTGGGAGTGAGCTTGAAGCAGCTAAAAGAGAATGTGAAATTACTCTGAATGAGAAGAAACCAGTCGATGCTTAGATATAGTCTTTCCCTACAGATCACTCACAGATCGCTCACTTTGTGAAGGATATCCCAGAGAGATGAAGTCATGGAGATATTG
The DNA here is from genome assembly GCA_027924585.1 of Larix kaempferi. NCBI lineage: Eukaryota > Viridiplantae > Streptophyta > Pinopsida > Pinales > Pinaceae > Larix > Larix kaempferi. The sequence goes on along the minus strand of BSBM01000779.1, from coordinate 7,257,905 downwards.
GACACAATAAGGAGTTTGCAAATGAAGTATGGAAATCATGTACAATCCTTGCAGGATCATATGAAAAAGTATAATGAGAAATTAACCAAATTGGATTAGAATATTCTATTAGATTTGGACCACAAGGAAAGAAGTTCTTATGCATAAGACCTTGAAGTGGGTTGTTCAACAAGTGAATGTACAAATATAGTAGAAGTCAGAGATTCTCTAGACGCTGATATCGATGCCAAGCAGTTCCAACTTAAATTTGCCAGATATTCATCTTATACCATACATAGATACAGAGCAACATGACAAAAGCTGCTAAAATGGAACAAACTCTACAACATTGAAGATTGGAGAAAACAACCTGATAGGGTCCAGAATATATAACCACCATATTTCCTCTTAGGGCATGGCATGTCCAAAATGGAATCTCTTCTGAAAGACCTTCAAGCTCTCCAAGCCCACAAACAAATGGTTGCATTTGATGACAAGAGCTAGAGTTGTTTAGAATATAAGGAGCAGAGGATATCTGATTTCAAGTAAAAATTAGTGAGAGAGTTCTTGAGGATGGCTGGAGTGGCAGAAGCTGAAGCAGAGCGTTAAGGGAGAAATGAACTCCAACAATACTTAGTAGAGCAGATGCTATGATTGAGGAGTCGAAAGAAAAACTTTCCAAGGAAACAGAGAAATGTGAGGTTGAATTCCAAAGGCACCAAGCTGTTTTTATAGACATTGTATGCAATCTAAGACAGATGAAAGCTGAGATGAGTGGCCTATAGAGAGATTGAATTAGTAAAAAGTGTGATTATTCTGAATGAGAAGAAAGCAGCAGACGCTGTCATATAGTGTTTCACTGGAAATTGTCCACTCCAAAAAGATATCCAAGAGAGAAGAAGTCATCTAAAGGTTAGCCACAACAAGGAGTTTGCACACGAAGTATGGAAACCAAGTACAATAATTGCAATATAAGAATAAAAGGTATGAAGAGAAATTCACCAAATTGGAAGAGAGCAGTCTATTACATCTGAATCGCAAAAATAGAAGCTCCCGCTCAACACAAAAATAGAAGCTCCCGCTCAAAAGACCTTGAGGTGGTCTGTTCAAACAATGAAGGTAAAAGTATAGTAGAGGTAAGAAAATCTTTAGAAGCTGATATTGATGCCGAGCAGTTGCAACTTCTACTAGCCAAGGATCATCTTATACCATACATACATACAGAGCAAGCTGACAAATCAAAGCTGCCAAAATGGAACAAACTCTGTGTGGTAGCTACATCAACTACAAAAATGCTTCAAAGAAAAATGAAGATCCCGGTAACCTCTGCAACACCATTTCTATCCTTTTTCCATCTAGGCAGCATGTCTGTAATTGTTCCCTACAATAAAACCTGTCATGTTTCTGTTACAATAATATGGTTAGTACTAGTTACTTTGTATAGAAACTTTTCATAAACATTCCAGTTTAATTAGTACAATTCTTTTTATTGTAGAAGAAAAAGCACCCTAGAGATGGTATACTCCACAAATGATAAAAGCTTTGCTATTTACCTTTGTGTGAAGTGACATAAGAGTGTTGAATCACTTAGAAGATTGGATAAAACTGGATAAAGTTACATACTGCACAACAGAAGAATTAGCAAAAGTTGAATAAATTTTTCAAAACAGAGTAGAATTAGTTGAATCGTTTCACTTTCTTCAGCAGAACGACAGGTGACTCATCATTGTCAAATAACTATTAAGTGTTTTCAGTTTTGACAGATAGATCGACCTTCACCCTTATCATGATTAAAATTGTATGAGCATGTGGTGCCCAAGTTTGACACGACGCAAGAACACTAAACCCATGGCTCTAATCCCACCACTTCCTGGTTTCATTAATGGGCAAAAAAAAATACTATTTCCCTTCAAACCTTGATGCAAGTGGATAATTCACTGTTTCAACATAAGTGTCTTGTGCTGAACGGCTAGGTGGTGGATGAGCACCTTTTTCGAGCATTAGGATATTGGTAATTCCATAAAGAAATATTAAACTGTTCCAACTAATTGTCCGCCCATGCGTAGAATTGCTTAAAAAGCAAGCAACTCTGTTTATTGCAGTTGTCAGTGATTGGTTGGTAATTAGTCCGTTGGCTGTCGAATGAAATACAGCAGAAGCCCATCTGAACCAGCCCTAAAATCTTTTCCCAATTGCAGTCATCATACAAGTAAAAAATGAATCATAGTAAACAGATTTCATTTACAAATGAATGCATGAGAAGCCACTGCCAAAATGAGGCAATTTGCTTCAACATGGGATTATAGATATGGGTAACTTACAAGGGGAAGATAGGGACATATTTCATCTTAATGTCAGACTTATTAAACACTGAGAATGATAAGGGAAAAAACATGTGATCTTTTGTTGTTTAAAAGATGCCGGGAAAACGCTGGATTTATGCTAGTTTATTATTTTTGGATGGTATGTTTTTCATGTTAGATGTATTTCTGTTTTAGTTACTAGCATCCCAAGTCACATGGTGGATGGTATTTTTTTCATGTTACATGTCTTTCTGTTTTAGTTATTAGCATCTCAAGTGACAACTTGTCACATGGTGGATGGTATTTTTTTCATGTTAGATGTCTTTCCGTTTTAGTTACTAGCATCCCATGTGACAACATGGCTTCCATCAGGGATGTAGAGTACACCTTGCACAGATAGGTTTTGTGGAAGTTGGTCAAGGTTATGATGGATTTATGTTAGTTTATTATTTTTGGTTGGTATTCTTTTGCATTAGATGTCTTTCTATTTGAGTTTATTACCGTTGAATGTCTATTTGAGTTTATTACCGTTGAATGTAGCAACATGCTATCACCTGGAGAAACTTAGGTTCAAGTCTGATAATGAAATATTTTTAGCCCTGGGGCTAGCTAGTGGTCTTAGAGCAATACATGGAATTTTTCTGGGTTGGGAGACGTTCAACTCTCAATTCCAATCAGCACCATAATCAGCGCCAATGGTGTTTGTGAAACCTCATCATCTCATATAATTCCACAGCATTTGAATTCAATAACGAGGGTCATCTAGAGTTATTGGAGCATTAGCAGAGCAGGAAAAAGAATTAAATTAGTTTTAGTATGATGGCAAGGAAATATTGAAACAATAAATTATAAAATTAGTTAAGTGCAGTATAGGATGAAGAAGTAAACCCTGAAAATAAATAATAATAAATAATAAACTACCAATCGGTGTCTTACGTAATAACAAGCAACAAAAACATTAATTCAATTGAGACCTCTGAAAACGAAAAAAACCCATCCAAGAAAACCATCTGCAAATACAATTAGCACATATAACAATTACATTGTTTTTAATTTGGGGGCCCTAACGAAGAAATCCATCCAAAACAAACTGTCTGCAATTGTTTTTCATTTGAGAAACCCTAAAGAAGAATGAATTCATCCAAACTAAACTGCCTGCAATTGAAAGCATCTGCCCTGTCCCACCCAAATAACGCTAATCTTCTTCACTATATCATAGAATTATAATGAACTGTAAATATCAGCTAACTGCATGTTCTGGCTGCAAATGACAAAAAGTGCGCCAAGCAGATGTTCGTGGCCTTGAACCACTATCGTTGGGAATGCTATGCTCACATCACTGATTAAATTTGTTTTTGTGTGGTTGGGGTGCGCCAGGCTTGTGCTGTAGTGCAACGCTCAAGCGACGCGCGAGAGCCCCAGTAGCAAGCTACTGTAAGTGGACTCTCCCCCTAAAAAAATACATTTAATATCATGTGGTTCTATGAACCACGTATCAGATATTAAACTGATAAGAACAGATACTACACTTGATCTTAGCCAAAAGGCCGAGAAAGGTATGAATTGTCTATTGCATTTCTCTCCCTTTTATACTACGCCTCTCCCCCACTCCCCTTTCCTCCGATGCGTGTGGTATCAAAACATTATATAATGTTATATTTCCATGTTAATACTAACTATAACTATGTCGTTTCGAGAACCCATTTATAAGTAAAATAAACATATATATACACAAAACTGGCAACAAGCCACAATCTCTAAGTGGTGGTTTCTTTTAAATGATGAATTTCCCAATCTTAACCTCGAATTTAAACGAACATGTATTTTTTGCAAAAAACAATGAAACAAACTCAAAAACAACAAGAGGGAGTTGCAAAGAGGCAACTCCCTGCCTTCAGTTGAGTTATAATCCAAAACACCGTGAGTGAAATCATTTAGACGGATGTAGCATATTATTATTAAAAGTTCTAATGTAACATTATGGGAATAATGTTATGTGGAAAGGCAACCACATGATGCTCTTGTTGAGCCAAGTGACATGATGCTCTTGTTGAGCCCTATTGTAATGATTGTATTTCAAGCTTTCCTTGATTCCTTCGGAATAGCAGGAAAGTGATTTTTATGCTGGAAAAAAAAATGTTGTGTGGAAAATTGGAAATAATAAAGTGATAGAGACATTTTAGTATCAATGGATGTTATTAGTAAAGAAGGGTCATTGTTATTGGCAATACTTGTCAGTGTGGCGGAGTTCTTGTGCACGTCGAGGCACGTGAGGGTGCGTCATTGGATCTCTCATCTAATGATGCACCCTCATGTGCCTTGAGGTGCACGAGAATTGTTTGGCGCATAAGGTTTGCCTATTGTTACTACTAGTTCTCTTAGTCATAATTAATTAGCTTTCAAGGCACAATTTTTTTTTGAGTCCATATGGGCGTCGAAATCATTAATATATTAAATATGATTAGTTGTCATCCTTGAAGCAATTAGTAAGTGGTTGTAAAGATAATTGATATGTGTTCAACAATGGAATGGATTATTATGTTTTCGTAATTTGCATTGATTTGATATTTACCATAATTTATGTATCATATACATTGCACTAATGGACCACACCACATTGACGTTTTTTTTTTAAATTTGGATGTCTATTTTACTAATTTAAAATACATATTTTTTAACCTATGTACTTTTTGTTATATAATAAAACATAATCTTTTTAAAGATAAAACATACCAGTGGCAGTGGCAGACATACATGTTAACTTGTGATGTGCTTGTTGGCCAATTGAATCCTACATGTAGCAAATAGAATGCATGTCAACTTGTGCAAGCAAATGAATAACGTTGAAGCCTTAATGCTTTGTTTTGAAAAGAGAATTTGGACACTAGATAACAGTTGGAGCCTTTGCAATAGGTAAGTATTCAGTTACTTACATGTGCTGAAAGCTCTTGGGACCCAAATCGTGATCTTGCATTTAGACTCATGGTTTGGTTGTTTGAAATTATACTGTGAATCTTGTCAACCTTGTATCCAAGTTCAATTTCAGCATATGTCTTCCTGCTTTACTAGAGTAATCACTGCAATTCGTCATCTATTCTTCCACCAAACCCGAGCTGGAAATGCAACCAAAAAGATCAGGGCAATTTTGCTTTCTAAACTTGAATTTTCAAAGGCCTCCATTTGTTGGTTAAGTAGAGGAAGGTCGCCTTGGGAAAGAAGTAGAATTAGTAGCAAGGATGCCTAAAACTATCCATTTTTAGTGATTGAGCAACTGCAACTGTCAATGCAACTAGAATTTCTTCATTTTCAAGTACTATGTGCATCCGGTTTAAGATAGTTAATCGCCAACTTGAAAAGTTTCTAACCATTGGAGAAACCAAAATGGAAGACTATAGCCCTAGATATTGACAACATATGGTTGAGATATCCTGTCATTATTTATTTAAGGGTGCATAAATGATGCCATAACCTCCACCGAGTCAAGAGGTTCATAAGTGTAAAATATGGGTGATTGAGTAAACCAGATCCGGGGAGAAAGTTTGAGCTAGAGACATCACTCTATGAACAAGACTCGTCGTAAAGTTTCTACCGTTCACTCAAATATGCAGTCGCTCCATTCCAAATGAGTAGCAAGTGCATGATGTTATGAAATGATGGAGATGAAGTTTATAGCCACACCAATGGATGAAGCAAGCCTCGAGAATACAAATTCCATTTTCTCTATGGGTAAACACGATCAACTCAACCAATTTCCTTTGTCATGGAGAGAGGAGGAATGGAGGGGAAGAAGGGAGGAAATCGAGGAAATGGTTCCTTGATTTTAGCCTCCATCACAACCCTAGTGGTCTAGCCTTTGTCACTATCCTCATGACGAGAACCTATCATGTCATCAGACAATGCCATTAAGTACATGGCGAGTGCAGTTTTTCTCTAGCAATGGAGGGCGAGCTTCTCTACAATGGTTCCTCTGATAATAACATCGTATGGAGAAATATTGAGCTCAATGGTTACTATAAGTTTGGCAACGGATTTGGGGCTATGAAGTGTATCCTTCTTTCTTGCAACAAGATCTACAATGCACATCAAGATTAGAGAATCATAACCATCTTTAGTTGTTGAGGAAGCCTAGTTTGCCAAGCCCACAAGATCTTTGACTACGACTAATAGAAGAATCTCATTAACAGAAAGTCAAATGACATTGTAAAGCAATTGTCATGGTAAACCTATGCAATGTAAAGCAATTTTGGTAAGGAAGTGCAGAATTCTACTTGCTCGCATGCCATTGAGATAAATTCCTTCCTATTCTTTTTAGTTAGAATCTTTGTTATTGTTTTCCATTGAGATCTTTGTTTCCTCTATTATGTATCTTTGTAAAAAGCTAGTTTTGGCTTTTCCTTGATTGGTATGGGCTATTCTGATCCAATCAATAGGGTTAAGACTAACCAACTATGCCAATCACCTTTCTAGGCCAACAAAGATATAAAAGCCGGGAAAGTGAAGTCTAAGATGCTAAGAGAAAGAAGGACCAAGGGACTTTGCTACCATTAACAAGAGAATAAATCAAAGGATGTTAACTTGCTCATTCATATCTTTGAAGAGTGCCATAGTGTCATGCATATGTGGATCATGGTAGTGGTCTTTGCATGTTGAGTGCCATGAACATGTTCCACGTATATGTGGAGAGCATGGAGAAACTGTAACAACTTAAAGCACTGCAAATTAAATTCATGATCTTGATTGATGTTAAGCCAATTTTAACATTACTTGATTAACTCATGTGTAGCATTAAATGTTTTCTTCAAAGTCCTATGTTTTATAATTTCAAGCATTGGAAATCAATGATATAATATGGCCTCACCTTGGGATGAGGCGAAATAAGAGTGAAAACTTTTTCATTGGCGGATATAAAGGTTTTTTTGACAAGAAATAGGGTTTTATATGTTATACGACTAAATACTTTATGCAATTTGAGAATGTATATATTGATATATGTTCAATGTGATTACACTATATAGATTTGGAGGGATGTGTTGTCCTGGGTAAAAATAAGGCATTTATGGGTTGGAAATTCAATTAAACACTGCCTACATCCCTGATATGATAAACCGGAGTTAAAAGCCCTCATTATTTTACTTGTTTTGGTTCTCTGGGGTGTATGGTTAGCTAGAAATGGGTGGATTTTAAGGAGGAACATGTTTAGGCATTTTAGACTCTTGCTCAAATCTCTTCCTTTGCTTAGTTCTTCAAAGATGATTTAAGATTGAATGTTCCAAGGGTGATTGGTGAACTTTTTGTTGATAAGAAACATTGTTGGAGCTTTTTTGATGGTGCATGCTAGGGACATGAACAAGTGTAAGACATAGGATGTGCTTTATACTTCTTTGAATGAACATTATTTTACACTCAAAGCGAATGTTTCTCAAATTGTGTAGAGTTTATGGCTTTGAGGAAATTTGCTCAAATTGGCTCTAAGTTTGGGAGTTCGTGATTTACATGTTTATGGAGACTTGTTGTTGGTTGTAAATTGGATGCAGGGGACACATCTTTTGAATAACATCAACCTACAATCTTTAGGCACTCACTTTAAGGAGATAGTTGGAGCTTAGAATTTGTTTAGGATATATGTAATATCTCTAGTTTGAAAAATTACTCAATTTGGACCAAATTTCGAACTTTGGATTGGTGAACTCAAGTTGCTCCAAAAGCATCCAATTGCTTTTGAATCTTATAGGGAGGGACTTGGGAGGACTTAAGACACCCTAATGCAGCCTTTAGACCTTTGGACACTCATTAGAAACTTTCAAGGTCTGCAATTCTCAAGGAGGAAGGAAGGGGATTACAACTAGTTGAATTAGTTGAAAACCCCACTAGACTAATGACTTTTTCCCCTTCCAAACACTGTACAAACTTCCTTGTTTTTTGATATGAGACTTGGCATTGACATAGTACCTCAAGGGAAACCCAATTGCAGCATTATATTAGGTTTTGGGGTCTGCTACAACTCCCCCAAAACAGTAGATTGTATGACATCGAAATAGTGAGAAAATGGTCAACAAGGACATAAGGTTTAGTGCACAAACTTTTAGTAAAAATCCAAGGGTCTGCACACAACATATGGTTCGTTCATATTGCTTCATATACATCTCGAAACATAAATCTAAAACTCAGAAAAGATGTGATATCAAACAGATATAAATTCATCATAAAAACACCATGTAAAACTAGTGAGGAAACTGGCTCGAATCTTGGTTTTTCTTGGAATTATTACATGGAATGTATGGTAATTCAAGTTGTGGATCTCATATGCAGTTCCTTACAATGATACACATCAAAGAACATGACAATGGATTCGAAATATCAGTCACTACAATATTTATGGAGCTATGAGTGCGCCATCACACTTGTACATGGACATTGAGAGAGTTTAGAGAGAAAGATAGTAGAGAAAGAAGATAGGACATGAACTCGAATTTAAAGGGGACTCGAACCTGCATCAAAACATCTCCATGAAGCTCTGTTGAGAGGTATGAATGGCCTCTCCTTCGACCAACTTGGATAGGAATATTTCACCCATGAAATTGGTTCTATAGCAGGGAGGATGAACATGCACCGTGTAAGGATAAGCTAAGCTTTCCAAAAGTGCAAATGAGAAAATGACCAAAACATTGCTCTCCTTCATTCTCCTTCTCTTTTATTAACCTCCAATGGACTCCATAGCTCGAATTCCCTCCAAGAGTCTTCACTCAACTCGATTTAGGGAGAGATTCTCATAGAAGACACTTGTCCACTTCTTTCTTGCATTTCTCTTCCCCCAATTCGAATGGGGAATCTTGGATGACCATTACTCCCCCTATGCACCCTCTTGGTGGCTATTTTTAGCCCTGATATGTAAGATGTGTCATAGGCCTACAATCAGATCTAACTTTGTCATAGATTCTCCATCATTGTTGTCATAGATGCCCGGGAATCTAGATACAAGTGTCACAACTTCTCTATGATGCATCTTCCTCTTCCATGGGAGTTATTCTTCCACTCCAATTCGACCTTCCTAGATTCATGCCATGAATAATTCCTCTTCAACTCCCCCAAGCATGTTACCCTCCACCTTGGACTCGAATTGGTGAGAGAATGATGCCAAGTGTAGTGGGGAATCTTGCCACATGTGGGTCCCACAACCTGTTATGTGTCCTCACGATCCAATGCCACCTTATTTTCTTTTATTATTATTATTTATTTGACCCATTTAATGTGAATTTGTAAGTCTAAGGTCATTTTGGGTCTTGCAGCTCCCTTATTCCAAATTTTGATGCTTCCACCCCCAACCTAGGGAACTTGTAAGTTAGTGGAAATTTTCTCCGAAATAGTTTATTTGGATGGGGACGTTACACACTTTGAATTGGGAATTTGCTCGTTGTGTGACCCACCTTGTCCATTTGGCTCTAGTTTTACATTATTACTAACTTGGACATCTTGGTTGGCAAGTATTTGACCCTTAGCAACAATTTGACAAACTATCATGAACATGACCAAGTGGCTTAGGCCATTGTGACCCAATGCAAAATTTGGGGACATGAAAATATACCACATCTTTCAAGAATTAAATCAAACATTGTAGATCCACTTTCAAAGGATGGACTCCTCTTACTTCTAGGAACTATCATCTTTATAAATTACAAGGATGGAGCAGTTTAGGAGAATAGAGACACTATGGGTTTCACTTGATTCCATTTCTTTGTTTATTTTTGGATAATTGTAATGTTAACAAGGGACTGTATAAACATCATCTTACTGAACTAGTTTTGGTGATTTATGATAAGAATAAGTAGATAAATTAGAAATAATAAACTAAAGAAACTCAATAAGTGGCAGAAACGCAAGAGCCAAATTCTTTGTATATTCATAAATAGATTACATTTATAGTACATTTACAGGATTAACAACCTTTAACAGTCAACTGCATAAAGGTCTTCATAGCAAAGTGCATAATAACTTAGGATAGACACTATATCCCAACATGCACTTTAGGTGGTCTAGGACTTAGGATTACGAGAATAATGCTAACAATCCCATAACGTATAACCTAGGCAATAATGACTAACATAAAGATTGATAACATATCCAAGTCTTCAACCTGTAACCCATGCTCTGAAACCTCACTAGTGTCGATGAAGATATGCCTAAAACCATCAAAAGTGGATGTTGAAACCAAGAATAGAAAACGCATTGTGCAACGAATGAGTTAGGAAACTTCTAGGTGTTCACTAAAGTGAACCCCAAACTGATGAGATCAAACACTGATGAGAATTGGATTGGTTTCAAGTCCAACACATCCTATATCCTCAAAAATGCTAACAAACGTAAATGCTCCAAGCACAAATGCAAAAGAATCAGTTGTCCTCAACTAGATCCGAAGATCATCCTTGTAAATTTTGAAGACTATAAAGTGACCAAATAAGTTCACAAAATTGCTTTCAGAAATCGACACATAAAAAACTGTCAATAAACCAGCTAACAAAAAAAGAGTCGAATGACATCTGAAACTTGTATCCAAAAAATCTCGTGAGTAGTAAACCAGGTGAATCACTAGTACTGCCTGAAATTTGAAATCCGAATCTATTGATCAAATTGTTGAATTGTCGATCAAACTGTTGAACCATTATCGAAGTCACAAGGTGACTGAAATCCATCAAATGCCAAAATGTGCCAAGTCATCCATTTATCCATATCCATCAAAATCACCTTTGAACCACCAAAAGTGGCGAGTGCTAAATTGTCTCGACAAAAGGCCATTGAAGGTCAAATTTACCAAATCCAAATCCAATCATTAATCCTGAATCCAAATCCAATCATTAATCCTGAATCCAAATCCATCAACTGTAACCATGATGAATAAACCATAATCCATAATCCGTTTGCAAAACCAATCCCAAAAATGATCAATGTCAAAATCATTGAATCAATATCTTGAATCCATCATCTTATATCAATCATAACCATGTTGGATGACTCATTTACAATCTCGAATCCTAAAACCAGAATGAATCATCATCCCAATTAAATTGCAAGCTATCAAGGTAGACTTCGAAACTTGAAGTTTGACAACCTCATCAATATTCCCCCCTGTAAATTGAAAGGTGAGAAGTTTGTATCATCAGTTGTACCCCTCTTAAAAGTGAAAAGGGGTAATCACTCTGTCTTTGAGAGGATTCAAAAGACTCGAACGACAACCTCAAGTGTGCCTCGGTCATGCCCAAAAATCAACAAATCCAAAAACAATCATAACCATCTACCGTAGAAATTGATCCTCGCAAAAACGTCTGAACATGTTAGTAGGATCTCTCTAATAACTTGGAATCCAAAAGCCAATGCCAAGTATTCATCCATCCAAAGTGTACTCGTTTTTGTTGCTTCTTCTTCTATTGTTAACACCTATTTGAGAAGTGATTTGTCTTACCAAAAATACTACATGGGTGAAGATCTAAGTCACTTGACACGAGGACACGGAAATACGAATGTCCGACACGGACATGGTGACCCCCGGAATTATGACATGAAGGACACGTTTTATACACACACACACACACATATATATATTTTTAAATATATTAAAATTTAAAAATATAGACATATAGATCCAAATTTTTTTAGAAACTAGAAAGTAGAATATTTACAAATATTCAATAGAAATTAGAATCAATACACAAATTACAATGTACATCAATCATTAATGATATTGATTACACTACACATTTGTCATTCACAAATCACAATAAGACACATAGATGCATTGAAATTTGATAGGCATTGGGAAATAGCTCAAGATGTCAGAACCATATTTCTCATTAAGTCATCAAAATGAAAATGTATTACATAGATGTTGGAATGCCACTGGGCACTGACAAATGCCAAATAGACTAATCGTAAATACAAAAAGGGGTGGATCAATATGGAAGAATCTCATTAGTCAATGACTCAATAGTCCTCCTCCATGCCTGAATCAACAAACTCATCACTGCCCTGATCCTCGTCCTCGTCCTCCTCCTCTCTGCCCATCTGATGATCTGCATCTGTTGGTGTGGAGGATGACCCCTTCATACGATCACCATCATCAAAAGTGACCGGCTCTAGCACTGGATCATTAAGATCCATGTTGGCTATGCCAACTCAGTACTGCTGTCCAAACCCATATCATCAGGAAAGACATCCCACATCTTTGTCCTTCCCTTCACCCACTCATCCCTCTTCCTGTAAATAAGATGAAGGTTGGAGTGCACATACACCATCGTCTCTGCCTTGGACTGCTCAAGCCTGCTCTTCTTCAAACTGTACAAGTTCGCATATGTGCTCCAATTCCTCTCACAACAAGAGGATGAAGTAACTTGAGAGATGACCCTCAAGGCTATCTTCTGTAGAAGAGGGCATGTTGCCCCATGAGTTGCCCACCAAACATAGGGTTTCTTAACCCCCATGTCTCTAAGCACCTCATATCCTCCAAATCTCCCAATGCCAGTGGAAAAATCTACAAATCCCTTCTCCACCTGCTCAAGTAGGTCTCTATCCTGAAGTAGCCGTCTAAATGATGTCTTCCTCCCATGTGAGATCTCTCCAGCTAGGTGAGGAGGGACTCTGCATGAGGGCCCTGACCCACCATTGAGCCAATCCTGACCATAGAACTTGGGATTCAATGAGTGGGCCAAGCAATGCAAAGGTGTGCAATTCTTATCCCCCCTGGAGATAAGAATGTCCTGTATGGTGGACCATAAGTTCTCTGTCGATGTCTCATACTCGGCACACTCATTCTCCATAAAAATGGTCCTCATGGACTCAATGATGGAATCCCACCCCTCATAAACATCTGCTAGGATGGGCTGGTCCGTGTTTGCAAACCGCAACAAAGAAATGATTGGCTCCATGATCTTAATGCTAAGATCTACCCTATCCCACCAACCATCATCTAACACCGTGTCCTTCACCTTTTGTGAAGCAATCTGATCCGTCTTTCTCCAAAAAGACCAAAACTCTGAAATCACCATGGACCCAAGCGGTTTTGACCTCTCTCAACCTCTCGAGCATGATGAATGAGGAAGCAAACCGAGTATTTGCAACCTTCAACAATGAAAGATGTGTGTACTCTTTGTAGATTGTGAGGGCATTGGTGTGGTTTTGTACAAAGTTACAGATATGGAATGCATCCTCAATAAGTTTGCCAATCCATGTCACATCTGAAGCAATAGATATCAGTGCTAAATTCAAAGAATGGACAATGCAAGGTGTCCAAAATACCTGTAAGATCAATAAAAGAAAGTATAAATGAGTCTAGACTCGAGACTCTACAAGACTACAACTAACAACTCAAAATTTCAAATAAATGAGCAAATTAACAATGCAATTATGCAAGGTGTCCAAAATGAAAATACTTGTGGATATTTAGTTTCCACAAGCATGCCAGCAGCCTTGAAAACAGGTGCATTGTCTATGATGATTTGTACACAAGCATCAACACCTACGTCTTCAATGACTTTGATGAACAACTCATCCATATATTGTGCATCCTTGTATTTTCCAAGAGCATCCACCGCTTTCAAGAACACCGGTCCATTTGGGGAAGACACCATGAAATTGATGAGTGGATGGCGTGCTGCATCCGTCCATTCATCCAAAACAATACTAACACCACATGTGGGCCATTTTGATCTAATTGGCTCAATAATTTTATCCACCTCTTTCCTTGCCTTAACCAACAATGTGGTTCTAAGCTTCTCTGAACCAGGAGGCACATGACCAGTTGGAGCTCGTTCCATTCAAGTTCGACACATCTCAATGAACAATGGTGACCGTGCAACATTGAATGAAATGAAGTTGAGGTAGAAATAATGGAAAGGTCCACCTCTTTTCGCGCCTCTTGTTGGAAAATCCTATCCATTGGACTACTTGAAGTTGGCCACTTTCTTGTTGGATAAGCATCAACTTCACTCCTAGTGCTATAGGGTTTCCTCAAGAATGGAAGAGGATCCTCATTCTTTTGTGTCTTGCTTGCTGCTGCCACCTTCCCTAACCCAACATGGTCCTCTCTTTCCATCTCCCTCCTTTGGGTAACACTCACTGCTTTCCACGAAGAAATCCCAGAAGGGAGGGCTAACAAATGGCCCTTAACCCGGTAATATGTGCTCTTGAAAGCATGCTTGCAGAAATTGCAAGTCCAACACACATTGCCTCCCCCACCAAGCTTTGCTCCAACGCCTTCTTTCCTTGTCACATACTTCCACAAAGGGTATTTACTCTCTTGTGCTTTTTGTCTTGCCAAAACATGGTTAAAACGAGCATGAGCTTCACTAGAAGCAGTTGGAGCACTAATAGGAGCAGAAGAGGATATGCTGGGAGGAGGAAGAGAACAAGAGGGATTAGATGGGCCATTTCTCCCTTTCCTTTGCCCTTTAGCCGCTTCCCTAGCTGATTGAGACATTTTTCTTCTTCCTTGATGGTGAGCTTGAATCCTCTAAGCAAATCTTCCCTCAAATCAACATGGAATCCCTTGCAAATGATTCAAATCTCCCTTCACCTGCAAAAAAACCAACACTTTTCTCTCCCTAGATCTCCCTAACTCTCCCTTCAAGTCGCAAATGGCAAAAAGAAAGACAAAAATCGGTTTTAAGTGACCCGCGGGCTCCCTTTTTCACGGGGATGTGTCCTGGAATCGGGACACGCGGTGTGCAGACGTAGGACACGGTCCCAACACGTGTCCGTGTTTGACATGTCCCCACGGGACATGATAAAACACGTGTCGACACGTGTTGGGATAGTGTTTGTGTCCGACACGTCCCCACGTGACACTTCTCCCTAAACCGACGTGTTCGGTGACTTAGGTGAAGATCAAAATAGTTTGACTCATCATGGCCAATTCACTGACAATGTTGGCACTATACAAGTTCTTCGTCCAACTGATCATCAACATCAAACAATTCCTCAATACCTGTATCATCATCAACATCCTCACCAACTGCATCTTTATCAGCATCTAACATCATCATCATCTTGGTCATCTTGAACTACAACATCATTTTGGTAATCATCAACATGACTTGTACTTGTTAATTACCATTATCTTTGAGTTCCATCTTTTGATCATCATCTTTTAAAAAACCACCACTCACAAATGCAATTGGTTTGCAATAATTAGGAATATTAAAAAGGTTATCATGATCCTTTTAATATCCTAAGCCATATTTCTTTTGTTTTAACTCCAACTTTTCCCAAGGTCTAACGATCTTAAATAACTTCGTGGCTTCACTCAACTCATATTTTTTAGGTTTAAGTTCATTGTCCAAGCTGTCCTTCAATGTTGTATGAACTTTAGTTTCAACAAAAGAAAATAATTCCAACTCACAATCATAAAGTGCAATTTTATTTTTTGGTTCCCTGGTGTCTCCTTGAAGTCACTTCAACTTTTCATGCAAGAACTTTGTTTGTGTTTTAAGTAGGACCACCTTTTTGTTCATTACGTGTAAGCATGTAAGAACAATTGTAAGTGTTCTTCTGTTCATACAATTTTAGACTCTGGAGCCATGTTGATCACTGTGTGCAGCTTATTTAACAGTGCTTCAGTGCAAGCCATTTTGAAGTGTAAGATGTACTCTTTTGAACCTCCTTTTTCAATTTCATGCGGGTTTTCACAAGTCAATCTGTTTCTTTACAAAAAGGCAGTCTTACAATGTCACAAAGAAATGCAAAAAGACACTTAATACTCCAAACTCTTGCATTAATAAAAAACTCTACAAATTATAAGTGCAAAACATTTTCTATATGATAAAATTTTGTGTCAATTTGATGGCAAATGCATTATCCATTTGCTTGTGCCACAAATTTCTTTATCATGTTGCTTGTGCTTGTGTATTTTTATATTAATCGTCTCCTATATCTTTGTCCAAAACCACAAAAGAAAATAAGTGCATCAGAAGACCATGTCACATAGTACAAAAAACTCTTAAGACCCCCTTATTCAAATTCAGGCGGGTCTAGGACTCGAAGATGAGAAATGCAATTTTTAGGACTCGAAGATGAGAAATGCAATTTTATTAAGTATAATAAGCCCTTATAACCTCTTTGCATAAGTCAACCTATATAATTCCAAAAACACCTTATAACACCTTACAAATTTGCAAAAAATAACTTATAACTTCAAAAAACAATCATTGGAAAGCATCCTTATAACTCCCTTTCAAAAGTTTTCAACCTTGTAATTTATCCCCTTAAGTGTAAAGAAAAATCACATGACATATATATAAGTCCATTTTCTTCAAATGAGTATAAACACTAACCTCCCTTTTCAAATATTTGTAAAATCTTTATCAATTCCCCTTATAAAAAAACATAAATGTTTGAACAATAACCTCCATTTTGATATTTTTAAACCCAAGAGTCTCTCTTTTTCTATAATTTAAAATACCCATAAGATGTGTAATCTTCGAAAAAGGAGACAACCCACCATTTAATGCTTTCCAAAAGTTTTGGTCACTCATTTTTCAAAATGTTACCATGACTATGGTTTTTATTGAAAATATTATTTCATTACTCCAATGAAATCAAATGCCAAACACCTACCAACACCGGTTCTCAAAACAAAATTGTCTTATATCTTCTACAGTTTGGTTAAAGGTTTTAACCTGATGCACTCCTTCTACAAGATCTTGATTGGCTTCTGTGTATAGGCTTGTGACCAATCTAGGTTGATTTGCACGTGCTATTCGACCAACTCTATGCAAAAAAATCTATTGTCGAAGTTGTAAATGCTGCTTGAATAATATGTGAAACATTTTGGATGTGAAGACCACATGTAGCAACATCAATGCACATTGATTTGCACGTGCTATTCGACCAACTCTATGCAAAAAAATCTATTGTCGAAGTTGTAAATTCTGCTTGAATAATATGTGAAACATTTTGGATGTGAAGACCACATGTAGCAACATCAATGCACATCGACACCCCTCATTTCTTTTGAAAAACTTTTAAAGTCTCTGCACGCTCCTTTGAAAAAGTCTCTCTATGATAACTATTGAGAGGGCCGTTTAGCCGCCTTTCGGTATCATTCTATATTAATGTGTGTTTAACTAATGAGGGGTTGGAGCAGGTGTAACTGCTCCAACCTCTCCACTTATTATATAAATACAACCTCAATGAATGAACAAGATGACTGAACGTTCCATCCATATTATTATCTTCTTGATGGTTTGTGTTTGTATGATGGTTTGTATGTGTATCCTCATGCTAATCTCTGCTCAAGCTAATCTCTGCTTGAATATGGGTTGAAGTTGCACGTTCAACATCGTTGCCTCCTTCACTCAGCTGGGTGACAGCAGCAGTGAGTGGGGGTGGATCGAATCCAGACACGATGAGATGCTTGGTGAAGATCCTACAAAGAAAATTATACACCGTCGGTTTGTGCATATGATCGACTGCCAGAACGAAGAGAAAGACCTGCAAAAAAAAAATTAAATATTGCTTGCCTGACTATGGAAAGGATATTGGATGTGAGCGAAATCAAAGAAATTGACTGATCCGAGATTGAAACACTTCTCAAAATTGATTGTGGAGGCTCCTCGATGGGCACCTATTCAAGCTGTGTAAGTATGAAATTGTATATACTGTGGACTAACATAACTCACCTTGTCGATTGGTCTATACAGACGAAGTGTTGGCAGTGGAAGACATCTTTGGCCGACTCGTCGAGTGCTGGAATCATGGCAAGGCTGGTCGCATCGACCATTGACACGTACTTGTGGACCCATTTACCGATCCATCGAATCGAGCAGCGAACTGGAAGAAGCTATTTTGCCTGCCGAAAACTACAATTATATCCAACAAATTTATCAAATTTTTATCCGTCTACATTAGCAGCCGCAGAAGAACACGTTGTTCGGTTCTGTCGATTGATCATCGACTTCATTGGCCATTGCTGCTAGTGGGAGAAGCTATAAAAATGGAAGAGCCAGTCATGAAGGCACTGTATCTGCAAATCATACAAGTCTTACGGAAGTCGTTTACCACGCTGCATCTTTCGGTGATCAATTTTGAGGTCGTAGCAAGCAGAATTTGTTGGCTGGCCAAACTGCGTGTGAAGCAAGATAGCTATTTGTCCCTTCCTCGGTTTCTGATTGACAACTTGCTATACGAGGTATTACATTCATTGTCGACTGCTATTCTATATACACAATGTTTAGCATAAGCACGGATCCCCATGTTTTTCCTATGGCAATTTAATATTCACTTTTGAGAGACTTGGAAAATATATATGTATCTATTTTTGGCCGACTCATAACGTTTAGTGCTACTTAAATGCCACTCGACAAAAGTAAATAATCAGTCCACCGGCAGCTAACCAAGCAGCTTACCTGTCGAATAGAGCAGTCATCTACTTGATCAAACCAGCCGCCGACAAAAAATTCATGTGTGAAATAATGATTAGTCACCACACTTTGTAACCACAGAACACGAGCCTAACTAAAGCGGACTGTTTGTGGCCTAGTTATCTTAATATGGTCGAGGTATCACAATTGTGGTCGACGAGTCTTGGTTTTGAAGTTTGGTTGATGAAGTCGACCAAATGTTAAAGTGGTCGGCATTATAAATGAAGTCTATGTCTATCTTTTGTAAAGTATGGTCAAGTTCAATATTATATTGGTCTATATTTCAAAGTGGTCGACATTCTAATTCAGTTGATGTTTAGTTTTTTTGGTCACCATTATTACAATGGTCGATGTAAAAGTATCATTGAGTCATTGTTGTAAAATATGATCAATGGCTATCAAAGCCATGTAATCAAGATGACTAAGTCAGTAGTACATGATGTGCATCTTACACATTATTTGGTCAAGTGTGTAGAAAATGGTCGGGTCATTTTATTTGAGTTGAGAGTTGGGTCAATGTAAATATGGTCGACCTTTTTGTATTATAATCAATCTTTGTAATTCAGTCTGTCTCTAGCCGTCTCATGTGAGTCTAGTTAAGTTGAGTCTAGTCGAGTCAAGTTAGTCGGCCACGACCAATATCAGTCGTATCGACCACAAGCAGCAAACCATTCATAAACTTGCAGGAAGCCTCATGACATATGAAGTCTACGAAGACCATATTCAAGTAGCAACCATCTTACATCACACAAGAAAGAGCTTAATGATCACATGATGATGCCACAAAGAACACCTGAACTGACTGACCCCCCCGGTGCTGAAATACAGAGACATCTCTTCAGTATGATTTCAAAAGTTTGAAGGCAGTTGGTGAGTTGGTGTAAAGGTAGAGTGTGGAAGCCCAAAAGTTCCTGGACCAATGGAGATGAAAGCCGGTAGGAAGGTGAAAAGGTGAGGCTTGATTGACCACTACCAGACTGTTGACGAAGGATAAAGAAATCACGACTCATGGTTGTTTTTGCCTGTCTTCTTCGGGACGAAGAAGTGTTTTGTTGGTGGGGGAGATGTTGAGAGGGCCATTTAGCTGCCTTTTGGTATCATCATGTATTAATGTGTGTTTAACTAATAAGCGGTTGGAGCAGGTGTAACCGCTCCAACCTCTCCAGTTATTGTATAAATACTACCTCAATGAATGAACAAGATGACTGAACGTTCCGTCCATATTATGATCTCCTTGATGGTTTGTATGTGTGTATCCTCATGCTAATCTCTGCTTGAATATGGGTTGAACCTGCACGTTCAACAATAACACATACATTCAATACCAACTTTAAGAAATATTTTTGCAACTGAATCAACTGCATTTATAGTGTTTGCAAAAAAACAATGTCTACTCCATAGTAATGGTTGAATCTCTTTGAATCTACTTGCTTTATCAATAGTGACCCATTGGGCCACAATTGGTTGGAAATCTTGGGTAGTGTTATCACATATATAGTATCCGAGCTACCATATTCTATTTTCAGATTCTAGTACACTTTTCCGCTAGTTCCCTTACATTTTGAGATGCTGAGATGAGCATCTACATTGGATCACTATTTGATTATGGACAACAGCGCATCCCCATGCCGTGACTGAGTCTCGGGACACTCAGATTTGATGATTGATGTAGCCATTTAGCCATTTACAGAGTAGTTGGTATTGCCCAGAGTTGCAGCAGTAGGTTCTCAGTGGACAGATGATGGTTCAGATTATTGTGCACAGGTATATGACCCAGCAGGTATTATCTTGTCTTATGGTTATTATTGCTTTTATACTCATTCTTGTGGCATGTCTTAGCATTTAGTATCATGACTTGACGATCATACAGATATGTGGACCTGGTTGTATCTTTTATATATGTATATGTCCTCACTCAGACTTAGAAGTTCTTGACCTATACTCATTGGTTTTACCTTCCTTAGGGAGAATAGAGGTGATCATTCCCACCATCTTTTGGCTTGCTAGTGTTGGTCTCATTATTCACTTTCTCCACCCATCCATTACCTTCCAGTTTTTTGATTACCCTGACTTACTACTTGACTAGTGGCATGGAGGACCTTCCCCCACTTTAGCCTCTTGTTTGATGAGCTTCCCCCTGTTTATTGTGTCTCAGCTCTGAGTTGCCTAAGTTGTGTTGGCTAAACCTGAAATAGATAGTGCTTCCATCAGTACAATGTATATGGAAATGAAATGTATATCTTATGAAAGCCCATTGGCTTTGAAATGTAAATGTGAAATGTGAATCTATGTAATAAGTGTTTTTGAACACACGTAGATCATAAAGCCTTAATAAATGTAAATCCATGTAACAAGTGTTTTTGAACACACGTGGATCAAGGCTATGGAAAATCAAAGGCCCAAAAAGCAATGGTTCTTAAAAGTGATATCTAAACGATTGCTGGCCTCACTTGTATTGGATGTGAATTGTAGGCATTTGTCAAGGTGAATAAGCACTTATGAAGTAACTTACCCATTTGTGAGACACTGCCATCCCTTGTGTTATTGCTTGTCTAACATATGCTAGAGTGTGTATTCCCTTTCCATTTCCAAAGTGTCACAGTGTTAAGTTAGTAGTCATCCTTTAAGCCTACCCTATTGATTTTTAGCCTTCACCCTTCACTAGCAAATTGGTCACAACTATGAAGTGAGTATGGTCCTGAAAGTCTTGTTTGAGTTATAATAAATATTGAAAACACTTTATAATTGGTTATTAGATCGCCAGAGAAATGATTGCTACTTGTTATAATTATCATTTGAATGATTCGTAGAGCATGTCTTAACCTCTAACACTTGCAGCAGTTTGATGTTAGCCTGGGTCATATTATTTGTCATGTTGACTTGGGCAAGCCTAGTTTGACCAAAGTCAACTACAGGACATGAGGTGGATAGACCTCATATGATGCAGCTATATGATATGTGGTCTATTACAGGTCACCAGATGGTTTTATGCAGTGGCTACAGGTTTATGACGATGATTTGTGATTTTCAGCATATTTGATCATTTACAGATTATTATTATTTTATCTGGCTGGATATATTGGATATTTTATATGATCATGTAGAGATCCATAGGGTGTATGAGTACACACCTTAGGTAGATTTGGGCTCTCTGAGTCCAATGAGACAGTTGGTGTTCAGTTTTGGGCAGTAATAGTGATGATTTTCCTCAGTTTATCATTTTGGTGCAGTTTTGCCATGTTATCAGTTCTGATGCAGTTTATTTTCCTCAGTTTATGATCATGGAGAGATCCATAGGGTGTATGAGTACACACCCTAGGTAGATTTGGGCTCTCTGAGTCCAATGAGACAGTTGGTTTTCAGTTCCGGGTAGTTACAGTGATGATTTTCCTCAGTTTATCATTCTAGTGCAGTTTTGTCATGTTAAATGGCCTGTCAGAGCAGAGTGATGGTTTGATTGGTTTGCCTATGGCGCTACAGAGGGGGCATGCAGTGTAGACACTTGTTTTTACTATATTGTTTTGTTCTTGGACACATTGGTGCAGTCAGATTTTCCCCCAGGTGACCAGACAGAGAGTTACATGCATTTTGATTCTTGCTAGAGGGTTTACAGAGGATTAAAAATGGTTAAATTGGCTATTGAGGAATTCAATTTGGGATATTGAGGCAAGGAAATGGCATGGGATGAGTTTTGATGATGAGTGTAATGTCTTCCACCCCTTCTTCATCATTTTTAGCATTTAGTGGGGCCCACACCCATATCTTCGGCACATTTCATGGTTTTCTGGAGCCTTTGGAGGCTCACGACTTTCCCAGAGGAGCATGATTTGGCACTTAGCTTGGCCATGTGATGTTATTGTGCCATGGGGACACACTAGGGGTGTTAGATATTACCCCCTAGACCCACCATGAACTTTATCTTATGTTATTTTGTCATGTTGAGTGGGACCCCCTCTCCTAGGGCGATTTTGTCCATGTATTGTTATATTTTTGAGTTGATCCATGTACTTTATTGTTGAGCTCATCTCAACCATTGATTAGAACATTTTGATCTTTTAATATTAGCCATCCATTCAAAAGGTGGTTAGGGTTTTGGTATCTCTCCATCTTATAAAAATAAAATAAAAAATGAGAGAGCTTCTCATTGTAAAGGGTCTTTGGCTCTTGGAATCTTGATAATAGAAAAACTTCTTGTGGATATTCGTGGGTCTCCTTTGCATCTGATATTCTTCGATGGTGATTGGAAAGTCTATTGCATCCTAGCATTTGAGTATTTGTGGTGATATCTATATTTTCGTGGAAACTTTGTCTTGTCTACAGGAGGGTGACTTCACTTGGGCGTTTTTGCAGGGCTTCTTCAACTCGCTTTCTTGGCATCGCTTGTATCAGGGGGTTATCATTAGTATCATTGTGATCTATGGTTTCATCTTGTTATTTCTCTTGTAGCATTTGTCTATTTCTCTTGATGCATCAAATCCGATATTGTTGACGTTTGTTGTGTAGGAGAGAGGGTGCATTGGCTTCCTTGGGCAAATCGATTTGCATAGAATACTCATCCAAATCTTCGCAAATTGATCGGGAAGGCATAGATCATCATCATCAAGGTATATACAAGAATTTCAAGGTAAGATCTACAGGTTTGTTCTCCATTTCTTGGTTCCAATCCATTGGCATCATTATTTTACTGTCAAAACCCTCATTATTTTTATTCAAAAAATTCTATGGATCAAACCCCTTGATCAATTGGCAAATCATTTCTGGGTATTTTAGCTTGGACCAAACACAAAGTGGGTTCTCCTAGGCGTCAAGGTTGGAGGACTCCACAGGGCCCAAATCCCAAGGCACTCATCTGCAAACGCTAGCGCAGTTCCCCACTTGGCCAATTTTTCTGTGTTTTGATCCCGTCTCTGAGGCTTGTGTGTTTTGATATTGTCATATCTCTTTTCAAGTCTATCCAAAGGTACTAGATAGCCCCAATCCTGTTCTTAACCTCCCTGCATTGGACACGGTTCCAAGGCAGTGGATATTTTCATCATTTGCTGGTACCTTGATTCTGGATCTGTTAACTAAGATCATAAGTCACTTGCATAACCATGTTGGATCAAATATGGTCTCTTGTTGAAAAGGAAACAACTGGTGCAAACTGGAGGTACAAACTGCTGATATCTGAGAGGTGATATCTCAGATGTAAAGTCAAATTCATATGTAGCATACTAAATGCCACAATCGCCTGGGGTCTTCTACACAAGTCTTCGACAGTGCAAGTCCCATCAAGTGAATAAAGGAGTTGGGGTCAAACTTGATGAGACATCATCTGATTACCGGTCAATGATGTATACCGTTAACAGACGCGAGATAACCCACCAATAATGAAAATGGGCATCAAGGCACAGAGTACAATCATCGAAGTGTGAATAAATGGGTTGAAGTCGAACACTAGGATGAATCCATCGATTAGGGGACATTGATATATTCCCAAAACTGTCAATGGCGAGAGAACCTACCACTAATGACTGCAAGCCTCAAGGTACTCAACTAAACTCTAAGCCTCAAGTCTTGGAATAAATGGGTTGAAGTCGATGGAACAAGACTCGCTGGAAGGAGGGCATTAAGGCATCCCCCATCAACCAGCACGAGGTATCAGCAATGCTGAAAGATTTGGAAGAACTTAAGTGAAATGGACTGACTCAATAAGGATGGCCGACATGCAATAGTCAAGAGATCTGAGGAGTGGCTGACATTGGTTCAGGACTTCCTTTGAACAAGAGCATGAGCAGATGGATAGACTTAGGCAGCATAGATTTGACATAAACTATGCAATGCAGGAGGCATTACAGAGGGCTCCATAATGACTGGAAGCTTAACCAATCGGTGGAGTAAACTGAGAAACAAGTACAGCTCCTAAGGCCAAACTATAGTCCCGACTCATAATATACGGAGTGGAATGAATGCTCTGTTCAAAGGCGACACAACAGCTGGCAACAAGAAATAGTGACCATAATCCTATTCGACTTTTTGGAATATTTGATTTTTTTGGTCTTTTTCATATTTGGGAAAAGCTTGAAAAAGAATAAAATTGCTTATAGTACAACAAGTGAGGGAACGAGTGTCAAATGGCTAGCAGACTAGTCCCAAGCAGTGGAACATACCTATGCTCAATGCAAGGAAGTGCGTGCAGGATGTGGACACTCGGGGGTATGTTCCCTCGGGGTCAAAAGGTCATCAAATTGTGAAGGGAAAATATATAAGCTCTGCAGGGCTCGATAAGGAAAAGTGCTCAGGCACCAGGCTAACAACTGAGTAAGCGGGAGCCAGCACAAGGCTCAAGTGGCAAGCAGGATGATGTAATGCAATCACAACATGATATATCTGAGGGGAGTCCTTAAGGGAAATGGCCAGCATAAAACAAAGTAGAGTATGAGTCTTTATCGCAATGTCATGGCGTAACTACAAAGGACTCCCAATCCTAAGGACAAACAACGACATGGGCACCAGAATGCATAAAGGGGTTCTAACTAGGGTACCCATGTTCGGAAAAGCCCTACCGCCACATAACGACACTTCTAAAGCAATGTGAAGGTTCTGTGTCGGTTACGAAGCGGGGTCGCACCTAGGGTTTATGAAAATAGTCAACAGGTCAAATGCATAATGCATGCGAAAATGGCATCTAACTTAATATGCCAGGTGTGAAACGTACCTGACGTAGGTATGAAATGGTTCAAAACAACTTTCGTCGAGGAAATCTGATTAAAAACACTACTCCATGACACGATATTAGTTCATAACGGCTCAAAATGGCAAAAACTATAGAGAAGTGGGTCCATAAAATTATAAATAGTAATAAATTTTTCCAAATTACAATTCATTTGCACTATTCACCAATTTTGAGTTTAGTGGTTAGTTTTCACCTGAAAATTCAGTTGCCGATCCTGGGAGCTACAAGCGACCGTTCAACGAACCGTCGGGAGCAGGTTGGTAGTTATTTCCATACCTTTCATTTCAATGCTTTTATTTCAGTTTTTATCGGTGGGTTTTTGAGTTTGGCCAAACCCTAGATGGCTTCGGCGCTACCCGCGGGCTATAACTATGCGGGTCGCGGGTAGGGCACCAAACGCGAAGTCAAAAAATAGACTAACCGCGGGTACCCGCCATTGTATACAAATTAGACCATGGGTACGACCGTGAAGAAATTTTTAATCATGAAACTGACCAAAACTTTTTTGTTTTCCACTCCAGGATGGTTCTAGAGTGGAGGGAGAGAGAGCATGACCAAGTTGATAAGGCCGTGCGCAATGATGTGCAAGCACAACAGGCATTGCAAGCATGTGGGTTGTACAAGTTCTGGAGTATATGGGTTTTAAGGGCCCAAAACCTATTACTCCATCACCTGATAGACTACTGGGATGTGGATGCACAAAACTTCATCCTCAACGGGCAAACCCTTACACTGGAAGTGGAGGATATCTACTTCATTACCGGTTTGTCCCGTAGAGGGGAGGTGGCCAGTCTTCCATCTCGGACCATGGGTGGTGGGATCACTGTTCAGGACTACATAGCGCGGTATTGTCCCGTAAACACACGAGCGATGGGAAGCCAAGTGCCCATCAACGCCATAGTAGATCTAAGCACAAGATCATTGTGGCTACCCTGGTGCGGATCACTGGATCCAAAGCTCTGGACCAGGAATCTAGGCCGGTGATGTTCTATGCATCGCAATGCATGCAACCTATGGTATTCGACTGGTGTCTACTCTGCTGGTGTCTATGAAGACACAATTGACGGAATGCAAAGAGGGGAAGGCCAAAAATTTCGGGTATGGTAGTATCCTATGCAGCTTCTTCTTTGAGAGGGTTCTGGGGCTTAGTCCGAGGGTGGATGTCCCTCACAGCCTCCGTGATCCAGCCTTGACCTGGTGGGCTGAGATCTTGACACGACGGGGTGGTGGCCGTCTGGCGTCACCATATACCGAGGAGTTCTTCCGCTGGTGGAACCGGCAAGTGATTGCTATAGAGGACTATCCCTATGCGGGGATAGACTTCAAGCAGGATCGTGACATGCCGCTGCCACCAGGCGCAGCGTTCAGAGACATCAGTGAGTACTCTTTTGGTTTTGTGTTTATTAAATTTTTATGGATTTTTTTATTATAGTTGAAATGCAAAAAATCTTTTTGGTGGTAGTATCAAGTGCTAAAGTTTGACTGTTTGCTCGTAGACAAAGGCCCAGTGAGACCCGAGGGCTTCCCAAGACATGGTCGTCGGGGTAGAGGTGATGAGGCAGGAGACGCTGCAGTAGGGCGCACACTTCAGACATTGCAGCGCAACATATCACGGATGGTTTCCCGAGTACCACAGATAGAGGTAGCCCAACTACCTGAGGCCATGCAGTGCCAAGTAGTGGGTGTTCCTGGTGAGTGGGTGCATCTACTCTAGCGGGTAGCCAATGCAGTACAATACTTCTATGAGACACATCCCGTCGAGGCGACAGCTAGGCCTCCTCGGAGGGAATAGATATCCCAGGGTCTCATTTTTGTATCGATATGTATATTTTGAGGGCTACGGGCTCCAGTTTTGTATGACATTACCATTTTTGGACATATTTATATATATAAAAAACTTTGGTTCTCGGTTCTACTATATATGTGTATGTACAAATGTATGAATGTCTTTGTATTTATGTGCTTCATGATGTATGTGACAAATGCCAATCTAATACATAGTTAGCGTATGCATCATATATATGACTAAGACTTCTCGAAACGTGAATATATGTAATTGAAAAAAAAATGTCTCTCCAAGAGTCGTACCTTAAGAAATTTCTGTAGTAATGTAGGGTCTTGTACACGGTACTGCCCATTCAGCCGAGACACAACTAGTTGTGAATCCAGGCGGACTTCTAAAGACTGGACGCCATGGAAAATGACATCCCGAAGTAGTTCAATAATAGCACTATACTCAGCCACATTATTAGATGTAGGACCGAGACAAGCACCTCCTGAGGACACAACTAGGTGGTCAGGTGAGAAGATAACCCAGGCAGCAGAAGCAAGTTGCTACGTATGTTGGCTAGCACCATCCATGAAACCTAAGAATGTAGGAAACTCTGCTGACATCTGCCAATCAAACAGAAGCTAATCAGCAGACCCGACAACCAAAAGAAATCTAAACTATGTACAGAGGCAACTATACAATAGTATACAAAAGTATCATCCTGAACCAAAGGTTCAAGCGTAATACCGCTTGAGGTAGAGCCCATTTCTAAGCTCCTTCAAGACAGTCCCATCATAGTCTTCTAACTCATAAGCTCGTTTTTCGAGGACACGCCTCACAATGTAAGGACCATGCCACATGGGATTGAACTTGCCTGCCCCCAGGGGTTCTTTAGCTTGGTCATACAAAAGTACCAAGTCACCTTCATCATACTTCTGGGGATAGACAGACCTATCATATTGAACCTTGACACGATGCTTGTTAACATCAATGGCCACTGCGGCATCTCGACGTTGCTTGTCAAGTTGCTCGAGGTGTACTAAACGTTGCTCAATATCTGTCGTATCAGGGAGGAGCTATATGGCTAGCTTGAGAGAAGGGATTTCGCATTCAATCGGTAAAAGTGACTCCACACCATGAACTAACTGGAATGGTGAGAACCCGGTGGCAGTCTTAACTGCGGTTCGATATGCCCACAAAGTAG
This sequence comes from Larix kaempferi, assembly GCA_027924585.1. Taxonomy (NCBI): domain Eukaryota; kingdom Viridiplantae; phylum Streptophyta; class Pinopsida; order Pinales; family Pinaceae; genus Larix; species Larix kaempferi. Next base: position 7,229,530 of record BSBM01000779.1, on the reverse strand, counting down.
GATATAACATGATATGCCAATTGGTCTTGCTTTGTTGGATGGTACGTTGGAGAATAGTTTTCAAAGACTTATTTACTGCTTCAACCTGACCATTCACTTGAGGATAGTAGGAAGACGAGTGTTCCTGGCTAAACCCAAGCTTGAGAGACAAATCCTCCATCATCTTGTTTTGAAAGTGACTGCCATGGTTAGTGACAATTTCTTTCGGGATACCGAACCGAGTGATAATCTGGTTGAACACGAAATGGGCTGCAGTAGCACCGTCGACTTTTACTGTAGGCATGGCCTCAGCCCACTTGGAAAAATAATCCATGGCCACGATAATATGGTGATGCCCCCCAGCCAAAGCTGGTTTGCAATCCATGAAATCTACCTCCCACTTAGTGAAGGGACCGACAGTGACGATTGGATGGAGGGGCGCTGGGTGCGAGTGTATGTTTCGAGAAAACACCTGGCAAGGGTGACATCTCTTCACAGCATTAATACAATCTTTAAAGATGGTAGGCCAAAAATAACTAGCTCGCATGATACGCTGGGCTGTAGCAAGCCCGGATAAGTGACCGCCACATGCCCCCACATGGAAATCATTAAGTACCCGTTCCGCTTCTTCGTGAGTCAAGCAACGATGGAGAATGGAATCCTTTCCTCGGCGATATAGAATATCACCGACGATAGTATAATCTTTAGCGTGATGTCTCACACGTCGTAGCTCATTTCGTGAATAATGCGGAGGAAACTTTAAAGTTTGGAGATATACAATGACATCCCCATACCAAGGGTCCTCGGACGAGATAAGAAATAAGTGTTCATCCACAAAGGAATCTTCATGAATGACATCCTCATCAAGTTGTGGAAGGTCCGACATAAGCTCAGCGAACACCAATGATTTCACCGATTTTGCAGAAGCAAAATCAAGATCAAATTCCTGAATGATTACAATCCATTTATTATACTTACCCCCGATAAGGCGTCGTGATAGGACGAACTGAAATGGATTGATGTGAGCTACAACTGTGGTTGTTCGAAGCAAAATGTAATGTCGTAACCGCTGGACTGCGTGGGCAGTTGCAAGTGCCAGCTTTTCTACGTGAGTGTACCTTAGCTCAGCGTCTAGTAAATTTCGACTGAGATAATAGATAACATGCTCGACGAGCGCATCATCTACCTGAACCAAGACCATGCCAATAGTCTCTTGAGACGCGGCCACATAAAGAATGAAATCTCGTGCGAAATCCGGTGGACTAAGCACAGGGGCCGATACCAAAGCTTTCTTAAGGGCGTCGAAAGATTGCTGGGCTCGCTCACCCCAGATAAAAGGTGTGTCTTTCTTCAATAAGCGTGCGAAACCTTTGGTAATATTAGCATAGTTAGCTATAAACTAACGCAGAAAAGTAGCTCTCCCTTGGAGGCTCTGAAGTTGTAACAAATTATGCGGAGGAGGCAACTGAAGTATTGCCTCAACTTTGAGAGGATCGACTCTAATACCCTCTCTCGAAACTATGAATCCTAGAAGGCGACTAGTCCTAACAACGAAGATGCATTTGTTTGGATTCAATCAAATTTTGTAGTGGATACATCATTCGAGAATCATACAGAGGTGCTTGGGGTGGTCCACTCTGTTGCGAGAATGGCCAGCAAGATCATCCAAGAAAACTTCCATAATCATCTTAAGATCGTGAAAGGCATAGGTCATGGCTCGCTAAAAAGTAGCTCCGGCGTTTTTAAGGTCAAAGGGCATTTTCCAACATGCAAACATTCCCCATGGACAAATAAATTTTGTCTTATGTTGGTCCGCGGGTTTGATTTGAATCTGATTGTAACCCGAGAAGCCGTCCATGAATGAAAAAATCTCACTCCCCGCACAAGCATCCAATATTTGGTCAATGAATGGCGTGGGGAAGTTGTCTTTCGGACATGCACGGTTCAAATCTCTAAAATCAGTGCATACACGGATCGTTCCCTGCTTCTTATCCACAGGAACGGGGTTTGACACCCATTCGGTAAGGGGAACGGGGTAGATGAAACCAGCTTTGAGCAGTTTCTCCACCTCGGCCTTAATAGTAGCTGGCTTCCTAGGGTTCACAGCACGTAAGCGTTGTCGAACCGGTTTAGCATCAAGATACGTTCTAATCTCGTGTTCAACAATGTGGGGGTCTATTCCTCGCATCTCCTCGTATGTCCAGGCGAAAGCTTCCCGGAGTTCTGTAAACAAGTCAGTGTAAATAGCGATCTCCTTGGGAGTGCAATCGGCACCGATGTAAATGTTTTCCATCTTTCCGGGAGTGCGAGAGATGTTGATCAAAGTGGTTGGGGAAATATTGGCCATATTCCCCTCCGCAAAAACATCATGCAACTCCAAAAGAGCCACAGGGTGACCAACCATCTCTGCTAGAGTCATCCTAAACTCCCCTTGCTCAACGAGCTCGAGGTTGGGAAGGAAATAAGAGCGATGGTGCATATCTTCCCAAGGTCTCTCACTACCACACATGGCCTCCATGATAGCTTCATCAGGTGGTAAAGTATCATCAAAGCAATCGTGTGAACAAGATGAGTTGGCTGACCAAACTGGCAGCGTAACGGGATCTTCCTCAACTGTCTGGGAAGAAGAGAGATCTAGATCTGCAGTGGTTTGTTGGATATGATCGTAAGCGAGCTCTGCTACAGATAAAGGCATAGACATCCCGACGTGCGCAATGTCTCCAGACGTGGAATTCGTGAACGGTAAAGTCCATGTATCATCTAAATAGGAGGTCCGGAATAACATGTTATTCGAAGGAGGAGACGCATTGTCGATAATGGTTCCAATAAAATTCATAGGTGCAGAAAGATTATAAGTTCCCATCAATGAGGGGTACATTCCAACACCTATGTTCCCAGTTGCCGGTTGAGAATTAGAAACTTGTGAGACTACAGATCCCGTGGATGCTGCGGAAGGAGTGCCAACAAAATCCAGCTGATCGATCGTCACAATCTTCCCTTCATGGGGAAAGCAGATAACTCTAAATACAGGAGACGCGACAACCTTCATAGCGTACATCCAATTCCGATCCAGTAAAAGGTTGTAGTCGATGGGCGCATCAACCACTTCGACTTCAATAGGCACAGACTTACCTCCCAAGGAGACAACAAGGGAAGTGATAATTCCATGCGGCGTAAAAGATCTACCGTCGAATGCAGTGAGTGTAGTTCTAAACGCGAGTAGAGGAGGAGAGCCAAGAGCTTTCCAACAAGTTAACGACATTACTGACGCAGAAGCACCTTCATTAACCATAGTACGTTTGACGAAGCTCTAAAGGCAAACCACTTGGATTTGAAAAGCCACGTGGTAAGGTAAGCGAGGCTGGACATCAGTAGTATCGAAATTGATAACACTAGGATTTCCCCCATCCTGAACTCCTAACACACTCAAAAGGGCATGCTTCTGAGAAGGACGGGCTTGCAAAACTTCAAGAGCCGACATGGCACACGGAGTTTGGCCCAAATCTTCTACGATGGAGTAGTTCTGGGCGGCTCGAGCATTGGGATTATGCGTAGAGTGCTTGAGAACGCCTTTCGGTATCCGCAGCGTAATGGAGGGCTTCTCGATATGCAAGGAATTATCAGGAGGATGGGGAGGCTCACTCCCTAAATTAGGTTGTGGTGCACCATAATTGCGCTGACGAGTAGCAACACAAACCTCCGACTGAACCATATTCACACATCCATAACCACTAGTATTGGAAGAAGACGTTGCCGTTTCATTAGTACCATAACCAGTGGTGGGAGCATGCGAAGCCATGTTTTGATGATGAGGAAGGGGATCCTTCAACACAGCTGGGCTCTGTGCCAAATGCTTCGATGCTTCTTCAATTCGAGGACATAAGTGAGTAAGATGATCCTCCCCACAAAGCTTGCAAGGGAATTTCACCTTACGCCTAGGTTTACGATCCTCGCCAGCATTACCGCCTTCCCGAGGAGGGTTGGCATTTTCTTTACGAGGAGTATTACGATTACTATTGTTATTACTTCCATTGTTTCCACCCCTACGATTGTTTCTCCCCTTTTTCTTACCACCAGGTTGCTGGTTACCTGATGGTTTCGTTGATTGCACATTGTGTACATCAGACGACGGAGTGGAAGTGGACATGGTGTGAACCTGTCCGGGAGTAGACTGGTTTAGCGACAAATTTTGCATTTGATTAGCTACCAAGTCTATAGGGAGAGTGCATACGGACCCCACGATGCCATCGGCATGTGGTCCAGGAACTGACGTGGGCTCATGTCTTGTTCTCGGTGCATAAGGAATAATGTCATACACAATACCAGACTGAGAATAAAGTAGATCTAATTGCTGGACTTTCAAGATAGCTTGTTCCTCAGTCACAATGTCGGACATCGAAACATCCTTAGCAATGTATGGGAGTAGAGACTTGAGGAACCATTCCAACAGGAACTTTGGAGGAATGTTGGCTTTCACTAATCTCTTCCGCCGACACCACTCTTGAACATGGTCAGAAATATGTGTGGCCTTATTCTAACGGAAGGTGGACAACAACTCAGTACCAGTATCATAACGAACCGACAACTGGAAATGGTCTAAGAAAACTAAAGCAATCTCGTTGAATCCCCTATAGGTGTTCCCAGGCAACTCGACATACCACTTCGCGGCTGCCCCCGTGAGGGTGCGTTGAAATAGTCGTAATCTAATGGAATCATGATTCAAAGAGTTGGAGGAGCACCAAAGGTGAAACGTTGTGACATGATCACCCGGATCCTCACCGCCTTTCCCTTCGAACTTTGGAATGTCTGAAGGAAGCTTGGTAGGAACCGGGGTCCAACTAGGGTTGTGACACACTGGATCATTCGTGAGCTTCGAGAGATCCAGGAGATTCAAGCGTGCAAGGAATGGGAGCTGCAGCTGGAAAGCTGGATTATAAACTCCCATAAAAGGTTGGTTAAACGGAACCGTGTTATAAGATGGACCAAAAGCTTGACCATGAGGATTAAACTGCTGATGATAAGGACCTGATGGACCATAAGCTTGCCCATGGCCATAGGATTGATAACCTCCTCCTGCCTGACCCATTTGAGAGTAAGTAGGTATATGCGTGTTTTGGGTACCATATTGGGGTGGTGGGTTGTACTGGTGGCCAGCACTGACTGTGTTGTAGTAAGGGTTGCCATCATAAGTATGGGGCATATATGTACTATTCATAGCGGGAACCGTATTGTAATGACCATAATGGTATGGTATTTTCCCACCCCCAGCATTAGGATTAGCTTGCTCAGTCGTGTGATGACCATAAGTATGAGAAGTATTCTCGACCCCCACATTGGCGTGACTAGTAGCAGGGATGGTGGCGTGATGTCCATGTGGATAGGAGATATTCCCACCCCCTACATTAGCATTACTAGTGGCGGAAGTGGACACAAAAGTGTGCGTTATATGTCCACCCCCATGGTTGGGAGGAGCATTAACATCCGGAAAAGTGAACCTAGGTTGACGAGTAGTGGTACGTGTATTAAGTGGTGGATGGCAGGTCGTGTTTCGAACAACGTTCCTATTAGGTTGGGCAATCCTAGGAGGTGTCCGTCTTCCAACATTAGCATTATTAGGAGGAACATGACCAGTCCCCATACTATGTGTGTGGGTGGACAACATAGTGCCCCCAGCGAGGGTAGTGCCCCCAGTGGGTATAGTATTGCTAACACCATGACTGGTGCGAGCGTGACTACCAAACATAGCAGAAGGTTCGACATTACTATGACTAGGCATACCAAAAGAGAGTGCGGTGGGGTTGATCGTAGGACCAGTGTCGTCATGTAACTCAGGGATTCTGTGTTTATAACTACGTGGAAACGAAGGAACGAAAAGATCGTCCTATTCTTTGTCCTCGGGTAAGTTGGGCATTCCATAAAGATAATTATCCGGATTCGAAGGATCAAACGAATCTCGTTCAAGTGGATTAGGCCAAATAGAACCAGGTTGAGTCTCAGGTGGATCACCTCCCCACGCCTCACGAGGGGTATGGGGATCGGAAGTGTGTTCAACTTCACCGGATGGAACTAAAGGGTTTTCCTTAGTATCGGAATGTGTAGCAGTCATAATGTCTTGGACGTAAGTCTCGTAAGAATCCAAAGACTCAGAGGGAGCCCTTCGGCGTCCTCTAGCAACACGGCGTGAAACCTCGGCTTGCTTTAAAGCAGCCAACCGACGGGACCGGTGGAGAGTAGGGCTCCACGCCACGATATCTCCGAAGAGAATATATAATCAAAACGTCCCCTAAAGGCTAACTATCGATAAAAAACAGTGAATCAAAAGCACACACCTAGAGAAACTACAGCCAAGAGTAGACAAACAGAGTGGCTAAATGATCTCCTAACACTAGAGCCGGTATGTCTCGCCTCGGAGAGGCTTGAGACTCCCAAACTATAGCCGGAGGTAACAGAATCAGTTATAGAGACACCCAGGCTTCACTGCGTGTACAGGGTCAAGTCCATTACACAAACACAACTGTGATGTCCAATCCCTATCTGACTCAGGACACAAACAGCATAACCACTGCAAGTACCCTGTGCGATACCTAGGTAAGGAAACTATGGTCACCACAATATAACCAATGCTCAGGGGGACAGTCGCAGGTGGAACCCGTCGTATGGGCAGGGTAGCTAAGCCCGAAGCACAAGAGGACGAACCTCTGATACCCCTAGATACGAACAAATCCTGGATATATCTCCCACGTTTAGCCGGTATCAGAGGGATATCTCCTCAACCAACCTCCTGTGACCTCGTGCTTAACTCTGGCTTGAGTAGAGCTTTTTGAGAACACTGATCTATACCATGGATTCCTCCACTCCCTGGTCATACACCTAATGTTTCGTCTAGTAGTCTTGGATTGTTAACTCACAATGATCTATTCCAAGACTCTAAATCTATGCTAGTTGGTGTACCCTATAAATAAAATCGGTCTAATCAATTTTAAGATTAAGTGTTAATTTTAGTGGCTGTGGTTACTCAAGGGATTTTAAGATTAAGTGTTAATTTTAGTGGCTGTGGTTACTCAAGGGATATGATTGTGAAACTAGTGATGTGTAGACTCAATAGTATGCAAAATCGTCCAATCCTAGACTCATCTATCCAATAAAACAATGTCACTAATATGCAAAATCAACCAACAATTCCGAAATAAAGATGCAATCTTTTATCTTTTCGATGCACAAGAAGAACCTAAATGAAGGCAACAAGCACTCAATGCAAGATGCAATACATGAAAGTAAAATATTTTTGTATTTTCGCTTATAAACAAGAAGGAAAATGCAAAAAACTAGATGTATATTTTTGTATTTTTTCAATATAGATGGAATGAAAAAATGCAAGCAAAATCCTACTATTCAGTCACTGAAGTGCCGAGAAAATCACTAAGACAACTCAGCAGATCCTAAACAACAAGACTCAATCGAAGAGCTCAAAAGGAAAAAACCAAGAGGCTAAATCCAAAGATTGGTAAAAAACCAAGAAGGCTCAACCAAGAGAAACGAAGAGTTCTGGTCACAACCAAGGCATGAAACAATCAAGAAAGAGGCCAACAAAGACTTAGGAACAACCAAAGCCAACCTAGCAACAACCAATAGCCATAAACCAACAAAAGCCGGATTTGTACGCTACTGTTGAAGGAATACCTGCGGGTACCCGCGAGCAGTAGAGTAAACAGAAGCGGGTATAAGCGAGCTGAGCTAAGCTAGCCCGCGGGTGAGGAAAGGAAAATGGGAAAATAAAGAGTCCAAGGGCTCAGAAAAAGCAAATTTTCTATGGTGTATCTTAACGGCCAATCAGTGACACAGAGTTTCGATAAAAAACAACTCTAATTATGGACTAATGCTCAAAATTTTTCCCAAACATGGATGTTTTCCCCAGCGGAGTCGCCATTTCTGTGTTGGAGAAAACTCACTATGGCTTGGGAATACCACAACAGACAGATGACTACCAGAAATCAACTCAATTCTCAAAACAATGCTATTATAAATGACAATGTTAAGATAATGGAGAAATGTAACCAACCTCGATCCAAATGTTTGATGTAGATCCCCGTTGGAGCTTTCAATCCATGCACTTGAAATCTGCAAATTAGTCTTGACACCCAATAACCAACAAGTACATATAATATATAAATGGCATTAACATTATCAATAACAATGGTCCATAATATCACAAGCAAATGTAACCCAATGTATAATAAACAACATTTACAACATGATGGACGAGAATATGAGTATTTCTATTAATTAACAAGAAGAAGTACAAAGTGATACGACCTCTTGCCGACAACCAATCTGAACCAAGATCTGGATCAATCCACTTGTGCCTCCACCACTTCAATCCTCCATGAATGGCAAACTCAAACTAGATAGGAGTTTGGAAGGTGAACATAAAGGGTTCACAACTACAAGGATCAATGAGTGCAGACTCAAGATAGGGCAAAAATCCACTAGAGTTCTCTTGCTATTCCCTTCTCCTCACGTCCATAAGCCATATGTGCTCAATATATAGTCCTCTCAAAGGTAGGTGAAAGGACACATCGAGGCGTTACTCGGGCAGATGGAGAGCCAAAGGTCACCCAATGACCGCTTTTTGCGAGTAAAAAGTGGTCACCCAATGACTGCTTTTTGGGAGTAAAAAGTAATAAACTAGTGATTTTTACCATTTTACTTGATACCCGCGGGATATAGTGATACAACTCGCGGGTACGCATGCTATAATGATGCAACATGCGAGTAGGAATAAAAATAGGGCAAAATAGTGTCTGAAGGATATAAGTGGATCTGAGTCACTGAAATGGATCCTACAGGCCAAAGAATGCTGATGCTCACAGGGTGGAAGATTACGATGTAACAAAAAATTAACTTTTTCTATAATGGGATAAAATTGGCAGTAGGATAGTGATTATTTGTCCTTGTTAAATGAAGCTGAATTGGTTTTGCTTCAATTCTAAGGGCTATTTATCATTCTACATGATAGCATTCAAAATAGCGAAGCACCTGGAATATGCTTTCAAGTTCCAAACTCAGCAGATTTTGTTGAGGTCATTACCCCTTACAGTAAATATATTCTTGTGTGTATTGAGGTGAAATGTGCAAGATAATCTTTTTAAACTGGTTTCTTAATCTTCAGTGACCTGCTATCTTATTTGATATCCTCTCGCATTTCTGGTAGCTTTACAAGCAGCTTGGTCCTTAGTCTGTCTATTCGATATCATTGTCAAGCCAAGCTTCAATCTATTTGTGCAAGCATTACAACTTTTGTAATAATAGGGAACTGGATTATCCACTTCAATAAAAAAAAATTGAACATCATGTTGCAGACTAGCATCTGAAATTGCATGATTGGGGGAGGGATGTGTTGAATGGGATGGTTTGTGAATCCTCAGCATGTTTTGTAGTCTCTTAAAAATGATCAATACAATTTTTAGGACATCAAATCTATACTCCCTATGAATGTTGAATTTTGTACATAATACTGATATGCCTTTTTTCATAATTGTCTAAAGAAACAAAAATTGTGGTTAGCAATAACAGGGTCAATCCTTGCTTCTCTATTCAAGCCTGTGTTATTTTCTGTTATCTCTGTAATTCTCTTCTTATAATATAAATAGCAACTATCACATTAAAATACCATATCTGTGATACAATAATGCTGATTTGGTTGATTTAGAAGCACGAAGCTCACCTTGCTGCTGAAGAAGAAGATGATGATGTGTCGGAACTTGTCGAAGGAGAGACCTTTCAAGAAGTAGCTAAGCAAAAGTCCTTTGCCTAATCGAGTTGAGCATTTAGAAACGAAGGGAAGTTAAGGGGATCACTCGATAATTGGTTTTGGATGTAATATTAGTTAATTACTATATTGTATTTTACTATTAAGTCAAACCAATAGGGCATCTTGTTATTACGATACAGTTCAAATTTTGTTTTTCATTTCATGTTGTTGCATAAATTTTTCCCTGTGCAAGTAGATTCATTTAAATGTGAGATTGGTTTGAGTTATTATTATGCAAAAACATAGGACTGTTGAAATTGTATATTTGTTTGACTTTCAGATGCTACCATGTGAAGGTTCTGTCACCTTCCAGTGTATGGTTAAAATGTTGGAGTGCAAACAATGCACCCAATTAGTTGCATCTTGCTTGGATTGTGTATGTGATTGCAAATTTTGGTATTATATTTTTTGCTTGTCTATAAATTTTCAAGGAGAAATCTTATTCATTTCATCAATCAAGTTCCATTGTCTCGTTGCATTCTCTGGGAAGATATGTCCTCTATTCCTATAGAATGGGTTATTTTCTCTTTCCAGAATGTCTTTGAACTATTCTTCTCTTATTATTAAAGTTGACCCTTGAGTGTTGGGGTTGTCCTACCTAAGGAGTTTGCCAATAATATTCATCTTCCCTTTTCCGTGCTCTAAGATCCACCTCCACATCTTGGGCATACTATAAAACTTGGAATTCTTTATCAATTCTCTTCAAAAACTTATCCCAAGTAACCCCGTGTTTGTCTTACTAGGGATCATGCTATTAGATTTCCTCTTTTTAAGTTTGGGGGCATTCAATGCATTATGGAGGATGGCTCAGAAGATAAGAACTTGAAGTGGGTTTTAAATGAGTCAAGCTGCATTCAAAATGATTTTGAAATGAGCCCTTTCAGAGAAGTATGATTTTACCTCATATTTGAGTTATTTACATCTTGTGACAATTACTCTTCTTCATGTTAGCGTGCTTAACTATTTTGAAAAGGCCACCATTCCTTGATTTTATTGTCAACATCTTGTTATGGATTGGCATTTCAATTACCCCCAACTTATATTTCAGTTGACCCCATTCGATACAATACATAACTATTGTCAGGTTTTATAAGAATGGTAGGGGCATGGAATGGCAAGAGTGTTGGCCAACCATATAATGTTTAACGTCATATTTAAATCATGCAATGACTAAATTCAAAGAGATTAGAAATGATATCTAGTAGACTTGATAAATGAGATTTTATATGATGAAAATTTGTTGAGAACTCCTTAACTTGAGAGGTAGCATGAATGTAGGAAAGTCTCCAATTTATTTGGCATGGTTGAGCGTAAAAATTAAGCTCCATTCTATTATTGGATTGTAGTAACCTTGTAGTAGTTGAAACTTTGGGAAGTTTGTTTTTTCTGGAAATGCACACTTATATTGAAATTTGTAGTGTTGGAAATGCATACTTCTATAGAAATCTATATTGCTGGAAATGCACAAATCTATATTGCTGGAAATGCACACTTTTGTAGAAATTTATAGTTTTGGAAATGCACACTTTTGTAGAAATCTAGTTGCAGGTGGAGGCTTTCATAGACTCCTATAAAAGTCTTTGTATGGATTAATATGTTCATGATGATTGGGGGAAGGTATACTATATGATGGTATTTATGGGTGAATGGTAAATGGGAGGGTGGGAATAGATGTAACATGGCTTAATAAATGATATTATGGATGGAGGAAATGAATATATGTAGGGAATTAATGGAAGGAATCATGTGGTGAATATGTAGGGTAATATGAAAATTTTGTATTCAAGTGGTCATATAGTCAATATGTTGAATAACTTAAAAATTAAGTTCACCTCTGCCTTGTGCTTTCATATGATTGCATAAGGTAACAATAGTTCTTGGAATGTGTGTAATTATAATGTTCCTCAAGTTGCTTGTTTCAAAGTTAGAGCATTTGGTACGAGAAGATTTGAAATGATGAAATGCTTGTTTCAGAGTTAGAGCATTTGGTATGAGAAGATTTGAAATGATGAAATGAAGTGGATTTTCAACAGACCCAATGATTGTAATATTTTATTTCTTGTTTACTGAATTTGGTATTTTACATTGTATTTCATTTGATGATAAACCTTGAGAATAAGAACTTTCCACTCATATCAAGCCGAGTATCTTAATGTTGGGATATTGATTGGAAAAGAAATAGAGATATATGGTATGAACATAAACTTTTTCTTTCTTTTTATTGATTTATTCTAGTTTTTCTCTCATATCCCAAATACCATTCTTTGTTTTCACTTGTGCTCTGCCTCATGGTTCATTAGAGAGGTTTTCACCATGATTAGGACTGAATTTGGTATTTTACATTGTATTTCATTTGATGATAAACCTTGAGAATAAGAACTTTCCACTCATATCAAGCCAAGTATCTTAATGTTGGGATATTGATTGGAAAAGAGATAGAGATATATGGTATGAACATAAACTTTTTCTTTCTTTTTATTTATTTATTATTATTCTATTTTTTCTCTTAGATCCCAAATACCATTCTTTGTTTTCACTTGTGCTCTGCCTCATGGTTCATTAGAGAGGTTTTCACCATGATTAGGGCTTGTCTTATAAGAGGTTTCCAAGCCAAGAAATGTCCTAGATGCCTCATAAGAATTTTTCATTTTCTATGTTTTTTCTATTTTTATTGAGATGGTTTTTTACTTCCATATTGATGGTAGGAATGCCATCAAACACAATGAGCTGTAGTGCTTGAAAAATTCACATGCCTTATTGTTGTTGGATTTGTGTCGACATATACCTTCTATGATGAGAGAATGAAAATCTTGAAATTATGATGAGGGTGTTGCATAGTAATTCCTACGTATGCTCAACAAATTTGTGACCATCATGATCACAATAGAATGTGACCATCATGATAACAATAGAATGAGATAAATCTTGAAACTGTAATCTTGTTGTAATCTGAAACTATAATTCCACTCCCTCTATTTGCTTTTGAAGTTCACACCATGGATTTGATTGTTTAGACTATGATGTAACCTTGTCAAAAATGTTTGTATTGTTTCTTCTTGAGTATATATTTGTCAATGCTAGTGAAGAGAGTGTTTGTTGTTATTCAAAATTTGATGTATATGGTAAGCCTTGAGAATAGAACCAATGCAATTTGGAATTATGTTTACAACTTTGTTGTTGAAGAAGATTTTCTAATGTTAATGCCACAGTATATGCCTTTCTGTGATTTGACTTTGATATGTTCACAAGATTGAACTTGAGAACATTGTTTAATCATCATACAAATCTTTAGAGGAGAAGACTCTTATTAATACACTATTTTTATCCTTTGTTGAAGATACCAATGTACTTTGAAATTATATGCTTTCAGTTTGAATCGACCCCGAATAGGCATGATCTTATACAAGGCTACTTGTAGTTAACATTGTTTCTTGCATTTTAGAATATACCACAAGGCACTACCTTAAGACATTGCTATGCATTTGTAAGCCAAAATAGGAGTTGCCAACTCATTATTTTCCTGGTATGCATTTGCACAATACCCTTCCATATTTGTTGCATATTCTTGTGAGATAAGAGAAAGCTAGATTAGCCTCTTGAGACTAAATTAGTGAAGGATTGGTTTGGGACATATGGCTGGAGACATTCTCTATATTTTAAAATTGCAGTGAAATATGTGCTATCATGTATGAATAATTGGTTGGGTATAAACATTGATGTGCTAATTTTGACTAGAGTTGAAAACAATGATGCGGTCTAATTTTGGGCAGGTTAGAAAGACTAGAGTCAAAATAGGATCATCAATGTCTTAGAAGATGGAAAGAATTAACGCACTCCTTCCCTCATTTGACATAATTGAGTTGACAAGCATGCAAAAGATAGGTAGATGGTATGACTAATGTAGAAGTGTATTTGGATATAGGGGTATTAATTAAAAATGGGGGTGACCTTGAAATTTTGTTAATCCCATATGAACTCTTTCAACACAAATCATTGAAGCATGCAAAACATAGGATGATGGTCTGACTAATGTAGAAGTGTATTTGGATATAGGGGTATTAATTAAAAATGGGGGTGACCTTGAAATTTTATTAATCCCATAGGAACTCTTTCAACACAAAGAGTTGAAAACAATGATGCGGTCTAATTTTGGGCAGGTTAGAGTCAAAATAAGATCATCAATATCTTAGATGATCGAAAGAATCAACGCACTCCTTCCCTCATTTGACATAATTGAGTTGACAAGCATGCAAAACATAGGCAGATGGTCTGACTATTGTAGAAGTGTATTTGGATATAGGGGTATTAATTAAAAATGGGTGTGACCTTGAAATTTTATTAATCCCATATGAATTCTTGCAACACAAATCATTGAAGCATGCAAAACATAGGCTAATGGTCTGACTAATGTAGAAGTGTATTTGGATATAGGGGTATTAATTAAAAATGGGGGTGACCTTGAAATTTTATTAATCCCATAGGAACTCTTTCAACACAAATCAGTGACGTCCTTGCATAGCATGGGTTGGGACATAGGGGTATTAATTAAAAATGGGGGTGACCTTGATATTTTATTAATCCAATAGGAACTCTTTCAACACAAATCATTGAAGTCCATGCATAGCATGGGTTGGTAATAACAAGACATTTGTCCTTGGAGAGGGATTCGATATGGATTGTTGGCAGGCGGTTTGATGGGTCACCATAGTAGCACCGCGAGTGCTGCGATACCGCGGAAGGTGGAAAGTCAAGCACAAATGATGATATTTTATGTAATTTTTGGTCAGTTGAACCACGATATGTGGGTTTTTAGGTCATTTGGACCACAATAGATGGATTTTGGGTCATTTACTTTGAAGTGTCGGTTAGAAAGTAGTTAGTAAGTGGACAAGCAATGTAAAGGCGAAAGCCTATAAATAGATGTAAGTGTGTAAGTGTTGAATCATCTTATCTTGAAAATATTTTGGAGATCTTGATCTGAGGCAAAGTATTTTGTATCTAGGTTTTTACGAAGTTAATATATGAGACAGAGTTGTTGAGCAAAATCCTTGTGTTTTTCCTGGTTATCTATGGTAATGCATTTCACAATATGAATATATGAATGATGCAATGTTTCCTTGCTACGATTAATGCTTTACTGTTATATATGTTGCAATTATGAATGGTTATGTTGAATGATGCTATGAATATGAATGATGTCTGAGTTAAATGCATAGATCTATTTCTGAAATGTTGCAATGAGTTAAGTGATCGAGCTGCAACATCCTCCTTCATTCAGCGGAAACATGGTTTCGTCAACTCTCCCTTGAACATCTCGGGTGAGACCTCATCTGCTCCGTAGGTGTTGTTGGACAGGGTAAAACCTGTCTGGGCCGGTGCTCAGGGAGATCGCGGTGGTTTGGGTGTCGACAATGTTGGGAACCCTTGTCGAATGGGTTTGTGTCAACAAATGGTTCTGTTGCTGGGATCATAGCGCGAAGGGAAAGGAGGATATGTTGTGGCATCCGACGAAACCGGAAATACAAGATTGGTTCGATCAGAAGTTGCAAGAATTTGCTGAAAAATAAAACCAGAACCCTCGACTGACGGTAGATCAGTGGGTGGAGAGGTACATTCACGATGTTCCGCACGAATATTTTTTATGCAAATTTCTAGTCATCTTGTTTGAGTGGCTGGAAAAATTGACCTTCCAGAAGAGGAACTTCCAAGGTGGTGAACCGGCGACCTGGACCCCAGAGCTGATCCAGGAGCTGTAGGAAGTAGACAACAAGGCGTCGCGAGCTGTCGAAGTTTGGCTAGACAGCATATTGGAAGGCTATATCACTGATTTGCAGTCGATACAAACAAGTCCTATAGTTAAGCTGAAAGATATTTCTTCCGCGAGCCACAAGGGAGGTTTCTATTGTCGCTACAACTGTCTATTAAGATGCTCATTTGCGAGAAGGGCATATTGAAGATGCATTTGGATCAGTAAAAACTCTGGTGGGCGGAGACTGTGGGTACCGTGATAGCAGGGGGGCGGTACATGGAATGATAAGGGGTAAATGGGTGTAGGTCATGACGGGACTGTGAGTGAAGCCGAGGAAGAGAGTGGTATTACAAGGGGAGGAGCAAGGTTTTGACAGGAAAATAGACAGAGGACAGGAGAAGGTCCTGTTGTGATCGGAACGCAAGGCCACGAAGGAAGACCACACGGGATGAAGCAAACTCACAATCCGGAGAAGGACAACCAGGATACGCCCAGAATAGAGGAGGGGCCAAACCCCAACACCAACACCAACGTACCTACACCTCTGCTCACTGTCACTCAACCAGTAAGGAATACCACTTCGACACCACCGTGTTCATTAAGTCAACAGAAGTTAATTGGTGGTAGCTCAGCGACTGGAGGAAGGAAGCCCTGGATGGTGGGCGAGGATACAAAGTTACCGTTGTTCCACAGAAATGGAGCAGATAATCCTGAGCAGTACTAGTTTTTATGTGAAGTAGTTCGGACGGTAAAGCAAATTATTGATGATAATGCCAAGAAAGGACAATTGGCGACAAATCTTCGGGGTCGCGCATTAGACTGGTTCATGAAGTTTGTGCAGGTTCCTGTAGGCGCTCCGGAGAAGACGCTGGATGAAGTTCGAGCTGGATTGATCGCGGAATTCAAAAAACCCAAATCTGAAGTGCAGTATATTACAGAGCTAAAAGAGATTAAGCAGTATCCCAATGAATATGTGTGGGATTTTGACCAACGATTTAAAATGCTGATGGCGAGGGTCAACTTCGACGTGAGCATTGTCCAACACAAAGAATGGTTCATCGCGGCATTGCTCCCACACATTCGATTACCGTTGATGCAACAGAACATTACAACACCAAGTGAATCCCTGGAGATTGCAATGCGGTTGGAAGCCTCGCCGATTGGGGAGAACACAGTTCGAATGTCGCAGATTCAAACACAGCTGGCCAATTTGACTATACAGCTGCAAGATCTTAAGAAGGGCAAGGAACAACGTGAAGAAGTATGGTGTACGCGATGTGGAGGAGAGGGGCATACTAAGGATAATTGCCCAGACTTCTGCAATTATATGCTTTAAGGAGCACCGAATCCATTGAGTGGCGGAGGCATGCCGTGGTGTCGCATCTGTCAGGTATATGGGCATCGCCATGAGGAATGTCAATACATGCAGAAGATGGTCACAAAACCGATGAATCAATATTGCACATTCTGCAAATCTGTGGGACATGAAGACAAAGATTGTCGTGCATATGGGTTGCTTCAGGAGAGAACGTACGATGCATTATATGTGAAGGACGACCAGCATGCCGTACAACGACCACAACCGCAACCACATGTAGCCTAGACGCTATCTCAACCACAGGTGCAGTTTGTACTGCAACAACAACCACAACATTTTATGCTGCAATATGCTCTGATGCAAATGGCTCCATAGCAGCCACAGTACGTTCAACAACCACAGTATGCGCAGCAAGGGAAAGGCATGCAACCGAATCCTATGCAGCCACATTTTAATCCACCACAGTACCAGCAGCAGGGAGGATTCCATGGAGGATTCTGGGGAGGACGTGGTGGGGGTTTTGGTCGCGGAGGAGGATGAGGAGGTCGAGGACCTGTTTAGTGCTACCTTTGCGGCGTTTGGGGGCACTACGAGCGAGATTGCCCACAATTGCAGACACAGTGTACGTTCTATTTTGTTACCAATCACACAATTGAAAATGGCCCGTAGTTGATTGTGCGATGGCAAGCAGGGAATGTTTCGCAGTTGCAGAATCAAAATCAGGTGTAGCAGCCAGTACAGAATCAAGTGCAGCAACCAACGTAGAACCAGAACCAACGTCCGAATCAGAATGCTAACCAAAATGTGAACCAACCAGGAAATCCGCCACTGAACTAGACTCGGGGTGCGACTATTTCGAAAATTTCTGCAGAGCCGAGGACACACGATGCTTATGTTACAGTTATTACTCATGGAGGTGCAACTATAGGAGCTAATAGCCCACACCCACTCATCTGGTTGGAAGGGCAAAAGAAGGTGTCCTTTGACATTGACATTGCACGAGAGGTATTCCTTCAGGTGCGTCGAGCATTGAAAAAAGATCGCAGTAAGGCTATTATTTGCGACATGCCTTCTGCTTTTGATGCCACTTCAGAGGTTGGCCCTTCGCGACAGTCTAGCACATTACAAACATTTTTGGAAAGTTGTTTATCCCTGGCAAGGGATATTGATGCTCTTTCCGATATTGAAGCACTGTTGCAGCGACCTGCTCGGGATCGGTGAGAGTCCGCGGTCAATTCCTTATAAAGACGGAAGACAGGTAAGGAGATGCGAATGAACATTCAAATTGGAGACTATGAAGTTGATTCGGTTATTCTAGATTTTGGTTCGGATGTCAACATCTTGAACAAGCTGGCTTGGCAGAGGATGGGGAGCCCCCCATTGAGCTGGTCTCCTGTACAGCTCCGACTGGATAATCAAGCCAAGGTGACATCGATTGGGAGAGTTCCACGGCTGGTGGTGGACATTGAGGGAATGAAGACATATGTCGACTTTGATGTCATTGAAGTAGTTGAAGGGGGAAGCACTTATCTCGCATTGCTGGGGATTGGTTGGGCTAATGACAGCACCACAGTAATCAACTTTAAGAAACAGATGATGAGTTTTGAAAACCGCGATCTCAGATTCATAGCCCCATTGGATCCGGCTGAGGGACGCAGGTATATTGAACCAATGAAAGATGAAGACTCCAGCGAATGGGACCATGCATTCAATATTTCAGAAGATTATATTCATCTGAATGTCGACGGTGAGCTTGGGTGGAACAACTTCATCTTTGCATCCTCCGACTCTCACGATGCGTTAGAGAATTGGAAGAACCGCTTGCATGAGGTGTCGCTCTGCAAGTGTGGGTTAGTCACGCAGTCATTATGCCGCGTTACGACTGAAACTGTTACGCTACCAGTATATGAAGGGTTGCTTGGCTTGTCTGACTTTCTTGCGGCATTCGAGGAAAGAGTCTCAGAACCCCAGCGATTGATGGCATTGGAGGAAGCACTGAAGGCTGCCCCAGCACGTTGGTGGGCGACACATAAGAAGTTGATTGCAGAATGGTCGCAGTACCGGAGATTGATGACGGTTCGCTTCGGTGGCACCGAGGTTTACCACATAGGGAAATATGATGGACGGAATGATCCTGGCAGTCATTTGATGGAATGCCAAATGTTGTGGGCATCGCGACCAAGAGATGAGTGGGTCCATGCCTTTATCCATACTTTGGATGAGATGCCGCAATCATGGTATACTGCAGCCGAATTGCGAGGGGAAATTTCCACTTGGTTTGAGTTGACAGTATGTTTTACTCATACGTTCATCTTTGCGGATGCCAACCCGGATGTCCATAATGCTTTGCAGCTCATCCGCGACGTGGTTTTGAAGGTTGTTCCGGTGGCATATCCTGCGGATCCACATATCCACAGCAAGATGCAGTCCATGATGGAATGTTATAATATCACTGGTGGGCCAGAGGATGGTGATGATCCGCGGAATGTCAATATTCTTGAATCTGAAGGAAGTCGCGATGTAGTAGCACCTGATGAGCCAAGTGATCTGATCAGTCAGCCGTTGAAGCTTCGTAAGGTCAACATTGGGACAGAGGACAACCCAAAGTTCGCGAATGTTGGGGATCATTGGGATGACAAGATGATGGGGAAGGTCACAAACTTGTTGCATGAATTTCAGGACTTGTTCCCCACGAAGTTTTTTGAGATGAAGGGAATCCTGGGTGATTTAGAGGAGATGAAGATTTCATTGAAACCATATGCCAAACCAATTAGGCAGTGCCCATATCGACTGAATCCACGCCATAAGGATAGGGTTAAGGTAGAACTTGATCGCATGTTGGATGCTGGTATCATTGAACCCATTGAGGAGTCAGACTAGATCAGTCCTATGGTGGTGTAGGACAAGAAGACCGGTGAAGTGCGCATTTGCGTTGACCTGCAGAAGCTGAATGATGCCTGTCTGCATGATCCATTTCCGACCCCGTTTATTGATGAAGTGCTTGAAGGCATCGGTGGCCAAGAGATGTATTCTTTCACGGATGGGTTCTCTGGCTATCATCCGATCCGGATTGCGAAGGAAGACCACCACAAGACAACTTTTGTGACGGAATGGGGTTGTTTTCAGTACACGGTGATGTCGTTTGGATTGAAGAATGCACCGGCGATATTCTCGTGGGTTGTCATTGCTGCCTTTAGGGATTTCATTCAGAAGTTCTTGTAGGTATACATGGAGGATTGGACAGTATATGGCTTGATCAACGATCATTTGGAAAATCTGTGGTTGATGTTGGAGCGTTGTCGACAACATGAGATATCGCTGAATTTGAAGAAGTGCATCTTCTATGCACCATTTGGCATACTACTGGGTCACATTGTGTGTAAGTAGGGATTGTTAGTCGACCCAACAAAGATTGCACTCATTCTGAGCCTAACACCGCCTACTAACGTTAAGTAGTTGAGAGCGACGTTGGGACACACTGGCTATTATTACAAGTTCATCAAGGGATATGCAGCGATCATAGCCCCTATGGAGAAGTTATTGAAGAAATATGCGGTATTTCAATGGAGCCCTGAATGTCAAGTCATCTTTGAGACGCTGAAGGCTAATATGGCTTCAGCGCTGATACTGGTATTTCCGGACTGGAGTAAGGAATTCCATGTCCATGTCGATGCATCATCGATTGTGTTGGGAGTGGTGCTTGCACAGCTAGGGGAAGGAGATCTGGACCATCCCATCGCTTTTGCAAGTCGGAAGTTGTTGTCGGCAGAAAGGAACTATACCACTACAGAGAGGGAAGGCTTGGCGATGGTCTATGCATTGCAGAAGTTTTGGCATTACTTATTGGGAGGACACTTTAAGATGTTCACAGACCACTCTGCATGAAAGTACTTGGTTAATAAGCCTGTGTTGGGGGGGGAGATATGTCGCTGGCTACTTCTTTTTCAGGAGTTCGGTTTTGAAGTGATTGTGAAGCCATGACGTTTGAATGCAAGACCTGATCATCTGTCGCGGATTGAGACAGGCGAGGAGCCAACTAATATTGAAGATGGGTTACCTGATGCACAACTCTTCAAGGTTGAAGTAGATGATGGCTACTTTGAAGAAATCATTCAGTTTCTGGCGACAGGTACTGCACCAGAGGGGTTTACCACTAGTCAGAAGAAGCAGTTGGTGGTCAAGGCTGCAGATTTCCAGCTAATTGCAAACGAGTTATACAAATTAGGCTCAGATGAGATATTGAGGCACTGCGTCTTGCCTCATGAGCAAGGGCAGATCCTGTCGGAAGCACATGCAAGGGTAGATGGTGGGAATTATGGCGGTCATGCGACTGCTAGGAAGGTGCTTCATGCAGGGCTTTGGTGGCCCACACTTCACAATGATGTGACAAATTATGCGCGGACCTACGATGTCTGTCAACGAACTGGGAAGCCTTCTAGAAGGGATGAGATGCTGTTGATGCCTCAACTGACACTACAACCATTTGATAAATGGGCAGTGTATTTCGTGGGACCAATCAACCCACCTGGGAAACGCATCGGTGCAAGATACATTATCACAGCGAAAGATTATTTGACAAGATGGGTGGAGGCTGCACCAGTCGTTGATTGTTCTGCGGCAACAACCACGCGTTTCTTGTTTGAAAACATCGTCACTCGATTTGGCTGCCCTAAGATATTAATGAGTGATCAGGGAAGTCATTTTATCAATCGCACCGTTAGTGCATTGAAAGCCGAATTGCAAATACAACATAAGAAGAGCACGCCATATCTTCCACAAGCAAATGGGACAGTAGAAGCGTTCAACAAGGTCTTGGAGCATGCACTGACGAAGGTGTGCAATGCAAACTGCGATGACTGGGATCTAAAGATTCCAGGAGTTTTGTGGGCGTATCGCACCACGTGTAAAAGGTTGACAGGTCAGACACCATTTAAGCTGGTATATTGGCAAGAAGCGATTATGCCTATGGAGTACATTGTTCTGAGTCTGCGCATAACGGCAGCAACATGTATGGATGATGATGCGGCGTTAGGTGAACGTCTAATGCAACTAGTGCAGCTTGAGGAAGATCGTTTTATAGCCGGGTTTCATCAGGGCGTAGAGAAAAATTGACAGAAGGCTTGGCATGATCGCCATATAAAAAATAAACAGTTTTAGCAGGGTGACTTGGTGTTGTTGTATGACAGCAAGTTTCTGAAGCATCCAGGAAAGTTGCAAATGCATTGGCTTGGTCCATATCGCATCAATAGCATAACTTCAGGTGGAGCCGTACAGTTGTAGCAGTTAGATGGAGCGATGCTCCCAAATTTTATCAATGGAAGCAGGTTGAAGCCCTATCGGTCGGGCTTGGAGCAGCGTGATGCTCGAGTCTCATCGGCAAAAAAAAAAAAATAGGATGCTCGGTGGCAGGATGGCGCACCAACAGAGACAGAACGCGCAAGCAACAGTGCTTTCGTCGCAGTATGGGAGCAGGGTCGCGATCAAGTCAAATCAACAATAAATGTCGAAAGTTCCAGATAGTTAATTAACGACGCTTGATCGAATGATGAGCATTAATGGCCAATCTGACCGCTTGCATGACAAGATCGCCGATGGACTTGGGTCATTAAGGCAGGATTTGGTCCGAATTAATGCTTGATTTAGTCATGATTACGAGGGATCAAGTTGGGCGCTGTAAGAACAAGCCGACGCCGGTCGGAAGGCACATGTTTGTAACGAGTGAGTTCAGCTTCCCCATTGTTGAACTATGCAAGGTTGTGTTGTGTTTCAGAGTGTAGTTGTAGTGTGTGAGCAAGTTTTTGGGTTGCGTAAGCTTGAGCCACCTGTTGGCATTAAGGGAATTGTGTGCGGCATGTCGGGTGAGCCGGATACAGTGGAGATTTCAAGTGAAGCCGAGTCACCCGTTATCCCTGTCAACATTGAAGAGGAGGTTAATCTTGTGGAAGAAGTTGCTAACATGCTGGTGGGATCATCCTCCATTGTGCGACAGAAGAGGGGGGGGACGCAGCTTAGCTCCCCGTAGCCAGAGAAGCGACAGACCCACTCCACTGCTCAAATGTCAGAAGGGGTCCCGGAGGAGAGCCCATCGAGCTATGGTGTTGTGGAATCCACAGTCCGAGCAGGCGTTTTTGCTACGGATATCCTCGGTTACCAACCTCCGTGTCGACCTGGTGTGCCGCCGAGGAAGCCCACTAAGAACCAGCGGTACCCAATCAAGATGCCGACAATTCCACTAGGCATGAGCTACACCACTGACATTTTTCCTATGTCGATGCAGATGAGGTATGATGATCATGATTTGCTAGCGCTAGAAGACGTTATGACGGAGCCCTTTCAGCCACGAGCAGCGGGGACGACTGGACGGACGCCATGCATTGCATACGACTGGGTGCGTTGTTTAGAGAAGGATGGGTTGTTGGGTTTAATCGACATGCCACACTTTGGGTGGTTGATGGAAGCAAATTCCTGCGTGAAATAGCTGTTGGCCTGTTTTCATGGCGGTGTTTTATGGTTGGACAAGCAGGTAACCTGGACTTAATTTCCGAAATCACGGGGTTGCCAAAGGATGGGGTAGACCCGTCGCAATACTTTCAGGGGAAGAACAACGACAAAAAGCTCGTGGCAGGTTGAGGAAGCAATACAAGATGTAGCGTGAAGGACAGGCCTACCGCCTCGACACCATCAATGACACTGCAGTTAAGATTGTGGCGCAGATCCTGGCTACCAAAATTGTGAGGAACAATCAACCCAACCAAGGTAACTCAGGGGTTGTCGCATGCGTGGAGCTTTGTGCGGAAGGCGTGCAGGTAAATTGGTCACTTTTTCTGCTTAACCAGTTGACAGAGGACGTGCTGGTGGCCCAAGCGGGACAACGACCATTTGCATACAGCTGGCTGCTAATCTTAGTTGTGCTTGTCGCCTAGATGGAACCCGATGATTATCAAGGAATGGAGGTGGACGCGGTGCAAGTTCGCAAGGGAGCGCGCTACCAAAACCTGTGGTGGGTACAGGAACCAGAGCGCCTCAAGGATTTCACCACGCAGTTCTGGTTTTATTGGGAAGCGTTGCAGGCGGCTGCCGAGCGGGTTCCGCGGCTAACTCAGACCGATGTTGACAAGTATAAAGGGATCGCCCAGTTCGTGATTGGCTCGCACAGTATCTATGTGCAAGAGCGTCGCGATAAGGATAGATAGTGGTTGCAGACCCCCTACAAGTTATCAGATGAAGACTTAGATGCAATCATTGATGATTGGTCGGTCGAATGGCGAGAGTCGGTTGCTCAGGAGGAAGAGTCTACGAGGCTACCATCAGATGCGCCAGTCATGGACCAACCGCTTCATGTGTCAGACCAGGAGTCGTCGCAAACCCCTACAGATGACGAGCGTCAGGTCAAAGAAGGCAGAATGAAAGCACACCATGAACATGCAACCATCAGTGGGATTCCCCTGTCGTCGGAGGCACAGCTCGGTCGACTACTATTAACTATCAATAATGAAACCAGTGGGGCGGCTAGAGCGTTGACGGCAAAGGCGGATGAAGGTTTTCATGCGGTCACTGCCCATCTGGATTCCTTGTGCGACATTGTTTTGAAGAAGGCACCAGAGGGAGCAACTATGCAGGCAGTTGGCGCAATCGGCATTGTGCCGCAGGTCCGAAATGTACAAATTCCCCCGACTGCGATTACGACTGATGATGAGGCTTTAAAGGCTTCGCTGCAGCAGTTGGAGGTGTTGTCTGTTAACATCAATGTGTTGTCATCACAGACTTTGGTGTAGCTACAGGCGGTCGCCAGTCAGGAACTGGCGGATAGAGAGAAGGATGTCAAGAGTCAGCTATTGTGCTTGTAGGAGGGCGAAGCGGCGTTGCGGAAGGAGGTCGCGGAACACAAGGAGAAGGAAGTAGTGGCATGGGAAGTGGCCGATGAACTCAAGGATACGTTGTAGCAGCTTTGGGTCTAGAAGGCTAGGGAGATAACAGAGCTAAAGAAGGAACAAGATTGGTTGACGGTGGAGAAAACCACCCTGTGGAACAGCAAGGTGCGGCTGGAGGAGGTTGTTGCTGAGGCCTGTCAACATGTACTGGAGCCGACAGAGGCCTTGGATCCGGTTGAGCGAGTGCAGAATATGGGAGCTTCCATCACCGGCTTGCAGGCCGAAAATGCTACCTTGTCTCACACACTCCAGTTGTCCACACCAAAGGAAGTTGTCGCAACACGGAAGAGCACCATTGAAGAGTTGGCGATTCAAATGGGCGAGTTGGAATAGGTAGCGCTTAAGATCACTGTTGAGATCGCGTTGTTTTGGGGTGGTATTGTTCAGGATGAGCCACTGGAGCAACTGACCAAGCTACGACGTGAGGCGGAAGAACAGCTGGCAACACTGAAGACATCCATGTGTGCGATGCCACCAACAGCGTAGGTATCCAAATCGGCAAAGCTCAAGGAGTTGAAGCAGCGAGTCACCAAAGCGGAAGAACGTTAAAAGCAGCGCACCACACAGTTGGACGAGTTTCAAGACCTCGGGCCACAGTTTAATGCTGTGGCTGACTCTGCACTGCATTCGGTACAGGAAGGCAGGAAGAAAGTTGATGCGCACCTGGTTGAACACCCATTAGCACAAGAATTGACTGAGTGCCAGGAAGTCGCCGCCACAGTCACGCAGTAGGTTAGCGAAATCCGCCAACAGTACGAAGACTTCAGAATAAAGACAACTGAGTACACCATGTCCTGCTGACGTGGCTCGAGGGTGAGCCACAAGATTGTGTTAGGGGACTGTTGGCAAGTGGTTTAATGGGTCACCATCGCAACAGCGCGAGTGTTGCGATACCGCGGAAGGTGGAAAGTCAAGCGCAAATGATGATATTTTATGTAATGTTTGGTTAGTTGAACCGCGGTATGCGGGTTTTTGGGTCATTTGGACCACAATAGAGAGATTTTGGGTCATTTACTTTGAAGTGTCGGTTAGAAAGTAGTTAGTAAGTGGACAAGCAATGTAAAGGCGAAAGCCTATAAATAGATGTAGGTGTGTAAGTGTTGAATCATCTTATCTTGAAAATATTTTGGAGATCTTGATCTGAGGCGGAGTATTTTGTATCTGGGTTTTTGCGGAGTTAATATAATGAGACAGAGTTGTTGAGCAGAATCCCTGTGTTTTTCCTGGTTATCTACGGTAATGCATTTCGCGATATGAATATATGAATGATGCAATGTTTCCTTGCTGTGATTAATGCTTTACTTTATATCTGTTGCAATTATGAATGGTTATGTTGAATGATGCTATGAATATGAATGATGTCTGAGTTAAATGCATAGATCTATTTCTGAAATGTTGCAATGAGTTAAGTGATCGAGCCGCAGCATCCTCCTTCATTCGGTGGAAACATGGTTTCGTCAACTCTCCCTTGAACATCTCGGGTGAGATTTTATCTGCTCCATAGGTGTTGCTGGATAGGGTAAAACCTGTCTGGGCCGGTGCTCAAGGAGATCGCGGTGGTTTGGGTGTCGACAGTGCTGGGAACCCCTGTCAACTGGGTTTGTGTCAACATGGATCCTTAACTCCCCTTCAAACCCTCATATAATTCTCACACTAAAAAATTCAATGGTTTGGCTGGAGCTTTAAGTTGATAATATTTCTCAATCCAGGTGGGATTTTTTATGGGTAGGGTCACTATGGTTGTCGGATGCTAATCAAGGTTCAATTTGACTTTTTTTCCCTCGTGTATTTCATTTCTTCAATGTCTAGTCTTTGTGATGGAAAAACCTTTGACTAGTCCTGTGGCATCTATGGTTCTAGCTTGCTTTGGAAGACATTGTGCTTCATTGGTGCCTTCAAAATATGCAATAGATAGTTGTTAATATATGGTAGCAATTAATGGTTGGGTTTCTTGGATTACCTATGTGTAGGCTTGTCATGGTTTATTCTAATTCACTTGGGATTTGTGCTAGCAATGGGGTTCATGAGATTTGAAAGGTTTTGAGGCATTTGGCTAGCAAATTGAATGGCATGCATAATAAATTTCTTATCTTAGTGCTTAGATTAGAGTCCATTAAAGAAGCATGAAGACCTAGAAGTAGAAATTGGTGAGCAAAAATAGAGAATTCATAATCCAATTCATGACATGGATATGTAATATAACATCATTTTTGGGCTCCACCCATAGATCATAATCACTAGTGGGGCATCCATGTGTATCCATAAGCTTGGTAAATGAGATTTTGGTTGAAGATATTATGGTATGACAACTTGGAAAGGAATTGGAGAAAATTATCAAGTGGAGCAAGGAATTGCAAGTCTAGGGCTTGAAGACATTACAACGGAGGAAGGCCAACACATACATGTTTTTACTCACGGATAATAGGTCAAATATATTGTCTTTGTATTTTGATATGTAGATAGTTTAATAGGACTTATAGCTGTAGGTTTTTTTTAACAAAATAGGCAATAAGCATAGCCACTGTAATCCATGCCTGGATAAAGTTTTGTTGTTTCTGAGAACTCTAGTTATGATATTCTCTCTCTCTCTCTCTCTCTCTCTCTCTCTCTCTGTGTGTGTCTCTCTCTCTCAATTTTTTAGATAATGCAATCCATGGCTGGATAAAGTTTTGTTGTTTCTTAGAACTCTTGTTATGATATTGTCATTTTATCTCTCTCTCTCTCATTTTTCTTGTGTAAAAATAAAGACATTTCCAATACTCAAGAATATGTCAGTAAGCAACACAATCACTTAAGTGGGGGCCAATTGTTTGGAATAGTGGACGACTCTCTCTCTCTCTAATTGTTCTTGCGGGAAGTAAGACATTGCAAATACTCAAGAATATGTCAATAAAAACCACAATCACTTAAGTGGGGCCCAGTCTTTTGGAGTAGTGGGAAAATAATGCTTGAC
Organism: Larix kaempferi; assembly: GCA_027924585.1. Lineage (NCBI taxonomy): Eukaryota > Viridiplantae > Streptophyta > Pinopsida > Pinales > Pinaceae > Larix > Larix kaempferi. Next base: position 7,201,789 of record BSBM01000779.1, on the reverse strand, counting down.
TAACCAACTAGAAGAGAATTGGGAGTATTTGAGGCATCGATTTTCAACAAACAAATAGGAATAATAAGGTATTTTTAAGATAATGCATAAGAGTCATGCACACCACCCTTCAATTATCTAGAGCCAATCAAGATTTCATATCAACCAAATAAATCACAAAACATTTTCTATGCCATAACTTACACATTTTCTTTTGGTCTCATAAAATCATCCTTTCAAACTTTTTCACAAAGTCCTTAATACCTAAACTAGGTAGATAGCTTGAAGTTTGAAAATTAAAATCTAAAGCAAACTATTGATATATTAAAGAATATAAATCTAAACTCAATTCTTCAATGTTCAAAGACAATTTTTTACTTTTTTTTGTTGCTCTAGTGTAACATTTCACCTCCAATTTTAAGGCTCCAACACCATCGTTGTGCTTGTATTAGAAGAAGAAACAAAATTTCAAACTAAGAATCTCAAAGGTTGTCAATCACATTGATCTAATTGCATTGGGAAATACAATGTTGTTGCTTTCAAGCAAAATAATAACCTCACATTTGATCAAAATACACATTAGTCCCAATTCAAATTTGAATTTGAGTTATGGGAAGATCTCCTTGGGATCCTTCTCTCCTCCTCAATCCCTGCCCGTGTCCTCTCGTCACCCTTGGCAGCCTCCACCCGTCTCGCATGCAGGAAGTTATTGAGACCATGTTCTGAGGAACCTTCAACATATAACTCGCTCGAGGGTGATATCTCTGCCACTCTGCACGGTTCCTTCCGCGCTAAGAGCTGGTTTTGTATTGCCAAGTTTATCATGGAGGATGATAATCACAACGCTGGTCTTAACCTCCCTGCGTTGTAGTGTCGTCGATGCACGAAACATATCCAGGTCCATTCGGGGGGGTTTGGTATGAAAAGATATCTCTCAGCTCTCGACATGATGCAGGGGCAGAACAATGGTGGTTCTGTGCAACAAGATGTTCGTGGTCACTCCAGAATTGATGAGCCGGGAAGTGGCAGGAATTGGGCTTCTCTCAACGTGGTGCAGGGGCAGAAAAATGGTGGTTCTGTGCAGCATGTTGTTTGTGGTCACTCCAAAATAGGGAGTGGCAGGAATTGGATGCATCCAACAGGTGATAGCAGTGGTTTCATTAATTTGGGGTCTCCTCATGGGCTGGACAGTACGACCTCTGAGTTCCATTCGCATTTGCAGGAGCTGGAAACACAAGTTCGTTGGCTCAGAGGTGAGAACTCGGACCTTAAAAAATCCATATCCTACCTTTTCATTGTTGTTCAGATCACGAACTCTAAAGTTTGCAACAACAGCAAGTTGAAGGAGTATTTTGACATGCTTGCTGGAAAACTTGAGAATGGTTGCCCCTGTTTGGTGGATTTGAGCACCCAAATTAGGTCCCTGCATAGCAGTCTCAGAATTGTTGAATCAAAGATCGATGGCATGAGGTCCGATATTAGGAACAACTCCACTGTCTTCCATGGCATCGCTAATGATAATGTCGGAGTTGCGGCTGGGAACAAGGAGAAGAACGCCCACCAGTAACTTGTCAACTGTTGAACTCTCTGTTAGCTCACCTATGTATTTTCAGAACTTTTATGTTTTGTCTCTTTTTTTTCTAAGGCTTGTAGAAGCTGAGGATTAGCTAGTCCAATGTTTCTCTTCACGTTATGTATTTCTCCTGTAGTTTTCTTCTAGTAAAGTTTGTAAGAATTTTCAGCTGTCGCAGAATAGGGAATATGTATGACCTTAAAAGACTGGAGTGTGATGAGCTAGCCATGATAGCTCTCCATTTTTGGGATTAGTCTTCCCTTTTGTAATATCGTCTCTTTTTTTATATAAAAGCTCGTTACCTGTTGTTGTAAGAAAGAAAATAATAATAACCTCACATTTGATCGAAATACACATTTGTCTTTTTTTGTGAAGAATACCACCATAAAATACACAAATGCAATGAGAGGAAACAAAATATTACAATTATGACTCAACTAAAACATGTGGTTCTTGCAATAAAATCTTATAATCAGCCCTAAAATGAGAATGAGAAGCTAGGCTTACACTATCATTCTATTTTTAACATATACACTAGGGAAACACGAAAGCCTTTAATACATCTTCGTGATCATTTATACAAAGGATCTAAACTATGTTTTTTGTTAAAACATAAATTATAAAACCTTAAACAACTACATTGCTGCATTAGGAAAGAACCTATCTAGCAAAGTGCACAAACCACCCCCAAGCATAAAATCTCCACTATAAGTAGAAGGAAATGATGAACATTAAGAAAAAATGTGGTCTCCCTTTTTGTTTTTCAAACTTCCTTTATTCCTCATAAATGATAAAATCTCCACTATAAGTAGAAGGAAATGATGAACCATAAGAAAAAATGTGGTCTCCCTTTTTGTTTTTCAAACTTCCTCTATTCCTCATAAATGATAGAGGTATGACTTCATACTTGTTTAGATTTCACTTTACATATATTAAGACACCAATCAAATTACTAATAATATATTGGAAATTAGTAATGCTTCAATCAATGAATTGTTCCAAAAAGAGTAATGGGAAGCAAAAATACAAAAAACTAGAGCTTTGTGTTCCATTGTGTATATTGTTTATCTTTAACTAATAATTTATAGACCATTGCTTGAAATTTTCAATTCATAAACATTAAATAATTTCAGAATGAGATCATAATAACAAATTGAATAAGGAGAAACTATGTCGTATGCAATAAAAGAGCATGTTCTAATTCATTCAACACAAAAAAAAACAATAGACTACAAAAATCTCTACAAATGAGAAAGTTCATATGCTCATAAAACAATTATGTGATGGTTACATGCTTATAAACCTGCACGGAAGGTGACATATATAACTAGTTATTTGGGAAAACAATACCTTAGAGTTGAAAGGAGGCAACGACAAATCACACAATCCCCATGTCAACAAGAGACATTGAATCAACATATGTTACAAAGGGATTTATATAAATCTAGAACAATTAATGGTCTTTGTTGTATTAAAAATCTTATAAAAATAGGCTTCGTAAAGGTAATCTTGGTTGCAAATTCTACTCTCATGATGTCATGGTATAATCACTATGCATCCTGGGAAAATTGACAGGACAAATAAAGGTCATGTACAATCCAAATGAATGTGCTTTGTAATTATTTATCTTGATGTATTTCTATTGACTTATTGCATGAAGGCATTTTAACAATTAGTGATCTTTGTTGTTTTTAGAAATCTTATAAAAATGGCTTTATAAAGGTCATCTTGGTTGCAAATTCTACTCCCATGATCGTCATGGTATAACAAGTATGCATTAGGGGAGTATTGAGAGGACAAATAAAAGTCACATACAATCCAAATGAATGTGTTTCATAATATTTTTTATCTTGACGTATTTTTATTGATTTGTTGCATGAAGGCATTTTTGTTGTAGGGGAGTGTTGAGGGGACAAATAAATGTCACATACAACCCAAATGAATGCATTTCACAATTATTTATCTTGATGTATTTTTATTGATTTATTGCATTAAGGAATTTTTGTTGTAGATGGAGTATTTGCGTACTTGTCATAGTCAAGTGGATTATTGGAAAACCTTGCTCATCTGTGAGTTGTCATTGGTGAGTTTTAAGTCATATATCACTATTGGATTAGTGGAATATTGATAATTGATCAATGGAATCACTACTGCTAGTGTAATCTTTCCTAATCCTTTCAAAGCGTTCAAATCCGTCTGTTATAGAATGATAATTTAAAATTCTCATTTTCTAAAAATGTAATTTTTTATTTACTTCTTATTTTTGAAGGACCATAAATATTGTAAAATTTCAAAAGAAGGGTTACATTTTCATCCATCCATAAATGTCACGACTCCTAATTTTTGGGTGCTAAATAATCTAAATAATCATTGTACCTGTAATGTTAAACAAGGATAGATGTAAAACATGATCAATATTAAAGGTTCAAAACCCACTACTTGCTTTTGACATCTATGTATTAAAATATCTCTATTATTTTTGTCTCATATCTATTTCTTGATACAATTTACCTTTCCATGACATTAAATTCATCCCATAACTTATGCCTACATAATCCTACCACCATATTGGCATATCCACTATTTTAAGTGTCACTTAATGAAAGCTTCCTGAGAAGATAATAAACCTCATCTTTTTTATTCTCCACTTGAATCCATGTGTTAACAACATTGTTGACCCTTCTAGATATAAGAATTGGTATCACATGACAATTTTGAAGAGCAAAGAATAAACATTGAGCAAACCCAAGGAAACACGGTCGTTTCTCTTTCTTCATGTTCACATATTCCACCTCTCTAAAGGCATCTAACATGTTGGATTATAGCCTTTTTTGTGTCTATTTGTTTATTTGTGTCATGATACGTGTCTATTTGTGATCACTTATGAGATGGTTATAGCATTGATATATAATATTTCATTTTTTTTAGCACATTGGATATTGGCCTCTCGACCACTTAATATATTATTCATGGTATCCCCGTTATTGAAATATATACTTAATGGTAACAAAACACATAACCAATATTTAAAAGTAAATCTCTCAACAATGCATCGATATTTTATAGCTTTGATCAAGTTCATTGTAAAGATAATGCATAGTTTTTACACAAAGATTTTGTTTCAAATAAAAAACATCTATTAAGCTCAATAAAAATTTATAACTTGTATGTTGTTGATTAAGTTTATAAATGAACATCATCAACATCACAAAATCTAAAATTTGGACTAAAGCAATGGGAATTATGATTTTATTTATCATCAAACCCTCAATCTTTCGTTCTCCAATTCTTGATTCTAGCTATCTTTATTTACTACGGTGTTTTAGATCCTTCTTGTTGGTTCTATCAACATTGATATCAATGTGATAGTACTTTGCATGTCAAATATTTTGAGAATGCACATAGCTCATTTTCCTCATGTATCAAGCCTTAATATTTATGAGACATATCCTTTGTAGAATTAATGCGTGTAGCAACTTTTTTAATATTAGGTGGAAATTTAAGCAAGCTATGGAAGATGTAACATAATTGTAGTTATCATTAGGGCACTAGGGATTATACTCGGCTACTATGGTATGCATTTTTGCATGGTTTGAGAAATAAGTGAACAATCAATATCTTCGATAAGGATAATACAATTGCTTTTCTTGATGAATAATTCCCTTTAGCCTTGTGCTTGTATTGATCTTGGGAAGCTCTAAATCATAGAGCTCTTTATCTAAATATTAAGCAATGGATGCAATATTTTTAATAATTAAAATGTAATTATTTTTACAATTTTTTATTATTAAAAAATTAGATGAATACTAAAATTAAAATGACCCTTCAAATTTTATCACTTTATTACATAATTAATGTTCAAATTAGATGAATACTAAAATTAATAATTAAAATGTAATTATCTAAATATTACATTAAGCAATGGATACAATATTTTTAATAATTAAAATGTAATTATTTTTACAATTTTTTATTATTAAAAAATTAGATGAATACTAAAATTAAAACAACTCTTCAAATTTTATCACTTTGTTACATAATTAATATTCAAATTATCTATTTAGTAATATTAAAATATTGTACTAATTCGTATCTATAATTTATTATTTAAAAATTCTTTCAAATATATTTATTTTTTATATATACATTTAATTAAAAAATTAAAAAAACAAATATAAACTATTGATGATATTTAAAAGATTTTGTGTTATTCATACCATCACTTTATTAATATCAAATTAAAAAAAATACGAAACAATAAAAAAAATATAAATTACACAAAATTTTAAAAAAATACAAATAAATAAAAAAATACAAAACATTAAAAAGTAATATAAATGTCATATAAATATTAAATTTAAAAAAATATATACATGTGTTTTAGTTGTGAATTGTTACTTTTTAACATCTTAAACTTTAAAAAATAATAAATATTTTCTTTAGTTAAATTAAATTTTAAAAAATAATAAATATTTGTTTTAGTTAAATTAAACTTTAAAAAATAATAAATATTTATTTTAGATAAATTAAATTTTAAAAAATAATAAATATTTGTTTTAGTTATAATTAGTTAAATTTAAAAATTATAACTATAATATCTTATTTTATTTTTTATAAAAATATTAGTTTTAATTTGTATTTTTTTAACATATATCGATTAAAATTATGATAATACCTTAAATTTGATTTGATTGCGATCACTAAAATATCGCTTAAATTTATCTAACTCACTATGATATGTCTTTTTTTATTGAAATTAGGATCAATTCTTCGCATTTGATTTGATTATAGTGATCATAATGCCAAATGAACCTAGTCAAACACAAAAGGATGCATCAATACATAAAACACATAAATTTTGATATGATTGCGATGACCATAATGTTAGAGAAACCAATCCAACTTGGAAAGTAGCATTAGTATACGAAAATCTCCCGATGACCATAATGCCAAATGAGTCCATCCAACTAGGAAGTTGCATCAATACACAAAACAAATAAAATTTGATTTGATTACAATGAACATAATGCCAGAGAAACAAATCCAACTTGGAAAGTAAGAAAAAGTAGCGTCAATATACAAAAATATCCAACAAGATTGTTCCTTGTACATCCTAGTATGTCAATATACTTCAAACTTGATTTGATTGCGATCGCTAAAATATCACATAAATTTATCCAACTCGGCATGATATATATATTTTTGAGTTGAAATTAAGATCAACCCTTCACATTTGATTTGATTACAATGTCCATAATGCCAAATGAACCTATTCAATCAAGAAAGGTTGCATCATACACAAAACATATCAAATTTGATTTGATTAAGGTGACCATAATGCTACAGAAACCGATCAAACTTGGAAAATATTGTCAGTATACGAAAAAAATTTGGTGACCATAAAGTCAAATGAACCCATCCAACTAGAAAAGGTTGTGTTAATACGCAAAACACATCATATTTTATTTGATTGCACTGAACATAATCCCAAAGAAACCAATCTAACCCAGAAAGTAAGCAAAAGTAGAATCAATATACAAAAATCCATAGAAAGATTGTTCCTTGTAAGTCCATATCATTGCATTGGTTCTGTATCTTTGATAAATGCTATATGCGACTTATGAACATTAAATATAATTAACTCCATCCTGACCCAACCGCATGGCTAGATTATTAAAAGATATGATATTCACATGCCTCCCTTGGTTCATGACGATTTTAGAAATACAACTTGCACCTTCAAATTTTCAAATTCAATAAGCTATGAAAATCACTTTACCGCTCAACCAAAAACCCAACATGGCATATGAAATTACTAAACATAAAAAATTGCTTTCATGGGATTTGTATCCAACCAAATACAAATGAAAGTTGAGACAAGTCAGGTCTACACAGAGCTTGAATCAACTAAAACAAAATGTGAAATCATTCTATTAAGAATAAAGCTATAGACACTATTGTTAAAATTCAAGATGCTAAGACAGAAAATAGAAGCATTACATTCCATTTCACAATAATAGCATATACAGGATCACTGAAGAAACAACAAGCACAGCATAAACACAAGAGACAGAGATTTATCCTGGGAAACCCTCATGGGGTAGAAAACCCAGCAAAGCTTCCTCAATATAGATGACCAGCAATATACAAAGATGAAACCCTGAGACATGATCTCCTCCTCCACAATAGCAGACCTCTCCTCCACAAGTGCGCTATCCTCAAGTGAGTGAATGTGTATAATGAGGAACACACCTCCTCTATTTATACACTACTCTGATATGTATTTTACACAAGTACATGTAGGCTCGTATTTAACCATTAGGTTAAATACCCCATTATAACTGACTGGGCCGACCCCTCTAGGGTGGTCTAATAACCCTTTGACCCACATAACACATACAGGGCCGACCCCCACTAGGGAAGTCTAATAACCCAAGTTACCACATTCCGACGGAGGAATAAACATCTCCGGATATACAATAAAGTACAAATATAATATTCTTTGAAGTTACAATATCTCAACACTCCCCCTTAACGAGAAGGATATTATAACAGCATCTGCACGAGCAAGGAGTCATCAACATCATACATGATACATCTATAAATCATTGGAAGCTTTCTCAACATCATCAGTAACTCAACCAGTTACTGGAATATCTTCAATACTGGAACATCAACATCTTCAGTACTGAGTCTTTATCTTCTGCAGCACTCAAACAGCTACAGCAACATCAATATCTGAATCCTCACGATTGTCAGCATCGCCATCACACGATCATCAGCATCGTCATCACATGATCAACAACATCATCATCTCACTATCATCAACATCGTCATCACACGATCATCAACATCGTCATCTCACGATCATCAGCATCGTCATCACACGATCATCAGCATCGTCATCTCACGATCATCAGCATCGTCATCATACAATCATCAACATCGTCATCTCACGATCATCAGCATCGTCATCACACGATCATTAACATCGTCATCTTACGATCATCCGCATCGTTATCTCATGATCATCAGCATTGTCATATCATCTCGATCTACAGCATCTGGATCATCTCGATCTACAGCATCTGGATCATCACGATCTACAACATCTGGATCATCTCGATCTACAGCATCTGGATCATCTCGATCTATAACATCTGGATCATCTCGATCTACAGCATCTGGATCATCTCATCTACAGCATCTGGATCATCTCGATCTACAGCATCTGGATCATCTCGATCTACAGCATCTAGATCATCTCGATCTACACCATTTGGATCATCTCGATCTACAGCATCTGGATCATCACGATCTACAGCATCTGGATCATCTCGATCTACAACATCTGGATCATCTCGATCTACAGCATCTGGATCATCTCGATCTACAGCATCTGGATCATCTCGATCTACACCATCTGGATCATCTCGATCTACAGCATCTGGATCATCACGATCTACAGCATCTGGATCATCTCGATCTACAACATCTGGATCATCTCGATCTACAGCATCTGTATCATCTCGATCTACAGCATTTGGATCATCTCGATCTACAACATAAGTATCCTCAACCATACAAGTACATTAATCAATACATGTATCATCAAAAGTATGTATTCTCACCAATACATCTATCATCAAAACATGTATTCTTACTAATACATATATCATCAAAAGCATGTATTCTCACTAATACATCTATCATCAAAAGCATGTATTCTCACTAATACATCTATCATCAAAAGCATGTATTCTCACTAATACATCTATCATCAAAAGCATGTATTCTCACTAATACATCTATCATCAAAAGCATGTATTCTCACTAATACATCTATCAATACAAGTATCCACACTGATACAAGTATACACAACAGCAGCATACCCTGCAACACACATGATCCAATTACGGGATGGTCAATCCCTCTCACTTTAGGACATAGGTTCAAGGATGATACAATCCTGATCCACTTATGGGATGATCAATCCCTCTCAATTTAAGACATCTCTCATGTCTATGGATGATGCAATCCAGATCAACTTACAGGATGATCAATCCTTATCCTTTTAAGACACCTCACCATGTCTAAGGATGATGCAATCCCGAATCAACTTACAGGATGATTAGTCCTTATCACTTTAAGACACATTACCATGTCTAGGGACGATGCAATCCCAATCTACTTACAAGATGATTAGTCCTTATCACTTTAAGACACCTCACCATGTCTAGGGATGATTCAATCCCAATCTACTTACAGGATGATTAGTCCTTATCACTTTAAGACACCTCACCATGTCTAGGGATGATGCAATCCCATCACGTACATTTTGAACCCAGTTCATGGACGATGCAGTCCTCACGTACATTTTGAACCCAGTTCATGGACGATGCAGTCCTCACGTACATTTTGAACCCAGTTCATGGACGATGCAGTCCTCACGTACATTTTGAACCCAGTTCATGGACGATGCAGTCCTCACGTACATTTTGAACCCAGTTCATGGACGATGCAGTCCTCACGTACATTTTGAACCCAGTTCATGGACGATGCAGTCCTCACGTACATTTTGAACCCAGTTCATGGACGATGCAGTCCTCACGTACATTTTGAACCCAGTTCATGGACGATGTAGTCCTCACGTACATTTTGAACCCAGTTCATGGACGATGCAGTCCTCACGTACATTTTGAACCCAGTTCATGGACGATGCAGTCCTCACGTACATTTTGAACCCAGTTCATGGACGATGCAGTCCTCACGTACATTTTGAACCCAGTTCATGGACGATGCAGTCCTCACGTACATTTTGAACTAGTGGTTCCGGGATGATGCAATCCCCATCACTTTATTCTCGAAGACCATACGTCTACGGATCAATTCAGGGACCAAGGTCCGGGGATGATACAATCCCCACTTCTCGGAGACCTTACGTCTACGGCTCTCTTTAGGACTGAAAGTCCAGGGATGATCCAATCCCCTCAACTGTCCACTAAGGACTTCATTCTCGGAGACCTCACGTCTACGGCTCTCTTTAGGACTGAAAGTCCAGGGATGATCCAATCCCTTCAACTGTCCACTAAGGACTTCATTCTCGGAGACCTCACGTCTACGGCTCTCTTTAGGACTGAAAGTCCAGGGATGATCCAATCCCCTTAACTGTCCACTAAGGACTTCATTCTCGGAGACCTTACGTCTACGGCTCTCTTTAGGACTGAAAGTCCAGGGATGATCCAATCCGCTTAACTGTCCACTAAGGACTTCATTCTCGGAGACCTTACATCTACGGCTCTCTTTAGGACTGAAAGTCCAGGGATGATCCAATCCCTTTTCTTTCTCGGAGACACCTGTCTATGGCTCACTTTAGAACAAGTGTTCAAGGATGATACAATCCCCACATGTATTCTCATCAATATACTATCGATCCTGGGAACCCATACAGAACCTGATTCACACTTCTTCTTTAATTGCACCATTAAGAGAATGGTCTTATCTAGCCACTTGGAGCAAACATCTCATCATGATTCTCTTCCTCTTTCTAAGAGAATCTTCTAGCCACAAGCCTTCTATATTTTGTTTGATTTGTAAATCTTCTTGTTGAACATCCATCACTTGTTCGGTGTTCATTATTCTTCATGATCTTTCCTACAAAACAAAATTAAGTACATGATTAGTAATCCTTCATAATCATGAAATCATGATAACCTATTATGCATACAGATATCATTTATATAGTTATGCAACTATCTTGACCAATACTTTGGCACAACACTTTCCCATATCCTGTATGCATACAGTGGCTATCTAGATGCCTTCCATCTCTACCAGAACATACTATCGAGAGTGTGCACAGCTCTCAGCATGTCAGCAAAGAGGTTTCACTCTAGACAAGCAACAATGGAATGTTTGTCCAACTTACCAATCATATGCATATTAGTAGTATAATGTTCAATGCTCTATGAATGTTTGCACTCAACATGATATGTTCTAGGAATACAAATATGCATACAAGAAATATCATTTACTATTTCAAATAACAACTCAAATACTTATCTTTTATGTTTGTGTGGTTGCCTCCCGCTTGATCTTCTATATGTCCTTTGAACTTCTATTCATTCTGTACCACTGTGCATGCTCAAGTGTGCACTAGTGTCATCCTCATGATCTCATACACAAACATTCATTCATTAGTATATTCTCAAAACATTCTAATTCTAAATAATCTTGAATATGTATAGTCATGATCATTAGTATTCAGGGTTTCAAGTAAGTCTTCTTTTACTCATGCATATTCTTGTTTGATCATAGTACTCTTCTAGTTAATTAAATCATGCATAAACCCTTGATTACTAACTTTATGAATAAGCATAACCAATCATATCAAGTATACTTATATAAGGGATCCTAACACAAGGTAAGATTCATGGGAAACATACCTGGATTAGTATACCTACTTGGTTATGTACAACATACCTAAACAATCTCTTCAATGATTTAGAGATCCTGAGCTAGAACCTGCATGTCTCATAGGTTAAGCATAATATAACAAAGTCATACATACCTCGTAAGTAGAACAAAGATTATGGATGAGTCTTTGTCTTCATGTTTTCATGGTCATGGAACCTGATTTGTCTTTTGTGATGTACCCGTATCTTGTTAGCAGACAACATCAACCTCACACAACATCATAATGCATTAGTACAATCATAAGTGTCAACACCCTAACCAATGAATATCTTCTATCATGCATTCATAATTTTGTTAAGGTTATACGACAAATCTAAAATCAAAATTGTACTAACTGTAATAACCTGAAGACAAACATACCATAAACTTAATCATGGACAAATATCGAAACATACCTCGATGAGTCATACCTGTCGAGATCGCTTGTATTCTTCTTATGTAAGCCCTTATCCTCATCTCCCTCTGAGACAGGAACTTCTTCACTTATGTAGGTGACCAATCCATCTTCTTCTAGGATTAACCCAATCCACTTGATTTGCAAGAACTGGACCTGGAGCTGGATATGGGTTTGTCAGAGAAACCAAAAAAAATTCAAACTTTGAATTTCAAACTTCCGAAAGGATAGAAATATGCGCCTTGATGAGCTGATCAAACTGGTATATTCAGAATTTGAAAACTGCAAAGTTTTACTCCTTAATTTTTCCTTTGAAACTTTTGGATTCACTGGACGTGACCCTGAACTGGGGTTTGATGAAGCCCACTCTTTTGCCCCATCAAAAGGTTTGATCCAAAGCTCTAAGCTTCTATTTTTCTGAGGAGCTTCCAGCCGTGGTCACAGATTTCAAAAATTCCCATTTTTACAGAAGCCCTAATTTTCCACTTTTCTGATCAAAGTCCCGAACTAGGGTCTAATCAAGCCCGGCCTTCTTCCCAACCAAAAATTCTGATCTTGGTCTCTAAATTTCTATTTTGATGAGTAGCATCCAGCCGTGGTCTCCGATTACAAAAATTTCAACTTTCTTCAAAGCCCTAAATTCCGGAAGCCATGAATGAAGGTACCAAAAAATAATTCTGTTTTGACAGAAATATGTACCTGATTGTTTCTGGTGTAACTCTGAAATTTTTGATCCACAGGGTCTAAAAAAGTTTTCTGAGATAGCCTGACCTGTTAGCTTTCCATCCTGACAGGTCTGACCTCATTTGGATTTTCTAAGAGAGAGTTATGCCAAATGTCGCAACGTGACCTGTTTTGGGAAAATACAGGAGAGCGAACTTGTACGGAATGCCACGTGTCACTGTTTGACCTTCGGCCTCTGAAAAAGTTTTCTGAGATATCTCGGCCTGTTATATTTCCATCCTGATAGGTCTGACCTCAATTGGATTCTCTGAGAGAGATTTATGCCAAGTGTCGCAACATGACCTGTTTATGGGATAATACAGGAGAGCGAACTTGTACGGCGTGCCACGTGTCACTGGTTCAACTTCGGCCCCTGAAAAAGTTTTCTGAGATAGTACAGTCTGTGTACTACCTGTCACTTTTCACGAAATTTCATTTGGAGCTTCCTAGCCCAAGTTATGACCTTTTTCCCAAGGTCACCTGATTTTGACTCAGATCTGGAAGAGGCAGAAACCCTATATTGTACAGATCATAAATCACAAAGTACAACGAATTAGAGGTTGTCCTTTGGACACAAGGTACCTGGAGATTTTAGCTTCGTCCTGTAACAATTTCAGATCCGAAAACTTTGCCAAAACGGATTTATAGCGAAAGTGCTACGATGACTGGTTTTTGCTATGTAAAACCCTAACCTTCAAATTGTCGTAAGTAAAGCAAGTGTCTTTAGTGCCATACCTTGTCTTCCTTCAGGTTAGTTCTGATACCATGTTAAAATTCAAGATGCTAAGACAGAAAATAGAAGCATTACATTCCATTTCACAATAATAGCATATACAGGATCACTGAAGAAACAACAAGCACAGCATAAACACAAGAGACAGAGATTTATCCTGGGAAACCCTCATGGGGTAGAAAACCCAGCAAAGCTTCCTCAATATAGATGACCAGCAATATACAAAGATGAAACCCTGAGACATGATCTCCTCCTCCACAATAGCAGACCTCTCCTCCACAAGTGCGCTATCCTCAAGTGAGTGAATGTGTATAATGAGGAACACACCTCCTCTATTTATACACTACTCTGATATGTATTTTACACAAGTACATGTAGGCTCGTATTTAACCATTAGGTTAAATACCCCATTATAACTGACTGGGCCGACCCCTCTAGGGTGGTCTAATAACCCTTTGACCCACATAACACATACAGGGCCGACCCCCACTAGGGAAGTCTAATAACCCAAGTTACCACATTCCGACGGAGGAATAAACATCTCCGGATATACAATAAAGTACAAATATAATATTCTTTGAAGTTACAATATCTCAACAACTATCATACATCCCTTCACCGCAAATTTCCCACTTTGAGGATATCAAAGAGGAAGATGAAATCATGAAAATATTGGCCACACTAGTTTGCACAAGAAGTATGAAACTTAGGTACAATCTTGGCAAGTTAAGATTAGAAATTATAAAGAAAAAATAACCAAAGTGGAAGACAATATTCTATTACATTTGGACCACAATGAAAGAATCTCTTGTTCAAAATACATTGAGGTGGGTTGTTCAAACAACGAAAATAAAAATTTACCATAAGACAGAGATCCTCCAAAAATTGATATTGAAGCCAAGGAGCTCCAACTTCCAATTGCCAAGGTTCATCTTTTATCATGCACATATAGAGAGCAAGGTGACAAGTGAAGTTGCTAAAATGGAACAAACTCTATGTGGTAGCTAAGCCAACTACAAAAATATTGCAAGGAAAGAATGAAGCTCTCGGTAATCTCTGCAATATCATCTATATATTTTTCCATCTTAGGCACCATCTCTTTAATTGCTCTCTATAATAAAACCTATCAAGTTTCTTTGACAATTGTGATTACTAGTTACTTTATATAGAAACTTTTCACAACAACATTCTATTTAATTAGTCTAATTCAGAGTTAAATTTATTTTCAAGGTATACGTGAGTTAGTTAAATCATTCCAATTTTTTTAGCATTCTACTTTTTTTATCAGAGAAGTAGGTGACACCTACATGCCAAACGATATTAAGTCCTTCGTTAGATAGATCGACATTCAACCTTATCGTGATTGAAATTGTGTGTCCATGTTGTGTTCAGGTTTGAGATGATGAGAAAGAACGCCAACTCCCATGGCTCTAATTCACATCACTGCTTGCTACCTTAAACGAGCAAAAAAAATATTATTCTCGCTCAACTTTAGTTGCAGGGGGAAGAAGCATCAAACCAAATTCACTATTTAACATAAGAAGTATCTTGTTTTGAAGATCTAGGTTGTGGATGAACACCTTTTTCCAAGCATTAAAATATTGGTAATTTCATAATGAAATATGTAACTATTTTGTGCAATTGACTGCCCCTACTTTCAATTGTTTCAAAATTAGGAAACTCTATTTACTACAGTAGTCAGTGATTGGTTAGGTGATTAAATTCCAATGGCTCTCCAATTAAATACAAACAAAATCCCATCTGAACAAGCTTGTTGACGCTAGAAACTGGTCCAGGTGTCAACGCAAAGGAAATAGTTCGATCCAAAGGTGTCAGAAAACCCTATGCAAGAGTTATCCTAGCCCTTAATCTTTTGGTATGACTATTCCCAATGGGCTTTACGGCTTCATTAGCCACTAAGTTGGGTTATCTGTTCTAAAGGAATTTGTTAACACAATTCTATTACACTAGGTTAGATCTAATCTAGTAAAAATAAACTGAGATAAGTATCAAACTAAGTTAGGTTAGACATGAAAACTTGCCTAGCAGTAAAAAGTTCTTCTATTTGATCTCTTGATCGACATGAGATGTGATAGGAATAATTAGAACAAATTCTTAACAATTCCAAGACAAATACATTGTCTTATAAGTGAAAGAAAACACCATTAAATTATAAATAATGGTTTGCAAATACATCAAATTAAAGAACTGTGCTATCTAATTAAGATGAAATGACTAAAACTTCTAAAATGTCAAAGTACATCATATACAGATTAATCACAACGGTGATTACCATAAATAAAAGTATAGAAAATATTCAAACACCCTGCTTATGATAATCAAATCACTCAAATGCAAACATACACTATTAGCAATTTTAACCTCCGCAATAGTGAACATTGATGAACAAGACTAACATAAAGTGTGGCACTTCAAATTGGGAATAGCATTATGATTATTGACTTAATTGAACTTTTGTTGCAATCAATCCTTCCTCTAGAGAGTGGTGAACAAACAACCTTATCTCGTACCATTGGCCATTGGTGTGTATTCTTGCTACTTGACTTCACTTCCAATTGGGAAGCGCATTCTAATTCAAATTTAACTTGAATTTGTTGAATATTGAATTTGGGATGGGATTGAGGTTTTGCAGTGCATTATTATTCAATACCTTGAATGAATGGCATACTTCATGCTACTCTTTTCTTCTTGAGCACTGCAAGGAAATGGATGGATGATTATTAATAATAACAAAAAATGACAACATTCATTCAAGGCATTTGAAGAAGAAAAACCGTCCTTGTAATGTAATATAATATGAGAGGAATGGAAATTTCAACATGTAGGGTTATTAGAGCATAATTATGTTATTAGAGAGCAACGTAGAATAAACAATAAAGTTACATAGTAGAATGGAAAGGAATACGAGAGAGAGAGATAAGCAATATAATTAGTATTATTAGTATGGAAAGACAAGGTTGAAGATGTAAACCTTGAAAATAAATAATTTGTTAACTAGGACGTAACATTCTGGTATTTGGTATGTTACATCCATTTAGGGATAACAAGGTTTCCTCAAAACACACCGGAGTAAGCCGTAAGGAAGGAAGAGAGAGCCGAAGGAAGCCGAAGGAAACGTCTAGGGTTTGACGAGATCGTAATCGATCAGGGGTCTGAAAATGTGCCCCTCTGGAGGAGGCTCGCCTCCTCCGCAGTCTGCAGAAGAAGCCGCATTCGCAAGGCTGGTTAACGCAAGCGGGAAGAAGATTGATGCAGCGCCACCTCCGAAATTTGTCAAGAAACTCGAAACTATTCCAGAAATCGAACTGCCCTCCGAGAAACCCATCCATTTGGCCGTTTCTCTCGCGGACAGAGCTCTTATCGGGTAGTTCACCGGTCTGTGGCCATCTCCTCGCTCCACTGAAACCTGGATTCAGAACAACTGGCGACCTCTGATCTCTGAAGGAGTCACTAGCTACGCGGTAGGCAGAGGTTACTTCCTATTTGATTTTGCCTCAAAGGATGACAGAGATCTGATCTTTAGAAGCGGTCCGTATTTTATGGGACCTCAAGGTTTATATCTGAATCGATGGACCCCGGATTTCGACCCAGCTCTTGATGTCCCCAAAGCAGTTCCAGTCTGGGTTCGTCTACCAAATCTTCCAATGCATTGCTGGAGTGAAGAAACCCTAAGATCTATCGGGAATGGCCTGGGCAAGTATATCGACAAAGCAGACCCAAAAGGTCAATACTCCTTTGCCCGGATCTGTGTAGAAGTAGACCTTGAAGCGGGGCTGCCTGAAGCAGTGAAACTGTCAATAAAAGGATGGCAACACTTCCAGCAATTGGACTATGAACAGCTGCCCTTTAAATGCAGACACTGTCACGAATACGGCCACTTCCAGAGGAACTGCCCAAAAATCCAAAAATCTGAAGCTGAAAAGACCTCCGAAGAAGAATGGCAAAAAGCGAAGAAGCAAAAATCATTCCCCAGAAGAAAAGGCTCCAGGGAGCCCCTCCTACAGTGCCTGCGAAAGATCTTCCAATCGCAGATCAGGAGCCCTCGAAAGAAAAAAGAAATAGTCCGAAGACCGTATCTGGAAATAGCTTCTCCATTCTCGGAGAACAAGACCCCCAGATCGATCCAACAGAGCAAGGGGACTCTTCCCCAACGGTCTCCTCCCTCCAAGCAAAAAGTAAGGAGGCCAAAACCCTAGAAAAGCAAAGTGAAGAAACAGAGGCAGGTAGCCCAACAAAGGAGGATCAGACGCAAGACATTGCACTGGAGGTATGCACAGAAGAAGAGGAAACGGACGAGGAGGACCCTGAATCACCGAAACCAGCTAAAAAGGATCGGAGAGGGAGGAAAACGGAGAAAGAAAGAAGGGAAACAGCCACTTACAGGGACAGGCTAGCAGGAGTTCAAACTACCCTGGAAAAACACCTAAACCCTAGAAATACCAGACAACAAGGGAATGCCTCAAAAGGGGCAAACACCAACCCCAAAGGTAAGTAATGCAGATCGTCTCCTGGAACTGTAGGGGGTTAGGAAGCAAATCGAAAATGGTATCAATGAAAGATCTAATCAAAATAGCGAATCCCTCCATCCTCCTTATCCAGGAGACTAAAATGGAAGAGCAGGCCGTTCTGCAGGCCGCGCCCTTCTTTTGGAATAAAGCAGAAGGAATAGCTGTAAGTTCAAGAGGAGCGTCTGGTGGTGTAGCAACCTTCTGGGACCCCACCAAGATTGGATTGGTAAGTCAAACTAAATCCTCCCATTGGATTTTCACTGAATTTATTTTTAAAGAAGCAAACCTTCAAATAAGTCTCTTCAATGTCTATGCTCCTATGTCCACTTCTGATAAGCAAGCTTGCTGGATCAGCTTAAACAACCACATGACTACCTCGCATCTGGAAAACTTTGTCATAGCAGGGGATCTAAATCTTACTCTGTCCTCTTCTGAAAAAAGAGGGGGGAATAAAGTCAGGGATCCTGCCAGGGAATGGCTGGAAGACATTATCTCGGAGTGGGATCTGGAAGACATAAAACCATCCAAAGGAAAATACACCTGGACGAATAAAAGGATTGGACCCGGTCACATTGCGGCTAGGTTGGATAGATTCCTGGTCCAGTTCTCCATTCATGTTCATGGCTATGATCTCTCCTCCTCCATCCTGCCTTTCTGTGCCTCTGATCACAAACCCATCTCTCTTACCTTCACCAAAGATTTGAACCTGGGACCCATTCCTTTCAGATTCAACCCTGCTTGGATCCCAAAGGAAGGCTTTTTGGATATTGTTAAGGAAGCTTGGAAAATTAACATCAGAGGATCTCCCTTCTTTGTGTGGGAAGCAAAATTAAGAAATGTGAAAAAAACCCTCAAGGAATGGGCGAAGCAAGGCAAGTCTCCTAAAATGCAAAGGATGGAAGCAGAGAAAGCATTGGAGGAACATATTCTCAAAAATGAAGGGATCCTCTCTCAAGCCGCTTTAGATAAAGAAATCTCTCTGCAAAAAAAGCTCCACGAAACCTGCAGATTGGAAGAAAATTATTGGAAAATTAAATCAAGAAATACTTGGCTTAAGGAAGGGGACAAAAACACAAAGTTCTTTCACAAGCAAGCTGAAATAAGAAAACATTTCAAGACCGTAAGTAAGATAGATCATCTGGGGACGATGATAACCGAATTTGAAGAAATCAAGAAAGCTGCACACGATCACTTCCAGGATATGTACACTGAACCGATTCCGGGAATGGATCTCAGTCACTGTAAGCCCCTGGATAATATCCCTCTCCTGATCTCTGATCAGCTAAACAACCAGCTTCTCAGACCTATCTCCCTGGAGGAAGTTAAATCTGCTGTGGATAACATGAATCCTGATAAGGCCCCCGGACCTGATGGTTTTACAGCCAGATTCCTTTCAGCCTGCTGGTCCTTTGTCCACCCCGACCTGCTTAGGATGGTTCGAAAATCTCAGTCTTGTCTCAAGTTAGGAGGAGGTACTAATTCCTCCTTTCTTGCTCTAGTCCCCAAAGAAAAAGGAGCCACCTCTTTCTCTCGATTCCGACCAATCTCCCTCTGCAACATAGGGTATAAGGTTATCACCAAGGTGTTGGCAAATAGACTGAAAATGGTTCTCCCTCTCATCATCCCGGAGAATCAAGGAGGATTCATCAAAGGACGTCAAATCTCGGATAACATCATCTTAGTCCAAGAAGCCATTCATTCAAGCGTCTCAAGAAAAGAAAAAGGTATGATTATCAAATTGGATTTAGCCAATGCCTTTGACAGAGTTCGCCATGGTTTTTTGCTCCAGGTAATGGCCAGGTTCGGGTTTGCTCCAGGAATAATCTCATGGATCAAAGCCTGCATTAGTACTCCCTGGATTGCACCTTTGGTAAATGGTAGAGCTGCTGACTTCTTCCAAGCTTCAAGAGGTCTTCGACAAGGGTGTCCTCTTTCCCCTCTGCTCTATGCCATTCAAGCGGCCTCGCTTAGCTTTTTGCTGGAACACTACAGAATCCGTGAAGATTTGCTGGGACTGAAGATTGTGAGAGGCATCAAAGAAGTAAATCATGCCCAATTTGCAGATGATACTCTTCTCCTGAGCGGGGCTAGTCCATCCACTGCAAAGAAATTTAAAGATGTTCTAGACAGCTATCAGGAGGGGTCTGGCAGCAAAATTAACCTTCGCAAGAGCAAAATTTACAGCTGGAATTGCTCCCCCATCGAGCTGCAGGCTATATCCCGTATCCTCGAGATTGAAGGGCAATTCCAATGGACTGAATTTAAATATTTAGGAGTTCCTATATTCAAGCGCAATCCTAAAATTTCCAGTTGGGATCCGATGATAGAAAAACTGAATTCAAGAATTAAAGCTTGGGGGGCATCTTGGCTCAATCTGGCAGGTAAATCGGTGCTTATAAAATCTGTTCTTGCAAGCATGCCTGTTTTTCAAAGCTCGCTGCTTCTTGCCCCCATTACTGTCCTTAAGAAAATCGAAGCCATTATTAGGAGATTTCTATGGAAAGGGGGGAAAAATAATGAGAAAAAGCTCTCCTTGGTTAATTGGGACAAAGTAACAGCACCCTATCATGAAGGAGGTTTGCATTTGAGGGACCTCAGGGCCCAAAATATTGCTCTGGGAGCAAAACTGCTGTGGAATGTGGTCTCCGGTAAATCTACCTGGAGTAAACAAGTTTTATGGAAAAAATACTTTGGAAGAAATAGGCTCAGATGCTTGGACCTGGGACCGAAGGTGGCCAAAGGCTCTCCCCTGCTAGCCCTTTTCTCTAAAGCGCTTCCTTTCTTTGTGGAGGATCTTACCTGGATCCCTGGTAATGGGAAAAAAATCAGAATTTGGGACGACTCCATCTCAGGCCACCCGCCACTGGGAAACATGGGAGGAATGGAAGGCATTCGCAATCACCTGTCAACTCTTGGAATTTCCAAACTCTGGGATATCTCTAAGTGGCACCCTGGAGGCATGCATAGGTGGATAGGTTGGGACATCCCGGAGTGCCCAACTAATCTTGAAGAAGAGAAAGCCCTTCTCTTAAACAACTTGAATGGGAAAGCCCCTATTGCCAAGAATCTTAAAGATGCTAGAGGGTGGGGATCAAAATCTGGAAATTACACTGTGGCAGAAGGTTACAGGCGGGTCAAAGCGGTCCCTAATGTCCCCCGAAACCCAGCAATCTGGAAGTTTATTTGGGCAAACAAGACGCTGCCTAAAGTCGACCATTTTATATGGCTCCTTGCTCATAAAAGTGTCCTCACTGCCGAAGTTCTCCGAAGGAAAGGATTGGAAGGTCCGTCGCGCTGCCCCCTTTGCAAGGCTGAGGAAGAATCCTCTCCCCATCTTTTTCTCCTCTGCCCCTTTGCCATTATGGTCTGGAACCTCCTTACCCTCCCTTGGAATCCTCCCCTGCAGTCTGATGATATCCCTGGATTTCTCTGTCACTGGCCTGACTCATCCCCTGTTAGATTTCATGCAAAGGACTCCTTGTCCACTGCCTGGCTAGCCCTGCCAAAATTTGTTTGCTGGAAACTGTGGATCGAAAGAAATAACCGAATTTTTAGAGGCTCCACTTCTACACCCATCCAAGTGGCGGTAAGAATCAAAGGCCTGTTAGGAGACTTCATCAATTCCAGGCCTACCTTAAGTCTCCAAAACCCCTTAACTATAGAGGAAGCCATTTGGTTCCATAATGTGAGTCCGGAACCTCTGCTCAACCCCCCTTTTAAGCCCCCTATCTTGCAGAAATGGGAAATAAGATTAGAGGGCGAGGACTTTGAATCTTGGTATATAAAACGAAGAAACCACATTCTATTCTTCGACGGCGCTTCTAAAGGAAATCCAGGGGAGGCAGGAGGGGGAGGGGTGATTTTAAGCCCCGATGGAGAAAGAATTTGCACCTATTCCTGGAACATCGAAATGGAAACCAACAACGTGGCGGAAGCCATGGCGTTATGGCAATGCATCAATCAATCTCTTTATTATGGCATTCAGTCCCTTACGGTCATAGGGGACTCCAGGTTGATAATTCAAAGCATGCATTCTAAGGAACTGCCAGCCTCTATCAGGCTCCGGCAAATCCTTCGAAGAATTGAGCTCATAACTTCTCAGTTTCGAGCCATCGAGTTCTTTCATATACTAAGGAAAAGCAATAAGCAAGCCGACAAAGCGGCCAATGATTCTATGGGCCTTCCTAAAGGGACCCTTAAGACCAATCGTGGGCTCAGCTGGACCTCCGTCCCTTAACTTGCTACGAATGTCTATATTCCTAAGTATTGGTAACACGTGGACACTGAAGGCTAAAACGGATGTCATGGTTTTTTGCTGCCGGATGGTCTGTACCCATGTCGTGGCGATTCCTCCTTCGGCTTATAACGCCTCCCAGATCGCTCCCTCCCTCTACATAATGTCGACTGTGATCATGCTGATGAATGCTAGTACTTACAATTGTACCTTCGGGCATGTGAAGGTAATGGGAAAGATTTCAAGTAAAACGAGGATACCCTGCAATCATATCAGGTTCATCTATCGGCCAGTTTCATTTAAGACTTTCATCCTCGCAGCCACTGATCCTGGGCCGGATGGTACCTGGTATGGGAAAGGTGACGCAATTTCTCTGGTCTCGCAACATGGCCCGTTAAAAAGCATGCTGAATCAGCAGGTTAATGGAAGTACGGTCCTTGGAACTGATGATCCGCGTAATTCGGTGATGGGCTTTGAAATTTGCCCCAGGATTATGGATGATCCTATTTATTTCATGGCATCCCAGCAAGGAGAGCAACGTATTCCTCATTTCATCAGCTCTGATTGCAAAATCCTCTCCACTTCCGGGCCATCACCCTGGTGGCGAAAGCTAGGTACTTCTTGCGTCGATCTATTGGAAGGTTGGCCCGCTGAAACAGAACAGAAGGCAGAAATGGCAGACTCTGGCGAATCCGCTACCTCCTCTCCGGATCCCTTGCAGGAATTGGAAGCCGAAGTGCGTGTTTTGCGAAGACGAGTGCGTCATCAGGGGAATTTTATGCAGCAACTGGACCACCAGGGCGGTCGACGCATCGACAGAGTGGAGGATGAATTAGCATTGATTCGTGCTGATTTTAAGGCCGCCTACGATGCTCTGGAGGAGAAAGTCATGGTGGAAACTGACAACCTGGAACTTAGGCTTCAACGGGCAGAGGAGGCACTGGCGAATCTGAAAAAACCCGAGACTTCTGGACATCGCAAGCATCAAGAGACCTCCAAATCTGCTTTTGGGGCACGCCATCGCTGAATCTGAACTAGACCCGGTTTTTGTTTTCTGTCTCAGTCTTCTGTACTCAAAAGTCCTGATTTTGTTTTACAGGCATATGTTTAAACGGGTTGAATGTGCATGTGATTCTCCTGTTTTTGGAATGTAAACTTTTCGTGACTTTGTCACAGTTTTAATAATATAAAACCTAGCCGCTATTGTCAAAAAAAAAAAAAAACATTCTGGTATTTGGTAATGCATTATTATTTAGTACGTTGAATGCTTAGGCTCCTTTCTCATGTCCCTTGAATGAATACTCAGGCTCCTTGCTATTGTACCTTGAATGAATTCTCAAGTTTCTTGATCCTCTTCTCTTATTGAGGACCACATGCATATGGATGGATGATCATCAGTAATAACCAACAATGATGACATTCATTATTGGCCTCTTTTAGAATAAGAAACCCAAACAACCATCTACAATGTGTGTGTGTGTGTGTGTGTGTGTGTGAGAGAGAGAGAGGGGGGGGGGGGGAGAGAGAGGGGGATTAAAAAAACAAATGGTCATGCTTTTGTGTATCATCAAACAACACAAAATGACTTATCTTGAAATAGAAAAAAAATACAATTTTTGGCATGAAAAACTACAACGAAAAACAATGAAGTATCGATTTCCACCAAGAATTCACAACTATTATATTAATGTACAACAAAGTCAAACATGGTAGGAAATACCTTAGTTGAGCTCCCAAAAACATAAAAACATCAGACTAACATCAAATATGGAGAAAATGAAATGATAGGGTACAAAATATGTAATCTCCATATTTCCTCTTAGGGAATGGCATGTCAAAAATGGAAGCTCTTAAGAAAGAGTTGCAATCTCTCCAAAGTCCACACACAAATGGTTGCACTTGATGACAAGGAAAAAAGTAGTTTAGAATGTCTACTAAAGGAGCAAAGGATATTGAATTTAAATTTAAAATTGGCGGGAAAGAGTTCCTGAGGATGGTTGCAATAAAAGTAGTTGAAGTAGAGGGTTGAGGGAGAATTGAAATCCAATAAATCTTAGTTGAGAAAAATCTATGGTTGAGGATGGTATAGATCCCAGGACAGAGACATTGGAGAAGTGGAATATTAGAATTACCACGAATATTTAATTACTAGTTAGCTTTTAATATTAAATAAAATGGTTGACATGATCAATGTTAATCGTCCCCATTTTGGAGTGACCTATATAAGGAAGGCTCTTACTATTTAAAGAGGGAGGCTTTGGAGATAATAGAAGTTTTATTTTTGCACTCTTTATTCTATTTATATATCAACCTAGCATTAGAACCATCTTTTGTAGTTGCATAAAGTGATCCTCTCCACTCTTCACTAGACCTCAAGCACTTGGCAAGGATCCATTCCCTTTTTCTACAAGCTTCCCTAGCCTAATATGGATCCTCTCCCTATCTATTTAAGAACATGTATTTCCTACAATAGTAGTTTAGATATGGTAATCTAGAGTGTGCCCTCCCACCGAGAACTCCAATCACAAGGATGTATCCCTTGTAGAAGCATAGTTACAATTTTTCCAACAACGACGACAAATTATT
Organism: Larix kaempferi; assembly: GCA_027924585.1. Lineage (NCBI taxonomy): Eukaryota > Viridiplantae > Streptophyta > Pinopsida > Pinales > Pinaceae > Larix > Larix kaempferi. The sequence continues at coordinate 7,176,561 of BSBM01000779.1, read as the reverse complement.
CAGCACCATAATCAACTTCTTCAAGAGCGCACCCAAGTGATACATGATTTGGCTATAGAACTACAAGATATGAAGCTCAACAAGACCATGTCTCAACCAACTTATGGATTGCATTGGGACCCTCAATTGACATTGCCACAGTTTTCTAGTGCTTTTCATGATGACCAAGTCAAGGCTTGGATACATGCATTATCTTCATATATCTAGCATTAGACCACACTACTAGAAAGAGACAAAGTCACCTTGGTATCCTACTATCTACAAGGATTAGCTACCCAATAGTGGGATCAAGTGAAAAATATGAATGCTACTGAAGAATCCCTTTGCATAGAACTCAATGAGAGTCTTAATAGACTCTCTATTGCCATCAATACTTGGGGACCAATTCTACATTGCAGTTCGAGAGTGTTTCTATCTACTCGGCTATATCAAGAGAATATAGCCACATTGGATTCACCTTCGTCAACTTTCCACTCAGACAATTCAACATACATTGAAATATTTTGCAAAATTCAAATGTAGATCTCCATTTCAGATCAAGAACATGATAATATATTACCACCCCCAAAATGTATCCTAAATAAGAAATTGATTAAAAATTAATTAAAAGTTATTTAACACCACTAATCAAGTATTTTTTCAAACCCCTGTTTCCCCTTAAATTTTTTCCGGTTGCAAAAGAAAAAATGTGGAGTTTGGCTCATGTTACGATGTGGGGTTAATTAAAAAAATTTCGAAACTGGGTGTCAATGGAAAAATCCCTCCAATTTCATATTTTTTTTATTTTCCCCAAAATATCCGGTTTACCTAGACCCAAAAACCAAATCTGTGTCTATATTGAATCTACCCTGCTCGAACAAAATCCATGCACCTGTCAACACACTCGGTCTATGATCAAACTAAACCTGATAGTGTTGAAACCATCTGAAGATAGGTTATGCTATAGTGATCGATTGGTAAGAGTGTTTTTTCCAATTTTTTGTGCCCTAGGTTGTATATTTTCAAAGATTTTTTTTCCAGAGCCTATTGTAAGTAAAGAGAAACATTCTATTGCTTACAGAACATGCATTGCAGAGGAACCCTCTATTGCTTAAAAATACTACTTATTTTGTTTTTTATCTTACCCTGATCAAAATATTTGAACTCATGTTTTTTTTTAGATCCATCCCTGCTCGAACCGTCAACGCACTAGCTCTCTGATCAAACCAAATCGTACAACATTTATATCCTCTAAGCAAAATAATTTGCATGGTGATACGACTGATAAGTATTTTTTTTTTTCAATTTTTCTGTGCTTAATTTTTTTTACATTCTTACCTTGCTTGTACAAAATATACGAACGCATCAACAGGTCTGTGATCAAACCAAATTTGATTGCATTGAAATCTGATGAAAAAATTGATGGTTTAGTGGCCGACTAACAATACTTTTTTTACTTTTTTTGTTGATTGACTGGTGTAGTGATGGAATTTTTATTGGCCAATTGATTAAACCCATCAGCTATCCGATCAAACCAAATCGGATCGCGTTGAAATATTCTGAGCAAAATCGATGGTGCAGTGATACGACTGGTAAGAATATTTTTTTGAGTTTCTTGTGCTTAAAATCATTTACATTTTTACCCTGCAATTTTTGTATTTAAGCAGTCTGTAAAATGATTTATCAGATACTGTATATGTAGAGTAATTAAATTCACCCTTTATTATTTGATGCAGATATCAGTTTGGACCATCTGGATGTGAATCTAAAATCTTGGTTGGAAGGGTAAAATAAATCGAAGGTTTTTACCAAAGGTTAGAAATGTAGTATTAATATTATGCCTTTATAAATACTCTGTTTTTTCAGTCTTGCTTTCCAATTAAGAGATCACGTGTAACTTGTGTTGGCCTTTTTGGCTCCCTCTCGTGATTGCAGAATTTTACTTCTTATAAATTTGATCATGTTCAATACAGACCCTTATCCATTGCCACATAAAGAACGAAAGTCATTTCCTCCAGATATTGTGGAAGAAGCTTTTTGAATACTTTCTAAAGAGGATGTTGAACAAGAAAAGAGACGAAAAATGAATCAACAATTGTCTATATAGTGACAAAAGTCACGAAAATTATATAGACTTGCAAAAATTGATTATTGGAGTGACGATGATGTATCCAGCGGTAATGATGTTGAGAGCCAACCTGATGATAGGGATATACCTTATCAACTCCGATGTCGTTCAACTCTGCAGTATGTTAAGGGAAGGGCTCCAAACTTTGATGCAGTTGTTGTTCTTAAAGGAGAAAATGGTTTAGAACAAATTGTTATCTACAAAGTTATAGATGAGTCACATACAAGAAAAGTAGAGTTGACAATGTTGGATCCTTGTGGTGATGATCCAATTCTTTACACTGATAGTACCAATGACACATGGACACATGCTATAGATGATGTTCTGCATGTTCAAATGGTGTATGCAGATGAAAGTGGAAAGCTTATGTTGCAGCATCCTTCAATTTCTGAAATAAAATCACAATTATCTTCAAGTGGGCCAGATGAAAATTAGAAGAAGAAAAAAATTCCACTGAAGTCATCAAGCGAGGGTTTTATATGGGATATTGTTTACATGCGACTCCCCTATTGACTCAAAATGGTCGTTTTGTGAAGATTAGTAGACAAAAATTCATTCAAATGGATGGGATATTAGTGCGCAACACAAATCCATTTGATTTTACCATAAAGGTAGGCATGTATGTCCGTATTTATTATGAAAAATTGCCTGGTATGTTTGAAGATGAGTCTTTGAAAATTTCATATCCTGTAGAAGTGTTGGATTGTCTAGTAGATGTTTCAACTGGTGGAACATTTTGTTGGGTAAGAATATTTGAAAATCATGTAGATGTTTTTGGTAGAGGCCACTATATTCCTGAAGGTGTGAATTTGCATCCACGTGAGGTGTTTTACACAAAACAAGCTATGTTGATACCAACTGAAATAATTGATGGTGAGTATACATGTGTATCTTTTAATATATATTCTTCAACTCATATATGAAAAAATTATTTATAGTATCCAATGTTATATTATGTTGTGTTGTAGGAATTGTTGATGTTTTCTTTACTTTGAGCCCTATTAAAAGGTGTGGCAGTAGGAGTCGAAAAGGAGAATTTTTTTTTGTCGGTTTATTGCTACGAATGATGATAAGCACACCAATTTTCAACTTCTTGCAACAAAAGGTGACAATGAAGTTGTGACTGCTAGATTAGCTGCATATATAGAATATGGAGCACACAATGCATTGCCATCATATATCGTAGTATTGCAGCCCAATCGAGTACATCGTCACAATATTCATCTTATTTCCTACAAATTATTCAATCACATAAGGTCTCGACACATTATACGCAGTGAATCTTATGTGGAAATTCCTTGTTTAGATGAAAGTTTCACGGTTACTTTTGAACTAATTGCAATGCATTCTGTACCTCCCGGGATTGTAAAGAAGAATAATTCACTGTAGTTCAACATAGAAGGCTATGAGAATCTTAAGGACGCAGTTTTCTATACATGGCCAACCTTTCCTGATAGATATCAAGCAACTTCAGGCTCAAGTGATCAGACTCAACCTCTTGGTAAATGGAGAGTGGGACCAAAATATAGATTTCGTTATTTGTATAATAGCCTACAACCTCGTGTATAAGTACACTTTTCATGGGGTTCACACCAATGGGACCCTTCCCATCAATGTTATGGATTAGGGATGAGGATTGGTGTAACCCATTTGGATTTGTAAACATTTTTCCTTTCATTAATAAATTTGTATACTATTTGGTGTAATATGTATGGTGAATTATATTATTTAGTATATATGATTTTTTTTTTAGTGCATTAAATTGTTTTATATGTAAATGCACTCCGGTTCTATAGTAGCTGCTCCAGGATTAGATGTGTGGATCATTTTGGACTTTCAGTTTACTGAAGAAGCTTGGGGTATTTTGATAGAACAATTTACAGATTGTTGAATAATGTACTATATTTTAGCTTGAAATATAATAGGCTTATTTCTGACGGAAAAATCAGTGGTGTTTACTTTTTTTATCCAAGGACTAAATTCAGATTATTTAATCTAACACAGAAATAAAAACATTCTTCATGTGCTAGTAAGAACGTTAGATAGTCAAATTGAATGATACGAGTTGAACATGATGTGTATTAACAGTCACCACTACACTATCCAATATTTTCAATTTTATGCTAAAAAATGCTATTGTGTAAAAATATTGAAAATCAGCCCTGAAAATAGGGTTCAATTTTTGGCCTGTTTTAGTGATTCAAATTGGAAAATGTGAGTTATATTGTTCTCTTTTTTTTTACAGTTTCATATTTTCATTTCATATTTGAAAATACCAGGGAATTTTGTTGATTTATTGTCATTGAAAACAATGGCTAAGTACCAGGGAATTTTTCTGGGTTGGCAGGTGCGGGAGGGGTCATTTTTGACCCCAGGGGAAGCAGAATGAAAAATTATGCTTGGAAAATTGGAAACAAGACCAATAATGATGCCGAATGGCTAGCCTTACTTAAAGGTCTAGAAATCGCCATCAAGGCTGGGATAAAATATTTGATAGCTGTTGGGGACTCTCTTCTTATAGTTCGAGAAGCTCGCAATCTCATCAGAAAACGCTCCACTCCTTCAAGTAAGTACCACCACATTCTTAAATACAACAGCAGAGACTTCAACTCTCTCATTTTTCTCCATGTTCTCCGCTCAAATAGTCAACATGCCGATGAAATGGCCAATAAAGGTGTGCTCCTAAATTTTGGTTCCTTAGCCTAAGATGATGAACTCCCTCTTCCTTGTTGGGTCCCCTAGCCCTTTTCTCCCTTGGGGTGTTCTCTCCCCCACTCCTCGACCCTCTTATCACCTTACTCTTGCCACCTTTGGACGCAGTGATCTCCATAATCGCATGCAAACACTTGTCTCCGGTTTCAAGGGCTGATGGAGGCATTTCATGCCATCACATGGCCTCACCTCACCTAACTCCACTCACTCGCACACTCTGTTTGCTTCTTCCTCCAGACGCTTCCAGATCTCTTCCTTGTTAGCTCCTGCCCTAATTATGGAAGCTCGCTCCACTGCATGTATTGCTCCCGCCCTGGGCGCTAGCTCTGTGCCGTCTCTTCAACCCTTCTCCTTCTCACTCTACAATAAACCCCTGCGCTCCTCCTCTGGAACCTTTCTCCCTGAAGTAAATCTCCTGGAGCCACTACGCACTCTGCTCGACGACCTCTCTTCCCTCATCGTGTGTGAAGAAGAGATACTAGCTCTTGAAACACCGTCCCCTCCAGTTCTACAAGGTTCATTGGTTGATACGATGGAAGCGTAGGTGTGCAAGATAAGAATTGAGGTGGCGGATATAAAAAAGAACATGACAAGAATGTATACCCTTCTGCATTCCCTCAACACTCAAATTAGGAATAACAATGATCTTATGAATGGCAGAATCTCTTCCATGTCTGAAGCGATGGATTACACTGCTAACAGTATCTCAAATGTGGATTCTAAGGTAGACGACAACTACAGGAACATCTCTGACGTGGAAGGAAAGGTGGACAAGCTCCAGGAAGACTTAGCTCGCTACATTCCAGGGTTCCAGGATACAATAGGCTCCAGCTCCAACCCGGATGACTCCATGGAGAGCCCAGAACCTCCCCAACCACGCCAGAAATAATGCAGCTTGCTGGTTCTGCAATTTTTGTGGGTTATATATTTTCCTTCTGTAATAGTTTAGAAGCATCTCTGGTTTTAGCTTTTATCTTATGGGTTTTATCAGCTTTAATGGATTCCAAATCCAAATTTTGTAATGTATTGCTTCTGCAAGTTTATCTTGGGACAATTTGTAAAGGTTTATAGTTATAGCCTTAGACTTGTTATAGATAAGAGAAGAATTAGTGAAACGGGAAAGGAAAAATTGAATGCTGGTCCCTCACAGAGGAAAACCATAAACTCTCTGTCTGTATTTTTTGAAGACTCATTTTTAATATAAATTCCATAACCATTCTTGTTAAAAAAAAAAGTACCAGGGAATTTTTGCTGAGTTATTCTCTGTTTTTTTACAGTTTCATATTTTCATTTTGTTTTTTTTTCTTTGGAAAAAAAAACTAATTTTATTTCATCCGATGAGAACAAAATTACATTATGTAGATAGACTTTTGGAGAAGTCCATTGCTGATATTCAAGTCATCATTAGTATGACCTATTGTAATTTGTAATTTTTCCAAGCCTACTTAAGCCCATGCCAACTGATGAATTTATCAACACAAGGACACCTCCTGGCGGGCATTTCCAAATGGTCCCCTAGCCTTGTGATTTTAACACAACCAAATTTCTTTTGTTCTTAATATGCAAAACAATATTTTTTATTTTTCCTACTTTGGCAGGTTGATTTCTTGCACATGTGACTATCAGGAAGTAAACTAAAACCATGATTGAATAGCTCCTTTAGCAAGGAACAAGTTCATGTCAACTGATGAATTTATCCCCACAAGGACAGTTCCTGGCGAGAATTTCCAAATAGCCCCTTAATCTCGTGATTTTAACACGGCCAAATTTCACTTGTTCTTAATATGCAAAACAAGTTTTTTCTTACTTTGGCAGGTTTATATCTTGCACATGTGAGCATCATAAGGAAGACTAAAAGCATGGCTGGATAACCACTTCAACAAGGAACAGATCCATGTCACCCTTTAAATTTGTTGATACACACACATCATCTGGAGGGCATTTGAAACTAGCTTTTAAACTACTAATTCAAAACTTGGACAAAAAATTGTCAAACCCTAGGGTAACATAAGATTTTTGTTTTCATCAAATTGGAAGTGTGAGACACCCGATGGATAGAGGCCAACAAGGTGATTCCATCCAGACCAATTTCATCCTTTGAAACTTCTTTCTCTCTCCTCAGCAGGCATTTTTTTGGAGCAGTGCAAATCAATCTAGGAGGCACTTTTGGCAGATCAATATGTTCACCTACAGAGACTCTTTGGACAAACCAATTATATGGTTGGATACACCAATCAACAGTCTATAGAACCATACCCTCAAAATATTTTAAGACATCAACCACAGGAAATGGTGGGAATTTTACTGAGGTGGCTCAGCCATTTTTACCAGTAATTCTATACTTAGACAATTTTTGCATTTTCTTGGACTGGAGCAATCTGCCTGAAACATTGTTTTGGCAGACCCGTAACTTCATCATCAGACACTCCCAAGACAAGATGAGACCATGGTCAGGTAGAAAAATCAACAAGCTACAGCCTAACACTATGGGGCGGGCATTTTCCTTAACCTATCAATTATGGCGGGCATTTTCCCGAGGCCCCTTAACCTGGTGATTTTAACACTTAGCCAAATTTCACTTGTTCTTAGTATGCAAAACAACTTGTTTCTCACTTTGGCAGGTTTATATCTTGCAAATGTGACCATCATAAGGAAAAATGAAAGCATGGCTGGATAACCACTTCAACAAGGAAAAGATCCATGTCACCCTTTAAATTTTTTGATTTACACACATAATCTGGCGGGCATTTGAAACTAGCTTTTTAAACTACTAATTCAACACTTAGACAAAACAATTGTCAAACACTAGGGTAACATGAGATTTTTATTTTCATCAAATTTGAAGTGTGAGGCACCCAATGGATAGAGGAAAACAAGGTGATTCCATCCAAACCAATTTCATCCTTTGAAACTTCTTTCTCTCTCCTCGGCGAGCATTTTTTTGGAGCAGTGCAAATCAAGCTAGGAGGCACTTTTGGTAGATCAATATGTTCACCTGCAGAGACTCTTTGGACAAACCAATGATATGGTTGGATGCACCAATAAATAGTCTAGAGACCCATACCCTCAAAATATTTTAAGACATCAACCACAGGAAATGGAGGGCATTTTACTGAGGTCAATCAGGCATTTTTACCAGTAATTTTATACGTAGACAATTTTTGCATTTTCCTGGACCGGAGCAATCTGCCTGAGACATTGTTTTAGCAGACCCATAACTTACTCCTCAGACACTCTCAAGACAAGATGAGACCATGGTCAGGTAGACAAATCAACAAGCTACATCCTGACACTATGCGGTGGGCATTTACCTTAAACTATCAATTATGGGGGGCATTTTCCTTAGGCCCCTTAACCTAGTGATTTTAACACAACCAAATTTCACTTGTTCTTAATATGCAAAACAAGTTTTTTCTCACTTTGGCAGGTTTATATATTGCACATGTGACGATCACATTGAAAACTGAAAGCATGGATGGATAATCACTTCAACAAGGAATAGATCCATGTCACCCTTTAAATTTGTTGATACACACAAATCATTTGGCGGGCATTTGAAACTAGCTTTTTAAACTACTAATTCAATACTTAAACAAAAAATTGTCAAACACTAGGGTAACATAAGATTTTTATTTTCATCAAATTTGAAGTGTGAGACACCCAATGGATAGAGGCCAACAAGGTGATTCCATCCAGACCAATTTCATCCTTTGAAACTTCTTTCTCTCTCCTTGGCGGGCATTTTTCTGGAGCAATGCAAATCAAGCTAGGAGGCACTTCCGGCAGATCAATATGTTCACCTATAGAGACTCTTTTGACAAACCAAAGACATGGTTGGCTGCACCAATCAACAGTCTAGAGACCCATACCCTCAAAATATTTTAAGACATACCCCATAGGAAATGGCGGGAATTTTACTGAAGTCACTCAACCATTTTTACCAGTAATTTTATAGTTAAGACAATTTTTTCATTTTCCTAGACTGGAGCAATCTTCCTGAGACACTGTTTTGGTAGACCCATAACTGACTTTTCAAACACTTTCAATACTATCTGAGACCATGTTCATGTATACAAATCAACAAGCTACAACATGACACTATGGAGCGGGCATCTACCTTAACCTATCAATTATGGTGGGCATTTTCCTGAGGCCACTTGGGCAGTTTTACTACCACTGGTGTAAAAACAGCCTGAAACCCTGTTTTGGCAGGCCTTTAACTTTGTCATCAAACACAATCTTTGAGAACTAAGACCATGGTAATATATCCTCTTCAACAATATTTGGCATGATAGTTTTAGATCATTTTTATCACTTTCCTATGAGGTACGACGAGCATTTTCCTAAGGCCACTTGGACCAGTTTTCCAACACTTAGTCATTTTCTAGAATTTCTCCAAACTGATAAATCTCCAGAATAAATACTAAGTTTTATTTTCAAAGTAAATAACACTGAGAGCCATTCAACAATAGTCAAAACATAATAACAACATCATTTATTGTTAGTCAAGGCCCACATAAAAAATAATTGATATGTTAACATAATTATTAAACCTTTAAAATTCCCTTTTGTCGAATGAGGATCTTGTCTGTGCTAATACATCTGATTTCCCATAGTTAAGATCATTGTATTGTTGGCTTTTATGATGGTATGGTTCTCCTGGTTTACATGGAACACCAATTTTCTCCATCTCCTCCCAAATTTGAACAAATTTTGTTTTCTCCACGCCTCTAGTTGGATGTACCTTGTCATAATCTTGTGCAATTTTTTGAATTTCACGAAACATCTTCAAAATTGTTCTGATCCCAGCATGGAGAGAACAATATACAAGCTTGGCCATTGAGCCAGGAGTCAACTGTAATTGTCACCAACATTTTTTGAGGTTAGGAATTATTAAAATACTACGAAGCTTAATTTCTAGTTAAGATCCAATCATGAAAGTGTGTACCTTTTCATCATTTCTTCTATCAATGGGATAGTTCTTCACAATAGTCATCTTACTACCGGATAAGGTTGGTTGAATTCTTGTAATATGCTCATGTAACTTTTCTTCCCATCCTTTGCTTGGTTCCAAAGCGGGATTCAACTCCTATAGTGAAGTTCAAGAACATAGTTAGATTAATAATGTTTTGGCAAGATATAAACATTAATTTCAAAACTTGTAATAAATTTGCATAGCTTACCAGGAGCAATTCTGTTGACATTGCATAACATTCAAAAACACTACGGATAGTATCTCCTTCTCCAATATGGATTTCATATGTAACCATGTGTATCTATTTTTTATGGCATGTGCACCAAGGACAAAAATGATTTCCCATTGGAGAAACACTATTATTGCATACTAAACTACATATGGCCACTAGATCATGACACTCAAACAAATTAATTTTCACAACCCTTCCATCTACCATAGTGATGCCATTTTTTGAAAGCTTATTTATTTGTTTCATTAAGTTCTCCTCATTTTCAGGATCAACAACATGTGCTAAATTTTTTCTATATTCTTCTTTTCCATCCCATTTTCCAAGGCTTACACAAGACATCAAGCCATTGTCTTCTAGTAAATCGAATAATATCTCACACGCCTGCCCACCTTGATCATAATGTAGGCGAGAATCAATACCAAGTTTGAAAGAAACTTCATTAACTATGGTTCCAGACCGCTTTTCAAACGATTCAACCATGAAGGAGGCATATGACTTTACTTGCTTGACCCTAACTCCATATGTGAAACCATCAATTCTCTCCCATCCCATTTCAATATCCTCATCTTCTTTACTCCACTTTTTCATTTCGATACAAATTGATGTTGGATTAACCCCCTTTAGTACACCATGAGCATCAATTATCTTAAGACATTGCAAAGCCTTATGAGTCATGCTTGACTTAGTAAATACTGAAGCCATATTCCTCGGCATAAAATCCTTACGGATCTCTACCACAACAATTAATCGAATTTTATCAAGGAATCCATCTAGATGTTCAAGAACATCCTCAATTTTATCTTTTTTCATTATATTTTTTGCTCATGAAGTAGTCGATTCCAGTAATAATGTCATTCCCATCTACATCTTCAAGCAATTTTCCAGAAAACCATCTCCCAATTTCGTTAAATTTTATCTTCCCCTCATTATTCTGTGGTTATACCATCCTGTCCGCTTCTTAAGATGCAATAAGGATGTCCTTGAGCGGTTTCCCAGTGACCTTCTATTAGCATTCCTAGTTTGATTTGCTGCAAAACTTTCTGGCATTTCTGCTACAACTTGACCAATTATAGAATTTTGATTTTCTGTAGTTGTATTTATGTCCATTTGTTCATGAAATGCAATTATTTCAATTGTTTCATGTCTTCCACTTGCATCCATGTTCATAACAGGTTAATTTTCCAATTGCCTCCCATTGGGCTCTACACTTTGATTCCCTTCATAATTCTACAAAACTGGGTTCATTCTTTGGTACATGTTTTTATTTTGCAACTCAACATTCAATGAAATTGCAGCATTTGATGGGACCCTCACATTCTCTAGAACAAAGTTCATTCTTTCAGAAATATTTCCACTTTCTACATTAACATTCCCTTCAACAAAAATTGGAGACAAAGGTTGTCTCTGGTGTCCAGCAACATTGTTGTTTGTCATTGAAATTGTAGCATTTAATGGGACCCTCACATTCTCTAGAAAAGAATTCATCCTTCCATAAATATTTCCACTTTCTGCATTAACATTCCCTTGAACAAAAATTGGAAACAAAGGTTGCCTCTGTTGTCCAGCAACATTGTTGTTTGTCAATGAAATTGCAGCATTTAATGGGACGCTCACATTCTCTCGAACAGAGTTCATTCTTTCAGAAATATTTTCACTTTTTGCATTAATGTTCCCTTCAACAAAAATTGGAGACAAAGGTTGCCTCTAGTGTCCAGCAACATTGTTGTTTGTCAATGAAATTGTAGCATTTAATGGGACCCTCACATTCTCTGGAACATCATTCATTCTTCCATATATATTTCCACTTTTTGCATTAACATTCCCTTCAACAAAAATTGGAGACAAAATTTTCCTCTGTTGTCCAACAACATTGATGTTTTTCAATGAAATGGAAGCATTTAATGGGACCCTCACATTGTCTGGAACATAATTCATTCTTCCATAAATATTTCCACTTTTTGCATTAACATTCCCTTCAACAAAAATTGGAGACAAAGGTTGCCTCTGTCGTCCAGCAACATTGTTGTTTGTCATTGGTTGCTTACATTGAGGACATTGAGTTTGAAGAATGGTTGGATGAATTCTTGTTGTTTGAGGGAAACTTGTGGACTCGTTCTGTGGTATGGAGTTCTGATCTTGAAATCCTTGACATTGTCCATGAGCAATAGATTGCGTTGTCTTTTAAACTCTGCCATGAGTGAATTGAAAGACAATGTCACGTGGTTCCAAAGTTGGAAGTTTTGAGTAATCTAGACCCTTACGTCGACCTGTTTTTCGAGGAATATTTTGTTGAGATGGCTCATTTGAATGATCCATTGATGAGATACTCTGCAAAATAAACAAAAACAATCAATATTGGCATTAGATTTCTAGAAATAAAATTACTTTTTTTCCCAGGAAATGGCAAGTTGTAGCATCAAACAATATTCTTAAAAAATGCAGCAAATTTCAAATATATTAAGAGTATGCTCATTTTGACCTACCCATAATTGTACAACAAGTCCGATTTTTTGAAGTGTTCAAATATATTCAAATGCACAATGTAGTAAACCGAACAAAAATAAAAACCATTCTCATAAATCCCACATTAAATGTACAAAGTTCAAACTAACCCTTCCATTAGAAATCCACGCCCGGAAATAAATTGGAACTCAATCAAAAGAATAAACTGTTGATTTAACTTGTTGAATAGAGGTGGAAAATTGAATGGTCTATATAGGTATGCTTCAACTCGGAATAATAATTGACCAAAGAATCATTGAATCCTTTGAAGCATTATTGATCATTCTCAAGTGAGAATTCATAATTTTTATAACTGCGGAAGGTAAAAATCAAGTTGTAGCATTCCCAGCTTCAATTCATGAGCTTCAGCAAAATAACATTAACCAAAGACTTTCACTGAATAAAAGGAATTCTACTACCTCCTATTCCTTTTCTTTTTCCTTCTATTAGTAGCACTTTCAGTTTCACTCTCGAGATGAGAATAAATCCTGGTCTTTGTCCTTGTTCTCTTTCTCGCATTCTGGTCTTTGTCCTTGTTCTCTTTCTGGCATGAAATAAAATTATTCTTTTTTTTCCCTAGTGTTTGACAATTTTTTTGTCGAAGTGTTTAATTAGTAGTTTAAAAATCTAATTTCAAATTCCCTCCAGATGATGCGTGTGTATCAAAAATTTTAAAGGGTGACATGGATTTGTTCCCCTTTGAAGTAGTTATCCAGGCATGCTTCCAGTTTTCCTTAATATGTTTACATGTGCAAGATATAAACCTAGTAAAGTGAGAAAAAACTGGTTTTGCATATTAAGAACAAGTGAAATTTGGTTGTGCTAAAATCACAAGGTTAAGGGGCTATTTGAAAATGCCCGCCAAGAACTATCCTTGTGGGGATAAATTTATTAGTTGACATGAACTTGTTCCTTGTTGAAGTATCTATCCAGTAATGGTTTCAGTTTACTTCCCGATAGTCACATGTGTAAGAAATCAACCTACCAAAGTAGGAAAAATATTGTTTTGAGTATTAAGAACAAAAGAAACAAAAGAGGTCCAAATTCTGAAAAATGACTAAGTGTTGGAAAATTGGTCCAAGTGGCCTTGGGATATTTCCTGTAGTACCTCATAGTAGAATGATAAAAATTATCTAAAACTATCATGCCATATATTGTTGAAGAGGCTATCTTACCATTGTCTCAGTTCTCAAAGAAGGTGTTTGATGACAAAGTTAAAGGCCTTCCAAAACAGTGCTTCAGGTTGTTTTTGCACCAGTGGTAGTAAAATCGCCCAAGTGGCCTCAGTAAAATGCCCGCCATAATTCATAGGTTAAGGCAAATTCCCACCCCATAGTGTTGGGTTGTAGCCTGTTGATTTGTCTACCTGACCAGGGTCTCAGATTGTCTTGAGAGTGTCTGAAAAGGAAGTTATGGGTTTGCCAAAACAGTGTTTCAGGCAGATTGCTCCAGTCTAGGAAAATGCAAAAATTGTCCAAGTATAAAATTACTGGTAAAAATGGTTGGGCGACCTCAATAAAATGCCCGCCATTTCCTGTGGTTGATGTCATAAAATATTTTGAGCGTATGGGTCTCTAGGCTGTTGATTGTTGCATCCAACCATATCTTTGGTTTGTCCAAAGAGTCTCTGTAGGGGAACATATTGATCGGACAAAAGTGCCTCCTAGCTTGATTTGCACTGCTCCAGAAAAATGCCTACCGAGGAGAGAGAAATAAGTTTCAAAGGATGAAATCGGTCTGGATGGAATCACCTTGTTGGTCTCTATCCATTAGGTGTCTCACACTTCCATTCTGATGAAAAAAAATCTCATGTTACCCTAGGGTTTGACAATTTTTTGTCCAAGTGTTGAATTAGTAGTTTAAAAACCTAGTTTCAAATGCCCTCCAGATTATGTGTGTGTATCGAAAAATTTAAAGGGTAACATGTATATTTTCCTTATTGAAGTGGTTATCCAGCCATGCATTCATTTTTCTTTATGATGGTCACATGTGCAAGATATAAACCTTCCAAAGTGAGAAAATACTTGTTTTGCATATTAAGAACAAGTGAAATTTGGCTGTGTTAAAATCACCAGGTTAAGGGTCCTCAGGAAAATGCCCGCCATAATTGATAGGTTAAGGAAAATGCCCGCCACATAGTATCAGGCTGTAGCTTGTTGATTTTTATACCTGACCATGGTATCATCTTGTCTTGAAAGAGTATGAGGAGGAAGTTATGGGTCTGCAAAAATAGTGTTTTAGGCAGATTGCTCCAGTCCAGGAAAATGCAAAATTTGTCTAAGTATAAAATTACTGGTAAAAATGACTGAGTGACCTCGGTAAAATGCCCACCCTTTCCTGTGGTTGATGTCTTAAAATATTTTGAGGGTATGGGTCTCTAGACTGTTGATTGGTGCATCCAACCATATCTTTGGTTTGTCCAAAGAGTCTCTGTTGGTGAACATATTGATCTGCCAAAAGTGCCTCCTAGCTTGATTTGCACTGCTCTAGAAAAATGCCCACCGTGGAGAGAGAAAGAAGTTTCAAAGGATGAAATAGGTCTGGATGGAATCACCTTGTTGGAATCTATCCATTGGTTGTCTCACACTTCATTCTGATGGAAAAAATCCTCATGTTACCCTAGGGTTTGACAATTTTTTGTCTAAGTGTTGAATTACTAGTTTAAAAAGCTAGTTTCAAATGCCCGCCAGATTATGTGTGTGTATGAAAAAATTTAAAAGGGTGACATGGATATTTTCCTTGTTGAAGTGGTTATCCAACCATGCTTTCAGTTTTCATTATGATGGTCACATGTGCAAGATATAAACCTGCCAAAGTGAGAAACAACTTGTTTTGCATATTAAGAACAAGCGAAATTTGGCTAAGTGTTAAAATCACTAGGTTAAGGGGCCTCGGGAAAATGCCCGCCATAATTGATAGGTTAAGGAAAATTCCCACCACATAGTGTAAGGCTGTAACTTGTTGATTTTTCTACCTGTCCATTGTCTCATCTTGTCTTGAGAGAGTCTGAGACAATGGACAGGTAGAAAAATCAACAAGTTATGTGTCTAACAAAACAGTCTTTTAGGCAGATTGCTCAAGTCCAGGAAAATGAAAAAATTGTCTAAGAATAAAATTACTGGTAAAAATGCCTGAGAGGAAGTTATGGGTCTGCCAAAACAATGTTTCAGGCAGATTGCTCCAGTCCAGGAAAATGCAAAAATCGTCTAAGTATAAAATTATTGGTAAAAATGCCTGAGTGACCTCAGTAAAATGCCCGCCCTTTCCTGTGGTTGATGTCTTAAAATATTTTGAGGGTATGGGTCTCTAGACTGTTTATTGGTGCATCCAACCATATATTTTGTTTGTCCAAAGTGTCTCTGTAGGTGAACATATTGATCTACCAAAAGTGCCTCCTAGCTTGATTTGCACTGCTCCAGAAAAATGCTCGCCGAGGAGAGAGAAAGAAGTTTCAAAGGATGAAATCAGTCTAGATGGAATCACCTTGTTGGCCTCTATCCATTGGGTGTCTCAAACTTCCATTATGATAAAAAAAAATCTCATGTTACCCTAGGGTTTGACATTTTTTTGTCGAAGTGTTGAATTAGTAGTTTAAAAAGCTAGTTTCAAATGCCAGCCAAATTATGTGTGTGTATCAAAAAATTTAAAGAGTGACATGGATATTAGGCTATAGCTTGTTGATTTTTCTACCTGACCATGGTCTCATGTTGTCTTGAGAGTGTCTGAGGAGGAAGTTATGGGTCTGCCAAAACAATGTTTCAGGCAGATTGCTCCAGTCTAGGAAAATACAAAAATTGTCTAAGTATAAAATTACTAGTAAAAATGCCTGAGTGACCTCGGTAAAATTCCTTCCCTTTCCTGTGGTTGATGTCTTAAAATAGTTTGAGGGTATGGGTCTCTAGAAGGTTGATTGGTGAATCCAACCATATAATTGGTTTGTCCAAAGAGTCTTTGTAGGTGAACTTATTGATCTACCAAAAGTGCCTCCTAGCTTGATTTCCACTGCTCCAAAAAAATGCCTGCCGAGGAGGGAGAAATAAGTTTCAAAGGATGAAATCGGTCTGGATGGAATCACCTTGTTGGAATCTATACATTGGGTGTCTCACATTTCAAATTTGATGAAAATAAAAATCTCATGTTACCCTAGTGTTTGACAATTGTTTTGTCTAAGTGTTGAATTAGTAGTTTAAAAAGCTAGTTTCAAATGCCCGCCAGATGATGTGGGTGTATCAAAAAATTTAAAGGGTGACATGGATCTGTTCCCTTTTGAAGTGGTATCGGGGTAGGTGATAGGGTAGCTGTGGAGGGGGGGTAGGGGGGGTGGTAGGGTAGCTGAGGAGGGGGGTAGGGGGGGTGGTATCGGGGCAAGTGGTAGGGGAGTTGAGGAGGGTAGGGGGTGGTATCGGTAATTTCCAGGATTCACCAATCAATTAGACACTCAAATTGCACAAGAAGGGTCGGATTATAATATGATCAACCCTTTTCCTATGTATGCTCAACAAATTTTCCAATGCTAGCGAAGAGAGTGTTTGTTGGTATTCAAAATTTGATGTATATGACAAGCCTTGAGAATAAAACCAATGCAATTTGGAATTATGTTTACAACTTTGTTGTTAAGAAGATTTTCTAATTTTAATGCCACAGTATATGCATTTCTGTGATTTGACTTTGATATGTTCAGAATATTGAACTTGAGAACGTGGTTTAACCATCATACAAATCTTTAGAGGAGAAGACTCTTATTAATATACTATTTTTATCCTTTGTTGAAGATATCGATGTACTTTGAAATTATATGCTTTTAGTTTGAATCGACCCCGAAAAGGCATAATCTTATACAAGGCTACTTGTAGTTAATATTGTTTCTTGCATTTTAGAATATACCACAAGGCACTACCTTAAGACATTGCTATGCATTTGTAAGCCAAAATAGGATTTGCCAACTCATTATTTTCCTGGTATGCATTTGCACAATACCCTTCCCTATTTGTTGCATATTCTTGTAAGATAAGAGAAAGCTAGATTAGCCTCTTGAGACTATATTAGTGAAGGATTGATTTGGGACATATGGCTGGAGACAATCTTTATATTTGAAAATTGCAGTGAAGTGCTATCATGAATGAATAATTGGTTGGGTAGAAACAATGATGTGCTAATTTTGACTAGAGTTGAAAACAATGATGTGGTCTAATTTTGGGCGGGTTAGAAAGGCTAGAGTCGAAATAGGATCATCAATATCTTAGATGATGGAAAGAATTAATGCACTCCTTTCCTCATTTGACATAATTGATTTGACGAGCATGCAAAACAAAGGCAGATGGTCTGACTAATGTAGAAGTGTATTTGGATAGAGGGGTATTAATTAAAAATGAGGTGACATTGAAATTTTATTAATCCCATAGGAACTATTTCAACACAAATCATTGAAGCATGCAAAACATAGGCGGATGGTCTGACTAATATAGAAGTGTATTTGGATATAGGGGTATTAATTAAAAATGGGGGTGACCTTGAAATTTTATTAATTCCATAGGAACTCTTTCAACACAAATCATTGAAGTCCTTGCATAGCATGGGTTGGTAATAACAAGACATTTGTCCTTGGAGAGGGATTCAATATGGATCCTTAACTCCCTTTCCAACCCTCATATAATTCTCACACTCAAAACTTCAATAGTTTGGCTGGAGTCTTAAGTTGATAAGATTTTTCAATTCGGGTGGGATTTTTTATGGGTAGGGTCACTATGGTTGTCGGGTGCTAGTGAAGGTTTAATTTGACTTTTTTCTTCTGGTGTCTTTCATTTCTTCAATGTCTATTCTTTGTGATGGAAAAACCTTCGACTAGTCTTGCATCAACTATGGTTCTGGCTTTCTTTGGAAGACAGTGTGCTTCATTGGGGACTTCAATCAATGCAATAGATAGTTGTTAATCTACGGTAGCAATTAATGGTTGGGTTTCTTGGATTACCTATGTGTAGGCTTATCATGGTTTATTCTAATTCACTTGGGAGTTCTAGTTTAAATATATGTATTGAACTTTCTAAGGTTCTGAATGAGTTCAAGCAATAGTTCTACTTAACTATTTCCTAGCAATGTTCTACAGGATCCCATTAGTTCTAATGTATACATTGGACAAGACTTTAGGGTCGAATTGAGCATATGTCATTGTGTGCCAAGCCTACTTTGGAACCTGGGTAGCAGTATTTTATCATTTTGGAGAAGCTAGAAAGGTATTTTGCAAGAATATTTTGTTTCTATATGTCTTGTTATGCAGAATTAAGTGACAATTGAGGTGATGTCAATCATTACCATCACCCTGTTTTGGCATCACATATATGCTTCTATTATGAGTTATAAGGGATTCTATCACTGAAAATTAAGTTATTGTCTACCACTGTCTCTATTTAGGCCTCAGGCCCTCAACCTACCTGTAGGTTTCAACAGATTATCTGTTCATGGAAAAAAAGCACATTATTCATTTGGTGGAAATTGCTTCATTTCATAGGAACTTCGCACATGAAATAATTGTATTTTATTCTTTGAAAAAACTGAGATGGTCCAACGAAAATTTACTTTCCTTTTTCATCCTGCTCGAGACTTATAATCTCAAAGTTACTCTATTTCAGACATTTTACAATGGTGGTCTTTTCTTGCTAATTGTTTGATTATTAGTGTCCTTGGTGAGGTTGTTGAACCTTCCCTTTGATCAACTACAGAGTTCCCAAGTGGTCATGCAAGAATTATAAGATGGTATACATTGGTTACAAAGGGTCATTCTGGTCTTGAAATAAATTTTATTCTTGTCCAGAGCTTTTGTTTATGGTAGAAAAAAGAGGACTTCATATATTAACATAATGAAGGCACATTAATAGCTACCCCAGCTACACCTGCAGGTGGAAGGGAAAATTGCCCCTATTGGGATTTATGATGTTGAGCATTTTACAAGGAGAATCATTAAGTAAACTTGAGGGATCTGGATGTATGGAAATTGCTTCTAACTTCCCCTCATATTGGGGGCAATCTTGTTACCTGTTTGAGAACTTTGGGGACTTGGTCTAGTTTCCTCTTCTATAATCAAGCTCTTCAATTTTGTTGTCATCTTCTACAGCAATGTTCCATGTCTTATTTTAAGGTTTTGTGTTGGAAATCTCTGATTCACTTTTTGTGGCTTTATCCTAGGCATGAAACCCTTCCTTTTTTCCCTGATTCCTACAGTTTTCTGATTTTTTCATGGACTTTGTCTTCATTATTGTTTTACCTTTTTGGAACCCTTCCCCATCTGTTACTTAGGTATTAGGAATGGTAGTCTTTTTAGCCCTTGTATGACAAAGTCATTTGGGACACCATAAAATTTCCTATATTGTGGTGGATCCTGCACCTGAGGGTGGTGTTTTCATAACTTAAAAATTGAGTCCAATGGGAGTCTTCAAGATCCAAGATAATTCTATCTAGTGGACCATTGCTAAGATCAAGTTGAGGGCAGAGCCTAGTTCTGGTGAACTCCCTGTCTATCTCCTTTTTGCTATGGAGTCTGACTCTGAACTAATACATCTGCCTAGGGCATTCCTGATTTTCATGATCTTCTTCCTCCCCAAAGAGAAGAGGTCTTGGAATCTCAACAAAATTGGTGTTGTGATGACAGACAAGGTTGTTGGGTTGAACTCGGTGAGCGGGTGCTATAAAGAGTTTGACCCTTCCTTAAGAGTTTAAACCATTGTCTATTTGCGAAGATTCGGTCCCTATCCTCTGGGATTTAAAAATAAGCAAGGAAAATACCTCTGGCACAGAGTTTATATAGTTTTCAGTCCAATGCTTATTTAGCCAGTTTATCATTGCGTATCCATTTAGACAGAGTCCATTGATCTTGGAGACGTGTCTACAATCCTTGCAATTCTAGGGAATTTTTGTTGTTCATTCTGAGGAAACCAGAAGAACTAGGACATTTGTTTGATCTTTCTATAAAGAAATGGCCACCTTGTCCAGTACAATTTTCTACAGTGGCACTGGGTGGATGCATTCCTGCTTTAGCTGCTTCCTTGTAAGAGAGTGGAGCAGTATGCTGGAGGAGGTGAGCTTTTTCATATACTCTATATTTGACTGGGTAGATGTTGCATTTTCATGGGTGGCGCTTTAGAGTTGTTTGGCAACACTAGAACCCATGCAGAGGCTTCCAAGGTAACAATAAGGGGGTGATTGGTTGGAAATTGAGGCTACAATTCCAAGAAAAGGTCTAGCTTAGTGCAGAAGCAGCTACACCTATTCTACACTATTGTTCCTGATCTTACTTTCCTTGTCCAGAACTTATTTCTGATATGTAACTAGAACAATTATTGAGAAGTAACATGATTCCAATCCCATCCCTTATCAGAAGCCTCATGAATATCTTTCAATTGCTTCCAATTTTTGGTTGAATTCTTCTGTTGGGTTCCAATTTTGAAGCATTTTGTGATGTCAGTAATACCATATTTTTCCCCTATACTCTTCCATTCCACTATCCTATTACTCATTTTTTATCCTTTACCTACGTTTTCATCGTTTTTATGTTATTACGAGATAATTTGTTGCCTAAATCTTTAAAATAGAGTTTGTTGCTGAAATATTTAAATCTCTCTATTTTAATGAATGATATAAAGATTAGAATTACTTTGCATCGATAATGTTACCATATTTTTTTTCATGTAGCAACATGGAAGGTTCCAATAACATGTTCTTCGGTTTGCATAGTTGCACCACCTCAAACAAATTTGATCACATGGGCAGTCTTTGGAAAAGTGTCGAAATGGATTGTAACCTATCTTTTCAACGCCAACATTAACATCAAAGCCATGGATCTCTGGTCAAAGGTTGGGTCAATGGATAAGGTGGAAGAGATAAATCCGAATATAAGATCACAATTTCATGCTTTTAGTCATGAATTCCGTTGAGCCAAAATCGATGACTATTTTTTTTCAGTCCCCTGTATTCAGCTATCGATCTATCTATTCGATCTAAACATATTTTATGTTTATTTGAAGAATTTAATTAGTTAAAATATCCACAAGATGGGGTTCAGATCATCTCTTTCGTATTGTATAAAAGGATGTGTCCTGATGTCAAGAGGGTTAAGCATACAATAGAGACAGAGGTAGAACCATGATATTGTGACAAGAGGGTTAAGCATATAATAGAGACAGAGGTAGAACCATGATATTGTGAGAGTAGAGCTTTGTACTTGGTACTTTCTAAACTTCTAAATATTTCAAGTTATAAATACAAAGAATGTGTTGCTGCATTTTGTGAGTTAGATTTTGTGGTTTCCTGTAGTGCATCCTAGACAGGAGGGGCCCCCGTCCCAGGTATGCACTGTAGAGAGTTAGTGTATTTGTTTTTATTATTTTCTTATAGCTCTGTGTTTCAGATTTGGTTGTGCGTTGGTTAATTTATTCTTAGAAATCATTTCCTTATTTTAAAGTTTCAATTGCTTTCCTGAATTGATTGGTTCATTTATGTTTTCATCATTATTATATTCTTAATGATTATTTGAATGGGCCATTGGAATTCCACAGCTTAAGTGTGGTGTGATTTACTAGTGGAAATCTTAACGTGTTGTTAACACATGAATTATGGTAAAACGTGAAGTTACAAGACTTGAACTGACAACTCTGAGATTTTTGGTTATGTTCTAAATTGCAAGCTTTTTATTCAATCTAATGCTTGAATAAGCTACATGAATTGAGTAAGATATAAAGTAATCTATCTATTAAATTATTACAAGAATACTCCTTCTCGTAGTAGAAATATTGTGACTGGTTTGTGAACATAGCATAACTCTCATACTTAACTATGATTTCTGGAATTGTTTCATCAAGTAGATTGTGCTTTAAGATTGATTTGAGATTTAATGTTATGCTTTGTAAAGCTATAGGATTCCATTGAATCATTTAAAGAACCATCTAAAAATGTTACAGGTATATTTCTTATAAGAATAAAAGATTGTGACTAGAGTAAACAATATAGACTTGATGTTTCATTTTGACTCCCGAAAGTGGGCATACTCTCTAATTTTAAATTTAATATAATGAAGCTTTTAACAATAAAAAAAAAAACTAAATAAGGATGTCAATTTTATAAATTATGTTTAATATTATTTAAATTTAATATCTTAAAGCTTTTTTATAATCAAATAATTAAGTAAAATGATTTTGTTACAATAATTAAGTAAAATGATTTTGTCATAATAATTTTGAGCAATGATTTTAAAAATAAGTAAAATGATTTTGTTATAATAATTTTGAGCAATGATCTTAAAAATAAGGATGGCACCAATTGTTTTGTTGAATGTTTTTTATAATTTAGTTTGATTTTTAATTCTAAATGTTTTAAACAAATTTATAATATAATTTAAAAAATAATAATTTATAAAGAAAAATATAAGTTATATAATTAAAATAAATTTTTTTATTCTGACTTTTTTAAATAGAAATAATGGAACTTTTCATCTATTGTTTAAAAATCCTTGGCTTACCTAGTGTTAAAAAGGGTTTATACGGGCAGAAGCTTAAATGAGGAAGTAAACTGTCTTTTCTTAATAATATATAATTGCTTTACTTTGTAATGCAAATGTTTGTTTATAGGAGGGCTTCTTAGTTCCAATTGTCTTCTAGATTATTGTCACCTTTGGCCAACGAATTTGCTTAATCCAAAATAAATAATTGCTTTACTTTATAATGTGAATTTTCTTTTTTTTAAGGGAACAAGGCTTAGTGAGCATGCCTCTATTATTGCACATGGCTTTTTATTGCCAATTGTTTTGTAATTTTTAATCAAAAAGTTCAACTATTAAAAGAATTACTTCATTTTCAAACAAATTAAGAACTACTTTGTTTTAGAAAATGAATGTTTATGTTACCATAGAACCTTTTTATGGTAATTTATATTTTTGTCCATTTCTCTTTAAACAAAATTTATTTAAAAGCTATATTGTTTTGTCCCAACCATAACATACTTAGAATGTTTGATTTAAAATATATAAATTGATTATGGTTTTTTCACTATAGTAAATATTAAATAATATAAAAGAAAAATAGCATATTTACTCCATAACATACTTTGCATCTATGTTCATTTAATTCTCTTTTGGAAATTTCTCCATTATAACTTTGATAGTATTGAAAACTTATATAAACATATAGTTTTGCATCAATTGAAATCCTAGGCCTATATCACTTAGTCATGATCTTAGTCTTATTTTCATTAATTATCTTCTACTTCACGACATTGTTTGTAATTAAGACTCTACAAGCTTAGAAGGTTGGAGCCAATGCATTTGTAAAATGCCAAGAAAATTGTCATGTCACTTTCTCCTAGGATTTTTTATCATAGAAATGGAACCCTCTTTCTATTTAGGCAAGTAACAACCCAACATATTTCATATGAATGTGTGAATGAAACTAATAAAATGAAACAAAATCAAATAAGCATCCATTAATGAATTTCATTCATGCATAAACATGGATAACACCCATTTTCATAAGTAGAAATATAAGTCAATTGTATACTTGATATAGAGATAAAAAATATGCATAGCAATTTTCAACACAATCATAGGCATCCTATCCCATACCATTGTGACCTAAGTCTTCTTTTTATAGCTATAGTGATAACTTAAGTCGCAATGATTTGATGTCTGATATGTGAACTTTTAAATTGATCATATTACATGTTTATTTGTCAATTCATTCATTTGATTTATTTTGTGTATTATAACAAGAGTTGTAGCTTAGTCATTATGATTAAATTATATTGAATTTGTGAATTAAAATTCACTTATATTGAATTTGTGAATCATTTTATTAAAAAAATATTTTGTTTTATTATTATTTAATATTGATTTTTGTTTCTATGTTATAAGGCAGGGACTAAGTTGCATGCAGCTCTTGTTTATGTTGTAGATTGTTAGGTGAATTTATTTGTCACTGGCAAATATTTTACCTTGCACATACCGAGATTTATATGCCATTATGAAAGATATTGGAATGGAGTATCAAGCTATTGATGCATGTGCTAATGATCATATTTACGTCGATATGCGTCTTATTTCAACTTTGGGGGTGGAGGTGAGGTTGATGAATTTTTATTTTCCAAAAAATGAGCGGCCATATATCATTGATGCTGGAATATTCTTCGTCGTATGCACAAATCAATGCTTTAAATTCAACGAATTAACTAGGATGCAATTTTTTTTTAGTTACAAAAAGTTATTGATAACAAGAATTCAAAAAAAATGATCCACTCTCCACACTAACGCTCCTCTTGAACATTAACAATCCATCACCCCCAAGTTTAATGATCAATCACCCCCACCTAACAGATGTCTATAACGCTTCCCATCAAGCTAGAGGATCTCTATTGACACTCGCATGGTTCCAGATTCAGTTATATTTAGCTTGATGGAGGTTATGCATGGATTTTGGGATTTAGCCGATGAGAAAAAGCGTCTCAAGAATTTGTCCGGTGAGGAATCCTAGGATGGTTCAGCTTTCAGCTTTGAGCTTTGATGGTTCCTGTTCTGTAAATATTCTCTCTCGGATTTAAAGAGATAATTATAACATATAAATAGTGAAAAATATCTAACACCGATACAATTTTGAATATATTATAAATGGTTCTCTTCCATTTTTCCTTATTGTGTACACCGATACAATTTTGAATAGATTATAAATAGTTTTCTTCTAGTTTTCGTTACTATGTGTGGTTTTCTCTAGATTTAAAACAGCTTCAGCATCCATTCTCGCAAGAACCGTTCTAGTTTACTTCGAGTTTTTGTTACTGTGTGTGGTTTTCACTGGATTTAAAGCGCCCTACACAATATCCATTCTCGTGAGGAGCATTTTTTTCATTGATTACCTTTCCATTTTGTATCAATTTTTGCTGAAGATTCTCATACTTTACCAAGTCAAGTTGTGGCTTTTGAAGATTCCAGAGGCTTGATTCCATGTTATTTTCCAACTGCCTTGCAAGTGTGCATTATGTCCTTAGTACAGTTGATCCACATATGCATATATTACAACAGGCGATGGGATATGGCTTCGAGGTTCATCCTCGTCTTGAATTCGAATGTACGAGGATCGAGTATACATGGATCTTGGATTTTATTAAATGTATATACAAATTAATAATTTTTATAAATCTGGATCATGGATCTCCAACGCTATGCTCCTCTTGCTCTTCCTAAAGTTCTATCTCAAAAGACATCGAAGACGCTACAACAACACCAAATCTCTGGATAGCCAACACAAGAACACCAAACAACTGAGTATACAATCAAATGATGATCTTTTCTGCAACTAAAACTGCAAGATTAATTAGGGTAGAACTACTTTTGTGAAACCGGGCTATGTGTCTCAAATTTTATAGTGCTTTTGAAAATGTATATTGTTTTGCCTCGTATCGTAACAACTGTCACATAGCCATCCCCGACCCATGTATAAATTATTGAAATATATAATTGTGATATATGTTTTTTATTATAACTTCTATTTACCAAAATTCAACAACCATCTGTTGTATGAAACATCTCCATCTTAACTATTACACATAATGTTTGAGCTGATTGCTTGAATTCCCATGCTTAAAACCCTAATTAGAAGGAGCTCTCAGTAATTCCAGTGTTCTTAAACCTTATCAATAGTAAAATACAATAAAACCCTAATTGGCAGGAGCTCCCAGTAATTCGAGTGTTGTTGAACCTTATCAATAGTAAAATACAATCAACCATTGTTGTATGAAATGTATCTGTCTTTACTATTACACAGAATGTTTGACATTGCTTGAATTCCCAGGCTTAAAACCCTAATTGGCACGAGCTCCCAGTAATAGTAAAATGCAATCAGGAAAGCTGTGTATTGGTGAAATGTTTTCCAACACATTTGTTTTAATATTCTCTAGAGCTTTGTTGAAAATACAGAGTTACTGTGTTTGATGTTTCATTGCAATGTTTAATATTAAACTTTTATTACTAATTAAAATAAAAATTATATGTATTATCTAAGTATGGAAAACTATTTTATTATTATTAATTAAGTATATTATGTGAGTATGAAGGTAATTTATTATTATTATGTAGAATAACAAGTGAAATTAGCAGCAAAGCTGCTTATACCTGCCTCTTAGAAATGTTTTAATGAAATTGTTGTACATAATTCAAAACTAAAATTTAAAATAATTATAAAACATTTTTAAAATGATTATTTGTGTATAGTTAAAAAAAGCAAAAGAAAAATGACATGTCTTACTTCATGCTTTTAAAAGTTGAAATAGAGTTGGAGAAAAATATTGATAATGACATATTAGCCCTATCTATAACACTCTATCTAGTATGAATGAAGTAAAAGAAAAAATGCTATCTAATATAACTTAATCAAGCATTCAAAAAATTATTATAACAGTGCGTTAAAGCTCACACATCAAGTTGTTTTCTATATTATAATAGCTATTATTGTGTCACTCTTTATAGAAGATAAATGTGACTACTAATCTAATTCAAAAAGAATATAAATACATAATTAAAATTGGATTAACAAATTCCATGCCATTTTTTCGTTTATATAGAAAGTATGAAATATTGACTAAATAATTCTAAAATTTTTAAACATAATTTTCAATTTTATTGTATAACTTAATTTTATAATTCTACTTATAATAATTAAAAATAATAAAATATATCAGTATTTTTTCTATTATAAAATGTAATTTAACAATTTAAAAACTAATACAAATTTCAATAAAATTGTGATGAGAAATTGAGAGATTAAAAATATTAATAAGCTCAAAAATATTTACTCTTAAAAAAAAATTATTTTTCATTATATAAAACCATTACACATTAGATATATTAAATTATTTTTTTAAATCATCACAAATTGATATTTAATCAACATCATTTTATATAGTCAAATGAGTAACAAAGCTAAATAAAAAATATATAATTAAATAAATTATTAAATATCTTTGATATAATTTTAAATACTACAAATATAATAATAAGATTAGTAATTAAATATTTTAATAAATTTTAGATATAATACAATTTCATTATTTTTTAAATAAAAGTGAGAGTTAATATCATTTCTATTTATTTTTTAAATAAAAATTAATAAATATAATATAATTTTATTTATTTAAAATAGCTATAAAATATAAATAAGTGGAAAAAAGTTAGCATTATTAATTAATTATTTATAATAATTTGTTTTATTTAAAATACTTTAAATTTATTAAACTTTATCCGTGTGTTTAGTAAAAATAGTTATGAAGTTTTTAAAATTTATAGTCAAAGAACATATTTCCTTTTTCATATGTAATTTTTTATTGACTTATTTATAATTTGTTTTCTAAAGTGGGAACGCTGTGGCAATTTTATTATACATTGTTATGTGGTGGTGGTTGTTTTAAGTGAGTGGTAAGTGATAATGAACTAATCATATATACTTTGTAAGAAAAACATTTTTTTTATTTGATAAAAAAAATTAACAAATTTTTTAATTTAAACGAAATTCTATTATTTAAATTCTATATATAACAAAATATTAAATATACAAATATCAGTTCAAGTTTTATAAACAACGGCCTCACCATAAATTACTTTATATTAACTAATTTAAGATTGAGAATATATATGACACAAATTGTATTGTAAATGTGTTTGGATTGCTAAATTTGAATATTAACTCTATATGATTGATTTTACAAAAAAGTAAAAACTATCTGACAAGTTCTACAACAGAAATTAAAGGAAGGTCCTAACAAATATTGTTTTGACATAACTTAATTCAAGAACCGATTCCCTTTTTCTAGGCTTGTTGACAACGATTCATCATTTGACAACAGTATGGCACTATCAACAAATATGCTATGTGTTTGTGACAAACTCTATCTCCATGTTAAGCGACTTGATCACATACATGCAAAAAAAGTGTCATGCATGAAAGAGTGTGGTGGTGCTCCGCGTGTCACGAAAAAAGTTTCAGCTCAAATTACCAATAGATTTTGTAACCCATGCGAAGGGACACGTAAGGTTTCAACTCAGAAAAGAAAGGTGAGCACCGTGTTCAACTCAGGCTACAAATGGATTTAGTAACCCACACAAAGGGACATGTAAAGTTCAACTTAGACAAGCAAAGTGAGCACTAGCGGTGCAGGGATCTTGAACACCAGCGGTGCAGGGATTTGTATAAATGGGTGAATTACGGCAAAGGATTGAAGTCCCATTGGTTTGTTCTTCGGCATGGAGTTCTGTCCTACTACAATACCCATGGCCCCGAAACAAAGAGACCGAGAAATGCATATGTGTTATCGAAGAAGAATATTTGAAGGTCATGAGAAAGTCTAAGTATGCTCCTAATGGTTCAAAGGAGAGAAAACCATTTTGAGAGACTCATCTCAAGGTAAATTCCATCTTACATGCATTTTTTGTTTCATAATTCTCAAAATTTCACCGTGTTAGTGTTAATCTTAGCTGGAGCTCCTTATAATTTCTATAATTTCATTTTCTATGGAGGTCACATTTAGAAAATTACAATAAATGGTCCATAAGATGCTAAAAGCCATAAGACAGGCAATGGCATGCATACTACACCGATTAATTTCAGATATCCTAGTTTTGGCCATTGATTTTCTTTCATCTCCTAGTCAGGAGACACTTTTTAGCATCTCTTGTAGGTTCCTTTCTCTTAGTCGAAGCACTTCATCCCTGCTTAGTTATTCCCTCACCTCGTTGTTCCTACCCTTCATGTCGACCAGTAACTTCTGAACTTTTGATACAAAGTGGCATTGAAAGATGTACGAGAGTATATAAAATAAAAATAAATGTATCACCAGTTACTCCATAAACAACTCGATTGAATGCACGGCATTATACATATGTTGTTGACAGTCAACTTTGTTTCAACTTAGCCGTTATTCCTTTTGACATTAATTGTTATATCGGTATCTGTGCTTGGTGTTGATGGCTACGATAGCCTGAACTATGCCTTAATTCAACCCAGCTTTTGTCATTGACACAAACTGTGTTAGATGAACAACTAAATCCCTGTGCCATGTAAACTGATTGCCTATCCTCAATTCAACGTAACCTTTGAATCTGAAGAAATTTCTTGGAACTTCTCTATTGCTTCAGATGAATTAATGAAACATAACCTAGTGGCTGACCACATCATAGAATTGATGGCGTCTATTGTAATTAACGAAACATTTAATTTCACAGTGTTGCATTTAATATCAATGTTGTTTGTTTTGGAACTGCCTTCAGCTATTCATTATCCTGTAAGAACAGAACATCTCTCCCACAAATGCTCACCTGAACTCCTCTCCCACGAATGCTCACCTTCAATGTAGAGTCACATTTGTTGGCCACTAGGGCTACATTCTATTTTTTACCAATATTTTGTCTCTCCTCCCTACTTAGGCCCAAGATGACGTTTCCTTTGTTGTTTACTAGATTCTCCCGCTTTAAAATTGAGCATTTAAACCTGAACACAATGCTATATGCATTCACCTAAATGCCATTGAATATGCTTTGTATCAACCTAGTCTTAGATTCAAGCATAAGGATACATTTGTCTGGTAAATGAATATCGATCCAATCAAAGTAATTTTCTTTATAATTCATTCATTTGTATGCCACGATCCATGAATTCCGCTAGATGAAATAAATATTCAATCAACTCCCTTCCCGAAATTAAATAAAATACGTTTGACGTCATAGATTCTAAACAGATTGTGTTTGTTAGCTGTCATATTAATAATGTTGCAGTGTAATGATTATTTAAAAGACACTTGGCAATATTAGAGTTGGTTAAGTATTTTTATTTTAAAATTATTTAATTATATCATATCAATGATATTAATTTAAATGACACTTGGCAGAATGATGTATTTTTTATGATTATTATTTTTAATTGATTTTTTATATCTGATAATTTTATTGCTCACCAGGGAAAATTAGTCAAATCATTAATATAAACCAATAACAAAACATAAAAATGTATTTAAAAAAATAAAATAAAAAATTTTTAAAATTTTTAAAAATAATTTAATATATGAATTTTACAAAACTTAAGCAAAACTTTAGAAAAAAAATATAAACTAATTAAAGTCAAAGCTTTTAGCATACCAAACGATTGCTATATAACTTGCCGAAGGCAAGTAGAATAATTAATCACCCAAGGTGCATTCGTTTACGCTCGTAAATGATAATAACTGTTTTACAGTGAATTAATGTAAATATTTTACCTTAGAGTATACTTTGTATTTATTTCGTTCTCAAATAGAGAAATAGTAATGATGGTCAGGTTTATATATTTAGAGGATGGTCAGATTTATATATTTATGTTTGAAGCCTGTTTATACAAAATGCATTTTCGATTGAGCTTATTGAATAGAAAATAATATGTACTTGACAAAGCTAAGAACCAATATAGGTTGGCAATGGTCTGAGGAATGAAGTATAATAGTAGGAGAGGCAAAGATAATGGAAATGATAAGATAATCCTTACCGCATTCAAATGGTTGGTTCAATGTACATATACCAAAGATAAGTAGAATTGATTGAAGAAGATGGGTATGTATTTTGATTTGCTACCATTAATGCTTTCTCCATTGAATATATACACAACACGACGCAGTGAGCTTCTCTCATCTAATCCTCTAATAAGTCAAATTCCAACTCCATTTATCTTATAAATGGATGACTGATTTGCATCCTAAAAATAATTATAAATATGGTGGGATAATCATGGCCGCCTGCATACTATCAAGAAATCTTCTTCTTCTTATGCATATTGTGTGCCTTTCTGCAGTTATATCTAAAGGATTTGGTTTGTATTGCTATGTAAGTTTTGTTTATTCTATCATACAAATACGGACATCAATGTCATCAATGTTATTAAATATTTTGGATTGTTTTCTCTTCGGTTATACTGTGACATGGTTTAATTAATATATAATGATATATAAATCTTAAACCATATTTTTATAAGGTTGCAATTATTTTTATAAGGTTCAGAATTTAATATTTTTATTAAAATTATAAGGTTGCAATTATTTTTCATATTTCTTACAATTCCGTTTTAGTTATAGTTATCTTTAATGTTAACTAATTGGTTATCCAATGTTTTTAATTAATTAGTAAGTATTTTTTGTATTTTTTGTATTTTTGTATTTTTTGGTTATCCAATGTTTTCACTAGCGTGTGTAAAACTAGGTAAATAAGCAAAGTGTATTAACAAAAATGAAGCTGATGAAATCTACAATGACTCGAAATATATAGGTACAATGAGAGGAATGATAGAGTACCTTTACGCTGGCGAAATTTCTCTAGATGATCCTCTTCATCCATTAGGAGGCTAAGCATTCAATCCTGAAGGCTAGGATTGTGGGAAGGAGGTTATGAGGTCAAAGCTTTGGTCGTAAAATCTCTCCCTTTGTATTTCTTACTATTACATTTAATACAAGTTCTTTCTGTAAACTTTATTGTGTTAATGATGTTTAGGATTTTCTTCTTTGACTGTTAATATAGATCAATTCACATCCATGTGCTTTTACCACTTGTTTGTTTCCACATGCTTTGTATGGTTTTGCAGCTAAATATCTGAAGACTTGGAGCTTGGAGCAACAAGGAGAGAGGAGTTGCATAATTGAGGTAATCCATCTCTTCTATTTGTCTTGCATTTCAATTTATCTAGGAAAAGTACTTGTGGTATGTATTCATTTGTTCTAGATCTAAACCATTTAGACTAGAGAGATCTATTTGAGTCCGCTCATACAGATTGTCCGTAAACAAATTTGGAAACCATATTGGGGAGTAGTAATCCATGTTTTTTATTTCATTACATTTTGGTTTCTTTGATTTCTTTCCAATTAGCCTCTAGCCTCGAAGTTGCTTTTTATTTTTGGATATGACCGTCAGAGAGTTTTTGGGCCATCCAAACTCTGTTTGGGATCTTTATTGGGCCTTTTACCTTTTTTATTCTTAGAGAATTTTATTTTTTTGGCATAAATCTCGCCTGACGCAGTTGAGCCATTCATCACCCGCGTCACTGTAATTCTGACGCACTTATCCTGTTTGTAGACTGCATCACTGATG
Source organism: Larix kaempferi (assembly GCA_027924585.1). Taxonomy (NCBI): domain Eukaryota; kingdom Viridiplantae; phylum Streptophyta; class Pinopsida; order Pinales; family Pinaceae; genus Larix; species Larix kaempferi. The sequence goes on along the minus strand of BSBM01000779.1, from coordinate 7,143,911 downwards.
CTCTCTGTCAATTTACAGCCTGCGTCGCTGACGCGGTTACCCAGTGTGCAAAGTGCATCGTTGGGTCTTCCAACACTCTGGTGCACCCTTGCAGGGCCCGTCGCCCTCCATTACTTTGTACTCAGTATTAAAAATTCTCAAAGTTGGTTTTTGGCTTAGTTTGGATTTATGTGTGTTTTTAATTGACTGCTACAGAACCTCCTAGACCCAACATACCTCATCCTTGACTTATTTTTGAAGTTTGCATATTGATTTGAGTCCTAGTTAGTCAAGCGGGTGCATCCCTCGTTGTGGGAAATTTCAATCCCCCATGAGCACACTCAATCTTGTGACTCCTTATCAGACCATTAGATCTGTTCGATCTGACTTCTAAGCCCTCTGACATTTGATTGTTGTGATTTTGCTCGATCTTTTGTGTTTTTGAGATTTTGGGTGATTATTTTTCTTTGAGAGTTTCCAATCAATCGAAGTTTACAGTAGTATATTCTATGATTTTTTGAATATAGACTTGAAAATTGGTGTAATTCTCAGATCTATTGAGTACATTTGATTGGAAAGTCCAAGTATTAAGAATATCTTTGGAATGTTTAAAGGATCATTATTGGCTTGCATTTTCTTGGTTTTTAAAAAGTTATTCACCATTTCCTCAAAAATTCTAATTACATTTGAACTTTTGCAAAGCATTCCAAATATAGTGAAAATTCTTGCATTTTTTATTTTCTTCCCACTTTTTGATCATTAAGTTGGAAATTAAAAGTAATTGCATTCAAAAGGAAATTCTTCTTTTCATTTTTTCATAGATTCGCTTAACTTGAAAAGACAAAAAGGAAAAAAACATTTGGATTGGGTGAATTATTCATTTTTTGTTGGATTAGTGAAAGAGTGCTTTTGAGTCTTTTTGGTTGATTTTGAAAGTTTAGAGGTACTTTTTCATTTCATTATAGAAAACGAAAAAATTTCTCCTTACCTTAGCTAGTTTTCATCGAAAAGATTTGCATTTACATGTAGTTCATATTTTTTCGATTTTTAAATTCCTGTCTACACTTCATGCATTCACCTAACCGTCAAGATAAAATTTAAAGGTAGCACTAGTTTAAAATTGTATAGAAACTTGCGTGTCAAGTTAGAGACGTGTTTTGATGTCTTTAAGTGTGGAAGATGTCGTTATTTTCCTACACTGCATCCCGAGGGCTTGTAGTTATTCCACATACCAATCGATATATCGAATGGCCTTTCACGTACCTTCGGGTATATAGAAAGGTACTTCACATACTCGATAGAATATTGTAAGAATCTTGCGTGTGGTTGTGCATTAGACAACACCAGTAAGGATTTGATCTCCCACGTACCTTGAGTATATCGGGATACCCTACTAGGATTCATGTAACCATCTGAGTTAACCTATTGGTCGTCCTTGCGTGGCAATACACCGAGAAAAACACTCAGGGAGCTACTACGCATGTGCTATCAGGTAGTCGAGTTATACGTTCAGGGGAACGGTCCTAATCCTCTCTCGTTAGTTCTTTGAAATATTGGGTCGAGTATAACTGTTGGACCCTGTGGTATATCGCGAGTTGCACCGCCTTGATAATCCCATGAGATTCCAGACCATTGAATCCACACCTACCACATAAGTTTGCTTGCAAATTTAGCTGGTGTATATTTTGGAGTGTATTTTTTTCATTTTGTATATAAAACTCTTGTTGATGTATATGTAACTTCGGAATGTATTTCATCTGTGTATTTTAATATATATTTATTGTACCCTTATAAGAGATGTGTCATTCCTCTATAAGGAAGTGTCGTCATGTGGATTGACAAGTGTCGCAAGTGTGTGTACTTGCCGATGGGTTATTAGACCACCTTGTGGGGTCGGCCTTGAATTATATATAATATAATGTGGATGTACCTAGCTAGACAAGTCGGCCCCATAAGGTCATTGGGAAAAAAGGTTACAATAAATAGAGATCGGAGATCTCTATTTTACACACTCGGAAAAGTAACTCACTTCTCACTCATGCACTCAAGGAGGAGTGGCGCACTTATAGAGGAGGAGGATCTGCTGCTAGGATATGTCTATCTCTCTTGTTTGGGTTGTATCATTGCTCTATCTATCTCTGAGGAAGTTATTGGGGTTTTTCACCTTTATGGTTTTCCCCAAGTAAATCTTGTGTCTCTTGTGTGCTTGCATTATTGTCTCCATGATTGATATGCTGTAGATATGCTGTACATGTTGTTCTCTCAGTTAAGATCCTAGATCAGATTGAAGTAAATTCTAAAAATTTAGCATGGTATCAGAGCTAGCCTGAAAGAAGGCATGATATGGCATGTATGACACTTGTTGCACTTACGATGCTAGGGCTTGATATAGCAAAAACCAGTCATCGTAGCACTTTCGCTATAAATCCGTTTTGGTGAAGTTTTCGGATCTGAAATCTTTACAGGTCAAAGATTAAATCCCCATGTACCTTGTGTCCAAATAAAAACCTCTAATTCGTTGTACTTTGTGATTTATAATCTGTACAATATAGGGTTTCTGCCTCTTCCCGATCTGAGTCAAAATCAGGTTACCTTGGGAAAAAGGTCATAACTTGGGCTAGGAAGCTCCAAATGAAATTTCGTAAAAAGTGACAGGTAGTACACAGACTGTACTATCTCAGGAAAAAATTTTAGAGGCTGAAGTTGAAACAGTGACACGTGGCACACCGTACAAGTTCGCTCTCCTGTATTATCCCATAAATAGGTCACGTTACGACACTTGGCCTAACTCTCTCTTAGAGAATCCAATTGAGGTCAGACCTGTCAGGATGGAAAGATAACAGGTCGGGCTATCTCAAGAAACTTTTTCAGACCCTGTGGATTGAAAAGTTTGGAGGCACACCAGAAACAATCAGGTACATATTTCTATCAAAACAGAATTATTTTTGAGTACCTTCATTCATGGCTTCCGGAATTTAGGGCTTCGGATAAAGTTGGAATTTGTGTAGTCAGAGACCACGGCTGGATGCTACTCATCAAAATCGAAATTTAGAGACCAAGATCATAATTTTTGGTTGGGCAGAAGGCCGGGCTTGATCAGACCCTAGTTCGGGACTTTGATCAGAAAAGTGGAAAATTAGGGCTTCTGTAAAAATGGGAATTTTTGAAATCTGTGACCACGGCTGGAAGCTCCTCAGAAAAATAGAAGCTTAGAGATTTGGATCAAACCTTTTGATTGGGCAGAAGAGTGGGCTTTATCAAACCCCAGTTCAGGGTCACGTCCAGTGAATCCGAAAGTTTCAAAGGAAAATTTGAGGAGTGAAACTTTGTAGTTTTCAAATTCTGAGCATACCAGCGTGATCAGCTCATCAAGGCGCATATTTTTATCCCTTCGAAAGTTTGAATTTTGGGGTTTTCTCTGACAAACCCTAATATAGCTCCAGATCCAGTTCCTGCAAATCAAGTGGATTGGGTTAATCCTAGAAGAGGATGGATTGGTCACCTGCATAAGTGAAGAAGTTCCTGTTTCAGAGGGAGATGAGGCTAAGGCCTTCCATAAAATGATTACAAGCAATCTTGAAAGGTATGACTCATCGAGGTATGTTTTGAGATTTGTTCATGATTAAGTTTATGGTATGTTTGTCTTCATGTTATTACGGTTAGTACAATCTTGATTTTAGACTTGTCGTATCACCTTAATAAAATTATGAATGCACGATAGAAAATATTCATTGATTAGGGTGTTGACACTTATGATTGTACTAATGCATTATGGTGTTGTATGAGGTTTATGTTGTCTACTAACATGAAAGGTACACCAAGAAAGACAAATCATGTTCTGGTTCAAGAACATATGATCATGATGACATGAGGACAAAGATTCATCCATTTTCATGGATCTCATAGAAGATCCATTTACGAGGTATGTATAACTTGGTTTTATAATGGTTAACTATGAGATATACAGGTTACTAGCACAAGTCATTGAAGAAGAACAAGAAGACATCATGTGAGTATGTTAGACATAACTAGCTAGCATGCTAATCCAGGTATGTTTTTCCTATATCAATCTAGAATCCTACCTTGTGTTAGGATCTTATACTATTGTGTTGTTGATAATGATTATTCATGAAGTCATAGGACTAACCAGAAGAATCATGAAGGTATAGTTTTGAATAATCACTGGTTTTATGCATATTATATCTCTTCTCTTGAATGATGATTTAACTAACCAGAAGAGTCCTATGATTAAATAAGAATATGCATGAATAAAAGAAGACTTCCTTGAAACCTTGAATACTAATGTTTATTATCTGTGTTTTAATTGATCCTGACTATAAATGCTTGAGATTATTGTGTCTTGATAATATTAAGATTATACTAATGAATTATGTATGAGACCTAGAGGATAACACAATGATGATACTAACAAGCATGCATAGGGATCGAGAATGTATATAAGTTCAAGGATAGGTAATCCAGGAAGCAAAGATCAAGAGGGAGCACACTGTAGAAGTTTCTACAAGGATGCAAAGATTCAGAGGGAGTCCACCCAACAAACAAACAAAGATAAGTATTTGAATTGTCATTACTTGCATATTTTATTGTTTAAGTAATACTGTTCAATAATGTATATACTGATGTTCCTAGAATTAGGTTGTGTATTATGCATATTAGAATAGTTGCATTGATGAACAGTATACTACTAATATGCATGGGTAAGTAGCCTATGGCACTGTACAACATTCCATTGCTACTTATCTAGAATGAAACCTATTTGCTGAGATGTTGGGAGTTGTGCACACTCTTAACAATGTTCTGGTAGAGATTGGAAGGCATTTAGAATGTTACGGGATATGGATAAATGTTGTATTGAACCATTGGCTAAGTTAATTGCATGACTGTATGACATATTTATTTATGTGTAAGAATTTGTTCTGAAAACTATGAGATGTTTTCTAATCATGCAATTTAACTTGTTGTGTAGGAAAGATCGTATGCCATCTCCTACAAAAGAAGAACTACAACATTTGTTCAGCAACAAAATTATCTATTGAAGATATCGAAGTTCCCAGGATATGGGAAGAATGCCATGATCCGTCGATCATGAAGAATGATGTTTGGGTGTAGTCCCAAGATCTGAAGGGAAGTCTATTGTGACTTTGAAATGGAACTATCAGATTAAGCATGCTGCATATGGCAGCATAGAGAAATATAAAAGTGTTGAGATAGAAGATACACCAAATGGATTTCAAGACAGCTTTCTTGAATGGTGTAGTTGAAGAAGAAGTGTATGTGGTGCAACCACTTGGTTCTGAGACACATGACAGGGAGTCATATATGTGCAGAACTTGGTATGGTAGGATAGACAACTTTCTATCCAGTTTGGGCTTTACCAAGAGTAAAGCGGATTCCAACCTTTACTACAAGGTTGAGGAAGGTAATCCAGAGATACTACTTTTGTATGCGGATAACCTGTTTGTTACAGGTGAAGATAGATTGATTGTCGACATGCAGCGGAAGCTTGCTGCCGAGTTCGACATGAAGAACTTGGGGATGATGCATGATTTGTTTTTGGCATGGAGGTGTGGCAGAGTGCAGATGGAATCTTCCTTGTACAAGGGAAGTATGCAGTAGAGATCCTGAAGAGGTTCGGGATGATGGATTGCAAGGCCATGGCCACACCTATGGCATCGAATCTGAAGCTTCTATGTGATGCTTCATCTGAGCCGGTTGATGTCTCTATGTATCGTCAGATGATTGGGTCCTTGATGTACCTGACGAACACGAGACCAGACATTTGCTTTGCTGTGAACACATTGAGTCAGTTCCTGACAGATCCGAGGAGTGTTCACCTGGTTGCTGTAAAGCATGTTCTGAGGTACCTGAAGGGTACAGTGGATTATGGGCTCAAGTATGAAGCAAATCAAAAGTTTAACCTGCAGGGTTATGTTGATTCAGATTGGGCTGGCAATGCTGCAGATAGGAAGAGCACATCTGGGTGCTGCTTCAGTATGGGATCAGTTGTGATCTCTTGGTTTAGCAGGAAGCAGTCCTGCGTAGCACTGAGTACAGCTGAGGCAGAGTATGTTGCAGCCTGTTCAGCTAGTTGTGAGGCAGTATGGCTACGGAAGCTACTGTCTGAGTCATTTGATCTCCCGTTGGATGCTACTAGTATCTTCTGTGATAACCAGAGTTGTGTGAAGCTATCCGAGAATCCAGTGTTTCATGATAGGTCGAAACACATAGAGATCAAATATCACTATATCAGGGATATGGTGCAGAGAGGAGCTGTGAAGCTCCTATATGTTGCGACGGACGAGCAGATTGCAGATGTGCTGACGAAGCCACTAGCCAAAGTGAAGTTCGAGTACTTCAGAGAGAGCCTTGGCGTTCTTCAGATCGAGGACACTTCGAGGAAGAAGTGATGGACACATTTGCTGAAGCCATTCCAAGCATGTTGGAAGGAGGATCCTTCACATGGATGTGGATGTAAGCGTTGGATGATGAGCATCAGGATGATGTTCTGGTTTCTGCTGGATATGATCAGTTGGATCATTTTTATGTATGTATGTATGCATCATGTTGGATGCTGGATATGATCAGTTGGATCATTTATATATATGTACGCATCATGTTGGATGCTGGATATGATCGGTTGGATCATGTGTATGTATTTTGTATATGCATCATGTTGGATGCTTGGACCATGTATCTGTATATGTATCAGGTGAATACATTGTATGATCAGGTAGATCATGTATATTGATATGTATTAGATATGATCAGGTAGATCATGTATGTTGATGGATACATTGTGTGGATCATGTATCTATGTATCAGGTGGATACACTATGTATGATGATATGTATCAGGTAGATACGTGATGTGCATCAGATAGATGCATTGTATGATCAGGATGATCATGGATGACGAGCTTCTCTAGATGACATGCAGCAGGATGTTGCAGTGATGATGATCAGGGTGATCATGTGTACATCAGGATGGTGTATGATGAGTATTAGATGATACTCTGTGGCCGTGGAACAGGTTGTGCAGATGAGCATATAATTCGTTGCCCTGGGAGATTTGCAGATAGTCTTTTGAGGTTTTGCATATGGCATGTAATTCGGTGCCCTGGGATATCTGGCAAATGCTCTTTTGAGGTTTTGCTCTGGGAGGACATATAATTTGGCCTTGGGAGATCTGCAGATAGTCTTTCGAGGTTTTGCCTATGGCATGTAATTCGGTGCCCTGGGATATCTGGCAGATGCTCTTTCGAGGTTTTGTCCTATGGCATGTAATTTGCTCCTGGGAGATATGGACAGGATGAAAAAGGCCTCAGATGCTTCAGCCAGGTTTTGCCATGACCACATGTAATTTGCTCCTGGGAGATCTGGACAGGATGAAAAAGGCCTCAGATGCTTCAGCCAGGTTTTGTGGTGGACCACATGTAATTTGCTCCTGGGAGATCCGACAGGTAGAGCCGTGTGCTCGTAACAGCCTGGGATGCTTCAGCCAGGTTTTGTGATGGGTCACATGTAATGTGCTCCTGGGAGATCCTACAGGTAGAGCAATGTGCTCGTAATAGCCTGGGATGCTGCAGCCAGGTTTTGTGACGCACGTAATAAGTCCTGAGGTTTCCACAGTATGGCCAGTGATGATGAAGACCTGTAGGTGGTGGGCCTACATCCAGTATGAAAAAGGACTGGCTCTGTAGAACTTCCTATGACGAGTAGAGTCAGAGATTGGTTGAGATAGCAGCAGCAGTGACGATGATGATGACGATGCATCAATGAAGATGATCCCGAGAAGAAGACTTGTCTAGCAGAACTGTGTCGAGAAATACCTTCCTAGTTAAGAGGGAGTGTTGATGTATATGTAACTTCGGAATGTATTTCATCTGTGTATTTTTATATATATTTATTGTACCCTTATAAGAGATGTGTCATTCCTCTATAAGGAAGTGTCGTCATGTGGATTGACAAGTGTCGCAAGTGTGTGTACTTGCCGATGGGTTATTAGACCACCTTGTGGGGTCGGCCCTGAATTATATATAATATAATGTGGATGTACCTAGCTAGACAAGTCAGCCCATAAGGTCACTGGGCAAAAAGGTTAGTATAAATAGAGATCGGAGATCTCTATTTTACACACTCAAAAAAGTAACTCACTTCTCACTCATGCACTCAAGGAGGAGTGGCGCACTTATGGAGGAGGAGGATCTGCTGCTAGGATATGTCTATCTCTCTTGTTTGGGTTGTATCATTGCTCTATCTATCTCTGAGGAAGTTATTGGGGTTTTTCACCTTTATGGTTTTCCCCAAGTAAATCTTGTGTCTCTTGTGTGCTTGCATTATTGTCTCCATGATTGATATGCTGTAGATATGCTGTACATGTTGTTCTCTCAGTTGAGATCCTAGATTAGATTGAAGTAAATTCTGAAAATTTAACAACTCTTAGGAGAAATTTTGGTTCAGTCATTCTGGCTAATCAACCTCTAAGAAGATCCCGTAGGAGTTTGAACTTGCCACTTGAATATCTCCTTAATCAGGAGGAGAAATCGGGCGCAAATATGGATCGACCTACCACATCTGTGTCATATGAAGAAGATACTTCTACCATGGATTCGGGAATGAACTATTCACCTCTCGCAAATCCACCTATCACTGAACTTATGGGTCCGTTGATTGTGTAACAACCTCCTTCACATGGCACATCCTTTCATCAGTTGATGGAAGGACATCCTGGAGCCACAGACTGGATTTTTATCCGACCCCAGGACGACCCGGTATCAACAGCTTTTGGTCCAACTGCATCATTTTGGGACACTTCTTAAGTCAACATGTTTCTGATTTTGAGTCACTTCCGATGGTGGAAACTCCATTTCATCGGCTTCCTCCATGGATTCCCAATGTGTCTTTCTCCAACCTATTTATGAGACTATCGATCGTTTACGAACATTTGCTAATGAAGTTAGACGATAGAGTTTCCCACCCAGGCCTAATCCGGAAGTGTCAGTTATTGAACAACATTCCCCTATCCATTCTTATTGTTTTCTTCACCGGGAACATCTACACCTACCTTGACCACTTATGAACCAGGTCAACAATCCTTCCTGACGAGTACACCTCAAATTCAGGTGACCACTTCAACACCTTATTTGACCTCAACTACTGGAGGGAAACCTTCAGCTACTATTAACTGTGTTACTAGAACATTACCTCCACCACCCCCACCTCAAAATTCGAGGGGAGGTTATAATCTACTTGTTAGTCTACAGTCGAGTGGAGGACATCCCTTAGTTAGTAGTCAACAATTAGTTATGGGTCAACCTACAATTAGTGGTCAACATTTGATTATTGGGAACAGTCCTATAAGTGGACAATCTTCGACTGGAAGGAAACCCCTAGCTAGTGGACCTAATCTAATTGGGGGAAATCAACCAGTTAGTGGACATAACGTGAGTGGAGAACATACTTCACATTTGAATTGTAGTATGGTTGGAAGCTCTCTCCCAACCATGGGACAACCTACGTGGACACATCACACAAGGGGACCATCTACTTGGACCCAAACCCCATGGGGACATATCCATCTGGGTAATCGTAATGCTACTATAGGACCAAATTATCCAAGAAACCTTTTTCATGGATTACCCTATCCCAGAAACGCGAACACCCCATGGAGACAACATAATGTTCCACCGCCTGGACCTCCAGCTGGTGGACCACCCCCACCACCTCTCCCGCCACTTCCCCCCACCATCCGGTCCACCACCACCACCACCACCTTATTCTGGAGGAGGAGGACCCCCGCATTCTGGCAGAAGCCCACATTATTCTGGAGGAGGAGGAGGACCCCTGCATTCCATCCAAGGACCACCTTATTCTAGAGGAGGAGGACCCCCACCTTTTGGCATAGGACCACCTTATTCTAGAGGAGGAGGACCCCCACCCTCTGGCGGAGGACCTACTTATTCTGGAGGAGGAGGACCCCCACCTTCTGGTGGAGGACCACCTTATTATGGAGGAGGAGGACCCCCTTCAGGTCCACCTCCCAACCTAGGAGGCCCACCCCCATATGGCCAATTTCCTATGGGAGGACCTTACGATCAATCTATCCATGGTCCTACTAGTACATCGATGCCTTATCAGTATTACCAGTATCCATAGTTGAACCAACTATTACCATTTCTGGATACACTTGATCTGCCAAACTTATCTTGGTTGACTAATGATCCCATTTATCATGGCATAAATTGGCCTACGATTCCTATGAAGTTACCATCAAATATTCCAAATTTTGACGGCAAACCCGGCGAGGACCCTAACAAACACATTATGACTTATCATTTGTGGTGTTCTTCCAATTCCTTGATGGATGATTCCATCCGTTTGAGGTTATTTCAACGAACCCTTACTGGTACTGCCGCAAAGTGGTACATTGAGTTGCCACCACATTCCTTTCCCGACTTTCAATCTTTTTCTATGTCATTTTTTACTCACTTCCATCTACCAATCCGCTACGAAACCGACACAAGTATTTTGACTTCTCTCCGCCAAACTACTGCCACTCACATTTCTAATCATATTCATGAGTGGAGGAGGAGACGACATCTTATTAAAGCCCCATTCTGTATCAAATCCTTGCAGATTGGTTCATGAAGTCACTACTGCCTATCATAGCTAAAGACGTAGCCATGGGTGGGGTTGTCACAAAGGAACAAGCTATATCTTGTGCTCAGTATTTAGACCTTGTCTATGCTCAATTTGTCACCTTATATGATATCATTCCTAATTCCCCCCACCCATGATCCTGCAAAACCACCTACGGCACCTCATGCCGATGGCATCATTGGTTTTTTCCACACCCATCCTGCTACACAATCCAGTGGATCACAAAGCCACCATAACTCGACCCCACCCACAACACAGGATGGACATCACACCAGAAAATCACCTAGCCCTGCTTCCACTGAGGAAGTGAATTCAGTTCAATCTGCTTCACCTCAAAAATACAGTGGTAAGAAGAAGAAAAAAGGTAAATCTAAAAAGTCTTCTAACCAGCAGGAGCCAAGAAACAATCCCGATACAATAAACAAAAGCGGAAGGTAAAATATCCTTGTTTATTTCGCGGTGATGATGACTTCACCAAAGAATTCCCACGTCGGGAGGAAGTGCAAAAGTTCCTTAAAGGGAACCCCACGCCCGCAGTCTTAACTGATCCCTTCCCCACACAACAACAACAAATGATTGCATAGAAACAATCTCCTTCTCAAGGAAACCCATCCACCACCGCTCATGTTCTCATGATGCGGAGCAAATCAGTCAACTTAAATACTCGATCACGATCATATGACTCACCTTCTACAAAGGAATCTAATGGGGGTAATCCTGAAAAATCCCCCGCATCTACATCCATCATTCCTTCACCTCAAGGTCCTCTCGTCATAGAGAAACCTTTACCGGATTCAGTATTGCGTCCACCCAAGAGAACGATTCGAAAAACCATTTTCAATCCAAATGCTCAGGCTTCTCAAAACTATAATATAGTAGAGGATTTAGCGCAAACCCCTTATGCTATGTCGATGTTAGAAGTCTTACAAAACTATCCCATTCAGTGTAAGACCCTATTATCTACGATTGGAGTTGTAGATCCAGATTCCTCCAACACCATCATGTTCAAGCTAGAGTATTTCAAGCCGAGACTTTCCCACCAACTTTTGTTTCAAATCGTTACTAACATTTATGGGAAAAGCATCCATCGTACTGTCTTAGACGAAGGAGCCTCTACCTTGGTTATGTTGTTATCTTGTTGGCGAGCCATTGGCTCTCCCAAGTTGAACCGTTTCCCCACCACATTGAAATCCTTTGATGGACGTGGTTTTCAACCTCACGGGTTGTTACAATCTTTGGTCATCGAGTTGGGCGGTAAAACCATTTCCATTAATGTGGAAGTCGTCGCTGCCCCATTGGATTAAAACCTATTACTTGGTCGAAACTGGTCCTATGCCATGATTGTTGTTGCATCATTCGTCTTCCACTTTGTACAATTTCCCCACCAAGGGAAGATTGTCACTATTGACCAATTAGAATTCTATACACCTGACACCACTACTCATCCTGTGGACAATGTCCCTCTTTTAGGACACTCTACGCAGATATATGAGAGTGTGGGGGTAGGACTCCTTAGATATTCATCCCTGATGGGAGTCTTTCCAACACCAGATACCCCTGCCCATGTTTCCACGGTAAACATGATTTCTTCCTCTCATTACTCGACGGAACAATGGATTGTGCCCGATCCAGATCATTTGGATATGATTGGAGATGTGATGCCTCTTAGCCCTGCAGAAGCTACTTATGAGGCCATCGAATCAGACCCCGATTTACCAGATTTCCACTCTGTCATGGCATCTACCTCACATTCTCTGCCATTACAACAGACCTCATACCTACCTAGTCCTCTACTCCAGACGTTTCATTCTGACGATTCAATCATGGATATTATGAGTGTGGATGAACCCCCATGGTAAGACCTCCACCATAGATCGCCTTTCCTTTTACCATTAGATTCGATAGAGAACGCCATTGAAACAATTGTTTCACCCTATGTCTTTCCGTACCCTCAATATCCTATCCTGACTGTGGATACGGTAACCAACGGAAACCTGGGTAACATCACGCCTACCTTTCTGATCGAAATATCTGTAAAAACTGGAGTCATGGAACAAATTCACTTAGGCTAAACTTGTTCTCTGGAAGAACTCACCACTTTCACGACCTTGTTTAAACAATTCTGCGACGTCTTTGCATGGAGCTACGAGGAAAGGCCCAAGATTGATCCTGCTATTTTTATGCACGAGATTCAAACATATCCCAACCCAAAACCTGTCCGAAAAAACTCAACCCTTTTCACCCTAGAAAAACTGTGGTTATTAAGGTAGAAATAGAAAAGCTGTTGAAGGTTGGGTTCATTTATCCTGTTACCTTAATAGATTGGGTCTCTAATGTCATCCCGTTACTAAAAAACAAGGAACCATTAGGGTTTGTGTCGATTACAGGGATTTGAATAAGGTTTTTCCCAAGGACAATTACCCTACCCCCTTATTTAACCAAATCATCGACAACTTTGCCGGAAGCGTCATATTCTCATTCATGGATGGTTTTTCCGGTTATAATCAGATAGAGATCCATCCTGCCGATCAACATAAGATGGCTTTGATCTGCCCATGGGGTACGTTCACATATCGCAAACTCTCTTTTGGCCTTAAAAATGCTAGTGCTACATTCCAACATGCTATGTCGTATGATTTCCACGACGTGAAGGATTTTTTGGAACCTTATTTAGACGATCTCCCTGCTCATTTGAATTGTCGAGACTTTCACATTGATCATCTGACGACTGTATTCCTCAGATGTCGATGGTATAATATCTGTCTAAATCCTCAAAAGTGTATCTTTTGTGTCGAGTCCAAACGCTTATTAGGCTTCATCATTTCAAAGGATGGGATCCACATCAATCCCCCCAAGGTGGAACCCATTGTTTCTCTACCATTGCCCATAGATATTCTGGAACTTCAAAGTTTGCAGGGGAAGGAAAAATACCTGAGGTGTTTCGTGTGCAATTTCGCAGAAAAGACACAAGGATACATGTGGTTTCTCAAGAAGGACGTCCCATTCATTTGGTATGATTATGCTCAACAATCCTTTGACAACCTGAAACATGTTATCACTCATGCACTCGTGTTACAACCGCCAAATTACACCAAGGATTATATCCTTTATCTTATTGCTTCCACTTCCACCATTTATATGGTTTTCGTACAGGAAGATAGTCACACCCAGGAGCATGTGATATAATACCTTAATAAGGGTCTCGTTGATGTTGAAACACGGTATTCACATGTCGAAAAGCTATCCCTCGCATCAGTCATTGTTGTCTAGAAGTTTCTTCATTACATCCTCCTCCGCATGACCACCATCATCGTCGACTCTAACCCCATGTACCACGTTCTCACGTGCCGGGTACTAGGGGGAAAATATTCACGCTGGATTGTGATTCTTCAGGAATTCGACCTCCAATTTGAGAAGGCCAAATCAAAGAAATCTTTGGTTTTTGCGGAACTCATTTCTGATCTTCCCCGTACTGATCCGGAAACTGAGCCCATGGACTCTCTCCCCAATGAGTCCTTGTTTCTTATTAATACTTGTGACCCATGGTATGGATATATCACATTGTATCTCTAGGCCCAACGCTTCAATCCTTAAATATCTCGTGACGAACGTCGTTTTGTGCATCACCATGCAAAGTATTACTTCATCATTGGTGACACATTGTTTCGTCGTGGTGTCGATTCCATCCTACGATGCTGCTTAACTCATGAGGAGGCCGATCATGTACTGAATGATTGCAACTCGGGGGCATGTGGCAGTCATCTTTATGGGATAGATACAACCCAGAAAATACTACGTGCTGCATACTATTGGCCTTCCATATTCAAAGATTGTATTAAATCAATCAAGAAGTGTCCTCCTTTCCAACCTTTTCATCATAAAAAGCGCTCACATCCCACCCCATTACATCCAGTTATCATCGTCGGTCCCTTTGCCAAATGGGGCATTGAATTCATGCACTGTAAGCCTACCTCAGTAGGGGGGCATGGTTATGTTCTTGTTGCAGTAGACTACTTCACCAAGTGGGCCGAGGCTATTCCTACGTAAAAAGAAGACGGCACAACTGTCGCACTCTTTATGTTCAATCATATCATTGCGCGTTTTGGAGTCCCTAAAGCCATCGTCACTGACCATGGATCACATTTCCAAAACAAGGTGGTGGATGAACTAAGCGCCACGCTGGATTTTCGAAATGATAACTCAACTCCCTACTACCCTCAGTCAAATGGACAAGTAGAGGCCATTATAGAGTTCTTGAAAACCATGATTCAATGTATGGTAGGGACACATAAGTCCAACTGGCATACCATGCTTTTTTCAACCCTATGGGAATATAGGACTTCCATGAAAACTACCACTAGTTTTAAACCATTCCAATTGGTCTACAGACTAGAGGTAGTATTACGTATAGAGTGCGATATTTCGTCATTGAAACTCATTGTTGAACTTTTCCTAACACCACTGCCGAGGAAGAATGATTTCTATACTTGGAAAAACTCGATGAAACCCGTTGTGATGAAGCTCTGGCTAATGAAGCTCACAAGAAACGCATCAAGGCCCAATATGACAAGTTAGTCAAACCTCGTATCTTCAACGAGGGAGATTTGTTCCTCACTTACGACCAAAAACATGATAAACTGGGGGCAGGAAAACTTGAGTCCATGTGGCACGGTCCATATGTGGTTAAACATGTTTTGGAAAAAGGAGCATATTAACTTAAGAATTACAATGGAATATCTTTGGGGGAGCCTCGCAATGGGCTCTACCTAAAGTGGTACTATGCCTATATCATTTACGCATTAGTACTTTGTATATATTGTGCATGACATGTGTTTTGCTTGGTGTGACACGTTATTTTTAGTGTGTTAGGATCTTATTATTACACTTATACCATATTCTTTCGGGATGTGCAGATGGAAACATGTTTTGGATTCGCAGACAGCTCTAGCCAGCACACCTGTAACCTCACTTCGGCAGCTTGGGTACTTTATTCCCCTACCGTCGAACTGATTAGATCAGGAGGAACTTGCTTAGGGTTTGCGACCAACAATGTTGTCGAGTATCATGCGGTTATTAGATTATTGAATGACACTTGTTCCTTGGGTGTGGACCATCTTGTTATCTATCTTGATTCACAAACAGTGGTCTCCCATATCAACCGAATCTACGTTATCCGCGACCCCATACTACTACATCTATTCTGGCGGGTACTTCTCTCGGAGAGGTTCTTTGAATCAATTCAATACCTACGCATTCCGATAGATATGAACAGTGTTGTTGATTTCCTAGCCAAATTTATATTAGATTGGTGCATTGCACATTCATAAGCATTTTCATCAAAAGATGCATAAAATGACACAACATGTAAAATACGCATAGTATGTAAGCAAACATCCATAAGATCCTCAAGCATCATAGAACACATAATGTATAAAACCACAAAATAGTGTTTTTATATATATAATCATCATGTACAAAAATGTGGTACTAAAACAAAATCTGAAGCACATAAGTTTTCAGTAGTTCCTAGCTACAAAAATATGAATCCTATGGTTTTCAGTACATATACATCACACATGAGATATCCCCATGGATGCTCGTGATAGCAGATAATGGCCCAAGCTACTCTACGAAGCAGTGGACCAAAGTGTGCCGAGACTTCAGCTGTCTGACGTTGGTAGCGGAGAGGTAGGTCATCTATAGATATGTCAAGTATGTTCAACTTCAATCTCTAGAGGTTCTCCTCCAACTCGCTCAATTCCTCTACCGCATCCTGATGAGCAGCTGCTAAATCCCGTACCACTCCTCTTCTCTCGATCGTAGAAGCACCTCTCAAGCAAGACAGACCAACATCTACATAAAACATGTGTGAACCATTAGTACTACTCCCGAAAACATTTAAAAATTATAAAATGAAAAACCACAACAAGAGTTTCGTTCTTATATGGGTCTCCCCATTGCTCACCCTCGGGAAGGGCCAAGTCTGGTTCTCCCCCGAAATCTGTACATGTGTACGCATAATCCTCAATCATGAGGAGATGCTTGTGTAACCACCTGAAGAAGGTGGGACCAAAACTGATGATGGGATCCTCGCGTCCATGGCAGGCCATGACCTTAGACCACCTGACCATGTGAGGATCTCGAGGATCAAGATCATCTAGCTCTACCTGTGGCCGCAGCAATGGGACTCGTTCCAAAAAGAACGAGACCACGATGGATCTGTAACCAAACTATTTCAGCTCACCCCCACGGCATTTGGTGAGTTGTTCCTTGACATTGGTAAGGAGCCCCTCACACTAGTTGAAGACAATAGAGAATATGGGCCTTGGTGGCCTGATGAGAAACCCTGCTACCCGCCACCCTCTCTATAGTGAAGAGCACAGTACGCAGGGTTCAATCTCGGATGTTCTTGATGGTATTTTTCCCAACAAGCATCTACGTACCCGGTGTGAAAAATTGAGCCACCAAGCTTTCAGTAGACCGGTCACTGCGTCGCGGACCGGATAGTGAAACCGTGGATACCCACCTGGACAACCCTGTCAGAAAATAGATATCCTCCACATCCAAAGTAAGAATGTGGGAACCCACATGGAAGTGCTACTGATCCAGATCCCATAATTCGATCAGATAATCCAGTAACTGTACCTAGGCCCTCATTCCCTGTACGTGAAAGAACTTTAACAAGCCGCATCGTTGCAACGCATTCATTGAATTTGGGTCATTTGTTGCTTGGGCATATTCCATTTCGTTCTCTATTTATTTCCATTAGACCATGGTCCAAGTCAAGACCTACATAAACATCAAATAAATGCATATTAGAACCTTTCCCAAGCTTTGGATTGGGCTTCTTTGGCCCCATTTTTTATTTTTCCATGTGTATCTGCACCGACGCACCCTGCCTTTGCGAACAGTGCGTCAGTGATGTACTTTCGCAATGCGAGAAGCTCGCCAGAGATCCCTCGATGCACTTCCCGCAAGGGGAAAGAGCGTCGCCCAGGGTGCGCGCAATCCCCTCTGTTACAAGCCAAAAAACCCTAAAAATTGACCATAAAGCAAAAAACTAATCCACTAGAAAGGTAACAAGCAGGGTTAAGGCCTACATGTCGTTGGCGTGGCGAGAAACAACTGACCGTAGTCTCCGCAGTCGATGTTTGAAAATCGGCTCCAAAGTGGTGTTTTTACTATTTCCAACTTGGTAAAAAAACATTGGTAACTATTTCTTACTATTTGACTTTTATATAAAAGAAAATGGAATATTCCCTTTTTTATTTTTATTTTATGGGTCTTTTTTGCTATAGTTGGTCATTTCTTTACATCTAAACACTTTATTATCGTTTCTAACTTAGTTTTTGGAGTTCACAGATGAAGTGAAGCGGTGTTCTGACTTTATTAGGCAACCATCGTTGACGTTTCATACTTTTCATCAAGTGTGAGTAAGTCGTCGAGTGTTTTTTATGCTATTATGTCGCTCATTAAAATCAAATATTAATGGCATCAAGCTCACTTTTCTCCTTTCTCGTTCTCATAAAACTATGAGAATAAGTCATCGAGTTACATTTTATAACTTTTTCGGGCTCGTAAAACTCCCACGTAAAAGGAACCCCTCTGAGTTCCTCTTTAAGCTCTTTTCATACTCCCTAAATATGAAAAGATCGCCAAGCGAACTTGATTTTTTCACGCTTGTACAATATTTGAAAGGTCGTTTTTCTGGTGATATTTTACCCCTTTTTCAGACCAGGAGGACTATTTACGAAAAATGATCACTCCAGTTAATCAGGGTTGGAAGATTTCTCTCTCAGGTTGTTTTATCATTTTTTGGATGAGGAACTAACTTTTATGAAAAAGAACCATTTAGAGTCTTCTTTAGTTCTCTTCAGACTCTCTAAACATGAAATGACGCCGAGTTTTCCTTCTCTCGACTAGTTAAAACCTGGCATTGAAGGACCCATTTTGGGATGAACCCCTCCTACCTCAGGTTCATAAAACATATGAGATTGGACTCGTCCAAAGGATGAGCTATACCGAGCATCTGATACCCTCCTCAAGCTCTTTAAAAAACAAAATAGGTACTCATTGATCATGATGGGGATAAGGAAAGAGTTTGTGTTTCATTGTAATTATGGCAGTACTTAGTCACTCTTGCACATGGCACTCATTTGCATGTGCATTCAAACACTTGGATAATCTGCTTGTCTTCGAGTCCCACCAATTCCATGCGTATTTTCACTCCTTTGATTCATCAAAGAATGATTCCACCATCAGTTGCATTAGGATTCGGTGTCATTCTCGTTATGTCAATGCTTCCAAGTCATGCCATTCCCACGTTCAAGAGAGGTCTGTTCGTCGAAGTCAATCTCTGCAGTCACTCTACCTTCTGCCATGTCGGTCATTCCTGAGTCAGTCTCAAATGTCACTCTACAGTCTGATCTA
Source organism: Larix kaempferi (assembly GCA_027924585.1). Lineage (NCBI taxonomy): Eukaryota > Viridiplantae > Streptophyta > Pinopsida > Pinales > Pinaceae > Larix > Larix kaempferi. Next base: position 7,124,823 of record BSBM01000779.1, on the reverse strand, counting down.
CTCCAAAAAAAATCATTCGTGTTTCTCTTCGATGATGGGGGAAACATCATGGCCCTCCTTCGACCGGTTTATCCTTGTCGACTTCAACACATCATCCGAGGATTAGACCTAGAAACTATTCAATTACCTTAGGCTTTCGTGCCTGTTGAGCCCAGAATTGGCCCTTTTTATCATCCTTGATCACCTTTTCTTCCCCTGTCCTACACCATTTAGCATGCTAATCAGACCTGTTGTCCTCACTTTATTCCCCAAAGCTGCCAAGGTATGATTGATCATTGCTTTATCTTATTAATGCTTATGATTGTGATAATTAAGGCTGTGTATCTCTCAATTGTGCTAACATGTTATGATTTATGAAGGTAGTTTGAGATAAGTGTACTGCAGGAAGGTGGGGCTGAACAAGTCTTGAAAGGAGGGATGTTCGCTGCTTAAAAGGATCCTCGAGGTTCCAATCATCAATTAATGCACGTGGTTCTAATGCACGTGGTTCTAATGCAACATTCTAGACAGAGCTGTGACAGGGCAGCTGTAACAGAATGCGCTATAATTGGAGATCTTTAAGTTATTTGCTGCTCGAGTATAATTGTGATCTGGAAAGATCGCCACTCCTGGGCCAATCAACAGCATTCTCACGTTTTTCTATGTCTTTACTATGCCACGTTTGTAACAGCTTGTATTATTTTAGGGCGCCTGAAGATCAGAGATCTTCATGGCTGCTCGTTAATAGGATCGGATGTTATGATCTGCATGTATAAATATGGGGAGCTGTCTCGACCCAGGGGGTTGAACAACGGAGAATTCATTCATTGTATTAGCAGTGGAAGCAAATTGTGTAATCATCTTTCTATTAATATAAAGAGTTACCTCTGAGTTAAAGGAACTTTACGTTGTTCAGCCAGCACCTCTGTGTGAAGGCTGGGCCCGTCTTCTACAGAGATTGCTGAGTCAAAGTAGGACTTCCTGAATTTATTGTTGTGTGATGTTTTGTTAATGATATTTTCTTTGTACGCAGCAGTAGTAAGTGTGGATTTGCAGTAGAATTAGAATTACATTTTCTTGAGATTGGTAAGTGGTATAGAGTGACAGTCGACTGAATAGGAAACTTTCTTTATGCAATTCGTGTGACAGTTGTACACAGCCTTGTTCATCTTGCAGTTTAAGTTGTGATCCCATGAACCCTTGCAAGTTATCTTTCCTGTTATGATTGTTGATTTTCATTCCTGTAATTCAAACTCTTAGAGCAGTTGAACTCAATCCTTTGCAATTGAATTTCTAAATTAATATTCAGTTTATGCTTATGGTTTTCAAGAGTGATCAGATTGAAGAGGTGATTGTTCTAGGATGTGAATAGGATTTCCTTTTATCTACAATTGTTGTTGAATCTTACATCATTTCTTGTTGATGCATGGTAGAAACGAATTGAAATTGTAGCATTTAGAAGGCAATTGGGATTACACAGATCCTTGGGATGGACATAGTTGTTAGAGGATAAAAGTGTTCAATTATAGTGATTTGGTGTTTAAGAATAGATTGTGCATTTATCCTTTGAAATAAAAGACTTTCTTGGGTTGACAATAAATCTCGTATGCTCTGTATGTTGGAATAATCTATCTGCATATTGGGTGCTCGACATTTTGGCGCCGTTGCCGGGGAAGAATAAAAATTAAACACTAATCATTAGTTGCATCTGGTAATTGTTTCTAGTCAGTCTTTTCTTTGCTGAAATGATTCGGTTCGCATGAATACGAGGAGGGTAAAACGCGATCACCTCCCAACTCCCAAAACCCCACAAAATACTAACAGTGCAGGTGGCTCGGGTCGTGGTCGAGGACCACCATTGGGCAGAAGAACATTCATCGACGATCTTGTTGACAACACTGATTCATCCACCAGGGCTCGTCATCAAGAAACTCCTATCAGAAGAAACCCTGCTGATCTTGGGGCGCCAGCGTCAGGATCCACGGTGGAAAATACACAAGCAGCCGTGACTCCCTCATATATCCTTGCTAAGGAAGGCACAGCTGTTACAACTGAACCTGCTGCTACAACTGAGGAAGACACAGCTGTTACAACTGGACCTGCTGTTACAACTGAGGAAGACACAGCTGTTACAACTGGACCTGCTGATAGAGGTCCGATCTGCCACATTTACGGGAAGGCTGTAACTGAAGAAGAGTGGATGCAGTTCCACCATAAGTTTGCTGATCAGGAACAAAACAAGGACGAAGGAAAAAATGAGGAAAAGAACACAGGAACGAACGAAGAGGAGAAAACAGAAGAGGAGATGAGTAACAAACACGAGTCTGACGAGGAAGAGGTGATGGTGGAAAACTATCATCATGAAAATCACTCCCTGCCTGAGGGAACGACGGCTACACTGCAATTTCCGATTTGGTAGCTAGAAGGGACAGCCCCTATGAAAAACATATCACCATCAGTGTTGCCTCGCTTCCATGGAAGGGCGACAGAAGATCCAGACGAATTCCTTTTTGAATTCGATATCCTCTGTCGCGGCTATGATTATGTCACCGATGACCAAAAGCTAAAACTTTTTCCCGCCACCTTGAAGGACAACGCATTACGATGGTTCATGATCCTTGGGGGAGGAACCGTTGCTAATTGGGATAAGATGAAACAAGTGTTCCTGGAGAAATATCAGGAATATTGCAACACCAAGGACAAAAGAGAGGAATTATTCAAAATGGTGCAGAAGGAGGACGAAAGTCTGGAGGATTTTGTAGAAAGGCTGCTGTACAATGTGCAAAGATCCGGGCAGACGAACATGGGGCTGGACGTGCATAAGATAATCTTGCTTCGTGGGATCAGGGATGATTGTTTAGACATGTTAAACTTGCTAGGAAAGGGAGATATCTCCAAAGAACCTTTTGAGAAGATTGTGGAATTATGTAAGAGATACTCCAGGGGATCTTCCAGGAACAATAAGCGGGACAAACGGGATAAGCTGGAACGTGATGTCTTCGACAGAACTCAGAAGTCGTCCAGCGGAGGAGCTACCCGTGCAGAGATAGGCAATCTCCTTGAAAATTTTAAAACAGAAATGATGAGCTCCATCTCTTCGGAGATCGATGTCCTGAAGGCAAAACAAAAACAGGCAGTGGAGGATCTCACACTAGGTGTGTTCTGTCCCTGATGTAGAAAGAATCATCCACTGAAAGAATGCCCGCTTGACAAAGTAGAAGTATGTCAGCTGTGTGAGCTGAACCATGACATGAAAGAATGCCCCTCACTTCCCCAAGTGAAGGCTGTTCTGCAGGCATCAACTCCAGAAGTGGAATCATCCTATTTCATTGCACAGAAGAAACCTTGGCAGCCTCGAAATCAAGGTATGCCTCTGGACCCGTTTCCATTTTTGAATAAGATGAGCAATTGGAATAATAACATGCAAAATGTGAATACACAATTCCCTTCAAATTATGCTCAGTGGAATCCTTCCCAACCTGAAATGCAAAATTATAACTCATGGAGTCCCTAGACACAGCCACCACATCAACCTATGTCGTGGTCTCCTGGATGGAGGAACTTCCATCTTGGGAACCAGTTTCCTCAACCACCTCCACCTCAACAGTCACCATATTCTCCTCCATACCCTCAATTTTCTCAATATCCTCAATACCCACCTCAGCAGTCACAGCTGCAGCTGCAGAATAATTCTGTCCCTAATATACCAATACGGCCTCAGCTGCCTGCCCAACCTAATCCTAACCCGAATAATAAAACAGTCCATCAATTGGAAATTGTTAATATGCCGGCCTACTCCCTTTCCCCTGTACCTTGTAATGATATTCGTCTACGATCTGGGAAAATAGTAGAACCCGTGATTACAGAAGATGCTCCACCTTCTGTGCATAAAGAAGGAGGGAGTTCACAGCATCCATCCGATACAATTCCTATCACTGAAGATGCTGAGCATCCCTTAGATGGGATGGCTGAAACATCAAATGAGAAATCAGACAATACGCAGCCTACCCAGCTGGTAAGGCAACCACCATACCCCGAGAGACTAATGCTACCAAAAGTAGGGGGGCAACCTCAGTTTAACCTCCTAGGAGAGTTAAGGAATCTTTACGTCAAAATCCCCTTTCTTCAAGCTCTTCAAGATGTGCCTATTTATGCTAGAACCGTTCGGGACCTGTGCACTAAGAAACCAGGGAGGAAACCCAGAGATCCTCCCACTGTTCACGTCATAGGGAATTTATCTGCTTTGATAACAAGAAAAACCCCTGTGACCAAGTATGACGACCCTGGCAATCCTACTGTCACTGTACATATAGGACAAACGCAGATACCCAACATGCTAGTCGACTTAGGAGAAGCGATCAATGTCATAACAATTGAGACTGTAAAGAAGCTCGGACTCACTAATTTTAGACTGACCCCTACCATTTTAGAATTGGCGGACAAATCCACCATTAGATCCGAAGGGATTCTGGACGACCTTGTCATCTCAGTAGATTCATGGGAATACCCTGCTGACTTTTTGGTTTTGCAACCAAAATCACAGCTGGGGGGACACCCATTGATCCTGGGGAGGCCTTGGTTGGCCATAGCTGATGCTTGCATCAGCTGTCGATCAGGGTCCATGACCGGAGGCTAAAAACCTTACCCTGTATCCTCCAGCTCGGCCAAGTCTAGAGGCTGAAACTTCCCTTTGGATAGAGCAGGAGGAGGAGGAGGATGTTCAACCACTATTAACTATAGGGAAGGCCTTAACTTTTAAAAACGAAACAGAAGACGATGCTATTAGTAATTTTATTAGTGAAGCTGCTTCAATGGATAAAGAGGTCTATCAAATCCTGAATATTACCCTTGGTAAGGGAGAACAAGAAAATCTTACGGAAGAAGCACTAGTTGGTGACACAAACATAATCCCAATTTTGAAAAGTTCAAAAAGTATTCCTATTGAGGTAGATCCTGGAAGGACTTTGAATATCAACCCTGGTCTCTCCTTAGAGGAACAGAGGCGCCTAATCAGTCTCTTGAAGGAACATAAGGGGGCATTCGCCTGGGAGTATACAGACATGAGGGGTATTCCCTCTAATCTGTGCACCCACCATATTTATATTAAAAATGACTCCCGGCCTGTGTGTCAACCCCAACGACGCATGAACCCCAATCTGAGGGATATAGTGAAGGAGGAAATCCAGAAACTTTTGGAAGCAGGATTTATATATCCTATTTCAAATAGTGAGTGGGTTTCCCCACTCGTAATTATGCCCAAGAAAAATGGTAAATGGAGAGTTTGTGTTGATTATAGGGAACTGAACAAAGCTACGCAAAAGGATCATTTTCCTTTGCCCTTTATTGACCAAGTACTTGATACCCTATCAGGGAAGAAGTTCTTCTCCTTCCTAGATGGTTTCAGCGGGTACAACCAAATTCAGATTGCTCCTGAGGACCAAGATAAAACCACCTTCACTTGCCCCTGGGGAACATTTGCCTACAGGGTGCTTCCTTTTGGTTTATGTAACGCACCGGCAACGTTTCAAAGAGCTGTAATTGGCATATTCTCTGAATTAGTTAATGATAGTATGGAAGTCTTTATGGATGATTTTACTCCCTATGACAAGGATTTTGAGGAAGCACTGGAAAATTTAAAGAAGGTTTTAATTCGCTGTGAACAGACTCGGCTCTCATTAAGCACTGAAAAGTGCCATATGATGATGAGTGAGGGGGTGGTATTAGGGCATTTCATCTCTACCAATGGCATTCAGGTGGATCCTTCAAAAATCAAGGTGATAAAAAATATACCGACTCCTTCAACTCAGAAAGAGGTGCGAAGTTTTCTGGGACATGCTGGATATTACCGGAGGTTTATAGAAAACTTCTCCAAACTTGCTTCTCCTTTGTTTTCTCTGTTAATGAAGGATGCACAGTTTGTGTGGAGTGAAGCATGCCAGACAGCGTTTGATAAGCTTAAGGAGAAGCTGTCCACAGCTCCTATCCTAAGGGGACCTAATTGGACCCTACCCTTCCACATTTCTTCAGATGCTTCTGATACCGCCATTGGAGCAGTATTAGGACAGTAGGATGGTCAAGTACCTTATGCCATCTATTATGTTAGTAAAAACTTAGCCCCTGCTGAACTTAATTATACTGTTACTGAAAAAGAATTCCTCGCTATTGTTTACTCTATTAATAAATTTCGGCATTACATTACTGGGTATCCTACGTTTGTGCACACTAACCACTCTGCCATTAAATATTTAATGAACAAACCTGTCATCAATGCCAGAGTGACCAGGTGGCTCTTGTTATTACAGGAATTTGATATTACCATTATAGATAAACCTGGAAAAGAAAATGTTGTTGCTGATTTTTTATCTCGTTTTACTAACAGTGATGACAGTTTGCCTATTGAGGACTCTTTTCCAGATGAACATCTATTCGCACTTTCAGCTCATTCCCCCTGGTATGCAGACGTTGCTAATTATTTGGTTGCAGGAAAGCTCCCGCCACACATGTCTAAACGAGAAAAGAGAAAAATTATCCAGCAAAGTGCCAGGTATTGTTGGCTCAATGGTCATCTCTTCTACACAGGACCCGATCTTGAGATTAGGAGATGTGTAAGGGAAGATGAGATCTTTCACATACTGAAGGCCTGTCATGATGGACCTTGTGGGGGACACTTTGCAGACAAAATAACAGGGCATAAAGCGCTGCGGATGGGCTACTATTGGCCGACTCTGTTTAGGGACGCTAGAAGGTATGTTCAGTCCTGTGATAGCTGCCAAAGGATGGGCCAGCCTAATAAAACAGATCAGATGCCTCTACAACCTCAAGTAGTAGTTGAACCATTTGATAGATGGGCACTGGATTTTGTTGGCCCTATCAGCCCTCCTTCCAGACAGAAAGTTTACATTCTGGTTTGTACTGATTATATGACCAAGTGGGTAGAGGCTGTAGCTTTGGCTAAGGCTAATGACCAGGCGGTGATGGATTTTCTGTACAGTGAAATATTTACCCACTTTGGGGTACCGAAGGAAGTAGTTACCGATGGGGGCCGCAATTCATCTCACACCAATTTGAATCCTTGCTCCGGAAGTATCATGTGCAGCATAGGGTGGCTTCACCTTACCACCCCCAGGCCAATGGTCAGGTGGAAAGTACTAATAAAGTTATTGAAGCAATCCTTACTAAAATAGTTAAGAGCCATCGAAAGGATTGGGCTGACAGGCTTACGGAAGCACTGTGGGCATATTGCACAACTTGGTGCAACACCACAGGGTTCTCTCCCTATGATTTAGTGTATGGAAAGAGTGCCATCTTTCCAATTGAGTTTGAGATCAAAACCCTGAAAACAGCCACCGAAATGAATCTGGATGTAACAGAAGCCCAGAAGAGAAGATTGAATCAACTAAACAAATTGGATGAGAAACGGTTAGCTGCAGTAGACCAGACTGTGTTGCTTCAGCAACAGAGATCCAACTGGCATGATCGATTTATTAAAAGGAAAATCTTCCGTGAGGGAGACTGGGCGCTACTATATGACTCCAGGTTCAAAAGGGATTTTAAAGGTAAATTACGTACAAGATGACTGGGTCCATATTTGGTCAACAGGGTATTTGACAACGGCACTGTCCATCTAGTGACCATCGATGAAAACCGTATACCATTACTTGCTAATGGCCACAGACTGCGACTGTATCGTAAGCCTATTTCGAAAGATGCATTCATTTCGCAAATTGCCGCCGATCCAGATTATCAGCTGGCACCAGAGCAGGAATTTCTCTCTGCCTTTGCCAATCCTTAAACTGAAAATCGCATTTTAAATTACTGTACATAATAATTTTTTGCTGTAGCGTATAATTGTTTTTTTTCTTCTCTTTGCATTTGATCTTTTCGTTTGTTGTTGTTTTTCAAAAAATTTCAGGGAAGCGCCAGGAAAATGACTAGATTGGGCCTGTCAAACGAGAGTCGTCTTCCCATGCCTTCCTGTGCAGAATTTTCCTTTTCCTTAAAATAAATTTTCCGGCAGTTGCGACACATTTTTCGGTGGCTGCAACATATTTTTCGGCAGCTGCAACATATTTCCCGGCGACTGCGGCATATCTCCCGGCGTCGTAAAACTTTTCCCTGGAAGCCGTGACTTTTTATCCCGGCAGATGTAAAATCCTTTTTCCCAGCAGCTATGAACAACTTTCCCAGCGGATGCAACATCATATTTCCCAGCGGCTGCAACATCTTTTCCCGGCAGCCGTGAACCATTTCCCAGCGGCTGCAACATCATTTCCCAGCGGCTGCGATATCGTTTTCCTGGTGGCCATAAACCCTTTTTCCCGGCAGCCATGAACCATTTCCCGGCAGCTGTGAACTATTTCCCGGAAGCTGCAACAACTTTCCCAGCAGCTGCAACATCATTTCCCAGCGGCTGCGATATCGTTTTCCCGGTGGTCATAAACCCTTTTTCCCGGCAGCTGTGAACCATTTCCCGGCAGCTGTGAACTATTTACCGGGAGCTGCAACAACTTTCCCAGCAGCTGCAACATCATTCCCCAGCGGCTGCGATATCGTTTTCCCGGTAGCCGTAAACCCCTTTTCCCGGCAGTCGTGAACCATTTCCCAGCGGCTGCAACATATTTTCCTGCAACTGCAACTTATTTCCCGGCGACTGCGACATATCTTCCAGCGCCGTAAAAATTTTCCCTGGCAGCCATGACTTTTTATTCCGATGGCCGTAAAACCTTTTTCCCAGCTGCTGTGAACCATTCTCCGGTGGCTGCAACATATTTTCCGGCGGCTGCGACATATCTCCCGGCGCTGTAAAACTTTTCCCTGACAACCGTAATTTTTCCCGATCTCGTAAATCCTTTTCCCGGTGGCCGTGAATCTTTCCTGGCGGTTGCAACATCTTTTTCGTCAGCCGTGATATCATTTTTGGCAACTTGCATTGGTAACTCCTATGTTAACGGAAGAATTGCTCCAAACCTGCTAAACTATGGCTCTGATTCACCTTAGTCGTGCCGGCGAACTCATCATTCCGACCGCGAGGACGCGATGGTTTGTGTTTCACTGGCGAAAGGAATTATTGCATTATCATGGTCATCATGATCAGATTTATCACTGTGCATGAGTTTGGTTCCGCAACGTCACCAATCGCACGCTCCACCATTCTCCGCAGGATACCTGACGCACAGTCTCATGAGGTATGGCTTTGATTTATCACGTGATTAAGTGTTGATATAATTGAACAATATCAGTCGTACCTTTATACGCATCACCATTATGCCTAATTAAACCTTTCCCTCGTACGACGTAAACACTAATAACTGCCACCTTCCCCAATTCGGAATGGAAATTTCGAACGTTTTTCTATGCTCAACTTTCCAAATTTGCCCATTTCCTCAACATCTCCGCTCAGCGATTCGTGCATCCTCTGTGCTGCAACTTCCATTCTCTGATTCTGTCATTTGTGGGATAGCAACTTCAGCTTGCAGCCAAGACCATGGGGATTCCAGTTCGTCATGAACCTTTGAATACACAGGAACTCAGGAAAAATCTTCAAGTTCTTGCCATCTTTCAAGCCGCCGGCTGGATCGAATTTTTTGAGCGACTAGATGGATTCAATCGGGAAGCAGCCTTGCAATTTGCTTTAAACCTCACCAAAACTCACTCCAAGGTGTGGGGGCTATGCATAGAAGTCTCCAAGGCCATTATATCCGAGGTTACTGCCATCCTGCAGGTGGGAAGGGCATGGTTTAACCGACGAGTCCCCACGACGACTGCACGGGAAGCATTTTTACTGGAGGGGGAGCAAGTTCAATCATCCAGAAGAAGGATCGCACTGCACTCATTTCCGCGGCCATGGGACCAGGTTGCTGTCTTTCTCAAGAAGTACATCACTTGTGAAGGTAGATATCAAACTGTTTATAACTCTGAACTCCCTTTACTTTCTCATCTCCGCCATGGCATTTTATTGAACATTCCATATTATCTACTGCATGACTTGCGTCATATGGCGGCATTTGTCCAGTCTGCTAAGCACCCACTTTCCTCCCTCACCCACCATGGCCTTATCAAATTAATAATTGTAAGAACCCTTGCCCAGCATCATATAACCTGGGAGCAATTCACAGCTCGAGCTCAGCAACCCGCTCCCTTGCAGATTGTCCCACTACAGCAGGTACGAGTTCCACCACAGCAGGAGGACCGGAGTCCCTCCACTGAAGTTGGGGGGGGGATGAAACTGTGTTAGAAGAAGAGAAACCGGGGGCACAAGCAGAGCCATTGGGGGGGACGAAACTGTATTAGAAGAAGAGCAACTAGGGGCACAAGCAGAGCCACTTGGGGGGATGAAACTGCATTTGAAGAAGAGCAATTGGGGGCACAAGCAGAGCCGTTGGGGGGGGGTGTAGATAAAAATATTGTGGAAAACCCAGATAACAGGGCAGCTCCGACAACAGAAGGTGAAATTGGAGCAGCATTAAATGCTGCGACAATTGAACCTGAAGGTGACAGAACCAGGGCAATGTACGAAAACATTGAGCTGGTAACTATTGAATCCTCACCTGAGTGGGTAGGAGGAGCTTTAATTGAAGAAGAACAGCATGAGGAGCAAGAAAACATTCCTTCGACCTCAGCTGTGAATCCCTATATACCAGCTCCACAAAAGAAAACACCACAAAGGAAAAGAAAGAGATCAATCAATGAATTTAACATAACCTCACCAATCAGAAAGAAAAGAACTAGATCAGCTACAGTAGCAGAGGCAGCCAGAAAAAGATGGGCAACCTTAGAGGCACAGGTTGAGCCCCCGATCCTTGTACCAAGACCAATGGATGCTCCACAAAGGCCCGTTGAGGAAGAACCCGGAATTGAAGGACTTCTAGCTGAGAACACACTGTTAAAAGAGGACCTCCAAGTACTTCGAAGGGAATTGGAAACCTGGAAGGAAACCTACAGAAAACTAGGTGAAAGGAAACTATATACATTGGTAGAGGCTGCAGACCAACTGGAGGAATCAAACTCTACCGAGCCTGGCAAGGAAGATGAATGAGTAATCTGTCCCACCTGTGGAGAAATCTTTAAGAAGCCAGGCCACAAGATTATACTTCGTACCTGCTCAGCACAACGGCCCGTGCCCACAATAGAGGAAGCTACAGAAAAAGAAGATGCTGCCACACAAGAACCAGCATCTTTAACCATCCTTGCTGAAGCTGCCACCAATCCTGTGACAGAGGAGCTAAGGGATGAAATCATGTATGATGATGGGATAAAGAATATACTGTAACCCCAGAATGCTCCCATGACACAGAGATTATAGAGCAGATGGGAGAAGAACTTGGAACGGAGGACACTCTGGAGCTTAATAAAGAATATACTGTAACCCCAGAATGCTCCCACGACACAGAGATTATAGAGCAGATGGGAGAAGAACCTGGGAGGGAGGACACTCTGGAGCTTAATGAAGAATTCTATACTGTAACCCCAGAATGCTCCCATGACACAGAAATTTTAGAAGCTGAGCCACAAAGGCAAGACATTGATAAACTTGAACAGGGTGTTGTAACACAAGAACCAGCAAACCTGAGTATACTTGTCCAATCGGCCGAACAGATGGGAGAAGAACTTGGGATAGAGGACACTCTAGAATTTAATGAAGAACTCTGGGTTGTAACCCCAGATGGTTCCCATGACACAGAGCTCATAGGAGAAGAATTGCAACAACAGGAGGATGAAGAGGCAAGCCAGGATGTTGCTACACAAGAACCAACATCCTTGAAGGCTGCAACAGGAACTCCTGAATTTCAATTAGAAGATAACCCTGGAATGGATATCATTCCCGATACGCAGTGGAGTGAGGATGAACAGGTACAGACACAATCCTCAGGTGACACCAAAATCTTGGAGGAGGAGCTGCACAATGAGAAAGATATTCAATCTCAGCAGCAGAAGGACAAAGAAGACACTGTTACACAAGAACCAGTGTCTCTAAAAGTAATGAAGGTAGCTGCTGAAGAGAGTCTAAAGGATGTTGCTGTTACACAAGAACCAGCAAATCTCATATTAGACTTAGATGTGCTGGAAGACACTGTCCCACAAGAACCAGTGCTTCTACCTCCTAGAAATGTCATTGATTTGGACTCAGATTAGGATTTCCTTTCAAGTCCTCCCCAGGCACAACATATAATGAGACTACAGGGAGAAGTGATTTCCACTTGCACCAACTACATTTCCAGACACCAGCAGGTAGCATTGGAAGGGAGTAAGCACAGATGACAGGCTGCCTCCTCTGCACTTAGAAGCCGAGATCCTTATTATTTCAAGAATTTCAAGCAGGCACTTTCCAGAGTCAATGGCTATGTGGGAAGTATGAGGGAGAGTGGAGTTAATTGGTTGGGTTTGAAATTCAATTTCCCCCTCATTTGGTGGCCAGCAAAACCATATAATATGGATTTTTCCTTGACTAGGGCAGGGGAGCAGTGATGTTGTAAAGTATTGGGTTACTCACAGAGGCTTTTTAAAGACAGACGGGGTGCCTGAGTTTCCCTACAACTTTTCCTCTCTCCATGAATAGAGCTCAGTACAGGACTCAGATTTCGAATAATGCAGGTTGTTGCATGAGGACATGCAACAGGATAGTTGGGGGGAGATGTTGAGCCCAGAATTGGCCCTTTTTATCATCCTCGATCACCTTTTCTTCCCCTGTCCTACACCATTTAGCATGCTAATTAGACCTGTTGTCCTCACTTTATTCCCCCAAGCTACCAAGGTATGACTGATCATTGCTTTATCTTATTAATGCTTATGATTGTGATAATTAAGGCTGTGTATCTCTCAATTGTGCTAACATGTTATGATTTATGAAAGTAGTTTGAGATAAGTGGACTGCAGGAAGGTGGGGCTGAACAAGTCTTGAAAGGAGGGATGTTCGCTGCTTAAAAGGATCCTCGAGGTTCCAATCATCAATTAATGCACGTGGTTCTAATGCAACTTTCTAGACAGAGCTGTGACAGGGCAGCTGTAACAGAATGCGCTATAATTGGAGATCTTTAAGTTGTTTGCTGCTCGAGTATAATTGTGATCTGGAAAGATTGCCACTCCTGGGCCAATCAACAGCTTTCTCATGTTTTTCTATGTCTTTACTATGCCACGTTTGTAACAGCTTGTATTATTTTAGGGTGCCTGAAGATCAGAGATCTTCATGGATTCTCGTTAATAAGATCGGATGTTATGATCTGCATGTATAAATATGGGGAGCTGTCTCGACCCAGGGAGTTGAACAACGGAGAATTCATTCATTGTATTAGCAGTGGAAGCAAATTGTGTAATCATCGTTCTGTTAATATAAAGAGTTACCTCTGAGTTAAAGGAACTTTACGTTGTTCAGCCAACATCTCTGTGTGAAGGCTGGGCCCGTCTTCCACAGAGATTGCTGAGTCAAAGTAGGACTTACCGAATTTATTGTTGTGTGATGTTTTGTTAATGATATTTTCTTTGTACGCAGCAGTAGTAAGTGTGGATTTGCAGTAGAATTAGAATTACATTTTCTTGAGATTGGTAAGTGGTACAGAGTGACAGTCGACTGAATAGGAAACTTTCTTTATGCAATTCGTGTGACAGTTGTACACAGCCTTGTTCATCTTGCAGTTTAAGTTGTGATCCCATGAACCCTTGCAAGTTATCTTTCCTGTTATGATTGTTGATTTTCATTCCTGTAATTCAAACTCTTAGAGCAATTGAACTCAATCATTTGCAATTGAATTTCTAAATTAATATTCAGTTTATGCTTACGGTTTTCAAGAGTGATCAGATTGAAGAGGTGATTGTTCTAGGATGTGAATAGGATTTCCTTTTATCTGCAATTGTTGTTGAATCTTACATCATTTCTTGTTGATGCATGGTAGAAAGGAATTGAAATTGTAGCATTTAGAAGGCAATTGGGATTACACAGATCCTTGGGATGGACATAGTTGTTAGAGGATAAAAGTGTTCAATTATAGTGATTTGGTGTTTAAGCATAGATTGTGCATTTATCCTTTGAAATAAAAGACTTTCTCGGGTTGACAATAAATCTCGTATGCTCTGTATGTTGGAATAATCTATCTGCATATTGGGTGCTCGACAGTGCCTCAATGGCAGGTTACCTCCCTCTCAACAATAAGTTCGCATCATTGACTTCTGATTGAAAGATTCCATTGAGTGTTCGACCTCAGATCATTGATTCACATTCAGTGGTATGTACTATGATACCTTGGGGATCATTGACATCAATGGTGATTTCCATCACACTTGTTAACGGTATACATCAATGACCGGTAATCAAGTTGTTTCTACCATGTTCGACTTAAAGAAATTGTAATCACATGGTTAGATTTGTATCATTGCGGGTTTGGCTTGAAGACCCTAGGTTAAGTCATAAATATTACCCAGGTTGCGATGGAGATTGTTTGAGTCATATTAAACAGATCCACTTTTGTATTGGTCATAGTTGTGTTATCATCTCATCATGGATCTATCATTGTGTCTAGTAGCCATGATTGTGTTCAGCTGGTATTTACTACCATGGATCTACAATGTATTGGTCGGAAGCCATGTTATGAGTCAATTTGAGACATGTATCTCAGAGTTGATTGTACTGCAAAAGATCTTTGTTCGTCACTCCAACCGACAATCCTTACTTCAATTTTTTCTCTATTTCAAACCATTTCACCTACCTTATTTTTCCAGCTTCATGCTTTGGGGGGCATTCTGTTACACCAAAATCTCTTCACCATGACTGATGTGTCATCTATATGCCCTGATCCCTAAAGCCCCTGAGGTAAAACATTGAAACAGAAGTTGTTGTCATTCCCTTTTTACCTTTTGTTGTCACTCTGACGTGCCCTGTTGTCCAACAAGGTGCGTCAGGTTCAAGGTGACGCGCTCTGCAACTTAGCAGAGTGCGTCGGTGCCTTAGTGTGCCTTTGTACAAGGTGCATTGATCTCTCTTTGGCGCATGTTTCCCTTGTGCAAGGTGCGTCGGAGTTGGTTAACGTGGATAAAAAGAAGCTTCGAGTGACTTCTCAAAGCTTAGATGGCGTGGAGACTTATCCCTAGTTACCTAGAAAGGTGGCAGTCGATCCCCTTTTCTAGTGGGATTATCCCTTAAACCTCTCCCCTAAATCTTCAACCTCTCCTATCCCTTTAGCTCTATATATATGAACCCCCTCTCCATTGTTAAGAGAGGAAGGATAGAGTCATTTATGCTGGTGAAATTTCTCTAGGTGATCCTCTTCATCCATTAGGAGGCTAAGCATTCAATCTTGGAGGCTAGGATTGTTGGAAGGAGGTTATGACGTCAAAGCTTTGGTCGTAACATCTCTCCCTTTGTATTTCTTACTATTACATTTAAATACAAGTTCTTTCTGTAAAATTCATTGTGTTAATGATGTTTAGGTTTTTCTTCTTTGACTGTTAATCTAGATCAATTCACATCCATGTGCTTTTACCACTTGTTTGTTTCCACGTGCTTTGTATGTTTTTGCAGCTAAAGATCTGAAGACTTGGAGCTTGGAGCAGCAAGGAGAGAGGAATTGCATAATTGAGGTAAGCCATCTCTTCTATTTGTCTTGGATTTCAATTGATCTAGGAAAAGTACTTGTGTTATGAATTCATTTGTTCTAGATCTAAACCATTTAGACTAGGGAGATCTATTTGAGTCTGCTCATACAGATTGTTCGTAAACAATTTGGGAAGCATACAACATTCTAACTTCAAATAGTTTACTTTTGAAGCCTTTTTTAAATAGATGATGCACTTAGTTTAAATTGGCACATTGGTGTGTTTTATATACTATGTAGCTAGGTTATTCACACTAGTTAGTGTAGAAATACACTTACTACTTGACTTACGGAAATCTTAGTAATAGTTCAGAAATGGTGGTGCATACATTTAGTAGAAAATTAAATGACAAAATGTAGAAAATAAAACTAAGCTAAATGTTTTTGCATCCTTTCATACATACGAGAGAGTAAGGAAATAATGTTTTGGATTTTATTAAATAAGTGAGGAAATACAATAAGAGTTACCTCAAGTGGAGTGAGTAGGGGGGCCTTGAAGAAGGTTGAAGTAGTGATTCCTTGGTCTCCACGCAGCTTTGGGAGTTCTCCACACAAGTGTCACTAATGGTGGCCAAAAATCACAATGGGGAAACTAGAAGTCAAATGGAGGCTTCAAGAGTTTCAGGTGAAATTTCGACAGAGTGACTGTAAGGTAGTGAGTGAATGTGTGATATATAATGGGATCCTTCACCATTTATTTATACTAATTTTTTCCCAAGTTTTCTTGCCCATGGTATTTGGCGGACCAAGGTATTGGATCGTGCCAACTTTGTGGGTTGTTGAATTAGGCTTTGGTGATTAGTGAAGGATTTTAATGAGAAGGAATAAGGAATGTGGTTTTATCATTAGGGGATGAACATGGTGAGGAAGTTTTGGTGTTAACATACTAGATGCACCAGTGCACTATATCTTGATGCACAACAAAAAATACCTACGCTAAAACATCCATAGGGTACTAATTGTGGAAGTTTACACTTCTATTTTCTCCAAAACTTATTACTATGGTGCATTTACATTACATTGGTGTGCTTAAATGAGAGTGGCACACAACATGTCAATTTGTTTTTTGAAAGATAAAGCATGTATTTTTCATCAATGGTAAAAATTCAAATGAAAAAAGAGTGGAATTTGTTTTTTGTAAAAATGAGTCAAACAAAATCCTAATCCCTAATCCATTGTTTTGCCGAAAGTTAGAGGGGAGACTTGTACGTGCCACTACTACATATGGCTCGAAAGTCCCACGAAAGTTTGCACGAAACAGTTAAAATCGATGTTTTCGTGGAAACACAGTTTAAATTTTTGGAAAATTTTGAAAATTCCCCGTCGTTCGTCGCTATAGCGACATATCGACATTACTTTGTGATAACATTAACTTTGGCTTTTAATCTCTATGTTATAATGTTTTAATGTGATAATATTTATTTTGTGGTTTTAATCTCTATGTTATAATGTTTTAATGTGATAATATTTATTTTGTGGAAGTTGTTGTTCCCTCCGGCGAGCCCACCATTGCCAGGAGGAGCAACCAGCAGTCTGCACCATTTCAAGGAGCAGCAGAGGAGGATTTGAGGAGCCGGCGAGGAGGATTCGAGGAGCAGCAGAGGAGTTGAGGAGGAGCCAAGGAGTAGTCCAGGAGCCCGCAAGGAGGAGCATCCAGGGAGCAGTCAAGGAGCCCGTGATTGTCAAGGGGAATTGCTTCACAGAACCCTACAAGAACCCTGAGCCTCTTTTATAATATCAATTGAATGTAAATTTCCCAGGCTTTCTTTTCCCCTCACCAAATTGCAGAGGGTTTTTACAAATGCATCGTCTTGGTCGCGCGGTTCTTCTGGTGGGTTTATGTTTCTGTATATCCTCTGCCTGGAAATGCTCTACCATGATGCTAGCTAGCAAACCAATAACCCACCAAACATTCAATCAATTCAACCCCCATAAATTCTATCAATTGAAATCCCACCATCAGTCAAGCAAATTAGTGGTAGAAAGATTGAATTTCTTGGATTTTTTTCAAAGGAAGAAAAAATTGTTGGACACATACGAATAGTATGAAGTATGAAGTCGTGGGAGGCCTTTACCCAATGACCCATTTTCCATGACTCGGTAGCTCCCCACTACAACAACTGTGCAAACATGAACTGTTCTTTTCTCCAGCAAACACGTGTGTTTTCATCAGCAGCAAACCCCACCCAGAACCGCTTCTCAGCCTAGCTTTGAGCTATATATATTATATTATATACGTCGTCTTAGGGACAAACGTGAGCATGGAGCATCAATTCCCTCCCTCTGTAAAAGAGAAAAGTATTTTCAGACACGAATTTGCTCGAGAAAATCGAATTTTGGAGGTATTTTTCCTTTGCCTGGCCTTCCAGCTTACCCCCAGCAGAGCCCAATCTCCTATAAACTCAGTCACAACAAATTGGAAGGGGTTTCTTTGGCAGAGGAGAAGGAATAGTGCGTACAAATTCCTGTGAGATGAATGCAAATGATCCAGAGAGCCAAACTTCATTGTAATCTGCAAATTGCTGAGAAATAAAGACTGAACATAGCCATCTTATGTTGGAGGTTTTTTCCTTTGTGTTTCTACAAAGTAATTTCTGTTGTTCACTGTGTTGGATGCCTGTGTGATAGAATTTTGGTTCTATGCTGCGTTCTGGTGTATTATAATGAAAATTACAGGCTATAGAAATGTCAATTGTTGCTCGCAATTGATTTTCATTAACTGTTTTATTGACCACAACAGCTGGCCAGCTTAGACTGTCCATCTATTTGATTTAGATGAGATCAATGGCTACAGTGAAAGAACTGATGCCCATAGTTTTCATTCCCTAGCTGATTTGCTAATTGTATTCCTTCTGATTTGGCGTCATGCCTCTTCTCCAAGCAGCCATTGGGCACTTGATAGAGCTCGTATGCACTCACAGTGAATTGTAAATTGTCCAATTATTGAAGCATGAGAAGAAAAGTGAGTAAAAAGAAAGATAAAGAAAACATAAGAGAACCTACTATGCTGCCAGAAAAGACAAAAGAGGAAGAGAAGCGTTGGAGTTGGGGAAGTTGAACAATTGGAGTTGCTTGGGCTTCCAATTGAACCCAAAGAGCACATTTTCTTATAAACAAAAGCAGGTCAATATAGAAGGGGTTCTTTCATTGTGATTGTGAAGGGAATGTTGTAACAAATCCTTGATAAATAAATTTAAATGCTCTAGATAGACTTACTGAGTTGTATGCATGTAAAACAAAAATAGTGTGGAGAAATGAGGATTGATCAAAGCCATTTGAATGCTTGTTTTCCCATTTGGGTTTCCGGGGAAAATTGTGTTCATTGTGTCTTCGTTTGTTGTGTGGTTGATGTGTGATGGCATTGTGGTTCTCAGTTGCTTTTTAGTTGAATGTTCTGAAAGTTTCACTGTATCAATGTTAATTCTTGCTTGAAATCAATTATTGTTAATTGATTTGATAACCACCTCATCCAAGAACCTTAGAGTGTCCATCTAATTGTGTTCAATGAGATCAATGGTTTTGATAAGAGAGATATTGCCATCATTGCATTTCCCAGTTAGATTTCTATTTCCAGTTCCTTGTATTTCACAATTTACCCCCTTAGAGTGTTAGGTTCATGGTAGAGTTGAATGCCTCCTCTCTAGGGATTAGTTACTACTTAGAAGGTGGATTGAGTCACCCATACCCCCAACAAATTCTTGCAACAACTCTTTTGGAAGAAATATATTGCATTTAATTTGTACGCTCTGTCCAAAATGTTTTAACCAAATCGCGGTGACCCGTCCTCAGTGCCCTACATGGAGCTTTAGACCACGACTATCCATCTTCGAGTTAACATAATTATTGAATTATGAGATGGTCTGTTATTTTATTAGGCTATCCACTCTATTGTGTGGTTAATGCATTACGATCCATTTATAAACAATTATAAATTGATTGTTGTCTTATACGTGAAGAAAAAGTGATGTAGTCTTTAAGAGATTGCTCCGATAAATGATGGTAACTCATTGCAGGAAAATACAAGTGCAGCGCATTCCTTTGTTAATGACAATTAGATTGCAGGACTTCATTTGAATGAATATATCAATGGCAGGCCGTACGTTGTTTACAAATCGAGTTTTTATTTGATTAATGGAAATTGAGTGCTGGTGAATACACACATGCACACAACTATTGGGTTATAGCCTATAGGTTAATGGGATTGAGACTGTTGGGTGAATGTTATACATAGCAGTTTTGATGTGGCTGGCATTATGGAAATATAGTATTGACTATTTGATAATGGACTTACTTTAATCAACTAAGTCATTGGAACAAGAAATGAACACATGCGCATAACCATGTTATTGAATTGCCCTTGAAATAATGTAATCTCAGTTGTTAACGAATTTTGGTGACAATGGATTAATTTATTCTATGGATAAGATAAGATAAGATAATTTTATTAATGTCCAACAAGTGACCATAAAACTAGGTCAATGGGACTGCTGAGTACAACGATGTCATTACAAAGTATGGAGAGCTTGAAACTTTGAGTACAAGTAGATCAATGGGGCTGTTGAGTACACCGAACATGGCTAGAAGGGCTAGCTAAAGCACTGGAATCAGATGATCGATAGGCTAAGTAAGGGTATTGATCTTTTCCCTTCGCTGAGTCGGAAAATCCTCGAGTGTAATATAGAATAGAAAAAAGGTCGAACATGGTCTCAAGCCAGAAGGGGCAGGCACTGAACTCTATCATGCTAATGTAACCCAACCAGACCACATAAAATCCACTGAAGGGTGGCCACAACTGTCACCAAGACGAGATTACCACTGTAACACTAACACCGCCCATTAAGTATGACTTGGCTTTGCAATGAAGGAAAGGTACCATAATAAGACAACCTTTCAGACCACAGGTTGGCCACTTAAGGTGTTAACAAATGATCATCACTAAATAATTGATCAAAAAGATATTAGTAGCGGAAGATAAAAATTGATTTATAGTTTTTAATTGGAGATACCAATAAATATAAATGTTGAATATATAAAATAATGAATGAGTATTTATAATGAAGAATGGCCTTGCATTTATAGTCTTTTCATGCAATGTTGCTATAGTAATTGCAACGATTCTCCCGTATGCTGAAGCAGATGCAGAATCTTCTCATGTGAGTTGCTTTAGTAGTTGCATCACTTCTCCCAATTGCTGAAGCAAATGAAACATCTACAATATTGAAAGCTAGATTGCCTTTGGGTTTATCATTAGTGCCTAATTCCAATTTCTTTATTTTATCTGATTTCGTAGCATGAATAGCAGCAAGAGCTAACACCATTTCATTTTAATCTTTGACACCACCACCACCATTTATTACTATTTTTTTAGGTACTGACCTCCTTTAGCATGTGCTTAATGTCTCCAAACAAATTCATATGATAGGAACACCCGTCAAACTTGCAAAGAATCTTGCTTTTCATGTTCATATCAAGAACATAGAAGTTTATTCATAGATCACAATGTCTATGTTTCTTTTCTGTTCTACTATTTCATAATTAGCTCGTTATACAGTGCATGTCCTCTTTTAGAACTGTTAGTAATGTATGTGTGTATAAATTCAACTTCATTTTGTTGACAGCGGGCTTGGTATTAGCCTCAACCTTAACATTATTTGTGTGCAATTTCACCATTCTGGGTGCTTAATATTCTTCTCTTGATCAATGGGTGTTTTTGTTTGTTGTGAAGCATATTGATATATTTATTTGTATTTTTGTTGATGTTCTATCTTCTTGAAGGCAATCCTAGTTCAATACTTGGATTTTTCATAGTTTATTTTATTCTTCAATAATTCTTTGTGGTAATATTTTAAAACAGTTTTAGAATACATTTGTGAACTTGCTGAGGTAGGTTTAGAGTTTTCTGTAAAGATGCAATGATAAGTGGATATGGAACTAGACTCTGAATGCATATGGTGTCAATCCTAAATAAGGGTTGTGGACAATATTCTTATAAGGCATGTTGTTTTTAGGTGGTTGAATTATCTACTTCAAAGACTGGAAAGCATGGGCATTCCAAATGCCACTTTGTAGGAATTGACATATTCAATGGCAAAAAGCTTGAAGTATTGTGCCATCCTCACACAATTGCGATGTAAGTGGCCTTTTCTTTTTTTAATTTTTGTTTGATAAATTAAACCATTCATTGTAAATTTTTAGTGGCAAACATGTCAACGAGATATGTCGATGTCATTGGTTATATTCCTACAGTTTGTGTTTTTGAGCTTGCATTACTAGGTTGATATATGCATTTGGAAGATGGTGCCCTTTATCTTTTAGGCTAATAGCCACCTTTATAGACATGTATTTGTGAAAACAAATATCACTACATCTCCACCTTTGTGCCAGACAGGTTTTCCTGTGGGGTAAAGATACATAATATATTTGGCCTCCACTTGTATGAATTACGTAAATTTACTATAATCACTATGGACTGGTTGATGGGGATAGACTATTAATTGCTCTTTTTTTCTTATTTTGCAAGTCTCCCATGTTAGTCATACGGATTATTAGCTAATTGATATGTCTGAGGATGTTTTTGTAAGTTTCTTTGACACATCAGTTTTACAATAGTTTTGTTTGTACTGTTTACCATTCAGATTGAACATAAGATTTTCACTTTACTAAGCTGTCTTTTGCACATAAAGAAATGATTACTAATTCTATAGGTTTGAAGACCTTAAAACCATTGGTGTTTTCCTTGGCTAGGTAATATATTTTAGTGTTATGTTTGGAAAATATTTTTTATTGACATGTTTATTATGCAATATCGCTGCAAATTGAAGTGTTTAGCAGCTAGCTGGCCACTAAAAAATATTCGGAGTTATTTCAAAATAATAATTAAATGCACTCCCTACATATCAACCTATTGCCTATTCTCTACTATTATACTAACATGTCCCCGCCCCTCATTCCTAGGTATTACATAAATATCCTTGATTCCTTTTATATTTATTTTATGAAGCTTTGTGAAACATTTCCCCTATGGGTTGACAACATGTCTTAATGTTGATGTTTTCATTTTTCCTTTGCTTAAAGGAAAAATCCTACTCAAGAGTTTCATTAGGGAGGTCAATTATTTCCCTATTCAATACCAAATGTTAATCAAGTTAAACATGTCCCTAATTTTTTTGCAAGCCAACTGTAGAAATGTTCAAAATGCATCATAAACTATAATAGGCCTAAAAACTTTGAAGTTTGAAAATTTTCCAAATTTCCAACTAAGGAATTTTACGTGTCGTCTGTTCAAATGTGGTATATCACTAATTGTCACCTTCTTCAAAAGTTACCTGATTACTTGGGGTGGCTCAATTCTTTAAGAATGTTAAGGGTATCTAACATATCGATTTAGCCATGCCGCCATAACAAAGATTGATTTCTTTATTGACTCAGCTTTGGCGCATACACTCAGTTGGGTTTAATCATAATTGAGAAAACCTTCTCCAAACAGACAACTTCTACCTTCTTTAATGTTGGCATATTTTGAAAGCCTAATGTGTAGTCGTCCGCTAGAGATAGTCATATATACAACACAATCATAGAAAATCACCTGCTATACTATTGGTTCTATTTGAAAATTCCAAAGACATGTTGCAATTAATCATATTTAGCAGCTCATAAGCGATGCCTGGCTTAAAGCCTTAAACTACAAACTTAATGAAAAAAAAGTTTGGATCCAAATTGCACACTAGGTCTTCAAGTGAAGATCCAAAAATCATGGCATGTTAGTCAATACTCAGGTCTCTTAGATTCATTAAAGATGTTGATCATTGGCAATCCTTTCCTACCAGCATAGCTGGCCTAAAACTGTCATTGTCAACCACCTCAATAGAAATACTAGTTATATGAAGGTTTTGTCATGAACAATGGATATTTGTAAATAATGGTGAGTCATCAAAAAGATCAACTGTTTGTTTCTGGTCTTGATCCATGCTAACTGACTGAGGACAGTTTCTAACTGCTCCCCAGTAAATCAACGAACTGTGAGCAGGCATAATTATTTTCAATGAAAAGTTCTTCATTGTGACTTTGGCACCAATTCAAAGGGGACATTTTCATCCTTATTTTGAACTTTAAAGAATTCAAGAAAAACATTAGATCGATCTAGATATGTGAGAAAGCTAGCTTGTTCCTAAAACGTTCTGGAAATTATGTTGGGGATGACCTATTCTAGCAAATATTTAGGTCTGACCTGTGCAAATAATGTCCAAATCCGATATATGCCTAGTGATGTTCTAAGGTTATCTCATATCAATTTTTGGGTGAAAAAAAAAAGTATTTATATAGTTGGGTTGGACGCATTCTTGGTATGATTTTGTGCTTTGTTTCAAGTCACAAAGGAGCAGAAGTCTTGTGTAAAAAATAATCCATAGACCAGTCTAAAAAGGGAAAATTTAATGGATTTCCTGTAGCATTGATTTGAGTGTACAGTCAACAAAACTTGAAGGTGGATTGTTAAGATTGTAAACTCGGCAAAATTGTAGACCTAAAGGATGACCTAATCATAATGTGGTATGTGTGTGAGTATAACCAGGATTTTTGTGTTCATCATCAACATATTGGAAGAGTGTGAGTGATTAGAGGACACCAGTGCACCTCACTTCATCCCACTTGTAGACAGGTCGTATCCTTCAAGGTATAATTTTGTAGTCATATCCTCTGCATAACTTGTTTTGAAGGGATCCATCTCACTATTTCATACCTATGCTGGAGGTCACCAACATTTGCAGCCAATATTTAGGCCCTAATGAAGCTCCAACTCTTCAAATTTCTAATGAAGCGACAATCTCCACAAACTCGAAGGTTCATCTTCGGTTATGTTGTTGGTTGTGTAGTGAGTTAATTCAAACCAACCAAAGGCAATCTCATCGACTTGCTTTTAAAGCAAGTAATTGCCATCATAATGATCTTTTTCTTTCTTATATTTCTAGATGTAGCTATTGTAATCATGTTGGAAGTAGATAAATCAATCAATCTTTGGTCCTCATCTATATTTTCCATTATTGTTGATATTTTCCTTTGATATTTCTTTGTAAGTTTACAACCTAAAATTGTTGTGTGATCTTCTTTTCTAGATTTAGGGATAAATAGTCCATTGAATTCCTTCTAAATGTGAATTATGTTAATATGGATGGATTACCTGTTGAGTGAATAATCTTACAAGATTCATGGAAATTGAAATTGTTACAAAGCATGTCACTAGAGTTTCTCTTTGTACCCATCTTCCTTTGCACCTATAAATATGGGCAATATCATCATCTTCCTCGTGCACTCTAAATATGTGCAATACAATCATCTTCCTTGTTTAAATGAGATGATTATTGATGATTCATTGTACTTTGCTATTGGTGTCTTAGATAAAGCTTTCCTTGTGCCTTTTTTATTCATGTATCATTATTCTTGAGAGTAACATTATTGTTGGCATGCTATAACTTCTTCCCTCATATTGTAGCAATCATATATCTTATTCATCTTATATAATTAGAGAAAGTCTTCTTTGTATTCATATTTGCCTCTTGTAGCCAACTCCTCGCAAATGTTGTTCTCTTTCTTGGGATCCATTATGTGCTTCATTATGAATCAATGAGATGTGTTACCACCTATATTGCATGGTGTTCACTTAGGTCGTTTTGAGGTTACAGTTCTAATGTATTCAGGGCATTATAAGGAGATATTGTAGGGGCAGATTGCGAATGTAACTTTGTCGTCCATTCTGGTCTGTTTTTTACCTTAAACCAGCATTAAGAAGTGATTCTATCATTCTGGTGTGTTCTGGCCAATCACAACAGCAATGAAAAACTAAAACCTGGGTGTGAAGGATGCAATCTGGGCTGATTCTGAGGGCAAAACAGCAGCATGGAGGACATCTACACTAATTTTGGGTATGTCTCTGCCCCCCTAGCAGCCTTAAATAGTGATCCTATACATTGTTTCAACCATCAAACAACATGTAACTGCCCTAATTCTTGAATGTGGGTGCATCTTAGACACTTCTAGGCATTATTAAGGTAACAACAGCAGCAAAGCCAAATTTTGATGAGGTCTGCCACATAAGCAGCCCTAAACCTTAATTTTGGCCATGCATACAGGTAGGATCAGCTTCCCAGCACTCATGAAAAGGCAATTTCATGAGTAAAACAATAGTAGAGACTCAAAAGCCATTGTCAATAGCTTGTTTATATACCACTCAATCTTGGATTCAAACAAATAACTTTCTAAAACAATAAAATAGGATCTAACCTGGCCCTGTTGTGGTTGCTGTTGAGGCTGTAAATAGTTTTGTGCTGGTTGTGCATAATACTGTCCATAAGGCTGCTAAGAATGTGGTCTAACCATAGATTTGATTAAGATTTAGTGACAACATTTTATGAGTGTTTGCTGTTGTAAGTCATCATAAAGTGCCAAGAAAGGGAGCTCCATGAAAATCCCATTTGTGTAACACAAATATGACATCAAAAGATTGCATCACAAATGCAATAACCCTCCATATTCAGAAATCAACCTTGAGACATCCCTCCATAGGGCTGGGCAGAGAGAAACTTAGATGTGAGAACAATTTGTTGGTTTTTGTAACTTGAAATGTCACCACAGGTTGTTCAAAGATGCCCAAAACTATTGCCTTGGGTGTAAATGAGTGATGTCCTATCCTCAAACCTCCTCCAAACAATAATTGAAAGTGGATCGTCCTCTCCTAAAACAAATCCATAAGGTTTTGGATGCCTTCATGGTATTGATACCTAGTCATAATCTCCTTGGGATAGACTTCAATTTTTCATCAACATATTATTATATCCTGGATATGCATCTCATGCTTCTACAGGATTCATAGGCCAGTTGTTGTATGTGCCAAGATCTGGTTTTAGTTTTATTTATACCTCTTTCATGGTGAAAAGTGCCCAGAATGTAGATCATTGCCCACCAAATTGACCCAGAACTGAATATAAAGGCTATTGGAAGGTAAAACATGCCCAGAATTCTTCAAACAATACCTATATATGCTTGGAGTATGCCCAAAATGATCTCTAGTGTGTTTTTTGAGGCTCAAAGGAGTCCAAACAATGCCCAAATGTTTTATGAAACAATGCCTTATTGATGTTATGATGTGAAATCTCACCCAGGATTAGGAAATAATGCTCCTCACCATTTTTGTTCGTTGTTGTCCTCATCCACAAAACCATCTCAGAATGCTTCTTTTATTCCCAGGTCAGGCCATAACTGATTTCAAAACCTAGGTCATTAGACATAAATAATCTGAGATCTGTCATTAGACAGTTTTGAAGTCAAAGCACAGTTGAGGAACAGGATGCCAAGGCCATTCTGAAGTCAATCAATGAATTTCCTTACATTGGATTCTGATTGCCAAAAACAGATATGCAACTTGAAAATTAGTGTCAGCTATAGCAGTGAAATTGTCAATAAATAAGGAGACTAAAGACCAAAGCATAACCAATCATATAATTAACCTTCGAAATTTAAAAATCACACAACATTTAAGTAGGGTGGACATAAAACCTTTTCCCTGAGTATCTTATTGTATACAAAGTTCATGAAAAAATGTTGTTACACAACTAAGAATTAAGACAGTCAACTATGAAATTCTCCATTCAGTCTAAGGGTCACCCACCTACTGCATCAATCCCTTTTCTAGTTAACCATCTAAGATGGAACATTTACATTTTGATGAAGATTAGGCATACCTTCATCTATACGTGAGAAATGTTGAGGGTTGCCATAGAGACCAGCATTATAGGGTTCCCTTTCACCATATGCATTTGGCCTGGTGCCTTGGAAGACATCATATGAATCTGAATATCTACTGTTTGGGTGTTCCACGCTAGAATTTTCCACATAGTGCAACAGTGGCAACAACTACAGGGAAGTTCACACATGAGATCATCCCTGGTGAAACTAAGGTACGAAACAGAAAACACTAATCCATGAAACTCATCTTTAATAAAAGTCAAATTTTGGCCAACATTGATCAATACTAATAAAAATTGTTCAAACTAGTTCAATGAGTTTTGTATATGCTGAGTTTTTTATCTATGGCTTAATATCTATGCTGAGTTCTTGTCTTTGTGGTGCTAAGACCTTTTGAGATCTTATTTTTCATGTTGAATCTTGATTGAGACTGTCACTATGTTTTTTTATTGTCTTTGATCACTTGACTGTACCGCATCCTTTCATTACAAGTGGTATGAGGTTCCTTTTGCAGAATTGGTACAAGTTTAAGCTTTGCAATTGTGATTGGATTCAGTTTTGGTGAGATTTATTTTAGTTTCAATTCAGTATTTAAAGGTGTGGGTTTATTTCAGTTGGTGTGCTTACTTCAAAGGTGTGGTTTTAAGAATTCAGCTGGTGTGATTCTCGTTTTAGTGCAACACACACACGTACACCACAATCAACTTCACATAAATAAATCATTGGTGCAAATGCTGTATCCCATGCATATATGCAAATTTGGCTCTAAAATTCAGATTTTAAGTAGTGTACATTTCCCGTGCCATTTTATTATCATCGGTAGAGTCCAAGCTACAGTATGCCCTGCTTAGGAGACAACTTCTTTGCACAAATTAGAGCAGCAAACTGTCTCCAAGGGAATTTTTTTGTTTTAAAACATTGAATGACAGAACCGTGAAACAATTTAAGCACTTCAGTCTCATGCTGGAAAACTACAAGTTCAAACTCTTACTTAATACCTTTTGGAAATTATAAATTTATAACAAGTGTATACATGACATCTCTGTAAGCATATTGAATTTTTGGCCATGAGTTGAAGATGGCTACCTAGGAATTGTGAATCTTTACTACAGGGCCCCTATAAATTTAAGTTATCCACACAATTAAGTTCATGATGTCTGGCACTTGCAACATTCAGGTTGATTAATTCTTATCCCTTCTTACTTCTCTGTATAGTGTTGAACATATGCCATGGATGTTTTGTAATGCATTCTCTATGGCACATTTGTAGGCTCATTTTATATTTCTCTTTCAAAGATAGATATGATATATAGATCAGTTCCAATATTTGAGACATTTCTTTCTGGGAATGGATGTTTTTGAAATTGCACTGCTATCTTAAATATTGAACTTTATCTTTTCTTCAGTGGAATCCAATCTGCTTCATTTATGTTGTAGTTTGTGATGAGCACATTTCACTTTGTTTTCCAGGATCAAATTGGAGATAAAGTGCACAAGACATCTGGCAGAAGGGGCTCCAAGAGAAAGGTATTGATGCAACGCATCTTTATACAAATCTTTTCTTTGGGAAATATTTGGACCAACACAAGAAACTGCATTATTTTTTATTTGAAACAATTTAGGATATTGATTTAGATGAGAGCTAGTGGGTGAGCAATGACATTATGAGACCTATGCTATGTGCAAACAAATGCAGAGTTAAAGGAGCAAGTTAAAGAACTATCTCTAGAACAGGAGGAAATGAAAAAGGTTTGTTTCCTGTGCTCTACACTTTATTGTTGCTATGAGATTTTAGACTTGAAAGGAAATGTGTTTGACAAGATTTCTCTTCTTAACCAGGAAAAGAAGCAGAGGTTGCAACTATTACAGTCATTGAGGGATGAGAATGAAATTTGGAAAGCAAAGGTGAATAATCCTTCTCTTCAAATGTTTTTTTTCTATTTTATCTTATGAGAAACTGAAGCCATTAATGTTTTCAATACTTACCAAAAACAGTGCTATCTTCTATCAAAATTAAGTTCCAAGGATGGTAATTTTTATTTAGGGATGTTAGTAATATGTGTGGCTGATATGATCAAGTTCATGAAATGAAGCCATTTGATTTGGAAAACATGAGGTATAGTATGTTAAGAAAAAGGGAAGATGGATTACAAAGATGCAAAGGAAGGGTGTGGAGACATTAGCTGTGTCCAACAATGTCTTATTCTAGATCATATATGTTATTGTGTAATTCTTGACCTCCCCATAAATTCCTAAGTAAGTTGTATCTTCTAATGGAGAAATAGATCCCTAAGCATGCATGATTTTCAAGTAATATGCCTTGGTTTGGTTAGAATTTCAGAACTTTCTCTCTAGGCCCTGAGTAGACTGGAAAAGTGAACACTGCATACTAATAAGATGGCTTGTTGACCAGAAGTCCATAATGTCAGGCATCATAGATGGCTGTGACTGAACAGTGCATAGTTATAAGAAAACAACTTATTAATGAAAAGTCCATAATTTTAAGTATTTGCATAGATAGTTGTCACCAGGGAGCCTTCCTCATCTGGTATTGTCATGGATATTGGTTCTCATTGCAAGGCCTCTGAATGTTGAAGGCCGAAGCGTGAATGATATATTTTCCCATTGCATGCGTGTTCTACCTAGTCAAAATTGCTTATGCCCCAAGGAAGCGACATCAAAGAATTATGATGCCTGACATTATAGATTCAACATATAGTCTGTAAGTAGGTGATGTAGTTAAGTTAGATAATGAACCACAGGAGATTTAATCTATGTCATAATGTATGTGGTGGTGTTCTATCCTGTAGGTGTATTCACCATAGTTGGTTGGAAAATTCATCCTTTGAAATGATATTTTAAGTCCATGCAATGATAGGAAACTTTTCAAGGGAAATATCTTGAACTGCTATAAAATATCATGTACTCTTCACAGACATAGCGACGACATAGTATAGCAAGTTCCGACGAACTTGCTATACTAGCGATGGACATTTTCGTCGCTAGTATAGCAAGTTCGTCGGAGTTATTTTTTTTTAAATTTGGGACTCCGTCTCTATAGCGACGAAACTTAGTGGCTATAGCGACGAAGTGGGCTTGACTTTTTTTTAAATATGAGGGGCCGTCACTATAGCAGCGATCATTCGTTGCTATAGCAACGACCTTTCGTTGCTAGAGAGACGGAGATCGCTTGGCTTAATTTTTTTTAAATATGAGACACCGTCTCTATAGCAATGAACGTTTGTTGCTATAGCAACGAACTTGTGTTGCTACAGAGACGGAGTTGGTTTGACTTATTTTTTTAAAATATGGAGGCAGTCGCTATAGCCACGAACTTTCGTTGCTAGAGCGACGAACAAGGTCCATGTCATTTCTGTCTCTATAGCGACGAACGTTGGCAAGTGTTGCTACAACGACGAAATTAGTGCCACGAAAACAAGGAGTCATGTTCGTCACTACAGCAACAAAAAAGTGTTGCAATAGCAACGATTTGCCGTGGGAAAAATGTCCACATGTACTATTACCAAGTAAGACATCATAGTGGATAGACAATTTTGAAGACTCAAATTTGTAAGAGGTCACCATGGATCACATAAAAAATTTGCGTAGGAGAGATTTAAGACATGTATAAACTTCATTCTCTTCATCCAAACAAATTTTCCCTTGTTCAAAAATTCCCATATTTTTTGTATTCTTCTTCATAATTATAGTTCATTTAAATTAAATGGAATGGTTTTAGACTCACTTTAAATGTTAGAAACCCTAACTTTGTTGTTGCTTCTCTTTTGTTTTATGTTGTTGCAAACCCTAGCAACAAGGTTTTAGTTTATTCACACTTTCATAGAGACATTTTTTTGGGGGGATTTGGGTATTTGTTGGACTTAATGGTTATTTTGATGTAAAATATATTTTAATGGATTGAGGTCATTTATTTCATTGGATTCAAAAACTTGTCATTGTCACTTTAAAAAATGTTTTTGGGTTTCGCATTGTGAATTGTATAGGAAATACATGGATGTGTTTATTATTGTATAGCACAATTTTTTTTTCAATGTGTTAGATGTGTTTACCACTGTAGAGTACACCACTTGCCTTGCCAATATGTTAAAAAAATATTTTGGGGTTTCATGGTGCAATTTATACAATATATACACAATGGTGCATCTATTACTATATATCACACCACTAAACATGAGAACCTACAAATGTATTAGTGCATGCAAATTTTGTGTTGTTGTGCATTGGCTATGTGGTTCGGAAGACATAATTAAAAGCACTAATGCATATCACTGTATAATGTGCATCGCTTAACTTGAAAACAATTTTAGATTGAAATTCTCTACTTTATTTGTATAACACATTTCATAATTTGTATATTTCATTATGTAGGCATTTTAATGAATGAAGATGGCCAATAGAAGTCCGTGGAAAAAAACTTATCAACGAACATGAGGGAAACACATTCCAAGAAGAGAACATGTCAATTTATTTCAAGTTTTAATATAAAAGAAATATATTTGAATTATATGTAGGTTTAAATAATGTGTATTTCTTAACATGTGTCATGAAAGGACAAAAATGAAAAAAATAAATAAGATTGTTCATGATCGAAGTGGAAGGGAGCATAAAATATTTACGGAAATGTTGCAAATATGGGAATTAGGTGGCTAAAAGTGACCAACCTGGAGTTTTTCCTTGACTTTTTAGTATTAATGTACTTCTTTACAAATATAACTAATGGGTTTCAAACATTTTATTTCACATAATTTGTGTAGGGAATGACAACGAGGGAACAAAAGTCCCTCCTAAAAAGACAAAAATTATGAAAGATGTAAATGATGATGAATTGGTCCTTACTTCATATAGAGTGACGTTGAAACTTATTGACTACAACCAAGTGTTTCCAAAGAAATAGTCAATGAGACCTGTAAGACTTACAATTATTTAATCATACAGTAACATAAAAGATCATTTAGAAAGTATTATTGCTAAACACTTTTTCTATAATATGTATATACTAGTCTAAAAAATTACCAAATTAATATGTCTATGATATTTGCTTTCATATAAATATTGGTTGTTTTTAAGGAAGATTAAGAAAATTAAAGACTTTGAATGAGATGACACATGAAACATGCCACCAGGGATGTCTAAAAAAATGTAGAAGGTGATGCTCAAAGAAATAAGAATATTTGAATTGTGGGATGATTTATTTAAATAACGACGTGCATGAAATGTATGTAATCACTTGTTTTTTATGTGTAATTAGAGAGTTTAATTATTGCATGAAATACGAATTTTCAATTTTTTATGTTGTTGTAGAACAAAAACCAAAATGGGATCCATTCAACACATAAAATGGGATGACAGGCCAAAAAGGTGTTGATCACAAATTTTGTCATTACTTGTCTTTTCCTTATATAACATTTTATATTTGTTGTGATCTTTATTTTTTAAATAGTTTACAATCATTCATGGATGCTTTCTACAAGGTGCTAACACACAAATAAGAGCCATGTGAATATTTGATTAACATTGAATTACATATGTGCTGTGAGTACATGTTGGAATGTCAAGGGTTAGCTGAACTATTTGTAAGTAGTTATGTTGTTTTTTTAACAGTAATGGATATATTTTTTATTATAAAAGAGTTGTGGGAAACCCAAATAACCTGGATTTACAAAATATGCTCAAAATTTGTTCAAAATTTGGTCTTCTGAGTTGAAGTAGCATACAAAAAACAACATATAAGAAAACATTGTACTATTTCTATAGGCCTTCCTACCATATTTAAAAGTGTATTGCCTAATAAATTGTCCAAGTAAGCAAAAACAAAAGAAGAGCATAAGATAAAACATTAACCAAATTTGCGCCATGAATGGGCCTCCTCCATACACACATCTTTGTGCTCCATACCATACCCCTCTTGGAGATTTGGTTGTTATGTTAAATCCATTGCTGTTTGTTGCACAATTTCTTATTCACTAGCCTTCTCTTTCATAGAACCCATAGATAATATTGGGTGACCTACAATAGATTGTGATCCTCTGGTGAACCCCAATATGATATTATAATTCATTTTCTAATCATTGGTAAGTTTCTCATACTTCAAAGTTTGATATTTTAAGGTTGCTTCCATCTCCTCATGCTTTTTTTCTTACTTCTCCATATCAAAAATTAAGTATTTGATTGATTTCCTAATCCCTCTAATTGATTATTCATTCTCCTTAAAATATTTTTCACTTTAGCAATGGAATACTCCCCACTCTTCCTAAAACTGGAGGGTTGCACCATAATACAAAGCGATATAGGAAATATCATTCTTACTCGCACCCTTAAGCTAGAGAAATGTCTAGAAAGAAACCAAACCCCATTAACCATACCCTCCAATGTATGCAAACTCGTGCCTCTAAGACAAAAAAATACCTATAGGAATTTATTGGCTCAAATGCAAAGTGCAAGCTATACACTAGACCATGAGAGTTGTCACCTGAGAAAGAAATTATATTATACCTCTATCAAGACAAAGGACTCAGGACCACGCCAACAAAGGAGGTTGAATCAACAAGAATGCAATCCCATTCTCGACACCATGTTGTGATGGTTCATGCCATAGAAAAATAGTCTCCAATCCTCAACCTTCACTTAAGCCACCTCCTCACATCATAAAATTTAGGCCAACTATTCCACCTCTGCAAGATAGCCATTGCACATGGGGTTTTAATTTCTCCATGTTGCAAATGGAATGGTAAGGAAGGGAGGAATAGAAGGCACAAGGGAGATTAATTTATCCCTCATGTTAGTCGTTAATGATGTGACCTATATGCATATCCTTGATATAATTTTGCGAAGTGGTGACCTATATGCATATCCTTGATATAATTTTGCGAAGTGGTGACCTATATGCATATCCAAGTGCAAATTCAAAATTAATACAATTGATGAGGCTTGAGCACTCAATTGTGTGCTTCATAACTCTTCTAGGGGATCCATAACCTGTCGGGGGGTCCTCATTTTTAACTAAACCCCCTTGTCTAAGTCTACAACCTCATTTTCCTTGCAATAACCCATTTCATTATTGCCTCTTAGGACATGGAAAATTTTGACATCATATATCCCTTTCAAATTATTGATAATTCTTTGAAAGGTCTTGTAAAGTAAAGTATCCTCCTTAAGATCCTTCTTGTGCATTTGCTTAATAACAAAGAGGGAGTCTTTGAGAGTTATTACCTTCTTAATTTTATAGACCTGCAACAACACAAATCCAATGTACAATGCATATAGTTCTACCTATTTATTTGAGGCTATTCCTATCCCCCATGGTAAGCTTATTTATAGAATTCCTTCTGGGCTAATGATAACCCCTCCCATTCCTACTACCCCTATAAGTAGCTATATTGTTTTATTTAAGAAACCTTCAATTATTTTTATACTTTGTTATGGCATATGAAATTTAAAGGAAAAGTATGGAGTGGAGCCATTAGAAAATATGTTGAAAGATGGCATGAATCATGGTTTTGAAAGAATGTATGGGCTGGAAGGAGCAGGAGGAGTACTCTATGACTCTGAGGGAATAAAAAAGAAAGATTGTGCATGGGGCATAGGCGAAAAGACCAACAATGGAGCTAAGTGGCTAGCTCTCATTAAAGGACTCGAGCTTGCCAAAAAGGAGGGAATTGAGAAACTCACTGTCTTTGGCTATTTGATTATGGTCATAGGGGAAGCAAGGAGCCTCGCAAAAGGCAGAAAGAAGCCCACCAACAAATTTCAGCATATCCTAAAGCACATTGCTTAGGAATTCAAGGAAATCAACTTCCTCCACATTCTTAGATCCAACAACAACTGCGCGGACAAGATGGCAAACTCTGGAGCTAAGTTGGCATGTGGTGTTTTGTTTAGCAACAATCAAGATATAGGAATTGCATGGGTCCCATAATCCTTAATCGAATTTTGGTCTCTTCTATGGTAAAAATATGGTATTTGTTTGGCCTCTTCGAAACCCTCGAATGGCACCTTATTAGCAGGTTCAGCGCATCAACCAAGGACAAAAGGAGGATACAGGATCTGCACACACGAGCGTCCCACATGGCCTCCATGTAGGGCTTAATGACGGCCATTCCCCGAGGTTATTTTGGGTTTAAACTTGGCAAAGATGACACTTCCAATTATGCATCGAAAAGCTCCTATTCTGTCTATCTTGCTTCTAAATCCGAATACCCTGTTTCATACTCTGATTTTCCTGTTCTAAGCTCCCTGGTAAGGCGTCATGTTTGCATTTTCAGGATGGCAGAGAATCAAGCTACGTTTTCCTTCCACAGTGGGAAGCAAGTGATTGCTCACGGGATACCTCTCTACGCGAATCTGGCCCAGAACGAACCATTGCTAGCAGGTGCAGGTGCTGGCATCAAGAGTGCGCATCCATCATCGAAAACTCATGGGAAAGTTGCCTACCTGGGACAAGGGCTCCATTCAACAAAGGATGGGCTGGGGTTTGATAATTTTTCGACAGCTTTTCAGACATGTTTGTGTGATTTAGAGGCTCAGATTCGGACTGTCAGCAATGAGAATTATGAACTTAAGAAGGCTTTCACCCATTTGTTTTCCCTGGTGAATGAAACGAACATCGAGGTCCGCAGGCTCAATGCCAAATTTCCAGACCAGGTAGCCTTGTTGGTGGAGGCAAAACTTGACAACTTGGATGCCAGAATGCTCGCAATTCATGGCACTGCAATGGTGGCTGTAGAAAATTTGAAGGAGATGCGTACGGACATCAATGAACTAGCCGTGGAGGCCAAAGGAAAGAAAAAATGCATTCCTGAGTAACGCTGTGACCTAATGTGTCCGGCTGACAAGTTTTTTGGTGTGCAGTCTTCTAGCGAAAGCCATGAATCTTTTTTTGTAAATACAGTCCTAGTTTACAAGCTCAAAACTTCTTAATCTATGTCTTTCAAGTATGTTTTATTGCTCGGTCAGTTTGTAAGAAGCTATAAGCCTCCTAAAATGGGGCTTAATTTTGAGCAAATTAGCATAGCTGATACAAAGTTTGCAGGCATGGCTCTGGTTCTTCACAGAGAACTGCTATATTGCAAGTCCTTTTTTGTACGTCCTGTTTCATTTTTAATATAAAGTTGATTAAACGTTTCTGTAAAAAAAAAATGGTTTTGAAAGAATGTGTATTGTGTATGAATCAATAGATGTTATGTAATGCTTTTCAATTTATACACAATCACGTATATTATACTATACATGTCGATTTAGTCGTTACATTTTATTTTAATGTTTGTAGATGGAATATGAAGAGATAAAACAAACTCAATCAACTCAACAAAACATTGCAAATAACCCAAGTACAATATCCCCTACAAGAAATTAGGCATGGAAGTTTTTCAAGCAATAGCAACAAGTGAAGGTATGATGATTATCAATATAATTTAATGTTAAATTTTTTATGTTTTGGAATATTTGTCTGTAAAATTAGACATTTTGTTTAATGTGGACATATTATCCCAATTGGTATAACAATGGGTTACCATAGATTGTAACAATTATTTATGGACAATTTGATTATTTTGGACCTTTAGGTTGGACCATTTTGTATGATAAAGATTCCCTTATTCATATATAATGAAATGCATTTCTTATTCAATTATATCCAGGATGTTGTAAAATGTTACATTGCAATGATTTACATATGGATGATTTATAGTAAATTATGATGAACAAAGGTGTAATCAATGGGTATATTTGTTTCAGTGATACAATAGATTAATGCAATGTTTATATCCAAACATATTAGTTAAAATATAAACATTAATATTATTATAAAAATTATTTTACTTTTTTTTATGAGTAATTGAAATTTTATATTTAAATACCGATCTCGATCCTTTGAATTTGACCTTGTTTATGTTGTAATTATGATTTTCATTACTATGTTTTGCTTCATGCCATGAGGTAGACTTACCTTGGTGATTTTAAATACATCTAAACATGATCATTTTGAATTTAATAAAAGGTTCCATGATTGACTAGTGGGAGAACATCGACGGGTCTATGAGTCCAGCAGAAGGGAAAGATAAGGGTGCCCAAGGGGGGACCCGACCTATGTCTCATAATTACTACTATATCCTATCTACAACCTCTTCCATGTGATTGTCCTATTATCATTACACCCTAATGTTTATATTACGACAATTAAGAGCCAAATGAAATGATTAATTACTTTAAGTAATTATTTCTTACCATTAAGTACATACCTCTTATATTAAAACAACTCATTCCTATATTCATGCATTCAAGGAGAGCTCAACTAAGACTCTTGACCCTTATCATTAAGGAAGTGGAAGAGTTGGATTATGACTCTTCATTTCCCTCTCCTTCATTCATGCAAAAGAGAATTTGAATTAGGAAGTGATGATTGAGAAGAAAAAAAATGATTTATGAAGGAATTAATAGATTTCTTGACCAAAAAACAGTACCCCATCGATCATAGGATCCATGGAGAAATGAAAGAGGCATTGTCATGTAAAATTCAACACCATTATAGAGTAGGGAAGTATCTTCTTCAACCTCTACACTTTTGTTGGATTTCTTGGTTGGTTTGGGAATCTTGGGTAAATATAAGAGTGATTTGGAAGCCTTGGAAAATATTCTTCACCATTATGGTCTCATAGCCTAGCACGGGAGTGGCATCCATAAAGGATTTGTCTATGCTTTGGAGTAAAATAGTTCACCCATAATTAGTTGCCTTGGAACTCAATTTATACAAAGATAAGTTTTTTTCTCCAACTTTTCTATGAATTCAATCATGTATATAAAGAATAAAAATTCATTATTTTTTATGAGGATTTTCATTGAAATTTCCCATAATTTGATGAGAAAATGAATTTGATTTTATATTTTATGCCAACTATGTGTAGAAATGCATTGTGCATACAAGTCTAAAAACCAGTTCATATTTTAAGTGCAATGGTTTCATATGAATTTTTTTTCCATGAAAAAAAAACATATTTTCATTCATTTCAGATCAAAAATACAATCCTCGGTGCTTAAAAGCAAAGTATAATTAATCCTCACGTAAGTACATAGATCTATAAAAATCGGAAACCAAGTTCCCACTAAGTCTAAGACTATCAATCCAAAAATAAATAACCAACAAGATATCATTTCTTATTCATCAAATAAATCAACAAAGGAAATAGAAACAGGAGGCAAGGAAGTGCCCCCTTGGAATTCTTTGAGGCTCAATGCTCCTTCATGAAGAACCGGACTCTTCTTTGAGAGGAAATCAGCTTGTTCATTGAACTCCTGATATATATGACTGAAGCTAAGCTCCTGAAAAGAGTCTATGATCCTTCGCAGTTGATCCACTATAGAGGTTCAATCAGAGTTTACAACATCCACTTGCCCCTGCATACAGCTGATAACAAGCATTGAATCTCCATGAACCTGAAGCCAATTGATGCCACACCTGACCGCCTGACGGAGCAAAAATAAAATTCCACCAAACTCAGCCTTATTATTGGTCCCGTCCCATGTCTAATAAAACCCTTACCGGGGAAGAAATGATCTTTCGATATGTATAGACTGAATCCAAATCCACTTCTAGCGTCCTGACATGCTCCATCGAAATAGGCCCATGGCCTGTCTTCCTCAATATATAGAGGCTCCCTAATCCAATCAAACCTGATCTGACTTATAGAACTGAAGAATCTAAAAGGATAGAGAGACAACCTGGAATACTGGTAGAAGACAGTCATTGAAAATAACCTCGTTCCTGGCTAACCACAAGCCCCAAGTGATGACGAGAGGAAGTGATCTAAGGGGTCTAAACTCCTGGACCTGGAAAAAATGCTTGAAACAAACTTCCATTGATCCTCTAATCCATAGAGGGGGGTGAAGATATAAGCTTTGCAATTTCTCCCCAAACCTCCTTGGTATATCCACAGTCCACGAAGAGGTGCATCACTGATTCATTATTTGATTTGCACAAATAGCATAAAATGGGACCATAAAAATTGTAATGTTGCATTATATCCCAAGTTAATACTATGTTCATCAACATTAACCAGAAATGTAGGATAACCTTTGGAGGAGCTTTCAATTTCCATAGATCCCTCCACCACCATTTGCTCGGGCCTGGCACTTCAGGGTAGATCGACAAATATCCCAATTGTGTAGTGTATATACCTCCGTAGGAATTATAAGACCATCCTAGATCATCTTTCTTGTTCGGACTGAAGATGTGGGCCTTAGTGAGGTTATCTATAAAATTATCCCATTCATTCAACCACTCCCTACTCATACCAACATCCTCTCCCGAGAGCCACCCTTGTTTCCATAGAGTAGTCCTTCCTGGAGTGGCTATCCTATCCGAAGTAACCAGACCTCTCTCCTGTAAATGCGCCACAACACCAGGACTAAGTTGAGCTCCCTCTGTCAGACCAATGATAAAATCACACCCAACAAAAATTGATTTCCCATTCCCCACTTGCCAAACAAGATAAGGGACCATCACCTCAAATGCATTCGAAAGGTATTTCCAGTGATTTGAATCCTACCTACAGCTCTTCTTCCTTCTTCTAATCTAGTCTATAATAGAGGCAGGAGCTATATACTTAGCAATTAGGATATTCCTCCAGGCACTATCTTTTGTCAACAAATTCCATAAGGTTTTAGCAGCCAGAGCCTTGTTGAAGAGAAGAATGTTCTTCATTCCCCACCCTCCCTACTGCTTAGGAGCCGCCAACGTTTGCCATTTCACCAAGTGGAACCCCTGATATTTAGAGTTATGCCTCCATAGAAAATTGAAACAAATTTTCCTAATAGAGTTAAGGATTGTCGCCTAAATGGCAGCCAACATGTGCCAAAACACAGTGATTGCTTCTAGTATTGATTTAAACAACACCAATCTACCTCCCCTTGACAACAACTGGTTACACCATAAGGTTATTATGTTTTCAATTCTGTCCACTAGCCATCTCCAGTCCCTCTTCCCATAGTTGTTGGGATTTAAGGAAAAGACAAGATATTGATTAACTTCCTCCATTATTTTGCAGTCGAAAGGGAAGAATCTCCTCCAAAAGACCATGTCCCCCCACTAGTTGTCCAACAGATAAATAATAGACTTATTCGAGTTAATTTCCATTCCCGTTTCCCTACAAAACAACTCTAGATTTGCTTCTAGTCTCTGACATTCCAACTAAGAGTAGATACAAAACAAGAGAATATCATCCACAAACATCAGATGAGTCAAGTTTTCTCTACCGTGAAAAGATACTCATGTAAGTCTTCTTATGCCCCTATCAACATTCAATATCCTAATGAGCCCTTCCATAACTAGAAGGAATAGGTAGGGTGAGAGAGGAACAACCTGCCTAATTCCTCTTGAAGATATAAAGAATGTTGACCCTGCACCATTAATCAGAATTGCAAAGTGGGGGGTACGTCACACACCTCATAATCAAATTTGTCAGCTCCAGACTGAAAGAGATATGCAGAAGAACTAATCGCAAGAATAACCAAGAGGATTTATCATAGGATTTATACATATCTTACTTCAGAGCAACCACCCCCGAGGTTACAAGTTTTGATAGTATGAATACCTTCTTGAGCATAGCCTACTGCCTCATGGATTAACCTCCCCTTGAGAAAAACAATTTGTTCTCTAGAGACGTACTTGGAAAGAAAAGGATTTAATCTGACCACTAGGATTTTGGCAACAATTTTATAGACACCATTGCAAAGGGAAATTGGCCTAAAGTCCCTAAAAGACTCAGGCTTGTATTTCTTAGGAATCAATTCCAAAAAGGTTGAGTTTAGGGAAGCAACAATGATGCCAGAAATCCTAACCTCGTCCACCATTTTAAGAAGATCTCCTCCAACATTGTCAAAGAAGTCCAAGAAGAACTTCAGGGGCCACCCATCCGGACTCGGACTTTTATCTCTTTGAAATGCCTTAAGTGCACTCTAAAATTCTTCAATAGATACTTCCTGGTATAATATCTCATTATCCTCTATAGTTAGCTTCATAGGAAATTTGTCAATGACCTGCAACATACCCATCATATCTTGGTGCTCGGGTTCAGTATAAATTGTTTTGAAATAGTTGATAGCTAACTCCGACAAATTCTTGAACCCTCTGACCAATTTCCCTCCCCCATCCTTCATCTCCCAAATGGAATTGTAGTTTCGTCTATGGGCCACCATCTTGTAGAAAAAACTTGTGTTTCGATCCCTTGCCTCAAGCCAAACGGCCCTGCTTTTCAGTGTCCATTCCACCTTCACATCCTTGAGAATCTTATGCTTTTTCTTTTCAAGATCCACTATCTCCCTCCTAATTTCCTCCAAGGAGAAAAAAATTAGGTCTCTGGCATATAAGAGTTCTAATTTTGTCTTAGTCTCCATAAGCTAGGCATCATGCTCCCTTCCCACAAAGACATTCCAATTCACCACAATATATTTAAGCAATCTCAGATTATCCATCATTTGAGAGCATACATAACCATTTCCCTCTATAATATGCCTCCAATTATAGCGATTTAAGTCTTGAAATTGAGGGAATTTGGCCCAGTCATAATTGTGCTTAAAGGGAGAGCCATGTTTAGGATCCGGCAGACCAAATTCGAGATAGACATGAAAATGGTCTGAGAAAATAACATGCCCAACCCAAGATCTAAACAATTGTAAACTGGAAGCTAGATTAATGCTAATAAAGAAACGGTCAAGTGTTTTAGAAATACCTTGTGCACCAACGTAATTGTTACACCAAGTAGGATTGATGACCATTGGCTTTACATCCATCCAATCACACCGATCAAACAGCTCCCGTAGGTCCGACCCTAAAGGGTCCTCTTGAACCATCTCCCCCCATATCTCATTTATTGAAAGAATCAAGTTCAAGTCACCCCCTACTATGAAATTATCTGCCTTAACAATGCCCTACGACAGCAAAGAGGATCAAAAGTCCAATTTATTCTCATATGGACCATAAATATTAAGGATAAGAAGTTGTTTGTCCAGTTCAAGACAATGCACCTCTACCCCCAATACTGACCTACTGGAAAAAGAGTTTAAAATTTGAACCTTTCTTGCCACACCTGTGATCAAACCACACGACCTACCTTCCGCATCCATTGACAAAAAAGAGCATATATGGAAAAACCTTCTCCGGAATAGAGACCGTCACCGAACCCCTCAACATAGTTTTGCTGAAGCAACAAAACTCTGGTCTCTCAACATCCATCAGACATTTAAGGGTGTTTATCTTGGCCTTCCCACCAAGGCCATGAACATTAATGGAGGATAACTTCATTAAGGAAACCCCTACTGGGGTCTTCCTGCTCTAGAATCCCAGAAATTTTCATCTGCCTTCCTTGAGAAATCTCCCTCTTCGCTAATTCATTAGTTGAAAACATCTTAGACTTTCTTCCTACTTTAAACGAAACAACATCCGAAATATTCTCCAACTCTAATCACCCTACCAAGGATACACCTTTTGACCTTGACCGAAGAAAATAAGTGCCCCTCAAGCTATTCCTCAAAGCACCACTAACTTTCGAAGTTGGGGAAGACTTAATAGACAGATACTAAGAGTTCTTTGAACCCAATCTGATAATTTGGTCTTCTTGCTTCAGACCTCCAACATGCCCACTCGAAGAATGGAGACGGGAAGATTTCATCTCGATACCAGTCCTAATTTCACCAATCGGCTCCAAATCTACCATTTTACCCCCTTTTTTAGGCTTATCGAGGTCTCTGCTACTCTGCCAAATTTCCGCAAACTTTTCAAGTTGACTGCTAGACAAGTCCAAACCTCTCATAAAATCAGAGCTGATAGGTTCTTTCTACTACGGAATCACATCCTCCTTCGGCAATATTTCATCCAGAGTGATCTCTTCTCCTTGAACGGCCTTCTCCATCACCCCGCTATTACCACCATGCATGGTGTCCTCGTTGATGTAGAAGGTCCTACTCGCACCCCCTACAGGTGCTTCCTTCCGCTTCTGAATCTTCTTTTTAAATTGCAGCACACATTCTACCACCACATGTCCATAGAGGTAACAACCAGCACACCTAATCAGAACATTCAGGTAATCCATATGTTGAGTGAAAATGCAATCCCCCACCACTAAATTAATGGATTCAAAAAGTCATTGACTTGCACCAATCTCTACCAGACCGACATTGTGATTTAAATAGATTCGCGTTCACAACAACAAATTTACCAATGGCATCACTGATTGTTTTCAAACCCTCTTGAGACCAAAACTCCAAGGGTAAACATGGAAACTTAACCCAAATCGGAAAGGAGGCTAGAGAATCTGAACTAGGATCAATTAACGGATGCCAAGGCGTGATTGCAAGCAAGGAAGAACCATTCAACCACACTCTATGAAGAATGCACTCTGCCGCCTCTTGACTTTTAAATTCGAAACCAATCCAGTCCCTTGCCAGCAATA
The DNA here is from genome assembly GCA_027924585.1 of Larix kaempferi. Lineage (NCBI taxonomy): Eukaryota > Viridiplantae > Streptophyta > Pinopsida > Pinales > Pinaceae > Larix > Larix kaempferi. The sequence goes on along the minus strand of BSBM01000779.1, from coordinate 7,081,067 downwards.
ATACCTATGGAAGCTCCTCCACTACCCTTCCCTGTGCTGATTCTACCCACCACTTCACCACAACTTCAAAGAACCTTCTACCACAGAATTTCCTGATTAGCATTCGGCTAGAAAATCATGGGATCTCCATCACCTGTATATCCTTTCTAACGACCAGCTCCAACCCATATCCTTTGTTCAATAGAACTTTCTTCATTTTTCGCCTCACTCCACCACTCTTCTGTTGAAATGAAAAAGCATGCAATTCCTCCAACTTCAATCCCTTAGCAATAAAGCCACCCCCTTTCGGTTCAGAACTAGAGAGCGAAGAAACAACTCCAAATCCTGACTTTGCAATCTTACCTTCGTCAACCTGTTGGGGAGTACATGACTCACTCCCAACGAAATTATGAAATAACAAGGATTTTGAGAGTTCTACATGCGAAACTAGGTGAGTATAGGTGGTAAGCGTACCATCCGAGGAGGATTTTGTCATCCCTCACATGGGAATGATATCCTCCAACCACCCACACGAAGGAACCCCTAACATGGATCCATTACTACTCATCGTCGTCATTGAATGATTAGGTATCATATTCAATGCAGTCATCCGTCCCTGTTGCAGGAATGATCCAAAATTGTTGAAAAGACTGACATATGACAACCCTTTTTTGCATCTATCTCCGGATTCATACTCCCACTCACTATTGAACCCACGAATCCATAGTGAATGCTCCAAAGATGATTTAACCTCGTCATCCCCACAGAAAATACTATTGCTTTGACCAGAATCATCAAAATAATCAACCAGATGGCCAAGGATTACCTCCATTGGAAGGGAGGACCCTACAAAAATCCAAACCCTAACAATCTTCAACTGAAACCCTAGCCTTCATCTCTCAAGGACCCCATCAATCCTTCTCGGGATGATCGGTGGACATCTAACTCCATCAAGATTGACAATTATGAGGTTGGGCCAATGGTTTCATATGAATTTGAATGAATACCAAAGTTTTAACGGGGATATATGGAACATATCTCCATGTGTACACCAAAAATGAGCTTCTTATTTAGATAGATGACACTTACAAACAAAAAAAACGGTTATAGATAAAATTATACTATAACTTGGTCATATGGTGTCCGTTGGCATTTGAAATTTAAATTAAAGTAAATAACATAAATATCTACATTATCACAAAATTTTAGAGTTATATTCATCCATTTCAATCTCCATGAGGTGAAAATACAATCATCTAAAAAAATAGTTACTCAAACCCCCCATACCCTAGACAATATGTGTTTGTTTTGTATGGAAAGATTTGTCATCTAATGTAAAAAAAAAATTAGGGGATTAGGTGAGATGGTTATAATTTTTATGGATTGGTTTGAGACATGCTTAGTATTACAACGATCTCATAAAAGAAGGAGGAGGCTAGACTCGGCAAGCAATATGCACCCCACAACAGACTAATTAAGTCTGTTGCAGGGCCTCTGATGCACAATCTCGGTAGGAGTACTTGCCATTCCGGTGAGCCATTTTCCATGTGTCTCCTCAACCTGAAGCTGTCTCTATTAACAACAAGTCATCTCCGTTAAGAGCACACACACAGACGACTCCTCCATCCCATCAGCTATGGTCATCCATGGCATGCATTAAACAATTTGAATGAACAGTTGTGTTGATAGTGTAACAAAACGATGAGCATGCATACATGCATGGATCGTTGTACCTTACAATCTATCATGGTGAACTATTACTAAAACCAACGCCCAATGCTAGATAAAGGGACAAATTTTTCGACTCGGACGATCAAATCCCGATGGCTATCTCCATTGACAACTCCACTCAATATTTTGATGGCCTCCTTCAACTAGATATAGTTAACCCACGGTTCTGTTATAATGTTCCAGGGTGGTACGCACAGTAAGTTGGCTTCTGCACAATCGAATTTAATGAAGGTACATGCATTTAAATTTAAAATTTGAACTGAAGAAACCCGTGCCATTTCCTTGCCAATATGAGGTAAATTTAAATTTGAAATCAAGCTTTCTACTTTCTGAGATTTCTGATTGTACAGGTACACATAACTAGGGCATCTAAAGTGCTGAAAAAGTTGACTTTTGACTGGTTTTGAGCTGAATTGAAGACAAAATGAAGCTCTCTACTTTCTGAGATTTCTAGTTGTACAGGTACACACAACTAGGGCATCTAAAGTGCTGAAAAAGTTTACTTTTGACTTGTTTTGATTGAGTCTTGAGTTTTTTTTTTGTAAGTTTTGCATTGATGTGCAATGACAGTACTCTTTTGACTAAATACTCTTTCAACCTAGTTGGAATTGACAAGTTAACTAGTGACTGATTCATTTGATCTAGTTGACTGAGTGGTTGACTGTATCCATTAGTATTGATTGAGACCTAGCAGCCAGTAAGAAATTGATTCCAGTGAGTGAGTTTGACAAAGTCGACTCTAAATGAGAGACTGTATTGACTTGATATTATTTTAAGATTGTATTGAATAAGTTACAGTGGTGTAATACTCTGATGGTGTTTGACGGGTTGATTGTAAGTTTGATTGCATCAACTTAGTTTAACAATGGTCTTTTGATCCATCATAATGTGACAAGTCTATTCTATTGACATTTGACAATATGACCTAAATATTAAGTGTTGGACTATAAACTTCTTGATAATGCTCATTTGACAAGTAGATTGTATGGCAAAAATTCTCTTGACCTAGTTGACAAATTAACAAGAGACTCAATTCACTGGGTTTGACTGAGTTTTTTGTGTTTTGATAAGTCAGAGATGAGTTGACTATAAGCAAGTGTTGGTCTGACTTCTGACAAGTATAAGTTGATAAGTTATCATGACAGTGTTTCCAGTAAGGAATTAAAGTTGACCTAGTTAACTACAAGTGATTAGCATTCTTCTCTTGCATCTTGATTAGTATTGACTATATGAGATTGTGTTGACTTGACTTAGCTTGGAAAACTGTGTAAAGTGGACATGACCTAATTGGTTTAGCAAGTTGTATAAAGTTGACCTATGTTGTATTATTACCTTGACTAATATTGACTTGTTAAGTTACTTGTCACCTGATTGATTTGACTAGACTGGTCTGGCAAGATGCCTAAAGTTGATCTTGACCTATCTTACTAAGGTTGGTGGCGTGGCTTAATTAAGCAAGTTGATTGGCCCATTAGTCTTGACTTGGTTTCTTATCTTGAGTACAATTATTGAACAAGTTGTGGATTTGACCTAATTGATTTTTGTAAAGTGTCTAAAGTTGTTGGATATAGACTGTAAGTTTAAGTTGAAAAATTGGTTAAAGTGTGTCTTAGGGTTTGTAGGTTGACCATCTTCTTGTTTGAAGTTGGTTGGTTGATGTTGTTTGTCAAGCCTTGCTTGATTGATTTGTTAGTCAGGTCGTGAGTTTGGGCTAAGTCTGATTTGGAGAGTAAGTCATGATCGTGTTGTAAAATGTATTATCCTAACCCTATCTTGACCTAACAAGAAAGTAGTTACAAGTTGGCACATGTACTTGATAAGATTGACACAAGTACATGATCAGATTGACACAGGTATATGATTGATTTGGTACAGGTACACAAGCAGCTTGGTACAGGTTGGTTTTGTTGAGCAGGATTGGCACAGGTTGCCTTATGTGCAATTGGTCTGACTCAGACTAGTTGAGTTGTATGAGCAGTTGGTTTGACCCAGGTGGAATGATTGGGATGATGTATACAGCTTGATTGGTACATCCAGATTGGACAGGCTGATTGTATATGTTGACGAGCAGTGTGACACAATTGATGTACAGTGGTCAGTGGACAGCAGTGGTCAGTGACAATTGATGAGTATGAGCAGTGGTCAACAGTGTGGTGCAGTGTGGTATAGGTGTTGATTAGCAGGTTTGCGGGATTAGTGCGGTTTTGGTTTAGTAGTTCCTTCTTCATATCAGGGTGGCAGGACGGGGCATGGAAATCTAGGGAGCTAGGGATTCCTCCAGGTTGTATCTTATAAACCAGGGGTTGTGGTCTCCTTCCAGTAGTATCTGGAGAATTGAAGTCACTGTAGCAAGGGGGTTGTTGCCTCCTTCCAGTTGTTGCTGGAAAACTATTATTATAAAGGCTTCCGTGGTTTTTTCCCCGGGACTTGGGTTTCCACGTAAAAATATTGTGTACTGTGTTTTGATGATGTGATGATATGTGATGATGAACTATAATTGTTGATATAATGATAATAATGTACTCTGCATAATATTAAATAAGTTGCTAATGATTATTAAAGTTGAAAAAGTAATAAAAGCCACACACACTGTTCACCCCCCCCCTCTCAGTGTGCTCGGTGTGTCCAACAAGTATATCTTCTTCCACTACCTTTCTGCATGCTTTTAGATCCAAAAGGGGGGATGACGAATATATTTCTTTGATGGAAGATTTCACTAACATTATTAAAAACTTAATTTGAGACAATTTGATTTTAATAATATGTTTGTTAAATCCTATGCAAGAATTGGTGCCTTGTTCAAAGAAGAAAAGGTTTGTACCTTTATTTTAATGATTTTGATTATGATTAAATTGGTTTCCTTTTGAGAAAAAGTATGCAAGATAATCCCTGAGACGTTGCCCAAGTGAAGTTTAGAAAACACTTATAGTTTTGATGAGAGCTTAGAAATTCATTGTAATGATAATCATGTTCAAGTTGACAGTTTTTAAGAAGATGTTTTGCAAATACATGGGATTCTCAGTGCATAGAATAGGAACCATGTGATGAAGTTTCTGATGTTGAGGAGAACCATTTAGAGAAAGAGCACAATGATAGAGAAACCTTGTCTTTTGATTTGTAGAATAAATGGTACGTGATGATGTTTCTAGTATGCCTTCTTCCACTCCTTTGTTTGGTAAGTGTAATGAGGAAACACGAGACATAGTTGACAACATTGTTGAGGACCTCGAGTCAAAGGAAGATATGTTTCTTTTTTCAAATAGTATATGTGATTCGGATCTAGAATATTTTAAATGAATTATTGAGCTTAGTGAAGATTATATATTTATGTCGGATTCCATTGAAAGAGTAGTAGGGAAGAAAGAAGAGGAGATGCGACAAGTTAAAGTGGAGTACTTGGATCGATTGGTTGTTTCTATGTTGTCGGCGACTTAAGTAGAACCATATGTAGAGATCTATGAAAAACCATCTTATGATCATGATAAGGATTATGAAAAACTTTACACACCTCTTGTTTTTTATCGTTGGTAGCATCTTGGGGATCCTAATTCGACACTAATTATGAGGAATAGGAACCAAGTTTCCATCTTGATTTGTCGACACTTCCTAGCGTCAATGGCATATTAAGAGAGGAAGTGCAATGGATTGATCATGAGGATTGTGATTAGCATGATACTTCCTTCCCCATTTATATATAAGAGTTGGTTTGATATGAACACCCTAATGAGATATTATTGCTGCTAGAAGAACATCTTTTGGTTCAAACAGAGGGTGATCTTCGTCACAATACAATAATTATCTTGCATCCCACTTTTGTTCTTCAGTGTGATTCTCAACTTGATCATTGCTTGGATATTAGATTATATCATGATCCACTTGAAATGAGATGCAAGAGGTATTTCAGTAGGTATTACATAAAAGTTTTATATTTTCTAATTTCGTTTCCTTCACTAGTCAAAAAACATGTTTCAAGTTTTAGCCAACGGATTTACTTGGTTGTTTGGAAATCAAGCATGTGAAGACTTCTTTCCATCTCAGTGGGTTTCATGATTGGCTTCACTAGAGATATGACTATGTTGATCATGCTCGTAGGATCGATCACTTATGTGCATGGTTGTATTGGTTGTTTAAATATGTTCATTGCAGATCTAATGTATTTCCATGATATATGATGTAAAAAAACGATACAAAGTTCTAAGTTTTTGAGTAGGTTAACATGTTCAATGTACCCTTTTTGAGCTACTAGGAAGGTTGAGTCATGTTTTTGTGGTTTCCTTTTCATTAGGTCAAAGTTCAATTTTTCTTATGAACCTTTTTGGTTAATTTCTCATTGTCGACTCTCATATTTTGTCAAGTTTAAGCTTTGGGAGGTGTTTTTAAGTTATTAGGGTTTTCTATTTCTGGATGGTGATACTTCCAAGTTATTGAGTCATGTCTTTGATTTATCTTGAGTAAAAAAAAAACTCGACATGAGAAAGCCTCGTGTCCTATTCTAATATATTCCTTTGAGTTATTTGACCTTGGAGCACCTATGTTTGGGATCCTAGAGTTTATCTTGGATCCCTATGTTTTTTCGGTCACGTTTACAAGTTTGAGTCAAAAGAGTTGAGTCAAGTTTGAATGTTTGTACTTTGGAGTTCTACAATATTTGTTCTACATGTGCTCCAAGCTGGTTGGAAGTGTTTTTCATCACTTTCCTCCTAGCAGATTCCCCCCATCAATTGCAATACATCTTGTTCTAAGGCTTGACTTAAAAGTTGAGTACCAAGGTGTCCACAAGCCTGATTGGCAGGCTAACTTGCCTCTGACAGATATTTTCCTTGTTGAGTTTTGATTAGGTTATTCCTTTCATTGTTCAAATTCAAATTGGTCATTCACTTTGTTAGGTTTGTACTCGTATCTTGGATTCCAGTAACATGAAAATAAAAGTTCCCAAAGAGGTATTGTTGTTAGCAAATATATTATTTGGCACGATGAAACAAATAAAGCAATGTTATGCTATTGTACCAAAGAAGCTTGGAGCATGTGATGAGACTATAGAGTGCACAAAGGATGAGAAGATCATTGTAGAAATAAATAAAAATTTTAGATGAATACATGACATAGCATGCAACAATTTGACAAATGGATTGTCGTCAAAGAAGAAGATTTCTCACGAGATAGATTTGATTCCAAGCATGAAAACCAATGCATAGATGAATACAATGACATATCATGCAACGATTTTCCAAATGGATTACCATGAAGAGGAAGATCACTCATGAGAAACTTGATGTCAAGCATGACATTACCAAATCACGTAATGCATAGATGAACCCAGTGAAAAGCATAGAGTTGAATTAACAAATGTGTGAGTTATTGTTAAGGGTTTGATTAGAGGGAGTGAGCTCATGCACAACACTTGCATTGATAACACCAAAGAAGGATGGATAGTAAAGGATGTGTGCAAGATCTAGAGTGTCAAAGAAGATCATGATCATGTACAAGTTCACATTGTAGGAAATGTATAATTTGATGGATAGTTTGAATGGTGCAATATATTGCACCAAGATAGATTTGAAGAAAAAAGATCACCAAATCAAGATAGGAGATGGCAATGAGTTGAAGACTACATTCAAGATCAGGGATTGTTTGTATGAGTGGTTAGTTATGTCATTTGGATTGACCAATGTGTACAACATGAATTGATGATAGGGTTATTGCAACCCTACACTTGTATGTTTGTAGTAGCTTGTTTGATTACATTCTAATTTTAGCAAGAGCAAAATTGAGTGCCTAGATCATCTAAGCATTGTGTTTAAAGCACTAAGAAAGGACCAATTTCGCATCAACTTGAAGAAGTGTGTTTCTTTAAGGAAGAGTTGATATACCTTGAGTTTATGCTTTCTAAGAATGGATTGTGCACGAATTCAAAGAAAGTGAACCATTACAAGATTGGCCCATGCCTTGCAGTGTCATGTAGATGGGAAATATTTATGGTATAGCAAATTTTTACATGAAGTTCATCGTAGGATTCAATGAGATATGCACACCCGTGATATAATGTATTTAAATGCATGGATTCCAATAGAACATGCTGGTGGAATGAATTTTTGAGTCGCTAAAAGAGAATATTACATTGGAACTTGTATTGGTGTTACTCGATTTCGACAATATATTTCAAGTTCCTTGTAATGCAAGTGTGATAGTGATTAGCATGGTGTTGATTTAGGAAGGAAGGTTGGTAAAATTATTCAATGACAAGTTAAATAAAGTGTGGCACTTCAAATTGGGCATAGCATTATGATTATTGACTTAATTGAACTTTTGTTGCAATAAATCCTTCCTCTAGAGAGTGGTGAACAAACAACCTTATCTCATACCATTGGCCATGTATTCTAGCTACTTGACTTCACTTGCAATTGGGAAGCGCATTCTTATTCATATTTAACTTGAATTTGATGAATATTGAATTTGGGATGGGATTGAGGTTTTGCAGTGCATTATTATTCAATACCTTGAATGAATGGCAGACTTCATGCTACTCTTTTCTTCTTTAGCACTGCAAGGAAATGGATGGATGATTGTTAATAATAACCAAAAATGACAACATTCATTCAAGGCATTTGAAGAAGAAAAACCTTCCTTGTAATGTAATATAATATGACAGGAATGGGAATTTCAATATCTAGGGTTATTAGAGAGCAACGTAGAATAAACAATAAAGTTACATAGTAGAATGGAAAGGAATATGAGAGAGCGAGATAAGCAATATAATTAGTCTTATTAGTATGGAAAGAAAAGGTTGAAGATGTAAAGCTTGAAAATAATTAATTTGTTAACTAGAACGTAACATTATGATATTTGGTAATGCATTATTATTTAGTACATTGAATGCTTAGGCTCCTTTCTCATGTTGCTTGAATGAATACTTAGTTTCCTTGCTATTGTACCTTGAATGAATTCTTAGGTTTCTTGATCCTCTTCTCTTATTGAGCGCCACATGCATATGGATGGATAATCGTTAGTAATAACCAACAATGACGACATTCATTATTGGCCTCTTTTAGAATAAGAAACCCAAACAACCATCTACAATGTGTGTGTGTGTGTGTGTGAGAGAGAGAGAGAGAGAGAGAGAGAGAGAGAGAGAGATTAAAAAAACAAATGGTCGTGCTTTTGTGTATCATCAAACAACACAAAATGACTTATCTTGAAATAGAAAAAAATATACAGTCATTGGCATGAAAAACTACAACGAGAAAACAATGAAGTATCAATTTCCACTAAGAATTCACAACTATTATATTAATGTACAACAAAGTCAAACATAGTAGGAAATACCTTAGTTGAACTCCCCAAAACACAAAAACATGAGACTTACATCAAATATGGAGAAAATGAAATGATAGGGTACAAAATATGTAATCTCCATATTTCCTCTTAGGGAATGACATGTCCAAAATGGAAGCTCTTAAGAAAGAGCTGCAATCTCTCCAAAGTCCACACGCAAATGGTTGCACTTGATGACAAGGAAAAAAGTAGTTTGGAATGTCTATTAAAGGAGCAAAGGATATTGAATTTAAATTTAAAATTGGTGGGAAAGAGTTCCTGAGGATGGTTGCAATAAAAGCAGTTGAAGTAGAGGGTTGAGGGAGAATTGAAATCCAAGAAATCTTAGTAGAGCAAAATCTATGGTTGAGGATGGTATAGATCCCAGGACAAAGACATTGGAGAAGTGGAATATTATAATTACCATGAATGTTTAATCACTACTTAGCTTTTAATATTAAATAAAATGGTTGACATGATCAATGTTAATCGTCCCCATTTTGGAGTGACATATATAAGGAAGGCTCTTACTATTTAAAGAGGGAGGCTTTGGAGCTAATAGAAGTTTCAATTTTGTACTCTTTATTCTATTTATATATCAACCTAGCATCATAACCATCTTTTGTAGTTGCATAAAGTGATCCTCTCCACTCTTCATTAGACCTCAAGCACTTGGCAAGGATCCATTCCCTTTTTCTACAAGCTTCCCTAGCCTAATAGGGATCCTCTCCCTCTCTATTTAAGAACACGTATTTCCTACAATAGTAGTTTAGATTTGGTAATTTAGAGTGTGCCCTCCCTCCGGGAACTCCAATCACAAGGATGTCTCCCTTGCAGAAGCATAGTTACAATTTTTCCAACAACAACGACAAATTATTCAGCACCAGAATCAACTTCTTCAAGAGCGCACCCAAGTGATACATGATTTGGCTATAGAACTACAAGATATGAAGCTCAACTAGACCATGTCTCATCCAACCTTTGGATTGCATTGGGACCCTAAATTGACATTGCCATAATTTTTAGGTGCTTTACAACATCCATGCTCTACCAAGATATTATTCTTTAATGCCAACACCCAACCTGCCCCTCCAAATGTTGTCATTGTTGTGGATAACCATACTACATCTTATCCAAACCTTGTTACATGTCTAGCCCTTCCCACCCATCCCATTCTCTTTACTCAAAAATGTCATATTAAATATCATATCACTAAGATCATCATGGACAATGGTAACCTATAAACACTTATTCTCTATGACCCTTTTAAATTCCTTCGATTTGTTGGTAACTTCCCACCCTCTTCCATACCATCTTGAGTGGGTGAATGAGGGTGCTTTGTCCTTGTTTGTGACCCAACAATGTAATATAACCTTTGCCATTGGCCCTCATTTTTGGACACTGTGTTGCCTGATGTTGATCTGCGAGACTGCACTGAATTATTGCTAGGGATAGTTTGCCACCATGAACACTTTGCCACATATGCTTCTTGCCCCAAAACATAGGCCCCCCACTAAGGATGGTCAATGCTTTTGCTTCCCCTCATTTGCTACTTTCTCTCTAGAAACTATATTAGGTAATGATGTTGTATGTCACTTTTCCCTTTATAAATGTTTACATCTATGTATTATCTAGGAAGCTAAGCCGAATCAACTCACTAGTGATTACTCACTTCAAAAAGGATATCAAAGAGAGAGATGAAGTCATCAAAAGATTATATCCACAACAAGCGTTTGAACATGAAGTATGGAAACCAGGTACAGTGCTTGCAAGATAAGATTAAAATGTATGAAGAGAAATACACCAAATTGGAAGAGATTTGTCTATTACATTTGGACTGCGATAAAATGAGCTATCACTCAAAAGGTCTATTCAAACAATGAAGGTAAATGTATGCTAGAGGTAAGCAAATCTCTAGAAGCTGATATTGTTGCCAAGCAGTGCCAACTTCTACTTTCCAAGGATCATCTTTGTGAAATCCCCATAAAAAAAAAAAAAATTCTTCTTCTTTGTCTTTACTTCTCCTATCAGCTGTATGAACTTACATTTCCATGATAGTAATTCACTATCGTAATTAATCAAAAGAAGATACTAACTAGAACAAACAAGGTTCTTTCTCCAGCAAAGATGATTTCATTAGTAGGTCTGTTGTTTACTTAGCTCCGGCTAACACCTACAAATTCTATTGTGGCAAGTACGACGTAAAGAAAAGGTGCAGTGGTTATTACACAGGTAAAGGATTTGTACCCTTATGTCCATAGATTCTTCTTTATAATAATGTGTTTAAAAGACTCTTTACAACTCCTTAAAATTCTTGATATAGGTTCGGCTCTTCTTCATGCCAAAGGGGTCCTATCCTATGCTAAGAGAATAAAACCCCTAACCCAAGGTTTGCATCAAGGAAAGAACTATACAAGTGTTTAATCGATTATAAGGTTATCGAAATACACCAAGGTTTGATTTAAGAGTAATGTTGGGCTCCCAACAAGATTTATTAGAAGACAAAGAAACAAGATTGAGACCATAGTCAATACTCACTCGTAAAAATGGTTATGGTTATATGTGCCACCTCCAAACGTGTTAATGAAAGAAGCCACCAATTATCCCTAAGCCGTGTCATTAAAACGCTGCCATTTCACGTACAGATGTGTCCCTTGGCTCTACGAAAAGGTATCCTATGCTACACTGTCAGCCTGGAACCCACTCTCGTTTCCAGTGCTGGTATCACTTCAAATTTAATACAACTGGCAGGACGTTAAGGCAAAAATCCCAAATGATAACATTCATTCCTTTGCAGCAAGCGTTTTCGTCTTAGAGGGTTTGAGACGTCTCTGTTGCAGAGGAGGGTTAGTCATGGTGATGACAGTAGATAGTCCACAGGGAAGGTTTAAGCTCAGAGTGTTTTGTTCAAGCCTGGTTTAAAGGTTTCGGCATAACTTCATAACGTTGCACTGGGTTTTCTCCACTTCAAAGCTTTGGTGAGTTACGATACCCATATTAAACTCTTCTGTATACCTGGATTTGCATTTAACAACTTATCTCAGGTGTGTATTTGCAGGTTGCCAATGGGGTTTCAACAATGTATGCCGGCGTTCGCCATTCTACGGGTAAGCACTAGATCGACTATCACATAAATCCTTTGCTGGTTAAAGGGCACTTCAGAGTTGGAAGGACCTTCTGTTGAAGTCTGCGAGGAGGTCGGTACCGACATAACAATTAAGATCCCACATGCAAAGCAAATTAAATGTACGGGGAAGTCAGGCCGTATAAAATAAGAAGAATAGAGTAGAAACGGCGTAGACGGGGTCTGTGGTGTAACAACCACGGCCTGAGGAAGACAGTCCCATTGCATTAGGGGAGTGGCTTTCCTTAGCATCTCCCATTGGGATTGCACGTCAATGGGGAGCGGAGGTGGGGGAAGGTGGTGGGGGAAGTTGGTGAGGCGGAGGTGGGGGAGCGGAGGCGGGGGAAGGTGGTGGGGGAAGTTGGTGAGGAGGCAGAGGTGGGGGATCGGAGGCGGGGGGAGGTGGTGAGGAGGCGGGGGGAGGTGGTACGGTAGCGGAGGTGGTAGGTTAGCGGAGGTGGTGGAGGGAGATGCGGGAGGAGGGGAAGCTGGTGAGGAGGCGGGGGGAGGTGGTAGGGTAGCGGAGGTGGTGGAGGGAGATGCGGGAGAGGAGGTGGGGGAAGGTGGTGAGGAGGCGAAGGTGGAGGTGGTGGAATGTGGTGAGGAGGCGGATGGTGGTGGCGGAGGTGGTAGGGTAGCGGAGGGTCGTGCGGGAGCGGAGGTGGCAGGTGGTTTGGAAGCTGCGGAGGGGGGTTAGGGGGGGTGGCAGGGTAGTTGAGGAGGCGGTAAGGGGGGTGGTATCGGGGAAAGTGGTAGGGGAGCTGAGAAGTGTAGGGGGTGGTATCGGTAATTCCCAGGATTCACCAATCAATTAGACATTCAAATTGCCAACAATTACACACTCAATCCTTTTTCTATGTATGCTCAACAAATTTCCCAATGTGAGTGTTTGCTGGTATTCAAAATTTTGAATTATGTTTACAACTTTGTTAAGAAGATTTTCTAATTTTAATGCCACGGTATATGCATTTCTGTGATTTGACTTTGATATGTTCACAAGATTGAACTTGAGAACGTGGTTTAACCATTACACAAATCTTTAGAGGAGAAGACTCTTATTAATATACTATTTCTATCCTTTGTTGAAGATACCGATCTACATTGAAATTATATGCTTTCAGTTTGAATCGACCCCGAAAAGGCATGAGCTACTTGTAGTTAATATTGTTTCTTGCATTTTAGAATATACCAGAAGGCTACCGTAAGACATTGCTATGCATTTGTAAGCCAAAATAGAAGTTGGCAACTCATTATATTCCTGGTATGCATTTGCACAATACCCTTCCCTATTTGTTGCATATTCTTGTAAGATAAGAGAAAACTACATTAGCCATCTTACAAAGCTAGATTAGCCTCTTGAGACTAAATTAGTGAAGGATTGATTTGGGACATATGGCTGGAGACATTCTTTATATTTGAAAATTGCAGTGAAATATGTGCTATCATGAATGAATAATTGGTTGGGTATAAACAATAATGTGCTAATTTTGACTAGAGTTGAAAACAATGATGTGGTCTAATTTTGGGCAGGTTAGAAAGGCTAGAGTCGAAATAGGATCATCAATATCTTAGATGATCGAAAGAATTAACGCACTCCTTTCCTCATTTGACATAATTGAGTTGAGGAGCATGCAAAACATAGGCGGATGGGGTATTAATTAAAAATGGGGTGACCTTGAAATTTTATTAATCCCATAGGAACTATTTCAACACAAATCATTGAAGCATGCAAAACATAGGCGGATGGTCTGACTAATGTAGAAGTGTATTTGGATATAGGGGTATTAATTAAAAATGGGGGTGACCTTGAAATTTTATTAATTCCATAGGAACTCTTTCAACACAAATCATTGAAGTCCTTGCATAGCATGGGTTGGTAATAACAAGACATTTGTCCTTGGAGAGGGATTCAATATGGATCCTTAACTCCCTTTCCAACCCTCATATAATTCTCACACTCAAAACTTCAATGGTTTGGCTGGAGTCTTAAGTTGATAAGATTTTTCAATCCCGTTGGGATTTTTTATGGGTAGGGTAGGTTCAATTTGACTTTTTTCCCCGGAGTCTTTCATTTCTCCAATGTCTAGTCTTTGTGATCGAAAAACCTTCGACTAGTCTTGCAGCAACTATGGTTCTGGCTTGCTTTGGAAGACAGTGTGCTTCATTGGTGCCTTCAAGCAATGCAATAGATAGTTGTTAATCTACGGTAGCAATTAATGGTTGGGTTTCTTGGATTACCTATGTGTAGGCTTATCATGGTTTATTCTAATTCACTTGGGAGTTCTAGTTTAAATATATGTATTGAACTTTCTAAGGTTCTGAATGAGTTCAAGCGATAGTTCTACTTAACTATTTCCTAGCAATGTTCTACAGGATCCCATTAGTTCTAATGTATACATTGGACAAGACTTTAGGGGCGAATTGAGCATATGTCATTGTGTGCCAAGCCTACTTTGGAACCTAGGTAGCAGTATTTAATCATTTCAGAGAAGCTAGAAAGGTAGTTTGCAAGAATATTTTGTTTCTATATGTCTTGTTATGCAGAATTAAGTGAGAACTGAGGTGATGTCAATCATTACCATCACCCTGTTCTGGCATCACATATCTACTTCTATTATTAGTTATAAGGGATTCTATCTCTGAAAATTAAGTTATTGTCTACCACTGTCTCTATTTAGGTCTCAGGCCCTCAACCTACCTATAGGTTTCAACAGATTATCTGTTCATGGTAAAAAGCACATTATTCATTTGGTGGAAATTGCTTCATTTCATAGGAACTTCGCACATGAAATTATTGTATTTTATTCTTTGAAAAAACTGAGATGGTCTAATGAAAATTTACTTTCCTTTTTCATCCTGCTCGAGACTTATAATCTCAAAGTTCCTCTATTTCAGACATTTTACAATGGTGGTCTTTTCTTGCTAATTGTTTGATTATTAGTGTCCTTGGTGAGGTTGTTGAACCTTCCCTTTGATCAACTACAGAGTTCCCAAGTGGTCATGCAAGAATTATAAGATGGTATGCATTGGTTACAAAGGGTCATTCTGGTCTTGAAATAAATTTTATTCTTGTCCAGAGCTTTTGTTTATGGTAGAAAAAAGAGGACTTCATATATTAACATAATGAAGACACATTAACAGCTACCCCAGCTACGCCTGCAGGTGGAAGGGAAAATTGCCCCTATTGGGATTTATGATGCTGAGCATTTTACAAGGAGAATCATCAAGTAAACTTGAGGGATCTGGATGTCTGGCAATTGCTTCTAACTTCCCCTCATATTGGGGGCAATATTGTTACCTGTTTGAGAACTTTGGAGACTTGGTCTAGTTTCCTCTTCTATAATCAAGCTCTTCAATTTTGTTGTCATCTTCTACAGCAGTGTTCCATGTCTTATTTTAAGGGTTTGTGTTGGAAATCTCTGATTCACTTTTTGTGGCTTTATCCTAGGCGTGAAACCCTTCCTTTTTTTCCCTGATTCCTACAGTTTTCTGATTTTGTCATGGACTTTGTCTTCATTATTCTTTCAACTTTTTGGAACCCTTCCCCATCTGTTACTTAGGTATTAGGAATGGTAGTCTTTTTGGCCCCTGTATGATAAAGTCATTTGGGACACCATAAAATGCCCTATATTGTGGCGGATCCTGCACCTGAGGGTGGTGTTTTCATAACTTAACAATTGAGTCCAATGGGAGTCTTCAAGATCCAAGATCATTCTGTCTAGTGGACCATTGCTAAGATCAAGTTGAGGGCAGAGCCTAGTTCTGGTGAACTCCCTGTCTATCTCGGTTTTGCTATGGAGTCTGACTCTGAACTGATACATCTGCCTAGGGCATTCCTGATTTTCATGATCTTCTTCCTCCCCAAAGAGAAGAGGTCTTGGAATCTCAACAAAATTGGTGTTGTGATGACAGACAAGGTTGTTGGGTTGAACTCGGTGAGCGGGTGCTATAAAGAGGTTGACCCTTCCTTGAGAGTGTAAACCATTGTCCATTTGCTAAGATTCGGTCCCTATCCCCTGGGATTTAAAAATAAGCAAGGAAAATACCTCTGGCACAGAGTTTATATAGTTTTCAGTCCAATGTTTATTTAGCCAGTTTATCATTGCGTATCCATTTAGACAGAGTCCATTGATCTTGGAGACGTGTCTACAATCCTTGCAATTCTGGGGAATTTTTGTTGTTCATTCTGAGGAAACCAGAAGAACTAGGACATTTGTTTGATCGTTCTATAAAGAAACGGCCACCTTGTCCAGTACAATTTTCTACAGTGGCAGTAGGTGGATGCATTCCTGCTTTAGCTGCTTCCTTGTAAGAAAGCGGAGCAGTAAGCTGGAGGAGGTGAGCTTTTTCATCTGCTCTAGATTTGACTGGGTAGCTGTTGCATTTTCATGGGTGGCACTTTAGAGTTGTTGGGCAACACTAGAACCCATGCAGAAGCTGCCAAGGTAACAGTAAGGGGGTGATTGGTTGGAAATTGAGGTTACAATTCCAGGGAAAGGTCTAGCTTAGTGCAGAAGCAGCTACACCTGTTCTACATTATTGTTCCTCATCTTACTTTCCTTGTCCAGAACTTATTTCTGATATGTAACTGAAACAATTATTGAGAAGTAAACATGATTCCAATCCCATCCCTTATCAGAAGCCTCATGAATATCTTTCAATTGCTTCCAATTTTTTGTTGAATTCGTCTGTTGGGTGCCAGTTTTGAAACATTTTGTGATTTCAGTAATACCATATTTTTCCCTTGTACTCTTCCATCCCACCATCTTATCACTCATTTTTTTATCCTTTACCTACGTTTTCATCGTTTTTATGTTATTACGGGATTACGAGGTAATTTGTTGCCTAGATCTTTAAATCCTTCTATTTTAATGAATGATATAAAGATTAGAATTACTTTGCATCGATAATGTTACCATATTTTGTTTCATGTAGCAACATGGAAGGTTCCAATAACATGTTCTTTGGTTTGCGTAGTTGCACCACCTCAAACAAATTTGATCACATGGGCATTCTTTGGAAAAGTTTCGAAATGGATTGTAACCTATCTTTTCGACGCCAACATTAACATCAAAGCCATGGATCTCTGGTCAAAGGTTGGGTCAATGGATAAGGTGGAAGAGATAAATCCGAATACAAGATCACAATTTCATGCTTTTAGTCATGAAATCCGTTGAGCCAAAATCGATGACTATTTTGTATCAGTCCCCTGTATTCAGATATCGATCTATCTATTCGATCTAGACATATTTTATGTTTATTTGAAGAATTTAATTAGTTAAAAGATCCACAAGATGGGATCAGATCATCTCTTTCGTATTGTATAAAAGGATGTGTCCTGATGTCAAGAGGGTTAAGCATACAATAGAGACAGAGGTAGAACCATGATATTGTGACAAGAGGGTTAAGCATACAATAGAGACAGAGGTAGAACCATGATATTGTGACAAGAGGGTTAAGCATACAATAGAGACAGAGGTAGAACCATGATATTGTGAGAGTAGAGCTTTGTACTTGGTACTTTGTAAACTTCTAAATCTTTCAAGTTATAAATACAAAGAATGTGTTGCTGAATTTTGTGAGTTAGATTTTGTGGTTTCCTGCAGTGCATCCTAGACAGGAGGGGCCCCGTCCCAGGTATACACTGTAGAGAGTTAGTGTAGTTGTTTTTATTATTTTCTTATAGCTCTGTGTTTCAGATTTGGTTGTGCGTTGGTTAATTTATGTTTAGAAATCATTTCCTTATTTAAAAGTTTCAATTGCTTTCCTGAATTGATTGGTTCATTTATGTTTTCATCATTATTATATTCTTAATGATTATGTGAATGGGCCATTGGAATTCCACAGTTTAAGTGGTGTGATTTACTAGTGGAAATCTTAACGTGTTGTTAACACATGAATTCTGGAAAAATGTGAAGTTACAAGACTTGAGATTTTTGGTTATGTTCTAAATTGCAAGCTTTTTATTCAATCTAATGCTTGAATAAGCTACATGAATTGAGTAAGATATTGAGTAATCTATCTATTAAATGATTACAAGAATACTCCTTGTAGTAAAAATATTGTTACTGGTTTGCATAATTCTCATACTTAACTATGATTTCTGGAATTGATTCATATGATTTTTGGAATTGATTCATCAAGTAGATTGTGCTTTAATGATTTTTGGAATTGATTCATCAAGTAGATTGTGCTTTAAGATTGATTTGAGATTTAATGTTATGCTTTGTAAAGCTATAGGATTCCATTGAATCATTTAAAGAACCATCTAAAAATATTTTTACAGGTATATTTCTTATAAGAATAAAAGATTGTGTGACGAGAGTAAACAATATAGACTTGATGTTTCATTTTGATTCCTAAGTGGATTGTGCTTTAAGATTGATTTGAGATTTAATGTTATACTTCCTAAAGCTATAGGATTTCATTGAATCATTTAAAAAACCATCTAAACATATTTTTACAGGTATATTTCTTATAAAAATAAAAGATTGTGACTAAAGTAAACAATATAGACTTGATGTTTCATTTTGATTCCCGAACGTGGGCACTCTCTAATTTTAAACAATATAGACTTTATGTTTCATTTTGATTCCTGAAAGTGGGCACTCATTAATTTTAAATTTAATATATGAAGCTTTTAACAATACAAATAACTAATGGGCATACTCTCGAATTTAAAATTTAATATAATGAAGCTTTTAACAATAAAAAATAAAAAATAAGGATGTTGATTTTATAAATTATGTTTAATATTATTTAAATTTAATGTCTTAAAGCTTTTTTATAATCAAATAATTAAGTAAAATGATTTTGTCATTTGAGAAATGATTTTAAAAATAAATAAAATGATTTTGTTATAATAATTTTGAGCAATGATCTTAAAAATAAAAGGATGATGGGACGAATTGTTTTGTTGAATGTTTTTTATAATTTAGTTTGATTTTTAATTCTAAATGTTTTAAATTTTTTTACAATATAATTTAAAAAATTATAATTTATAAAGAAAAATAGAAGTTATATAATTAAAATAATTGTTTTTATTTTAAACTTTTTAAATAGAAATGACGGAACTTCTCATCTATTCTTTAAAAATCCTTGGCTTACCTAATGTTAAAAAGGGTTTATATGGGCAGAAGCTTGTTAAAAAGGGTTTATACCGGCAGAAGCTTGAATGAGGAAGTAAACTGTCTTTTCTTAAATGTTTGGTTATAGGAGGGCCTCTTAGTTCCAATTGTCTTCTAGATTATTGTCACTTTTGTCCAACAAATTTGCTTAATCCAAAATAAATAATTGCTTTACTTTCTGATGTGAATTGTTTTACTTTTTATTTTTAGGGAACAAGGCTTAATGAGCATGCCTCTATTATTGCACATGGCATTTTATTGCCAATTGTTTTGTAATTTTTAATCAAAAAGTTAAATTATTAACAAAATCAATTCATTTTCAGACAAATTAAGAACTACTTTGTTTTAGAACATGAATATTTATGTTCCTGTAGAATCTTTTTATGGTAATTTATATTTTTATCTGTCTCTTTAAAAAAAATTATTTAAAAGCTACACTATTTTGTCCCAACCATAACATACTCAGAATGGTTGATTTAAAATCTATAAATTGATTATGGTTTTTTCACTATAATAAATATTAAATAATATAAAGGAAAAATAACATATTTAGTCCATAACATACTTACTTACTTAACATGTTTGATTTAAAACATATAAAATAATTATGTATTTTTCATCATAATAATTATTAAATTATATAAAAGATAAAAAAAGATAAATATATCTAACTAACAAAAAAAAATTATTTTCAAAACTTCTGAGAAATAGTTTTATTCAATAAAACATTATAACTACACCTATAAAGAAGAAAAACTAGAAATTGTGTCCATATGCATGTAAATATTAAATAATATAAAGGAAAAATAACATATTTAGTCCATAACATACTTAACATGTTTGATTTAAAACATATAAAATAATTATGTTTTTTTCATCATAATAATTATTAAATTATATAAAAGATAAAAAAAGATAAATATATCTGACTAACAAAAAAAAATTATTTTCAAAATTTCTGAGAAATAGTTTTATTCAATAAAACATTATAACTACAAAGATAAAGAAGAAAAACTAGAAATTGTGTCCATATGCATGTAGGTCTTGATTGTGAACCTAAAAGAAACCATTGAACAAGAAGTCCCCAATAGATGTGGTAGTTGTAGGTGGAGAGTGAACTACCTCTTGAGAGGTGTAGATATGACAAAATTTGATCTACCCAAGCTTTCAAGGCTCCCATTTGAGTGTCTAGTGCACCATATTTTTGGCAAGAGACAACCATGAAGACAAATAATTCTTTTCTCAATTTTCCTAATCTCCAATAATTGAGATGCAATCTCCATAGCACAATCAACTCTAACTCTGATTTCAGCCAAATTATTTATTATTACTTCAACAATCACATTTTCTATTGCAAACCCTTTAATTTTAGGAGGATGTTCAAACCACATAAGGTTTTAGCTTTTGGATTTGGGATGATTCTATATAAAGTTTTGCATCTATGTTCATTTAATTTCCTTTTGGAAATTTCTCCATTATAACTTTGATAGTATTGAAAACTTATATAAACATATAGTTTTGCATCAATTGAAATCCTAGGCCTATATCACTTAGTCATGATCTTAGTCTTATTTTCATCAATTATCTTCTACTTCACGACATTGTTTGTAATTAAGACTCTACAAGCTTAGAAGGTTGGAGCCAATGCATTTGTAAAATGCCAAGAAAATTGTCATGTCACTTTCTCCTAGGATTTTTTATCATAGAAATGGAACCCCTATTTAGGCAAGTAACAACCCAACATATTTCATATGAATGTGAATGAAACTAATAAAATGCAACTGAATCAAATAAGCATCCATTAATGAATTTCATTCATGCATAAATATGGAAAACACCCATATTCATAAGTAGAAATATAAGTCAATTGTATACTTTGATATAGAGATAAAAAAAAATGCATAGCAATTTTCAACACAATCGTAGGCATCCTATCTCATACCATTGTAACCTAAGTCTTCTTTTTATAGGTATAGTGATAACTTAAGTCACAATGATTTGATGTCTGATATGTGCTTTTAAATTGATCAATATTAACATGTTTATTTGTCAATTCATTCATTTGATTTATTTTTTGTATTAGAACAAGAGTTGTAGCTTAGTCATTATGATCAAATTATATTGAATTTGTGAATTAGAATTCACTTTTTTTTTTTTTTTTTCAATGTGGTTCACGTACCGGTCCCATCGGCCGGCATCGCTACGTCCATGGAATAATAGCTGGCGGGCCCACCCGAAGGGGCCTTCACACCCTCGGCACATTTTGCGTACCTAACCCCAAGAGTGTAGAGGAGAATGGATCCCGCGACCTCACATGCTGGGAGGCCTAACTACGGGTGCTCGACCGATTGAGCTAACTCTTGGGGCTGAATTAGAATTCACTTATATGGAATTTGTGAATCATTTTATTAAAAATTTATTTTGTTTTATTATTATTTAATATTGATTTTTGTTTCTATGTTATAAGGCAAGCACTAAGTTGCACGCAGCTCTTGTTTATGTTGTAGATTGTTAGTTGAATTTATTTGTCACTGGAAAATATTTTACCTTGCACATACCGAGATTTATATGTCATTATGAAAGATATTGGAATGGAGTATCAAGCTATTGATGCATGTGCTAATGATCATATTTACGTTGATATGCGTCTTATTTCAACTTTGGGGGTGGAGGTGAGGTTAATGAATTTTTATTTTCAAAAAAATGAGCGGCCATATATCATTGATGCTGGAATATTATTCGTCGTATGCACAAATCAATGCTTTAAATTCAACGAATTAACTGGGATGCAATTTTTTTCAGTTACAAAAAGTTATTAATAACAAGAATTCAAAAAAAATAAAAAAAATAATCCACTCTCCACACCAACGCTCCTCTTGAATGCTCTATTCTCTCCTCATGAACATTAACAATCCATCACCCCCAAGTTTAATGATCCATCACCTCCACCTAACAGATGTCTATATCACTTCCCATCAAGCTCGAGGATCTCTATTGACACTCGTATGGTTCCAGATTCAACTATATTTAGCTTGATGGAGGTTATGCATGGATTTTGGGATTTAGTCGGTGAAGAAAAGCGTCTCAAGAATTTGTCCGGTGAGGAATGCTAGGATGGTTCAGCTTTTAGCTTTGAGCTTTGATGATTCTTGTTTTGTAAATATTCTCTCGGATTTAAAGAGATAATTATAACATATAAACAGTGAAAAATCTCTGACGCCGATACAATTTTGAATAGATTATAAATGGTTTTCTTCCATTTTTCCTTACTGTGTATGCCGATACAATTTTGAATAAATTATAAATAGTTTTCTTCCAGTTTTCGTTATTGTGTGTGGTTTTCTCTGGATTTAAAACAGCGTCAAGATCCATTCTCGCAAGAACCGTTCTAGTTTTCTTCGTGTTTTCGTTACTGTGTGTGGTTTTCACTAGATTTAAAGCGGCGTACACAATATGCATTCTCGCAAGGAGCTTTTTTTTTCATTGATTACCTTGCCATTCTGTATCAATTTCTGTTGAAGATTCTCATACTTTACCAAGTCAAGCTGTGGCTTTTGAAGATTCCAGAGGCTTGATTCCATGTTATTTACCAATTGCCTTGCAAGTGTGCGTTATGTCCTTAGTACAGTTGATCCACATATGCATATATTACAACAGACGATGGGATATGGCTCTCACATTCATCCTTGTCTTGACTTCGAATGTATGCGGATCGAGTATACATGGATCTTGGATTTTATTAAATGTATATACAAATTAATAATTTTTTAAAATCTAGATCATGGATCTCCAACGCTATGCTCCTCTTGCTCTTCCTAAAGTTCTATCTCAAAAGACATCAAAGACGCTGCAACAACACCAAACAATTGAGTATACAATTAGATGATGATCTTTTCTGTAACTAAAACTGCAGGATTAATTAGGGTAGAACTACTTTTTCGAAACCGAGCTATGTGTCTCATATTTTACAGTGCTTTTATTATAACTTCAATTTACCAAAATTCAACAACCATCTATTGTATGAAACGTCTCCATCTTAACTATTACACATAATGTTTGAGTTGATTGCTTGAATTCCCATGCTTAAAACCCTAATTAGAAGGAGCTCTCAATAATTCCAGTGTTCTTAAACCTTATCAATAGTAAAATACAATAAAACCCTAATTGGCAGGAGCTCCCAGCAATTCCAGTGTTGTTGAACCTTATTAATAGTAAAATACAATCAACCATTTGTTGTATGGAATGTATCTGTCTTTACTACTACACAAAATGTTTGACATTGCTTGAATTCCCAGGCTTAAAACCCTAATTGGCACGAGCTCCCAGTAATAGTAAAATGCAATCAGGAAAGCTGTGTATTGGTGAAATGTTTTCCAACATGTTTGTTTTAATATTCTCTGGAGCTTTGTTGAAAATATAGAGTTACTATGTTTGATGTTTCATTGCAATGTTTAATCTTAAACTTTTATTACTAATTAAAATAGAAATTATATGTATTATCTCAGTATGGAAAAATATTATTATTATTATTAATTAAGTATATTATGTGAGTATGAAGGTAATTTATTATTATTATGTAGAATAACAAGTGAAATTAGCAGCATATACCTGCCTCTTAGAAATGTTTTAATTAAATAGTTGTACATAATTCAAAACTAAAATTTAAAATAATTTTAAAACATTTTAAAAATGATTATTTGTGTATAGTTTAAAAAAGCAAAAGAAAAATGACATGTCTTACTTCATGCTTTTAAAAGTTGAAATAGAGTTAGAGAAAAATATTGATAATGACATATTAGCCCTATCTATAACACTCTAGAGTATGAATAAAATAAAAGAAAAAATGCTATCTAATATCACTTAATCAAGCATTCAAAAACTTATTATAACAGTGTGTTAAAGCTCACACATCAAGTTGTGTTTTATATTATAATAGCTATTATTGTGTCATTCTTTATAGAAGATAAATGTGACTACTAATCTAATGCAAAAAGAATATAAATACATAATTAAAATTGGATTAACAAATTCCATAACATTTTTTCATTTATATAGAAAGTATGAAGTATTGACTAAATAATTCTAAAATTTGTAGACATAATTTTCAATTTTATTGTATAACTTAATTATTATAATTCTACTTATAATAATTAAAAATAGTACAATATATCAATATTTTTTCTATTATAAAATGTAATTTAACGATTTAAAAACTAATACAAATTTCAATAAAAAATTGTGATGAGAAATTGAAAAATTAAAAATATTAATAAGCTCAAAAATATTTACTCTTGAAATTTTTTTATATTTCATTATGTAAAACCATTATACATATATACATATATATATATATATATATATATTAAATTATTTTTTTAAATCATTACAAATTGATATTTAATCAACATCATTTTATATAGTCAAATGAGTAACAAAGCTAAATAATATATATATAATTAAATAAATTATTAAATATCTTTGATATAATTTTAAATACTACAAATATAATAATAAGATTAGCAATTAAACATTTTAATAAATTTTATTTTTAAAAATATATATATATATATTGTTTTTTTTCCAGAAACGACTGATAAGTATTATATTAAAAAAAGAGGTTCTTACAAAAAGATTGGGAAGACTATACCCAACAAAAGGAGGGCTGAAGGCACCTCATAACCAGTCTTTTAAGTTCATACATAGCTGAGAATTTATCAAATAGGAAAAATAAACAGACAGTTTTAATTGTTGATAACATAAAGAAAAAACTTCATAGATGAGATCACTTTGGTGTTCATCTGACGAGCCTTGAGCTTGCTTCCTTCTCCCATGTTCTCGGTGTCCATGCCAAGAATTGCCGTAGGGTTGTTGCTTTTGCTAGTCCTGACCCAGTTGACCTTTGCTTCTACTATCCTTAAACAGCTGTGCACAGACTCAACTTTGCCAACCAGACCTTTATAATAATCCTTCATCTTGGTGCAATTGTTCCTAATGTCAGAGTTTGAAATCTGGACAAAGGTGGCTAGATGAGAGATTGACTTCTTCATGTCCCCAAATTTCCCTCTTAGCCAATTAACCTGTGATTCTATGTCCTGCAGATGGGAGAGCACACCAGGTGAAGGACTGTCCATGTTCACCACTCCCCCGGTCTCCCCATTCTGATTCCAAAGTTTGCCATTATTTAAATCTCCAGGGTTGCCATGAACTTGTTGCAGAGCGCCACCTTTAATGAGACAAGTACCTGCATCCACAGGTCGCCAATTCCTACTATGGTCCTGCTCAGTGCCGAAATGAACACCATTTGCAATGAGTTTAAAGTTCTGCCCCTGTCCGCCATCCAACGCATACTAATTTCTTCCTATCTCCACATTTCTAGGGTGCCCACGCCTAACTTGCTTGGCTGACTTGCTATTCGTCCCGTGAGCTTCCTTTCTAGTGCTGTCATGGCCCTGCACCACCTCCAAAGCCGAGAGATATCTCTTCATCCCAACCTCCCCATAATTAAGTTGAATGCAGGCCTTGCAACGATTGCATTGCACGGAAGGCAGAAGTTTCCATCATTTCCACAGGCCATACTGTAATGTTTAGACGCAGAGCTGCAAAGATGGTAAAGATGAGTGAGGAGAATGAGGGCAGATTCGTCACCCTGATCAAAGAAATAGGAGCTGTGTCCCCTAGCACCTGCCTGCATTGAAGTCTCGCATGCGAGACAGGTGTAGTCAGACTGAGGACGCTGCCAAGAATGTCTTGGGGAGTCGGGCGAGGATCCAGAGTAGATTGAGCAGCAGAGGTGGGGTCTGATGTCCAATGCGGTGGCCCAATAAGGTCGAGGGTGGGAGTTATGAGCGTTGGGGGGGTCAAGATCACCCAAAGATCTATGGGACCCAAACATTATCAAAATTTTGTCCATTTTTAACCATAAGACCACAATTTAACCCTGCTCCAATGTTTGCCATGGAGTCTGCTTGGTGATTGTTTTTTCTAAGAATGTGGAGGAGGGATATGGATCTTATTTCTTTGAGATTTTGGAAGAAATGAAAGTGGTACTTTGATGCGGGCTTGCGGGAGTTGTTAACTAAGGCCCTTGCTTCTTTGATCACCAAGAGAGAGTCACCAATAGAAATCAGTTCCTGCACGTTATTTTCCTTAGCTATTTCAATTCCTTTGATAAGGGCAAGCCACTCCGCATCGTTGTTTGTCTGCCTCCCAATCCCCCATGCATAGCCAGTCAGCTTGTTTCCTTCGGAGTCCAGAAGAACTCCCCTCGCACCTGTCAACCCAGATTTTTTAAAATAAAATTTAGATATAATACAATTTCTTTATTTTTTAAATAAACGTGAGATATAATACCATTTCTATTTATTTTTTAAATAAAAATGAATAAATATATTATAATTGTATGTATTTAAAATAACTATAAAATTTAAATAAGTGGAAAAAAGTTATTATTAATTAATTATTTATAATATTTTGTTTTATTTAATACTTTAAATTTATTAAACTCTATCCATGTGTTTAGTAAAAATAGTTATGAAGTTTTTAAAATTTACACTCAAAGAACATATTTCTTTTTTCATATCTAATTTTTTATTGACTTATTTATAATTTGTTTTCTAAAGTGGGAATGCTGTGGCAATTTTATTATACATGGTTATGTGGTGGTGGTTGTTTTAAGTGAGTGGTAAGTGATAATGAACTAACCATATATACTTTGTAAGAAAAACATTTTCTTTTCTATTTGATAAAAAAAATTAACAAAATTTTAAATTTAACCGAAATTCTATTATTTAAATTCTATATATCACAAAATATTAAATATACAAATATCAGTTCAAGTTTTATAAACAATGGCCTCACCATAAATTACTTTATATTAACTAATTTAAGATTGAGAATATATATGACACAAATTGTATTGTAAATGTGTTTGGATTGCTAAATTTGAATATTAACTCTGTATGATTGATTTTACACAAAAGTAAAAATTATTTGACAAGTTCTACAACATAAATTAAAGGAAGGTCCTAACAAGTATTGTTTTGACATAACTGAATTCAAGAATCGATTCCCTTTTTCTAGGCTTGCTGACAACGATTCATCATTTGACAACAGTATGGCACTATCAACAAATATGCTATGTGTTCGTGACAAACTCTATCTCCATGTTAAGCGACTTGATCACATACATGCAAACAAAGTGTCATGCATGAAAGAGTGTGGTTGTGCTCCGCGTGTCACGAAATGGCTTCAACTCAAATTACTAATGGATTTTGTAACCCATGTGAAGGGACACGTAAGGTTTCAACTCAAACAAGAAAGGTGAGCGCCACGTTCAACTCAGACTACAAATGGATTTAGTAACCCACGCAAAGGGACATGTAAGGTTCAACTCAGACAAGCAAAGTGAGCACTAGTGGTGTAGGGATCGTGAACACCAGCGGTGCAAGGATTTGTATAAATGAGTGAATTACGACAAAGGATGGAAGTCCCATTGGTTTGTTGTTCGACATGGAGTTCTGTCCTACTACAACACCCATGGCCCCGAAACAAAGAGACCGAGAAATGCATACTTGTTATCGGAGAAGAATCTTTGAAGGTTACGAGAAAGTCTAAGTACGCTCCTACTGGTTCAAAGGAGAGAAAACCATTTTGAGAGACTCATCTCAAGGTAAATTCCAGCTTACATGCATTTTTTGTTTCATAATTCTCAAAATTTCACCGTGTTAGTGTTAATCTTAGCTGGAGCTCCTTATAATTTCTATAATTTCAGTTTCTAAGGAGGTCACATTTAGAAAATTTCAATAAATGGTCCACAAGATGCTGAAAGCCATAAGACAGGCAATGGCATGCATACTACACCGATTAATTTCAGATATCCTAGTTTTGGCCATTGATTTTCTTTCATCTCCTTGTCAGGAGACACTTTTTAGCATCTCTTGTAGTTTCCTTTCTCTTAGTCGAAGCCCTTCATCCCTGCTTAGTTATTCCCTCACTTCGTTGTTCCTACCCTTCATGTTGACCAGTAACTTCTGAACTTTTGATACAAAGTGGCATTGAAAGATGTAGGAGAGTATATAAAATAAAAATAAATGTATCACCAGTTACTCTATAAACAACTCGTTTGTATGCTCGGCGTTATACATATGTTGTTGACAGTCAACTTTGTTTCAACTTAGCAGTGATTCCTTTTGACATTAATTGTTATATCGGTATCTTTGCTTGGTGTTGATGGCTACGATAGCCTGAACTACGCCTTAATTCAACCCAGCTTTCGTCATTGTCACAAACTGTGTTAGATGAACAACTAAATCCTTGTGCCATGTAAACTGATTGCTTATCCTCAATTCAATGCAACCTTTGAATCTGAAGAAATTTCTTGGAACTTCTCTATTGATTCAGATGAATTAATGAAACATAACCTAGTGGCTGACCGTGTCAGAGAATTGATGGCGTCTATTGTAATTAACGAAACATTTAATTTCACAGTGCTGCATTTAATATCAATGCTGCTCGTTTTGGAATTACCTTCAGCTATTCGTTATCCTGTAAGAACTGAACATCTCTCCCACAAATGATCACATGAACTCCTATTCCACGAATGCTCACCTTCAATGTAGAGTCGCATTTGTTGGCCGCTGGGGCTACATTCTATTTTTTACCAATATTTTGTCTCTCCTCCCTACTTAGGCCCAAGATGACATTGCCTTTGTTGTTTACTAGATTCTCCCGCTTTAAAATCGAGCATTTAAACCTGAACACAATGCTATATGCATTCACCTAAAGGAATGAATATGCTTTGTATCAACCTAGTCTTAGATTCAAGCGTAAGGATACATTTGTCTGGTAAATGAATATCGATCCAATCAAAGTAATTTTCTTTACAATTCATTAGAATTCATTCATTTGTATGCCACGATCCATGAATTCCGCCAGATGAAATAAATATTCGATCAACTCCCTTCCCAAAATTAAATAAAATACGTTTGACGTCATAGATTCTAAACAGATTGTGTCTGTTAGCTATCATATTAATAATGTTGCAGTGTAATGATTATTTATAAGACACTTGGCAATATTAGAGTTGGTTAAATATTTTTGTTTTAAAATTATTTAATTATATCATATCAATGATATTAATTTAGAGGACACTTGGCAGAATGATGATTTTTTATGATTATTATTTTTAATTGATTTTTTATATCTGATAATTTTATTGCACACCAAGGCAAATTAGTCAAATCATCAATATAAACCAATAACAAAACAGAAAAATGTACTTAAAAAAAATAAATTTAAATTAAAAAATAAATTTATTATATGAATTTTACAAAACTTAAGCAAAACTTTAGAAAAAAATATAAACTAATTAAATTCAAAGCTTTTAGCATACCAAACGATTGCTATATAACCTGCTGAAGGCAGGTATAATAATTAATCACCCAAGGTGCATTCGTTTACGCTCGTAAATGACAATAAGTGTTTTAGAGTGAATTAATGTAAATATTTTACCTTAGAGTATACTTTGTATTTATTTCGTTCTCAAACAGAGAAACAGTAATGATGGTTAGGTTTATATATTTAGAGGATGGTCATATTTATATATTTATGTATGAGCTTGTTTATACAGAATGCATTTTCGATTGAGCTTATTGAATAGAAAATAAGCTGTACTTGACAAAGCTACGAACCAATATAGATTGGCAATGGTCAGAGGAATGAAGTAAAATAGTAGGAGAGGCAAAGATAATGGAAATGATAAGATAATCCTTACCTCATTCAAATGGTTGGGTCAATGTACATATACCAAAGATAAGTAGAATTGATTGAAGAAGATGGGTATGTATTTCGACTTGCTACCATTAATGCTTTCTCCATTGAATATATACACAACACGGTGCAATGAGCTTCTCTCATCTAATCCTCTAATAAGTCAAATTCCAACTCCATTTATCTTATAAATGGATGACTGATTTGCATCCTAACAATAATTATAAATATGGTGGGATAATCACGACCGCTTGCATACTATTAAGAAATCATCTTCTTCTTATGCATATTGTGTGCCTTTCTGCAGTTATATCTAGAGGATTTGGTTTGTATTGCTATGCAAGTTTTGTTTATTCTATCATACAAATACGAACATCAATGTCATCAATGTTATTAAATATTTTGGATTGTTTTCTCTTTGGTTATATTGTGACATGGTTTAATTAATATATAATGATATATAAATCTTAAATCATATTCTATATTTTTCAGAATTTAATATTTTTATTAAAATTATAAGGTTGCAATTATTTTTCATAATTCTTACAATTCCATTTTAGTTATAGTTATCTTTATTTTTAACTAATTGGTTATCCAATGTTTTTAATTAATTAGTAAGTATTTTTTTATAGTTTTGTAACATGGAGGAGGCATAACGGAGTTTTCACTAGCACGTGTAAAACTAGGTAAATAAGCAAAGTGTATTAACAAAAATGAAGCTGATGAAATCTACAATGACTCGAAATATATAGGTACAATGAGAGGAATGATATAAGTGAAATTTGGCTGCGTTAAAATCACAAGGTTAAGGTGCTATTTGAAAATGCCCGCCAGGAACTGTGCTTGTAGGGATAAATTCATCAGTTGACATGAACTTGTTCCTTGTTGAAATAAATATGCAGTAATGGTTTCAATTTACTTCCTCATAGGCACATGTGCAAGAAATCAACCTGCCAAAGTAGGAAAAATATTGTTTTGCATATTAAGAACAAAAGAAACAAAAGAGGTCCAAATTCTGAAAAATGGCCAAGTGTTGGAAAATTGGTCCAAGTGGCCTTGGGAAATTTCCTGACGTACCTCATAGTAGAATGATAAAAAATTATCTAAAACTATCGTGCCATATCTTGTTGAAGTGGCTATCTTACCATGGTCTCCGTTCTCAAATAGGGTGTTTGATGACAAAGTTAAAGGCCTGCCAAAACAGGGCTTCAGGTTGTTTTTGCACCAATGGTAGTATAATTGCCCAAGTGGCCTCAGGAAAATGCCCTCCATAATTCATAGGTTAAGGAAAATTCCCTCCCCATAGTGTCAGGCTATAGCCTGTTGATTTGTCTACCTGACCAGGGTCTCAAATTGTCTTGAGAGTGTCTGAAAAGGAAGTTATGGCTCTGCCAAAACAGTGTTTCAGGCAGATTGCTCCAGTCTAGGAAAATGCAAAAATTGTCTAAGTATAAAATTAATAGTAAAAATGGCTGAGTGACATCAGTAAAATGCCCGCCATTTCTTGTGGTTGATGTGTTAAAATATTTTGAGGGTATGGGTAAGTGCCTACCATTTCTCACCTGTGAGGGATAAAAAATTTCTGGGAGCATAAGTTTGTAGGTGGATGATTTATTCACTTGGCCATTGAATCCTTCTGAAAAGAGTCATTGGTAATGGAGATATTTCCTCCCAAAACATAAATTTGGCCTGTTTTGCACCTTTTAGGAAAAATTCTCACCAGTGTTGAAAAACAGGTCTCAACTAGGCTTGGGATTAAAAAATTCTCTCCACTGAGGAATGAAGAATTTATGAAAGAATAAGCTTGCATGTGGATGTTTTATGCACTTGACCATTGTCATTGCATTTCATAAAAACATCATTTCCAGAAAATTAAAAAATCATTTCCAGAAATTTAGAGAGTCAACCAATCATTTTATATAATCACTATTAAATTCAGAATTCAAATGAATTTTCTAACCTACAGGACATACCTGCAACCCAATGAAATTTTCTAAAGAAGTTTTGGCTTCGATGAATTTTCAGGAATTGCCTTTGCTGTGAGTCGCCTTGATGGCCAAAGGTAAGGACATATACAATACCATTCCAAATATCACCGCCAAATAAAATGATTTTCAAAAAAACATTCCCAATATTAATTCTTCCATGATTTCTTTTTTAAATTCTTAATTTCTTCAGTGGATTATTTTTCGGTTCCCCGCCAAATGGAAAAATCATTATCGGTTTAATTTATTCCCTGGATTATTTTTCGGTTCCAAATGGGTGATCGGGTGTGAATGCTCAACCGATTTCGATTTAGGACAAGTTGATCAGTTTATTACCAATCATATCATGCCCAGGAATGGATGCTCCACCACTCCTATCACATAATTGCGCCACCATTTTCTTAAATACTTAGAAATTAAAAAATATTTTACTTCCAGGTTTCACGTTGGTTATTGAATGCGATTTAGAGTTTCAAGACTCTTTACACCCACCTTCGTAGATTCCTAACTCAGGTTCAAGCTGTGTTAACTATTCTATTTGCCGGAAAATGTCTAGATTTGCTGGGAAATGGTGCCCATTATAACTTTTCTGGCCACATACTTTTGACTCACTCACCAACTTCACAACAAAAAATATTATTTCCTTAACCATGTGGAGAATTTCAACCAATCAAAAAAAGGATCTTTTTACAAAGAAAACATCTTTTGGAATTTTGACTAATCAAATAGGATACGCACTAGTGTTGGGTAGAATGTTATGATTTGCTAATAATGAAATTTAATTATGGTTTACTTCCTTCTCTCCATCATGAAGTTTCTTTGGTGCATATATATTATCTTTCATTGGATTTTCAACATGCTCTAGGTATTGAAAAGAAGCTAGAAAAACAACCAATGCCCTTTTGTTCTTCGTCTTGGTTCCCCCTTTCACAACAGGTATATCCCATGGGTAGGCCTTCTCCCATGGTATACACACCCCCTCCCCTCACCATAATATTGCACACTCCATAAGTCATCCTCTCATGGCACAACAATGTTGTGTTTTACAACTTCCATGCTCTACCAAGATATTATTCTTTAATGCCAACACCCAACCTACCTCTCCAAATGCTGTCATTGTTGTGGATAACCCTACTACATCTGATCCAAACCTCGTTCTAATGACATGTCTAGCCCCTCCTAGCCATCCCATTCTCTTTACTCAAAACTGTCATATTAAATATCATCTCACTAAGATCATCATGGACAATTGTAACCTATAAACACTTATTCTCTATGACCCTTTTCAATTCCTTGGATTTATTGGTAACTTCCCACCCTCATCCATACCATCTTGAGTGGGTGAATGAGGGTGATTTGTCCTTGTTTGTGACACAACAATGTAATATAACCTTCGCCATTGGCCCTCATTTTTGGACACTATGTTGCCCGATGTTGATTTACGAGATTGTGCTGAATTATTGCTAGGGATAGTTTACCATCATGAACACTCTACCACATATGCTTCTTTCCCAAAAACATAGGCCCCCCACTAAGGATGGTCAACACTTTTGCTTCCCCTCAACTGCTAATTTCTCTCTAGAAACTATATTAGGTAATGATGTTGTATGTCACATTTCCCTTTCTAAATGTTTACATCTATGTATTATCTAGGAAGCTAAGCCTAATCAACTCACTAGTGATTGCTCACTTAAAAAAGGATATCAAAGAGAGAGATGAAGTCATAAAAATATTATCCACAACAAGCATTTGAACATGAAGTATGGAAACCAGGTACAGTACTTGCAAGATAAGATTAAAATGTATGAAGAGAAATACACCAAATTGGAAGAGATTTGTATATTACATTTGGACTGCGATAAAATAAGCTATCACTCAAAAGACGTTGAGGTGGTCTATTCAAACAATGAAGGTAAAGGTATACTAGAGGTAAGCAAATCTCTAGAAGATGATATTGTTGCCAAGCAGTGCCAACTTCTACTTTCCAAGGATCATCTTATACCATACATATATACATTGCAAGGTGACAAGTCAAAGTTTCCAAAATGGAACAAATTTTGTGCGGTAGCTACACCAACTACAAAAATGATTCAAAGAAAGAATGAATATCTCGATAACCTATGACACAAAATTTCCATATTTTTCCATCTAGGCATGTCTTTAATTGTTCCATATAATAAAACCTATAATGTTTCTTTTACACTAATGCGGTTAGTACTAGTTAATTTATATATAAAGTTTTCATCAAACATTCTTGTTTAACTAGTACAATTCATTTCTTTTACAATATTGTGGTTAGCACCAATTATAACTTATATAGAAACTTTTCATCGAACATTCTAGTTTAATTATGACTATTCATTTTATTGTAGATGAAAAAGCACCATCTAGACGATATATTCCACAAATGATGAAGAATTTTGTTGTTTAATTACTTTTGTGTGAAGTGAAATAAGAGGGTTGGGTCTTAGAAGTTTGGAAAAAACTAGAGCAAGTTACATTCTGCACAACGGAAATTTTCCACAAATGATGAAGAATTTTGTTGTTTATTTTTGTGTGAAGTAAAATAAGAGTGTTGGATCTTTGAAGTTTGGATAAAATTGGAGAAACACTACAAGGAAAAGGCCCTATAGAGAAGGTTTTTAGTGTTACAATATTGGTCAAAATTTTAAAAAATAGCCTCCGCTACAAAATCTGCAAATGGTACTGAATGTTTTAGCAGAGGTTTTTACAGAAATTTATTATAACTAAGAAATCTCTGCGGTTGGAGGCTTTAGCGGATATTTTTTCATTGGTGCGCTTCAATGATTAAAGCGCATTAGTGCGCACAAACACTTAACGCCCTGGGACCTTTAAATAACAACATGCACCGGGGCAACACCAAAAGCTTAAAAGTCCCGACGCTCACTGATGCTTGTCAATAAATATGGTGCTGGTGCGCATAAAATATTTTAATGTTATCGATGCTTTATAAAGATGTATGCACTGTTGCGGTAAACTAGATATAGCATCGGTGCTTAAGTACTATCAGAAGCATTGGTGTACTAAGAAAAGAAAAATGCATCAGTAGAGTTGACTGGGACGTTGACTTTTGATTCATTTTTAAATTCAATGGTGCAGTCCTGATATAATAGTGCTCGGTGCATTTATGAAGAAAGCACTAGGTTGTAATGATAATAAAGCATTGTGGCAAACAACGAGTATTGTTACATCGATGCTTTTTGGGTGTAAACGCACCGACGCTATATGCCATCAAACACATCGGTGCAGTTAAAATGATCAAAAGCACCAATATTCATTTTCCATTTATTGAACAATGAACATTGACATACCATTGGAATATCTATATTTCATTTTTATTGTTTTAAATTCCATTATTCATCAAAAATAGAAATATTTTTTATAATAATATTCATATAATTTTATTTTTATTTTTTGCATTTGGATAAGATGTTTGGATTAATTTGTTATATCATGAATTTTTGCATATATTGCAATATTTAGTGTCCATATATTTAATCATCGATGTAACATTTCACAACGACATTGGACAATGCAATAGAAAAACAAACTTATTTGATCATATATGAATAAGTGGCCCTTTGTCATATAAAATTGGACAACATAAAGTCCACAATAATTAAAATGTCAACATGCTTGTAATTGTTACACTTAGTGGCAACCCGTTGTCTTTCAATTGGGACACTATGTCCAATACATTTTACAAAAATGTATGATTTTCACAGACAATTATTTCACAATATACAACAACTTGCATTAACATTCAAATATATTGATTATCATTTTTCGCTGGTACTGTTGTTAG
Organism: Larix kaempferi; assembly: GCA_027924585.1. Lineage (NCBI taxonomy): Eukaryota > Viridiplantae > Streptophyta > Pinopsida > Pinales > Pinaceae > Larix > Larix kaempferi. The sequence continues at coordinate 7,045,217 of BSBM01000779.1, read as the reverse complement.
TGCTTGATCCACTTGCATGACTTAGGTTATTTGGTCGAATGTTTTGTTGATTTTATCAATTGTTTTCCTATTCTTCAACTTCCATCTACAAACACAAAATTAAAGTGTAATGAGTGTATCTACATTGGTGGGACTAATGAAAATTAAAATAAACAATATATATGAATGTGAATTGAAAAGCAGCATACCATAGAAATAATTGAGTCTTGAATGGTACACATTCTTTAAAAAAAAATCTCATGCCTTCTCTCAACAACTCTTATATTGGCACTACTCCATACTTTGTTTCTTGCAATTATTATACCCCATAACAAATCATAGATTTAATATAAAATATTTGTGTCATTCCATTGATTATAAAATGAGAGATGTAAAACAACGGAGATACTCAGAAATTCCACAATTAATTTTTGATATGCCAACATATACTTACAACTCATACTTAACCCAATGTCAATCAATTCTTTTAATGGCTCTTCTTGTATGTTAACACTTGTTTGAAGACATCCAAGGATGGTCGGTGTAAATTAAAAAATTAAAATATAAAAATCACAACCAATATGAAATCTTAAGATGTTATAAGGAAATCACAACTACTCACAAACATTGCTATCAACCCCTTTTTTCCTTGTCATCATATCTTATGTGCCGAATGGGTTCCATTTTGTTTTCTTTTTTGCAACAAAACAATTGAAATTTAATATTTAATGCTAAATTAATTAATTACATGTACATAATAGAAAAATTCAATGATTTCATACATTTGAAGCACGTTGTTGTTGAGAAGGATCCTCCTGTGATGAAATTATGTCTATTTCCTTTACCATTTCCTTGTACACTTTTTTGGACATCCCTACTGGCATATTTCAGATATCACTTCGTTTATCCTTTGATATTTTTGTAATCTTCCTGAAAATTTAAAATGGCATTAAACTAAATTTATACTAATATGAAAAATAAATATAGCAAAATTAATATTAATATAGGAATGCTTTGGAGTAGTATATACACACCGTATAAAAACATGTTTAGGAATATTACTTTTTGAATGATTTTTTGTTGTTGTCGTTGTTGTTGTATTTTTTTTCTATTGCAAGTCTGACAGGTCCCATTGACCATTTCTCTAGAAACGCCTCCTATAGCGTATATATAACACGATTCTTGAAATCGTTGGATAGATTTATTTACTGTAAGTGGAAGTACGTTTATACGTTCTTTCCACTATATCCCTCGTAGTTTTATAAATGTTCCACCCCCCCACCCTTCATTAACATATAGCACCACAGTAGATAAGCCAATGACCAATTCATCATCATTTACATCTTCCATAATTTGTTTTTCTTATGATGGCATTCCCTCCTGTTGTTGTCAGTCCCTGGATAACATTCAACATATGTGTGAATTAAATTGTTTGAAACATATTAACGAATATTTTTAAGTATAGTATTACTAAAATTCAAGAAAAAATTCATATTGTTTACTTTTTTATTAACTTAATTCATCCCTCTGCAACTTTTCCATCGAGGTTTTACGCTCTTCTACACTTAGATTGCAAAGAATTTTATCGAACTTCCTCATTTTTTGGTTCTGCACATCACACATTAACGAACACATATTTGTTAAATTTACATATGATTTAGACATATTAATTTAATACATAAATTTAAAATAATTTTCCTTCTTCACCCTTCCTACACTATTAGGCAATTGGACGACTGTGTATGAATGAACATAGCACTAAAGGACACAACTATACATGCTCCTTCACCTTCGATGTATGAGCCTTCAACAACTTCGTATTTAAAGTAGTATGAGAGGGTATTCAAAATGCTTTGGTTGCCTTGAGAAGATTAAACGTTTTAATGAAAAACACATTGAAACATAATAAGATAAAATGTCACTAGAGCAAGAGAGGTTTCATGGTGTGGTTAATCGAATTAACAGTAAGGGTAGTTAGATCAGTGACCTTATGGTCATTAGAATTAACATCATAACTATGAAGCATTGGAGGTTGTGAGACTAGATCCATGATTTTTTCCCATTACCTCTGCATTCACTGCATTGTATAACATAGTGATAGGAGGTCTCGCTCTCTCTCTATGAATATTATATAGAATCACGATCCAAAGTTTCACTTCCCTTGAATATTGACCTCCTTTTTCTCTTTGCAAATATGGTTTCCCATATTTGAAAGTATGCCAATTGTGGTGAGAAGTATTCTATCAAGTATATGGCATTGAAGTCCAAGTGAAAAATAGCAACGATATGTATGATTTCATGGTCCATGTACTACAATACATGCACCACTCCTACTGTAATTTTCATTTGAGCATACGAGCTTAACTACGTTGGCTTGCCATAATGAAGATGCTTGTACAGTGTCCCATTGGAAACATATTCAACCACAAGAATTCTTGTGGATGACTCATTTGTTGTACAATATCCCAACAATTTTGACAATGTTTCTGTGATTCAACTTTACCATGTCTACCACCTTTCTTTGGAAATAAATCTCTAAATGGGTGGCCCAATATTTTCTGGAAAAGTGCATGTTTCAGTTGTTATGAAAATTTCAATATGCCTTTACAGACCATACTATCAAGAGACAAGCCAATAATATTGTTGAAATCTTCGCATGCTACTTCAAGCTCTGCTCAACTCATCATCGGAATGCCGTTGAATGCTTCGACATCTATGATCAATGCCTTTTGTTTATGACCACTTAATAATATCTTCCAAGGAATTATTATGGCAACGTTGGTTTTTGTGTTTGATATGGACATAATGGTAACAAGCGAAAAAAAGTCACAAACTTCCGATAATAATTTCAAGAGGCAGTAGCTAGAGAGGCTTCGAAATGTGCCTTCTCTCAGATGCTCCATGTTCTTGTTTACCAATACTTGTGTGGTTTGGTGTGTAGTTCCATCCAACAACATTAGATCTACACTACTCATGTGGGTGTTGATGTGAAATGGCTCCGTTGTCTCGTAAGTAACAAAGTCTGAGACATCTTAATGAATTTATTCTCTCGACATAACTTATCTTCTAAGACCCAAACACATTTTCCAATGTCTACTTAAGCTCCGATATTGTTGGCAGGATTCTCTTTTCAACTTCTCAATTTCATTGATGAGAGTGTGATACATTCCTTCACAGTGATATTCCACACGGGTGACAATGGAAGGAATTTTCTAGTGTTATCGTATAATGTTCATGAAAGTTTAACCAATGAATTTCATTGTTGCAATGAGATACTTTTGGCACACAATGATGAACCTATGCGTGAGTTTCAAAACCATAATGAAGGAGCCCCTGTTAGCTACCATAAGACTTGTGCCTCTACTAGATGGTAATGAGACTCTACACACCAGTTGAAATGGTCATGCTAAAATCTAACCAGCCTGCCGACTCCACCATCAATTATTCCTCCTCAAGTACCAACGTGGTTCTTCCATCCTATACGTCAATTGAAATGGTAATGAAGAAATTTTGACCAACCTGCCAACTCCACATATGGATTATTGTCTATTCTAGCGCATAAATTGGGCGTACTTTGTAGATTTTCGATTGCAATCTTGAGTTTCCAAGGTCTTGATTTGATGATCAGAAATTTACATGAGCATGTTAAACATATTTTTCCTTGTAGCTTGCAAGCTATGATGGTTCGCTACACCAAAATTGGAATAATCTTCTAAGTGGCCTTGAATCTATGAGGTGTATAGTTTCTGTTAGAGGGAAACAATGCTCGATAGCTACATCGACATTTCTTTCAATAACAACTATTGGGTTTCTCCTGGTATTTAAACATATAATGTCCTTATTATGTCCCCTACCTATATGATTAAGGTTGATCGATTAGTTCTCAGTTTTTTTAAAATTTTATGGCTGCCTAAAGTTGGAACTATGGTTTAAAATAATTTATTTTTTTGGTTTTCCAAAATTCGTGTTTATCTGGTTTTTTATTCGGCCCGTGTAGGTGACGTCCACCTGGGGTCTTGTTCCCTAGGACCCGACGGTGAGCCCCGTCAGCGAACGTACCGCAATGTCCAATTGAATAACAAGTTTTAATGGGAGGCACGATCATGTCAGTTGTTTAATATTTCACCTCTTTAATGGCACAATGATCGTCTTTATCACCATCGGATGGGGTATTTTCCTGGCAACTCTTCACGATCGCAGGGTTATTGTGGGTCTTTTCTCTTGGCAGGGTTATTGCAGGTCATGGGGTATGCTGGCTCGTCGAATTAAATGCATTCTACAATGTTATAATTCCAGCACAATGTAAGTTTGATGTGGGTGTAATGAGCGGTTTTTAATGGCGTTGGAGGGGCGGCTGTGGGAAACACTGGTGAGGGTTTTTTCTCGTTTACTTTTGGGGTTCTTTCTTCTGCCATTACCTAGAAAGGGTTTTCGCCGATGTGTTTCATAGCTAGTCAGTAGGGTATTTGTGGATTTATCAACTGTTCCAAGTGCTTTTGCATTTGTCATTGTGGTGGTGATACTCAAACTTATGGAGTTAATGACGGTGTAACACATGTAAGCTTTCCCAAATGGGCTATTAGGTGACGAACACAGTTTAGAGAAAGCAAAGCTGTCAGGTCTCAAAAGAGGATTAGAGGATTCTGCTTATGGTTTTAAACGAGACCAAGTCACTTGCTCCCTTGATCATGTACTTTACTTTTGCAAATTATGTTTGTCTTCGTGGAATGTTGATTGTTGTTACATATTGTAAATAAAAAAAATTGCATTCTTATACCCTTTTTCCTTATCTTCCCTCATAGTTTAGAATCTAGGTACATTGGCTAGGTAGTGAAACAAGAGGAAAAGAGAATTTTGTTACCGAATTTGTTTTTCTTTACTAACTAGTAAACTCTTGGAGTAAACAATGATACTCTACATTAGAAACCAAACAATAGAAGCATATCTGAGCTGTAACTTCTACCAGCTGTCTGTTGAGAGTCGAGACAAGGATCCATAATATTCTCACCATCCACTCTTTCTGAAGAATGTTCTTTCGGTATGGCCGAAAATAACGCCTTAAGTCTTGAGATTTGAACCCATAGTACTTATATAGCTTCCTTATGACAAGTTTTTCAAAATCAACGGCGGGAGGGTTATCCACCTTTCATTCTCATTTATTTTTGCAGTAGGTGTAGTGCCAAGCTAGGGTTCTTACTCAAAGGTGAGGCATAAATCATATGTGTAGGACACTTGTAATCCGAACTCAAACTAATATGTATATCTAGCTCGAGCTACAAGTTACAACACAAGTATAAACCATAAAGTCAAACAAGTTCATTAATCGACCTTTGGGTGCTTTTTTATAAGTTAAGGTTACATTATAGGGTGAAGGTTCGAACTAGAGCTAAATTTCATGTGGCTCAGGCCCAATGAATTTAGCAAGGCTGCTTGCAGTTGGAGACGTAAGCATGCCAAGTTAGAATGACCTTGCGGATCGATATGATAGATTTACATGGTCAACCAAGGCAGTAGGAAAGATAAGTTGTTTTCCTTGAAATTGAAACAACAGAGCTTCACAATCAATGCATAGTAGTACATTGATAAATGACACAATATTGTACTAATGACAAAAGTGAATACAACAACCACACGTGGAGTTTTGAAATATTATATTTATAATTATTTTTTAATCTCACAAATACATTAAACCAATAAAATTTGTCAACTCAAGATGAATCCAACAAAAAAAATAAAATAGAAACCACTAACAATAAAAAATTTGGAAAACAAGTTTTTATTTTCTAGAAAATTGGTTTAATATATGTTATATATAAAAGATTTCAAAACGTTATAAAATTTTACAAATGTATTTAGAGCCAAAAGAATTTGGCGCAAAAGCGATGATATACCAAAATAAAAAATAAAAATAAACTAGCAATTGCCCCAAGAAGGTGTGATAATACGCCGATAGGTTGTTGTTGGAGGGTGAAAACAACTGAAAAGAGAAACTAAAATTGAGTTGTTGTAGACCTAGCATTGTTCCTTTGAGGAAATTAGCTATAAGTTTTTGCAGGGAAGGGAAATGAAAGGCCAATTATAAGAAACCCTTTCAGGATAAGGAAAATAGTTGCATGAATATTCACATCTGAAATAAGAAGGCATTTTCCGATGGAGTCCATTACTAAAAGTAGGATATGTTGGTTTTCTTGCTTTTGTTTTTTTACTTCAAGAGGCAAACTGCTCACCTCCAAGGAAAGTTACCACTCTAATTTAGAAGTTATCTAGAGGGAAAATTGCTCACCTCATAATGCAATGAGCCTCTCAAAACCGACGATTCGAGCATGCAAATTTCAACCTCATTGACTTCTCTTTTCTAAAACAAGTGAGTGATGGCTTCATTTAGTATTCTCAACCAACCACACACCAAGAGAGAAAACTGCCAACCTAAGAGGCACACAAAAAAATTGGTAGCTTGGTCATTAAGCTCAAAGTTTACCTTTTATAATTGTCTCTTGTTGACTCGGTTCATCACTATTGTCTCTTGTATCCTTGGTTCATCATTATTTCACCCTAAAACTTTCATTTACTTGATAACAAGTGATATAGATTCATTGATGGATTATTGCACCAAAAAGTGATCTAGATCCATAGGATTTTGGTAGGGGTGGGAGTCTACCCCCTTATAAAATCCTAGCAAGGCATTTCAAGTGACATGATTTTCCTTAAATAACTCTTCTCTAAAAGAGTCACTATCAAAATCTGAGGTCAATTCAAATGACCTATTTTTTCTTAAATATGAAGTGATTTCTATTAGCATGGTTTTCCTTGAATAAACTCTATCCTCCTGTCGGGTCTTCCTTTACATTTATGGAATAGGAAAGCACCGCGGGAGATTGGCAACTCTGGTCATGCCACAAACAAAAAAAAGCGTTCCACTTGGTTAAATGGGAGTGTTTGTTCAGACCGAAGGATCTTGGGGATTTGGATATAAAAAACCCCTTCATCTTTGGGAAAGCACTCGCAGCTAAGAGCCTCTGGCAGTGCCTTTTCTTCGAAGAGTTATGGAGCACGGTAATGAAAAATAAGTACCTACAAAAATCCACTACTGAAGGACAGTTCAGGAAAGAAACCAACGTCCCTCCCGTTGTGTCTATTGTTTGGAGAAATCTGACTGAAGCGATGCAAATAGTCAAAGGCTAGGTTATATGGAAGCTAGGTTATATCGACTCATTTGTAGATCTTATTTCACAGGTAAAGAAGGATAGGCATCCTTAAGAGGGTCTGGTTTGCTGTAGTTTTCGCCAGATTTAAGATTTCATTTTCACCAGTGTTAGTTTTCATTTTCACAGGTAGAAATATCTTAACAGCAAAATATTCTCGCAAGGTTTATGAAGGACTCTTCTGGTTGTCTCTTCACAGGTAACAGGGTTCAACAATTAATAACAATTAAGATCCCACATGAAAAGAAAATGAAATGTACGTCGTTAAGATCCCACATGCAAAGAAAATGAAATGTACGGTGAAGTTAGGCAGTATAAAATAAGAAGAATAGAGTAGAAACGGAATAGACGGGGTCTGTGGTGTTGAAGAACACCATGGACTAAGGAGGTCAGTCCCATTGCATTTGGAGAGTGGCTTTCCTTAGCATCTCCCATTGGGGGAGCGAAGGTGGGGGAGGGTGGTGAGGAGGCGGAGGGTGGTGCGGGAGTGGAGGGTGGGGGAGGTGGCGAAGGTGGGAGAGGTGGTGCGGTAGGGCAGGGGAAGTGGTAGGGTGGTGGCGGAGGTGGTGCGGTAGGGCAGAGTAAGTGGGGGAGGGTGGCGGCGGAGGTCAGTGGGGGGGTGGTATCGGGGCAGGTGGTAGGGGAACTAAGGAGGGGGGTAGGGGGTAGGGTAGATGGTAGGTGAGCTGAGGGGTATCGGGGCGCTGAGGAGGGGGGTAGAGGGGGTGGTATTGGGGCAACTAGTAGGGGAGCTGAGGAGGACGGGTAATTTCAAGGATTCACCAATCAATTAGACACTTAAATTCCACAAGAAGGGTCGGATTATAATATAATCAACCCTTTTCCCTTAACCGAGTTGGGAACACAACCCTTCTCACTTAATTTACTAGAAATCCAGCTGGATGGTTGTCGATGAGAGTGTATTAGATTTGTGGTGAGTGCAGTAATATATACAACTGTTTTGGTATTACTTTCACAGTCATGGCTTCACTATTTATCAAAGGCCGGCTGCAATATTACTTTCAACCAAACTTAACTTCTGCACTAATCGAATCATATTTTAAATTTTTTTTCAAACTCTTGCTTTCCTTTCACATCTTCTAGTAGTCCAAGGTAAATGCTTAGATTCCAAATAAACAATACTCAACTTATAACAGTTTAATACTGTAATATAGAATTGAAAATTGTACTAATAGTATATTTCTAGCAGAAGATACATTTTCTTGGAAGTTTTCCAAGTGAGCGTATTTTGTCAGTAATCTCTGCTATCTTAGCTTTTGCAACACCTCTTCTAGCCTCAGCAACAACTCTCCTGTTCTCTGCTTTCCTGTGAGCCTTAGAAATCTCATTCTGCATTTTCTCAAATGTCGTGGCCCTCTTCTCCTCTAGTTTCCTCTAAAGCAAGCTAAAATAGAGTAAGCACAAACGTAGCCATTGTAGTGTCTCTCAATGATAAGTGATTTTTTTTTAAACAATAAGAGATCAACACTTGACAACCAATAATAATAAATTCAATAAGAGGACAAAGCTTGGAGTTCATATCGAGTTATCTAAATAGTCTATAACAGTATGACTTAAGTTTATAGCTGCGAGCTAGGTTTTAGTACAATCGAACTTAAACGAATAACATCCTCCATACATGAGTGAAATTACAAATACATACATTAACTTAAAGTTACTTAACTAAGATCTACACTTAAAATTCATTAGACAAAGTCCAATATAATGTATGTGGCTGTCGAACTAAAGACATTTCGGTCAGTCTGAAGTGACATATTTCCAATCATAACTACTCACCTAATCATGCCTTTACCATTGTAACGAACCACTGACATCCTATCTTTAACATACTTAATTGATGTAAGGAATGTAGTTCTACATCAAATATACAATTTCAATATGTCATCAACTATCTTATTGTAAAAAGTGTTACCATAAATTTGAATGGATGCAAGTAACATAACTACATACATCCTATTCTTTAACCTTCTTTTCTTAGTAACATTTATTTCTAATAAGATATAATACTAGGCTAATACAATTCTAATAAAGGAATATAATAAAGTGTTTCCACTAATCATAATCAATATAGCTATTATATTAATTCATTCACCTGCACAAAAATAGAGTGAGTTTTTATCCAGGATTTCGGAACTCATAATAAAAGATGTCAATATAACTATTATTTTAATGCATTCACCTGCACACAAATAGAGAGTAAGTTTTATCCACGACTTCAGAATTCAAAATAAAAGATATCAATATAGCTGTTATTTAATACATTCACCTGCACACAAAATAGGGAGTAAGTTTTATCCACGATTTCTGAATTCAAGTAAAAGATATCATAGAAGGTTTATACAGGGTATCCATTAATCATAACATTGCACAACTCGACCTCTGTAATGACAAAATTTTGGATCTTAAGCAACAGTAATATTTTGGATAATCATTTAGAAGATTCAAAAGTAACAGCATAACCGTCCAACCTGGAATTCGATTTCCTCGCTCACTTCCACAGAGAACTTTATTTTAAGAAGATTAGTAGAAATAAGTAAAATAGAGTTTTCGTCAATAGAACCAGCTCGGCTATTACAATTTCTTTTGGAATAGAATTATCATTTCACCTTCGATACCAAGAAAAAGAAAAACAATTTGAAAGTCAATTTAACCTGATCGAGTTGCTAGATTCGGAACTGGGTAAACTCCCAACGTTTCACCCAAAAAGAAAATAAAAGAACTTGACCGCACAAGGGTCCAGGTCGATCCTCGATCAATCACAGGTTGAACTGTAGTAGGAGTATAGGAAAATTAAAAACCAAGCGAGACTTTGCCAGAGTACAACCCTAAGCTAGCAGTTACAAGGATCAAGGAAAAAGCGTTGGAGGTAGCAGTCTGGATGTAACGACTAGATAGAGGGTAGGTGGATCCACCGGTTGGAAAAGAGAACACGATCTCATCATTAAAGGTTTACAGTTAGAAAGAAATATTCCAATTGAATTAAACGGAGGCGTAAAGCCCTGGAAGGCTGGAAGAGTATGCTGAACGGATCCAAACACCAGCGAATTATATTCGCTTCAATAGTTTATGTGCAGTCTGTGTGTATGCATCTTCATGGCGAACCATTACCACAGTGACTCGATCAGGGGTTAAGCAAATCATCATGGTGAAGGAATTACGACAGATGGCTAAATCAAAACTCAATCTGAGCTATTTAAACAAATTGAACATTGAAATTTTAATGACATGAAGCTCAGATAGAAATTGATCAAAAAAAAATTGATTACCGAATTTAGAAAGCAGGGATCTGAATGAAATTATCGATCAAGACAACCCAACAATGCTATGATCGCTGAACACTATTATTGTAGAGATTATGAAATCTTAAATAAAAAAGACACAGAAATATTAGATCTCAGCACACAAAAGTTAAGGAGGTATTGGAATCATTGGTTGAAATAACACACATATAAAGAAATCATTGATTAAGTTACCTCAGAAATAATAAAACCGATCTGAGTTTTAAAACCAGATCATGAAATTATTTACAAGAAATTGACCAAGGTTAAAACTGATTACGAAAACTTACATACCGTGAATCGATCGGTGTTTTAAAATTGGATCATGAAATTACTTACGAGAATCGATCAAGGGTCAAACTGAATACTAAAATTTGCATGCAGTGGATCATATAGATGCCATTTGGATCTGGACTAAACACAGAGGATTGAGAGGGAAATGGGTACTACAATGATGCCCTCCCATTCAAGATCGAGAACAGAGATCTATGCAGAAGTAGCAATCCCAAGAAACGCCTTGGACAGAGGAATTAACAAGTCACGAATTGACCTATGGATGTTGTCTCGATCTGAAGTAAACGCAGAGGGTTCGAGAAGAGAAAAGCAAGTTCAATAATGCACAGAGATAAAAGTTACAGGTAGAACCATCGATTTAAAAAAAAAGACATAAGGTCTGAATACAGAAATAATTACATCCTGTGCGACATAAGAATCCTAAATTGGATAAATAACGATGGATCTAAACCCTCACAGATCTAGAACGCCGATGTGACGAGTTAGATGCGCATGGGTGGAATTACAGTAATTCGGAAGCATAAATAATACGTTAGCAGAGTTTTAAAAGAAAAACATAGAGTTAAATTATTTCCAGTAACTCTATGCTTCCACAAATATCGAAACCAAAATTATGAATTCAATAGATTTCTAGATTGATTTACAACTTTATATATACATATAAATATTATTATATTTTTTTTTCTCAATGGAACTAAAATATAATCTTTGATATTGAAACAAAACAAATCTTAAAGAAATGGAACCTGATTCAGATGTCGACTTCGAGTTGGAGTAAATCGTTGTTGTAGCGGTCGATTCGATATCCTATCAACTCGACTTCGACGAATATACCGACAACCCCTTGGTTGACCACCCTACCATATCGAGGTTAATCTTCTTCACCTTGAATCCCTGAGCTCACAGGGTCGTAAGAACACACACAAATAGCCTCCCGAAAGGATCTCCCAATCCTCGTTCCGGCTAATCCCAACTCCAAGGATCATAACATAATCCGAGATTATGATGACTATCCAGCATTAGGAAGCAAGAGAGATCCTTGTTAGGATATTCCTATACTCCATCCTAGTCCCACCAGTATTTTGATCATTTACATTTTCAGTCATGCATGCACTTTTTAGGGTTTGCATGCATTCTAGGGTTTACATGCATTTTGCATGCATCCCAGTCATCAGTCGAACACCTAGCCCTCAGTTAGCCAACCCCCAAGAGCTTCTCACTATTCAGTTTTAGCCCTCCAGTTGCTTAATGCGCCCTTCTTCCTTGATTTTAGGAAGCAACTCGCCCTTCTTCACCTACCAGTCTAGTTGTCTTCAGTTTATACTCAGTTACACTAAGTTACACTCAGTTACACTTAGTTACAGTCAGTTACACTCAGTTACAATCAATTACACTCAGTTACACTTAGTTACACTCAGTTACACCTACCAGACTCAGTTTGAGTGATGGTTGACAGTTACTTGAGCATTGATGACTTCACTGATGATGATGAAGACTTCCAGTTGTGCTTCGATGACACTCTATTGATCTTATGATCACTCCGAGAGGCTAATTCGAATTGCCACCTTATGAATTCGAATCCTCTCTACCATTGTACTATTTATTTGTCCATATTGTGATTAATTAACTAGAGTGTGTGAAGTATTTTTGCTTCTATTCGAGCTCTACTGTATTATTATTTTGTTGCTCATTATACTGCATTGACCACTCTTCTTCTATTTTCCTGTTTAATCATAATTACTCTTGTGAGGTATACATAATCTCTTAGACCTGCTGTGAGGATTTTCACATGGTATCAGAGCATGTTGAGAGTATTGTTTATCTCCATTCTTGAGATTTTTTTGCAGGTTATTATCAAGATTTCGAGTGCAGTAGTTGCATCAGTCTCTGCATCTTTGCAGCAGTAGCAGTTGCAGATCTTCTCTATTGATTTTGCAGGTCTTCTACAACTTCAATGAATTCAGAAGAAATCCCTCCTCTTTCTCCATTCAACTATGATCTTCTTTCTCTATTCAACTATGATGAAGGGAAACTGAATATTATAACACATTTGAAGAGAAATGGTCTCTTTGATTATTATTTTGAAAGAGAGTTCGAATCCTCTGAAGAAAAGATTGTCTGGTTAAATAATGGTGACAGAGCTTGTGCAGCCATGATGTATGCTATGCCTTTTTACATGACACACCAACTCATTGATATTGAAACTCCAAAAGAGCTATGGGCTCACCTGGATGAAAATTTTGGCAGAAAGAATGAAGGGATTGGTCCAAACCCATTCGAAAGCAAGCAAAGTGATGCATTCGCTCCTCTTGATGGCCTCTCAGATCATGAACCAGTATCATCTCATATTGAAGTTGTTGACAAAGAACTTGCAGATTCTCCACTCATGCTCCAACTTTCTTCTCTTTCTGTGCCAGCTCACACTCTAGATATTGCAGAAGGTCTTAAATCCTCTCTTGCACCAGAGTCTGTTGGTTTGCATCATGATCACGTGATTATTTCGGAGGTAAAATCAGCTATTGGAGGTAATGCATTCGCTCCTCTCAAGCAATCATCTCTTATTTACTACTATATGATCATTAGCACATGCTTTCAGAAGGTTATTGAAGAATATGGCCATTGCCACCCACTTGAGATAATTTCTCATGGATCCATTGGTTTTGATCTCACCTCTTATGGTTCAAAGGAGATCTCAAGAAACCATTGCCATTTGCTTGGGATAATTTCTCATGCATATGATAGTTTTGATCTCACTCCTGCTGGTTCAAAGGAGATCTCATGAAACTATTCTTCAAGTCTTAAATCTGATTTGGATTTCAAGCAATTATTATTTGATGGTTCTTTTTGGCATAATCTCACCCATGATGGTTCGAAGGAGAAGACAAAAGACTATCTGCATATTCATGATTTTGATCCTACCTTAGCTGATTCGAATCACAGGTTCAAGGATCATCCTCATACTTTTGGATTTGTTCTCATCACATTCGATCTAAAGAGTAAGTACAAGCACATGTTTTTTGAGCATGATCCACTTCTTCTCAAGAAGAAGATACCTCTATACGTATGACCAAGCATCACACCTGCTTGAGTTTGGAGCATTTATTTTTTTTGTGTGCCTTACAGTCTGTTTTTGAGGAGGGGGTATGTTTCCCATGAAATTTTCCCCACTTCCTTGGTTTATTGACTGTTATTATTCATTGTATTGGGTGATCTTTGGTATTAGTTACCAGGGCCCACGATGGATTAAGGGGGGGTGTTAGGATATTCCTATACTCCATCCTAGTCCCACCAGTATTTTGATCATTTACATTTTCAGTCATGCATGCACGTTTTAGGGTTTGCATGCATTCTAGGGTTTGCATGCATTTTGCATGCATCCCAGTCATCAGTCCAACACCTAGCCCTCAGTTAGCCAGCCCCCAAGAGCTTCTCACTATTCAGTTTTATCCCTCTAGTTGCTTAATGCACCCTTCTTCCTTGATTTTAGGAAGCAACTCGCCCTTCTTCACCTACCAGTCTAGTTGTCTTCAGTTTATACTCAGTTACACTAAGTTACTCTCAGTTACACTTAGTTACAGTCAGTTACACTTAGTTACACTCAGTTACACCTACTAGACTCAGTTTGACTGATGGTTGACAGTTACTTGAGCATTGATGACTCCAATGATGATGATGAAGACTTCTAGTTGTGCTCTGATGACACCAGTTGTGCTCCGATGACACTCTATTGATCTTATGATCACTCCGAGAGGCTAATTCGAATTGCAATCTTAGGAATTCAAATCCTCTCTACCATTGTACTATTTATTTGTCCATATTGTGATTAATTAACTAGAGTGTGTGAAGTATTTTTGCTTCTATCCGAGTTCTACTGTATTACTATTCTGTTGCTCATTATACTGCATTGACCACTCTTCTTCTATTTTCCTACTTAATCATGATTACTCTTGTGAGGTATACATCATCTCGTAGATCTGCTGTGAGGATTTTCACAATCCTCTCTCCTTCTCCTCCCTCATTATATAGCAAATTCTTGTGTGCCATGTGTCTGTCCATGCACATATTTTAATTAATTTTAGTCTCAAGTACAAGTGTCTGTTTCTAACTCAATGTGTACACCTAGTTCCCTAAATCAGTGCAATGTAGGTGTAGTTGTCTTTAAGAGAGTCCTAGTTGTGTTTGTCTTCTCAAATATAGTTGTTGTATTTAACCACATGTTCAATCTAGATTTCTTTCCTTTTTCTTTTTATAAATAAAATATTTTATTCAAAACAAAAAAGTTTTCTAATTTATTTATTTTACTTTATTTTTCTTTTAAAATAATAATAAAAAGAATATTTTAATCAAGACATTTTCTATTTTATTTAATTTCTTTCTTTTTCTTTTAAAACAAAAGAAATATATTTCAGCTAAAGATAAAGAAATGATTATTGAATTTTCAATTTTTAAATCTCCTTTCTCATAAATAATATAACCATCATGATAATAAAAATAAAATATTAATTCTTTTAATATTAAAATTTTCTAGAATCTCCACACATATTTTATTTTTATTTTTATTTTTTTAATTTAATTATGCGTGCATGAATAATTTTATTTTCCCATTTTTCTTTGTCTAGGTACCTCTTCGGTGGGCCCTTCCGACAGTATCTTTCTTTCTTCTTATGGAGAGTACCGCGTAGCGATCGGGAGTCGTTATCGTGATCTCTCAACTATGCTCCTTGGAGACTAAGGAACGTTGAGGGATAAGGCTCTCCTTATTGCGCGCCCCTCAACTCATCGTACGCAACCAAATCGTTATGGTCTTGCCCGTACGACATACGCTTCCCCGGGTGAGCTGAAACGGCTTTGCCCGTGCGTGAATTGCTAATTCGGGGTCGACAGTCAGTCGTCGTACCCCTAAGTGTTCTTTCCGTTCTTACGACCCCTATAATTCCATTGTGGGTCAGTTGGTAAATCGTCTTACCTGCCACTGCACACACACTCAAATGCATATTAGTAGCACTGCACTATGAAACATTTGTATCATCCTTTTTATTTTCTCTGTCAGTCGAGTATAAACAAATCATCATTTTTCGTTTCAACATTCATCATTTTTCATTTTCTTAGTCAGTCGAGTATAAACAAATCATTATTTTTCATCTTCTCAGTCAGTCGAGTATAAACAAATCATCATTTTTCATTTCAACATTCATCATTTTTCATTTTCTCAGTCAGTCGAGTATATCCATAAATCATCATTTATCTAACCATTTTTATTTCGTATATAAAATCTAAAGCAATCATTCATGGTTCAAGTTTTTATAACTCCGGGTCACTTCAAACCAGTGCCCTCAAAATAGTTAAATCAGTCGTAGGTCTCAAAAGTAGTCTGATCAGTCATAAGTCTCAAATAATCAAATCAATCATAAGTGATGAGGCGGGCATCACAACCATAAATATATGTCCATTGTCATCATAGTTATGGATGATATTATTCATACCTCCACTTTTTTCATTTTGATGTTAGCTTTCACTTTCTGCTCGTTCTCCCAAGCATCGATAATTGTTGCCTCCCTCTTGAACTTGCAAGGCAACATTAGGTTACATTAGAATTAATTAGCGTTTATCCAATTGATCCCAAGTTTTGGGCCTGCTTATATTTTGCATGTTGTATTAAACTTCAACGGTTTGCAATTAATCCCTGGCATGTAAATTCACCCGTTATCAACTTTGGCCGTCTTCACCTCTTCCCAAGCGACGACCTTGGCTTCTATTTCGTCTTTCTTAACCTTCTGTAGAGCGACCTCCTTCTGTAGAGAGAGTTTCTTTGGAGTGGCCAGACGGTTATCGTTACCACTTCTCGTCGAATAAGAAGACAAGCGAGATCCTCTATTGTCAGTGTTGTCGCCATTTGCATTTCCACTTTCTACAATGGCTCCTTCGTTATGCTGGGCGTCGTTAACATAGGTAACTAAATACTACATAGGCATCATAGATATTGTCAACACATTGTTTGTGGAAGTACCAATGCAATAATGCAGGGTTTCCAGAGTTTCAACAAAATTCATTTCCAAAATGCTATAAAATTTCAGAGCAACCATTTTCCAAGTTTGTCCTTACTATTGCAATGATCACCTTATTAAGTGTACACAATATAGAGTGTATTACCTGGGAAAATCTGGGCAACATTGTACGTCCATGCAAATCTGGGCAGCAGTGTTCATTGCTACCTAAGCCGTGGACCTCTTCAAGTTCTAATCTAATCACTTTTTAAGTTTTTATGTCTTTTTACTGAAAGGAGACAACCCTTATGACACCATCCCCATTGGTAAAGTTCATATTATTTTTGAATTTATTGTTTTTAGGGTAATCAAAACTTTTGGAAGGACAAGTGCTACCTTTATGTGCATGTCATTAGTTCAGGACGCTATCTAGACATGTAAAATGGCTGTGATATATACAGTCAAAAGAATCAGAACACCATAGCCATGAGCGTGAGAAGAATACCTAGATCCAATCTTATCTACCTTCGTGATGTAACCGATCTGCAACAATCTTGATATCTTGTTGATTTGAATGTCTTTACATTCTGTGGTATTTACCAGTCTCATCTCTTCCTCCCTAATTAAACCCTCAATCATAGCTGTGCATTTCAATCTAAATATAGCTCTATGTATTATTGAGTAGTACAACATCATCTTAGATTTTCGATGTAGGATTCATAGCATTCTTTCTTGTTAGATAGATCTTTATTTATGCACAGAGTATGTATCATTCCCTGATGCTAGTTTGAATAGTTTATCTTCCTTGCATAGTTATCATATATGAATATATGGGTACGATAAGATAAGGTAAAATTACATTTGTAAAGGAAAAAGTTGCAGACATCACCCATAAAAGGATGGCTGAACTTTCTTCTATAAATAATGTTAAAAATTGTGTAGCAAAACTAGGCTAAGTCTCTAGCTCTTCCACAAAACACCCTACACATATATGGCCATGAAAGTAAAATCATTCATGATATCGATGTCTGCAATGGATACAAAACATATAATTTTTGAGATGGGATAGGGAAACTATATTTACCATTGGCAAGGCTGGTGGCTTTGGAGTTTGGATGTCATGAATATAGCGAGTTAATACCATTTTCTTTTTTAAAAAAGTATAATGACTACAAAGGTGTTATACTAGTTGATCATGGTTCCTCTAACAATCTCACTATGGAAAATCATGTGGAACTATGATTCAAATAATACTAATGTTGAAGTTCTTTATCGAAGGCGATGCCATCCTTTTTTCTTGAATATCCAAGCCATTTTCCTGTTAAAACCCTGCAATAGTATGAAATTGCACACCTAATTGATCTCTTAACCAATCAAGAGATGGCTCTAGAAGACCCACAAATTATATTTGTTAGTGATAGTCACAAGGCTCTTATAGACATGCTTTCTAGCTTTCATTGATCCTACATGCATTTTGATTATGTAAACTATTGGAATTCAGAAACAGGGCACACATATCTACACCAAAGGGGAAGATACTTGATGGGATTCCTGGATGAAACCTATGCACTAAAATACAGGGAACTATTTCTTCAAGTTTCTTGTACTCGAGAAGAAACATCTTGGAAATTGAAGCCAATTAGCATATGCATTCTCTAACCAAGAGCTTGAGTATGGCTCACAGTACAAATCACCTACAGTTAGACCAAATATTTTCAAAAGAAGTTGATTTTCCAAAATTGGCATTCCTACACAATTCTTGTCATTTTACACCTAGAAGAGTATCACCTTTTTTTAGAGAGTTTGAAAGCCATTTTTGGAGGAGCTGTCCCCTTATGAGTGGATTTTCTAGTACACATTGAGGGACGTCCCTAGCATGGAGACCACTCTTCCTTAGGTTTGCGAGTATGCTAATGTTTCCTAGCAAAATTCATTACTCTAGAAAACATGTTTATTATTCTCAAAGAAGTGGTGGACATAATTGGCTGTTGTAAAACCTAATTCAAGGTGCTGTCAATACTTGGTGTGTTCCATATCTTATCTCAAATCATTGATTTCGTAGTGAATTTTCAGCAGTCACCAATGTCTTGAAAGCATATAAATACTTTGTCAGCAGGTCAATAGTGGGTTTGATCATAACAAAGGCTTCCAATGTCTATTTCCTTACAGGAAGATTTTAAAGTACCGTCAGTAATCAAAGAGATGCATGGGAAGGCCTAGATGTGTGAGCCCTTATCAATGAATTGAGAAGTTTAATTGAGATGGTAAAAGTGCTTTAATAAGAATTCCTCAAAGTATCCTTTATTGCAGCCATGCAAACAGTAGTAACCACATGTGATAGGCGCTGCTAATTGGAATCCCATCAATCTTTCAAACATTACAGGTGATAAGAAGCGAGATTTTGAGAAGGAAAGCTACAGAAAGTTTGCCCTTAATGCAGTTATATTTCCTTTAAATGAAAGGTGATTAAAACCAGCATTAAAGATGACTGTTTGGAAATTCTATTTGTTGTGATTTGGATTTCATGCATCCTACAGGAAATCAAAGTCTTGGACAGAAGGCCTTACCCTCAGCAAAGAGACAATTTTGACATCAACTATGTGCTTGACAACCTGCTGATTGGAAGAGCTTTGATGCATATATCATCTTGTGTTTTATTGTAGATGGCAAGATAGGATCCAATGATGATAGCTCTAAAGAAATTGCTTCCTTTGGAAGACTGTGAAAGGCAGCTTGAAGAATTATGCAATTCTGGAAAAGATACTAAAGCCTGGTGTGCTAATTAGACATACCATGACTTTAGAAAAGGCAGTTCTACTTTAATTGCAGCGATGCAAACAACAAAAATTATGAGCATTTCTTACTGAAGCAGTGGTGATAGTGGATCTGGGCATATTCCCAGCATGCCTGATAAGTATACTATCCCTAAAGCACATGTTTTGGAGTGAAGGCACTGTGACAAGTGCATTTATCGCAGACTTTCAAAACAATGTCCACAGGGACAAACATCAATTAGAAGCCTATGGAAATGGAGGAGTCTAATTTTGTTTGTGCTTATTTTTTAATTGGAATTCATGATGTTTCAATGCATATCATGGAAAATTTTAGGGGCTAAAATTCGCCCATGGGAGAAATTAAGGGAATAAAATATTTTAGAGGGCGATTATTTTGTAAAGAGGGACTTTCTATTGGTAGCCCATCATTTTTTTTTATGTGGATAATAGTTAGCCCACCCGTATTTATGACGGAGGGTCACCAAAAAACCATTTTTGCCCCCCTCGAAATAGAGTTCAAACCTTCAATCGCCCCCGATTTTCAGTAATGGAGGTGTTCAAACCTTCAATCGCCCCCAATTTCCAGTTATGTGGAGGTGTTTAGGAGCTATATTGCCCCAGTTTTTCCTCGTAAATTGATCAGAGAGTTGGATTCGCCCCCGATTTGTGGTTTGAGGGATTTTTTAACACATAAATCGGTGTCTGGGTACAATGTAATGGCTGGGCCACACCTAGGGACTTTTGTGGAAGGCATCATCCAAGCATTGGTTGAATGGAAGTCATTTCCTCATGAAAAATGGCCTCCCGATTTAAAGATGCTTGTAATTCAAGCTTGTCGCACTGCTAATGCACTGCTTCGCTTTTGTGGTGTCATCATTCTTACTTTTGGAAGATGGGCATGAAAAAGGTCCTTTCTGATTCGCTTTTGTCTGGTAACTCTGATGGGAAACAATGGTCAAAGTGCGGGATGTATTCCAGGGCCAACAAGTGGATACTGTGATGAAGAAATTTCATATATCCATAAGCATCATGTTATACGATCACATCTTTGAGATATTTTAGGTTGGATTTCCATACATTGTGAAGCAAATCTCGATTCAACTATATTTGCGAAGAAAGAATCACTCTTAAGGATTATTTCATTTGCCAGGTATTTTGCTTTTCCTTCTCTCATATTTTCCATATTTGTTTGGGGTTCTTTTTCCATATCTATTTTGGGTTGCTTAGTGTTTAAAGGTAAATTAGCCGTAAGTTAAAACTAAGAACTCATGATATAGGAACCTATAATAATTGGATGCTAACACATGTTTTGCAAATGTGACCATAAAATTGTGGTAAGAATTGTTCATAGATGTGGTTAGCTTCATGTCCAGCAAGAAATCGTGAATCAACCTACACAGGAAGTACCTGATATATCTGAGAGAGAACCTATTTTGCAGGGCTGTCCTGTTTCTTGTTTATTTGCCTTTCAAATATCTTTCTTCACAATAATTTTTTTTTCTAGCTGAAGCTCTGGAGCCATTTGGTCATGAGTGGCTACAATATTTATTGAATACTGTAGCACTAGGAGCTTGTAACAATGGAAATTCTGTATATGATGACCTTCTGATGGTAGTAAGCTTGATGTCTTTGGAAAGTTTTTCAAGCTTGGATCTGTATAGTTGGACTTTACATAAATATAATGTACTGGAAATATTGTCCCATGCTATTAAGTTCTACTATGACAATGAAGTCAAAGTTGCAAGATCAAATGTATATATTCATGTTGTTAGTGCAACATATGGTAGGATCTGCTGTTGATCTACTATGACAATGAAGTCAAATTTGCAAGATCAAATGTATATATTCATGTTGTTAGTGCAACACATGGGAGGATCCGTTGTTGGGATGAAATACAAGATTGAAAAGGAAGCAATTTAATATTGTTTCTTACCACTCGCCTTTCGCAAAATTGGTTCCAAATTTAGTCTTTGCTCAGAATGTCAAACAAGATATCCATGTTGAAGGGTCTATTGAAAAGGTTGAATGTGAAGAAACAAAAACTGGAGTATCAATCAGGCAGTTTCAAAAATTGGTTGCTGACAATAGCCTTGCTCCTGGTGTACAATGGTATGCAGCACACAACATGTCATGCTTCGGTATAATGGATTTCCAAATAAATTTGGAAGAAGAATGAAGAAGGCATTTGGTAATGATGAGATGTATGACCTCTTGTTGGTCTTGTTAGATGGGAGTTCATTGTTTGCACACTTGGTTATTTTAACAGCTAGATGCTCATCTTTATTTCCCTCTAGCTATATTATTCCCAAGCAGAACATTGGATCTTTGGGTGATGCTTTGTTAAACCAAGGAACAATGCAATGGTACAAAAAAGGTCTATAGAGAGGTCCGTTTGTCTTCCAAATTGCACTATACTACTTGTCTATACTAGAACTGTGAAAGTAGATGAGGAGAATGTGGCAAATGTCAGGTTATTGGAAAAGCATTGCAATTTGGAACCTTTACTTTCCCTTCTTTATTAAATAACACCTAGTTGGGGAATGCGGATCTTAAAGTGAAACCTTGCTTACGTCGTTGATGTTAGTGGCCATCCTCACTTGTAAGTTATCGTGTTTGTTACAGAATACCTCTCTTTCCTATTCTAATTCTTGCATGCATAAAATAGTAAAAAGCCCAAAAGTAATATGCAGTAAAATAGGAGAAGGTAGAAGTTACTTGCAACATGATAAATTTACGATATGGTCCTTAATATTTTCCCAACAATTTCTCATTATGTTAGACTTGTTAGCATGATTCAAAGATTCTTTATAATGTTTATTCCCTATGCATATTTTTTAGTGACTTGCAAATGGAAGTCTTCAATTGATTTTGTAATTTCCATATTTATCTCACCAGACCTTCGATGAGCCATCACCAATATGTCATTGCATTTTGATGATTAATTGCCCCTACCCACAACACAAATTTTATCGTACAAACAGAAGGGAAAAAGCATTCAAGCAAAGTTCTCATTATGTACTTTATTGATAGAACATGTGCATGCCCATAGGATTGTGTTATCTTCAAATTGTGATTATCTCCAAGCACTTTGATCAGGAATGTGTGACATGTAGTCATAATTCTTCCATGATTCTAGACCACATTTATTCTCATCCGTGGAAGGGATCGGCCAAATTATTTCATGCATTTCCATTTTATTTAGTGAATAATAAACTAACATTCTGACATGTTTTGGCATTGATTTGAATCGCCAAAGATGCTAATATTTTTGACATGTCTGACAGTTCTTCTTAGGTTGTTCAGGTTCCAGTTGACTTCTCGATTCATTGAGAAAGCTAATGTATTTTATACATATTGGAAAAATAAGCAGCTGCAAGATAGGATGGTTATGGAATAATAATGACGCAGAGCAACAGTTAGAGGACTTACAAGCTTACATAGAACTATCTTGGCTAGTTGAATAATGGTTCTTGGAATATTTTCCAAATGTCTACTTATCTGTTGTGCATGAGAAATTAAAACTGAATCTACATTTAAGTCCCAAGATAATTCAGAAAGCCACATATTGTTCCCAGTGGGCTATTGTTGAAGAAGCTGCAGAGTGTATGGCCCCAGCATATTCTAGGATGTGTGACAAAGGTGAGCTTGAAGAACTAGATCATATGTTGGTGGATTTTGTTAGTTTTTCTCATGTGCGGCTATCTCAGGATCATAAAGCATAGAAATAAAGGTTTGTGCTTATGAATGAAGCTTTAGAAGCACATGCTCATCTCTATAGAATCCCTTGCTAGACAGAAAAGCAGATCCCTTGCCATGCTGAAAGGTTTCTACAATTCTAACTGGCAAGTTGTTTCTCTGAGGGAGATTTCTTGACCAACCACTCATTCATTTTTTCCTAGGGAAATTTGATATTACTTTATATCATCTATGGTGGAATTTGTTATGGAAGCAAACTGTGAGTATACTTATATAGAACCTAAATCATAGACCCTTTTTTGTATTTTCAATTTTCTCAAGTAGGGATGTATCTTTGGATTGCTGTGGTGTAGAAAATGTTAAGGAGATAGATACCAAAATGAAGTGGCTTCTCGTTTCTCATAAATTAGATTATGTCTAATTAGGATAACTTATGGGTTTCTTCAAATGCATAACATTCTTTGGACAACCATAGTGCAGAGAAATGAAATTAAGTAAACCCGTAGAAGATGTGGCCTCTTAAACAAGAGTATGTCTCCTTAAATGAATTTACTTGTATTGCTTGAAAAGTTTTCCAAGTTTCTTGTTAGTATTGGGTGCTGAACTCAGAAGATTTTGACTGTTTGTTAATGTTGTCTTTTTTCAGATTTGAAAAACCAAGTAATTCGTGGATAATTAATGGCTGTTGGATATTTGGAGATATTTGGGTATATTTGACTTAAAGGTTGAATAAATGGTATTTACTCTGCCATCTACGCAGTGACGTCAACTGGTTGTGTTGCATTTGGGATTTAATTTCATGATGAAATATACAAATTAACCTTTTCTATAATGGGATAAAATTGGCAGTAGGATAGTGATTATTTGTCCTTGTTAAATGAAGTTGAATTGGTTGTGCTTCAATTCTAAGGGGTATTTATCATTCTACATGATAGCATTCAAAATAGCGAAGCACCTGGAATATGCTTTGAAGTGCTAAACTCAACAGATTTTGTTGAGGTCATTACACCTTATAGTAAATATATTCTTGTGTGTACTGAGGTGAAATGTGCAAGATAATCTTTTTAAACTGGTTTCTTAATCTTCAGTGACTTGCTGCCTTATTTGATATCCTCTTGCATTTCTGGTAGTTTTACAAGCAACTTGGTCCTTAGTTTGTCTATTTGATATCATTGTCAAGCCAAGCTTCAATCTATTTGTGCAAGCATTGCAACTTTTGTAATAATAGGGAATTGGATTATCCACTTCAATAAAAAAAAATTGAACATCATGTTGCAGACTAGCATCTGAAATTGCATGACTGGGGGAGGGATGTGTTGAATGGGATGGTTTGTGAATCCTCAACATGTTTTGTACTCTCTTAAAAATGATCAATTCAATTTTTAGGACATCAAATCTATACTCCCTATGAATGTTGAATTTTGTATATAATAATGATATGCCTTTTTTCATAATTGTCTAAAGAAACAAAAATTGTGGTTAGCAATAGCAGGGTCAATCCTTGCTTCTCTAGTCAAGCCTGTGTTATTTTCTGTTATCTCTGTAATTTTCTTCTTATAATATAAATAGCAACTATCACATTAAAATACCATATCTGTGATACAATAATGTTGATTTAGCTAATTTAGGAGCACGAAGCTCACCTTGTTGCTGAAGAAGAAGATGATGATGTGCCGGAACTTGTCGAAGGAGAGACCTTTCAAGAAGCAGCTAAGCAAAAATCCTCTGCCTAATCGAGTTGAGCATTTAGAAACGAAGGGAAGTTAAGGGGATCACTCGATAATTGGTTTTGGATGTAATATTAGTTAATTACTATATTGTATTTTACTGTTAAGTCAAACCAACAGGGCATCTTGTTATTACGATACAGTTCAAATTTTGTTTTTCATTTCCTATTGTTGCATACATTTTTCTTCATGCAAGTAGATTCATTTAAATGTGAGATTGGTTTGAGTTATTATTATGGTAAAACATAGGACTGCTGAAATTGTATATTTGTTTGACTTTCAGATGCTACCATGTGAAGGTTTTGTCACCTTCCAGTGTATGGTTAAAATGTTGGAGTGCAAACAATGCACCCAATTAGTTCCATATTGCTTGGATCATGTATGTGATTGCATTTTTTGCTTGTCTATAATGTTTCAAGGAGGATTCTTATTCATTTCATCAATCAGGTTCCATTGTCTCTTTGCATTCTGTGGGAAGATATGTCCTCTATTCCTATAGAATGGGTTATTTTCTCTTTTTGGAATGTGTTTGAACTATTCTTCTCTTATTATTAAAGTTGAACCTTGAGTGTTGGGGTTGTCCTACCTAAGGAGTTTGTCAATAATATTCAACTTCCCTTTTCCATGCTCTAAGATCCACCTCCACATATTGGGCATACTATAAAACCTGGAATTCTTTATCAATTCTCTTCAAAAACTTATCCCAAGTAACCTTGTGTTTGTCTTACTAGGGATCATGCTATTGGATTTCCTCTTCTTAAGTTTGGGGGCATTCAATGCATTATGGAGGATGGCTCAGAAGATAAGAACTTGAAGGGGGTTTAAAATGAGTCAAGCTGCATTCAAAATGATTTTGAAATGAGCCCTTTCAGAGAAGTACAATTTTACCTCATCTTTGAGTTATTTGCATCTTGTGACGATTACTCTTCTTCAAGTTAGCGTGCTTAACTATTTTGAAAAGGCCACCATTCCTTGATTTTATTGTCAACATCTTGTTATGGATTGGCATTTCAATTACCCCCAACTTATATTTCAGTTGACCCCATTTGATACAATACATAACTATTGTTTGGTTTTATAAGAATGGTAGGGGCATGGAATGGCAAGAGTGTTGGTCAACCATATAATGTTTAACATCATATTTAAATCATGCAATGACTAAATTCAAAGAGATTAGAAGTGATATCTAGTATACTTGATAAATGAGATTTTATATGATGAAAATTTGTTGAGAACTCCTTAACTTGAGAGGTAGCATGAATGTAGGAAAGTCTCCAATTTATTTGGCATGGTTGAGCATAAAAATTAAGCTCCATTCTATTATTGGATTGCAGTAACCTTGTAGTAGTTGAAACTTTGGGAAGTTTGTTTTTTCTGGAAATGCACACTTATATTGAAATTTGTAGTGTTGGAAATGCATACTTCTATAGAAATCTATATTGCTGGAAATGCACACTTTTGTAGAAATATATTGCTGGAAATGCACACTTTTGTAGAAATTTATAGTTCTGGAAATGCACACTTTTGTAGAAATCTGGTTGCAGGTGGAGGCTTTCATAGACTCCTATAAAAGTCTTTGTATGGATTAATATGTTCATGATGATTGGGGGAAGGTATACCATATGATGGTATTTATGGGTGAATGGGAAATGGGAGGGTGGGAATAGATGTAACATGGCTTAATAAATGATATTATGGATGTAGGAAATGAATATATGTAGGCAATTAATGGAAGGAATCATGTGGTGAATATGTAGGGTAATATGAAAATTTTGGATTCAAGTGGTCATATAGTCAATATGTTGAATAACTTAAAAATTAAGTTCACCTCTGCCTTGTGCTTTAATATGTTCATGATGATTGGGGGAAGGTATACTATATGATGGTATTTATGGGTGAATGGGAAATGGGAGGGTGGGAATAGATGTAACATGGCTTAATAAATAATATTATGGATGTAGGAAATGAATATATGTAGGGAATTAATGGAAGGAATCATGTGGTGAATATGTAGGGTAATATGAAAATTTTGGATTCAAGTGGTCATATAGTCAATATGTTGAATAACTTAAAAATTAAGTTCACCTCTGCCTTGTGCTTTCATATGATTGCATAAGGTAACAATAGTTCTTGGAATGCGTGTAATTATAATGTTCCTCAAGTTGCTTGTTTCAGAGTTGGAGCATTTGGTATGAGAAGATTTGAAATGATGAAATGCTTGTTTCAGAGTTAGAGCATTTGGTATGAGAAGATTTGAAATGATGAAATGAAGCGGATTTTCAACATACCCAATGATTGTAATATTTTATTTCTTGTTTACTGAATTTGGTATTTTACATTGTATTTCATTTGATGATAAACCTTGAGAATAAGAACTTTCCACTCATATCAAGCCGAGTATCTTAATGTTGGGATATTGATTGGAAAAGAGATAGAGATTTTTTTCCTTGGTAGGAAAAGAGATAGAGATCCCAAATACCATTCTTTGTTTTCACTTGTGCTCTGCCTCATGGTTCATTAGAGAGGTTTTCACCATGATTAGGACCGAATTTGGTATTTTACATTGTATTTCATTTGATGATAAACCTTGAGAATAAGAACTTTCCACTCATATCAAGCCGAGTATCTTAATGTTGGGATATTGATTGGAAAAGAGATAGAGATATATGGTATGAACATAAAATTTTTATTTATTTATTATTATTCTATTTTTTCTCTTAGATCCCAAATACCATTCTTTGTTTTCACTTGTTCTCTGCCTCATGGTTCCTTAGAGAGGTTTTCACCATGATTAGGACCTGTCTTAGAATATGTTTCCAAGCCAAGAAATGTCCTAGATGCCTCATAAGAATTTTCCATTTTCTATGTTTTTTCTATTTTTCTTGAGATGGTTTTTTACTTCCATATTGATGGTAGGAATGCCATCAATCACAATGAGCTGTAGTGCTTGAAAACTTCACAGGCCTTATTGTTGTTGGATTTGTGTCGACATATACCTTCTATGATGAGAGAATGAAAATCTTGAAATTATGATTAGGGTGCTGCATAGTAATTCCTACGTATGCTCAACAAATTTGTGACCATCATGATAACAATAGAATGAGACAAATATTGAAAATGTAATCTTGTTGTAATCTGAAACTATAATTCCACTCCCTCTATTTGCTTTTGAAGTTCACACCATGGATTCGATTGTTTAGACTATGAACATAACCTTGTAAAAAATGTTTGTATTGTTTCTTCTTGAGTATATATTTTCCAATGCTAGTGAAGAGAGTGTTTGTTGTTATTCAAAATTTGATGTATATGATAAGCCTTGAGAATAGAACCAATGCAATTTGGAATTATGTTTACAACTTTGTTGTTGAAGAAGATTTTCTAATGTTAATGCCACAGTATATGCCTGTCTGTGATTTGACTTTGATATGTTCAGAAGATTGAACTTGAGAACGTGGTTTAATCATCATACAAATCTTTAGAGGAGAAGACTCTTATTAATACACTATTTTTATCCTTGTTGAAGATACCAATGTAGTTTGAAATTATATGCTTTCAGTTTGAATCGACCCCAAATAGGCATGATGTTATATAAGACTACTTGTAGTTAACATTGTTTCTTGCATTTTAGAATATACCACAAGGCACTGCCTTAAGACATTGCTATGAATTTGTAAGCCAAAATAGGAGTTTCCAACTCTTATTTTCCTGGTATGCATTTGCACAATACCCATCCGTATTTGTTGCATATTCTTGTAAGATAAGAGAAAGCCAGATTAGCCTCTTGAGACTAAATTAGTGAAGGATTCGTTTGGGACATATGGCTGGAGACATTCTCTATATTTGAAAATTGCAGTGAAATATGTGCTACCATGAATGAATAATTGGTTGGGTATAAACAATTATGTGCTAATTTTGACTAGAGTTGAAAACAATGATGCGGTCTAATTTTGGGCAGGTTAGAAAGGCTAGAGTCAAAATAGGATCATCAATATCTTAGATGATGGAAAGAATTAACGCACTCCTTCCCTCATTTGACATAATTGAGTTGACAAGCATGCAAAACATAGGTAGATGGTCTGACTAATGTAGAAGTGTATTTGGATATAGGGGTATTAATTAAAAATGGGGGTGACCTTGAAATTTTATTAATCCCATATGAACTCTTTCAACACAAATCATTGAAGCATGCAAAACATAGGTGGATGGTCTTACTAATGGAGAAGTGTATTTGGATATAGGGGTATTAATTAAAAATGGGGGTGACCTTGAAATTTTATTAATCCCATAGGATCTATTTCAACACAAATCAGTGAAGTCCTTGCATAATCCCATAGGAACTCTTTCAACACAAATCAATGAAGTCCTTGCATAGCATGGGTTGGGACATAGGGGTATTAATTAAAAATAGGGGTGACCTTGAAATTTTATTAATCCTATAGGAACTCTTTCAACACAAATCATTGAAGTCCATGCATGGTATGGGTTGGTAATAACAAGACATTTGTCCTTGGAGAGGGATTCAATATGGATCCTTAACTCCCCTTCAAACCTTCATATAATTCTCACACTAAAAATTTCAATGGTTTGGTTGGAGCCTTAAGTTGATAAGATTTCTCAATCCAGGTGGGATTTTTTATGGGTAGGGTCACTATGGTTGTCAGATGCTAGTCAAGGTTCAATTTGACTTTTCTCCCCTCGTGTGTTTCATTTCTTCAATGTCTAGTCTTTGTGATGGAAAAACCTTCGACTAGTCTTGTGGCATGTATGGTTCTGGATTGATTTGGAAGACATTGTGCTTCATTGGTGCCTTCAAAAAATGCAATAGATAGTTGTTAATCTATGGTAGCAATTAACGGTTGGGTTTCATGGATTACGTATGTGTAGGCTTGTCATGGTTTATTCTAATTCACTTGAGATTTGTGCTAGCAATGGGGTTCATGAGATTTGAAAGGTTTTGAGGGATTTGGCTAGCAAATTGGATGGCATGCATAAGGAAATTTCTTATCTTAGTGCTTAGATTAGAGTCCATTAAAGAAGCATGAAGACCTAGAAGTAGAAATTGGTGAGCAAAAATAGAGAATTCATAATCCAATACGTGACATGGATATGTAATATACCATCATTTTGGGGCTCCACCCATAGATCATAATCACTAGTGGGGCATCCATGTGTATCCATAATCTCGGTAAATGAGATTTTGGTTGAAGATATTATGGTATGACAACTTGGAAAGGAATTGGAGAAAATTATCAAGTGGATCAAGGAATTGCAAGTCCAGGGCTTGAAGACATTACAATGGAGGAAGCCCAGTGCATACATGTTTTTACTCACGGTTAATAGGTCAAATATATTGTCTTTGTATTTTGATATGTGGATAGTTTAATAGGACTTATAGCTGTAGGTTTTTTTGAACAAAATAGGCAATAAGCATAGCCAGTGTAATCATGCCTGGATAAAGTTTTGTTGTTTCTTATAACTCTAGTTATGATATTCTCTCTCTCTCTCTCTCTCTCTGTCAAATATATTGTCTTTGTATTTTGATATGCGGATAGTTTAATAGGACTTATAGCTGTAGGTTTTTTTGAACAAAATAGGCAATAAGCATAGCCAGTGTAATCATGCCTGGATAAAGTTTTGTTGTTTCTTATAACTGTAGTTATGATATTCTCTCTCTCTCTCTCTCTCTCTGTGTCAAATATATTGTCTTTGTATTTTGATATGCGGATAGTTTAATAGGACTTATAGCTGTAGGTTTTTTTGAACAAAATAGGCAATAAGCATAGCCAGTGTTATCATGCCTGGATAAAGTTTTGTTGTTTCTTAGAATTCTAGTTATGATATTCTCTCTCTCTCTCTCTCTCTCTCTCTCTCTCATTTTAGATAACGCAATCCATGGCAGGATAAATTTTTGTTGTTTCTTAGAACTCTAGTTATGATATTGTCATTTCTCTCTCTCTCTCTCTCTCTCTCTCTCTCTCTCATTTTAGATAATGCAATCCATGGCTGGATAAATTTTTGTTGCTTCTTAGAACTCTAGTTATGATATTGTCATTTTATCTCTCTCTCTCTCTCTCTCTCTCTCTCTCTCTCTCTCATTTTTCTTGTGGAAAAATAAAGACATTGCCAATACTCAAGAACATGTCAGTAAGCAACACATCACTTAAGTGGGGGCCAATCGTTTGGAATAGTGGACGACTCTCTCTCTCTCTAATTGTTCTTGCGGGAAGAAAGACATTGCAAATACTCAAGAATGTGTCACTAAAAAACACAATCACTTAAGTGGGGCCCAGTATTTGAGACCATGTTCCGAGGAACCTTCAACATATAACTCGCTCGAGGGTGATATCCCTAACACTCTGCATGGTTCCTTTCGCGCTAAGAGCTGGGTTTGTATTTCCAGGTTTATCATGGAGGATGATAATCACAATGCTGGTCTTAACCTCCTTGCATTGCAGTGTCGTCGATGCAAGAAACATATCCAGGTCCATTCGAGGGGGGGGTGGTCTGAAAAGATATCTCTCAGCTCTCAACGTGGTGTAGTGGCAAAACAATGGTAGTTCTGTGCAGCAAGTTGTTCGTGGTCACTCCAGAATTGATGAGTCGGGAAGTGGCAGGAATTGGGCTTCTCTCGACGTGGTGCAGGGGCTGAACAATGGTGGTTCTGTGTAGCATGTTGTTTGTGGTCACTCTAAAATAGACGAGCCGGGCAGTGGCAGGAATTGGATGCATCCAGCAGGTGATAACAGTGGTTTCATTAATTTTGGGTCTCCTCATGGGCTGGACAGTCCGACCTCTGAGGTCCATTCGCATTTGCGGGAGCTGGAAACACAATTTCGTTGGCTCAGAGGTGAGAACTCGAACCTTAAAAAAGCCATATCCCACCTTTTCACAGTTGTTCAGATCACGAACTCTGAAGTTTGCAGCAGCAACAACAAGTTGAAGGAGTATTTTGACATGCTTGCTGGAAAACTTGAGAATGGTTGCCCCTGTTCGGTGGATTTGAGCACCCAAATTAGGTCTCTGCATAGCAGTCTCAGAATTGTTGAAGCAAACATTGATGGCATGAGGTCCGATATTAGGAACAACTCCACCAGTAACTTGTCAACTGTTGAACTCTCTGTTAGCTCGCCTATGTATTTACAGAACTTTTATGTTTTGTCTCTTTTTTTTCTAAGGCTTGTAGAAGCTGAGGATCAGCTAGTCCAATGTTTCTCTTCACGTTATGTATTTCTCCTATAGTTTTCTTCTAGGAAATTTTGTAAGAATTTTCAGCTGTCGCAGAATAGGGTATATGTATGAGCTTCAAAGACTGGAGTTTGATGAGCTAGCCATGACAGCTCTCCATTTTTGGGATCAGTCTTCCCATCTTTTTTGTAATATTGTCTCTTTTTTTATATAAAAGCTCGTTACCCGTGGAATCACTACTTCTAGTGGAATCTTTCCTAATCCTTTCAAAGTGTTCAAATCCGTCTGTTGTAGAATGATAATTTAAAAATCTCATTTTCTAAAAATGTAATTTTTTTATTTACTTCTTATTTTTGAAGGACCATAAATATTGTAAAATTTCAAAAGAAGGGTTACATTTTCATCCATCCATAAATGTCACGGCTCCTAATTTTTGGGTGCTAAATAGTCATTGTACCTATAATGTTAAACAAGGATAGATGTAAAACATGATCAAGATTAAAGGTTCAACACCCACTACTTGCTTTTGACATTTATGTATTAAAATATCTCTATTATTTTTGTCTCTTATCTATTTCTTGATACAATTTACCTTTCCACGACATTAAATTCATCCCATAACTTGTGCCTACATAATCCTACCACCATATTGGCATATCCACTATTTTAAGTATCACTTAATGAAAGCTTCCTGAGAAGATAATAAACCTCATATTTTTTATTCTCCACTTGAGTCCATGTGTTAACAACATTGTTGACCCTTCTAGATATAAGAATTGGTATCACATGACAATTTTGAAGAGCAAAGAATAAACATTGAGCAAACCTAAGGAAACGTGGTCGTTTCTCTTTCTTCATGTTCACATATTCCACCTCTCTAAAGGCATCTAACATGTTGGATTATAGACTTTTTGTGTCTATTTGTTTATTTGTGTCATGATACATGTCTATTTGTGATCACTTATGAGATGGTTATAGCATTGATATATAATATTTCATTTTTTTAGCACATTGGATATTGGCCTCTCGACCACTTAATATGTTATTCATGGTATCCCCGTTACTGAAATATATACTTAATGGTAACAAAACACATAACCAATATTTAAAAGTAAATCTCTCAACAATGCATCGATATTTTATAGCTTTGATCAAGTTCATTGTAAAGATAAGGCATAGTTTTTACACAAATATTTTGTTTCAAATAAAAAACATCTATTAAGCTCAATAAAAATTTATAACTTGTATGTTGTTGATTAAGTTTAGAAATGAACCTCATCAACATCACAAAATCTAAAATTTGGACTAAAGCAATGGGAATTATGATTCTATTTATTCAATTTTATTTATCATCAAACCCTCAATCTTTCGTTCTCCAATTCTTGATTCTGGGTATCTTTATCTACTACGGTGTTTTAGATCCTTCTTGTTGTTTCTATCAACATTGATATCAATGTGATAATACTTTGCATGTCAAATATTTTGAGAATGCACATAGCTTATTTTCCTCATGTATCAAGCCTTAATATTTATGAGACATATCCTTTGTAGAATTAATGCGTTTAGCAACTTTTTTAATATTAGGTGGAAATTTAAGCAAGATATGGAGGATGTAACATAATTGTTGTTATCATTAGGGCACTAGGGATTATACTCGGCTACTATGGTATGCATTTTTGCATGGTTTGAGAGATAAGTGAACAATCAATATCTTCGATAAGGATAATACAATTGGTTTTCTTGATGAATAATTCCCTTTAGCCTTGTGCTTGTATTGATATTGGGAAGCTCTAAATCATAGAGCCCTTTGTCTAAATATTAAGCAATGGATGCAATATTTTTAATAATTAAAATGTAATTATTTTTACAATTTTCATTAGTAAAAAATTAGATGAATACTAAAATTAAAACAACCCTTTAAATTTTATCACTTTATTACATAATTGATGTTCAAATGATCTATTTATAATATTCAAATATTGTACTAATTCATATCTATAATTTATTATTTGAAAATTCTTTCAAATATATTTATTTCTTATATATATATTTAGTTAAAAAATTAAAAAACAAATGTAAACAATTGATGATATTTAAAACATTTTGTGTTTTCCATACCATCACTTCATTAATATCAAATTTAAAAAAATACGAAACAATAAAAAAAATATAAATTACACAAAATTAAAAAAAAAAATACAAATAAATAAAAAATAATATAAATGTCAATTCATTGTTATAAATATGAAATTAAAAAAAAATACAAAACATTAAAAAGTAGTATAAATGTCATATAAATATGAAATTTAAAAAAAAAATACATATGTTTTACTTGTGAATTGTTATTTTTTAACATCTTAAACTTTAAATAATAATAAATATTTTTTAGTTAAATTAAATTTTAAAAAATAATAAATATTTGTTTTAGTTAAATTAAACTTTAAAAAATAATAAATATTTATTTTAGTTAAATTAAACTTTAAAAAATAATAAATATTTGTTTTAGTTATAATTAGTTAAATTTAAAAATTATAATTATAATATTTTATTTTATTTTTTATAAAAATATTAGTTTTAATTTTTTTTTTAACATATATTGATTAAAATTATGATAATATTTGAAACTTGATTTGATTGCCATCACTAAAATATCACTTAAATTTATCTAACTTACTAGGATATGTCTTTTTTTTATTGAAATTAGGATCAATTTTTCACATTTGATTTGATTATAGTGATCATAATGCCAAATGAACCTAGTCAAACACAAAAGGATGCATCAATACATAAAACACATAAATTTTGATATGATTACGATGACCATAATGTTAGAGAAACCAATGCAACTTGGAAAGTACCATTAGTATACGAAAATCTCCCGATGACCATAATGCCAAATGATTCCATCCAACTAGGAAGTTGCATCAATACACAAAACAAATAAAATTTGATTTGATTACAATGAACATAATGCCAGAGAAACAAATCCAACTTGGAAAGTAAGCGAAAGTAGCGTCAATATACAAAAATAACCAACAAGATTGTTCCTTGTACGTCCTAGTATGTCAATATACTTCAAACTTGATTTGATTGCGATCGCTAAAATATCACATAAATTTATCCAACTCGGCATGATATATATATTTTTGAGTTGAAATTAAGATCAACCCTTCACATTTGATTTGATTACAATGTCCATAATACCAAATGAACCTATTCAATCAAGAAAGGTTGCATCATACACAAAACACATCAAATTTGATTTGATTGTGGTGACCATAATGCTACAAAAACCGATCAAACTTGGAAAATATTATTAGTATACGAAAGAAATTTGGTGACCATAAAGTCAAATGAACCCATCCAACTAGAAAAGGTTGCGTTAATACGCAAAACACATCATATTTTATTTCATTGCACTGAACATAATCCCAAAGAAACCAATCTAACTCAGAAAGTAAGCAAAAGTAGAATCAGTATACAAAAATCCATAGAAAGATTGTTCCTTGTAAGTCCATATCATTGCATTTGTTTTGCATCTTTGATAAATGCTATATGTGACTTATGAACATTAAATATAATTAACTCCATCCTGACCCATCCACATGGCTAGATTATTAAAATATATGATATTCACATGCCTCCCCTGGTTCATGACGATTTTAGCAATACAACTTGCACCTTCAAATTTTCAGATTCAATAAGCTATGAAAATCACTTTACCGCTCAACCAAAAACCCAACATGGCATATGAAATTAGTAAACATAAAAAAATTGATTTCATAGGCTTTGTATCCAACCAAATACAAATGAAAGTTGAGATGAGTCAGGCCTACACAGAGCTTGAATCAACTAAAACAAAATGTGAAATCATTCTATTAAGAATAACGTTGTAGACACTATCATACATCCTTTCATTGCAAATTTCCCACTTTGAGGATATCAAAGAGGAAGATGAAATCATGAAAATATTGGCCACACTAGTTTGCACAAGAAGTATGAAACTTAGGTACAATCTTGGCAAGTTAAGATTAGAAATTATAAAGAAAAATTAGCCAAAGTGGAAGACAATATTCTATTACATTTGGACCACAATGAAAGAATCTCTTGTTCAAAATACCTTGAGGTGGGTTGTTCAAACAACGAAAATACAAATTTACCATAAGATAGAGATCCTCCAAAAATTGATATTGAAGCCAAGGAGCTCCAACTTCCAATTGCCAAGGTTCATCTTTTATCATGCACATATAGAGAGCAAGGTGACAAGTGAAGTTACTAAAATGGAACAAACTCTATGTGGTAGCTAAGCCAACTACAAAAATATTGCAAGGAAAGAATGAAGCTCTCGGTAATCTCTGCAATATCATCTATATATTTTTCCATCTAAGGCACCATCTCTTTAATTGCTCTCTATAATAAAACCTATCATGTTTCCTTGACAATTGTGATTACTAGTTACTTTATATAGAAACTTTTCACAACAACATTCTATTTAATTAGTCTAATTCAGAGTTAAATTTATTTTCAAGGTATATGTGAGTTAGTTAAATCATTCCAATTTTTTTAGCATTCTACTTTCTTTATCAGAGAAGTAGGTGACACCTACATGCCAAACTATATTAAGTCTTTTGTTAGATAGATCGGCCTTCAACCTTATCATGATTGAAATTGTGTGTCCATGTGGTGCTCAAGTTTGAGATGATGAGAAAGAAAACCAACTCCCATGGCTCTAATTCACATCACTGCTTGCTACCTTAAATGAGCAAAAAAATATTATTCCCACTCAACTTTAGTTGCAGGGGGGAGAAGCTTCAAATGAAATTCACTATTTAACATAAGAAGTATCTTGTTTTGAAGGTCTAGGTTGTGGATGAACACCTTTTTCCAAGCATTAAAATATTGGTAATTTCATAATGAAATATGTAACTATTTTGTGCGATTGACTGCCCCTACTTTCAATTGTTTCAAAATCAAGAAACTCTATTTACTACAGTAGTTAGTGATTGGTTAGGTGATTAAAGTCCAATGGCTCTCCAATTAAATACAAACAAAATCCCATCTGAACAAGCTTGTTGACACTCGGAACTAGTCCAGGTGTCGATGCAAAGGAAATAGTTTGATCCAAAGGTGTCAGAAAACCCTATGCAAGAGTTATCCTAACCCCCAGTCTTTTGGTATGACTATTCCCAACGGGTTTTACGGCTCCGTTATCTGCTAAGTGGGGTTATCTGTTCTAAAGGAATTTGTTAACACAATTCTATTACACTAGGTTAGATCTAATCTAGTAAAAAGAAACTGAGATAAGTATCAAACTAAGTTACGTTAGACATGAAAACTTGCCTAACAGTAAAAATTTCTTCTATTTGATCTCTTGATTGACATGAAATGTGATACGGATAATTAGAACAAATTCTTAACAATTCCAAGACAAATCCATTGTTTTATAATTGAAAGAAAACACCATTAAATTATAAATAACGGTTTGCAAATACAACATCAAATTAAAGAACTGTGCTATCTAATTAAGATGAAATGACTAAAACTTCTAAAATGTCAAAGTACATCATATACAGATTAATCACAACGGTGATTACCATAAATAAAAGTATAGAAAATATTCAAACACCTTGCTTATGATAATGAAATCACTCAAATGCAAACATACACTGTTAGAAATTTTAACCTTCGCAATAATGAACATTGATGAACAAGACTAACATAAAGTGTGGCACTTCAAATTGGGCATAGCATTATGATTATTGACTTAATTTAACTTTTGTTGCAATCAATCCTTCCTCTAGAGAGTGCTGAACAAACAACCTTATCTCGTACCATTGGCCATTGGTGTGTATTCTTGCTACTTTACTTCACTTCCAATTGGGAAGCGCATTCTAATTAAAATTTAACTTGAATTTGATGAATATTGAATTTGGGATGGGATTGAGGTTTTGCAATGCATTATTATTCAATACCTTGAATGAATGATAGACTTCATGCTACTCTTTTCTTCTTTAGCATTGCAAGGAAATGGATGGATAATTCTTAATAATAACAAAAAATGACAACATTCATTCAAGGCATTTGAAGAAGAAAAACTGTCCTTGTAATGTAATATAATATGAGAGGAATGGAAATTTCAACATCTAGGGTTATTAGAGCATAATTATGTTATTAGAGAGAAACGCAGAATAAACAATAAAGTTACATAGTAGAATGGAAAGGAATATGAGAGAGCGAGATAAGCAATATAATTAGTATTATTAGTATGGAAAGAAAAGGTTGAAGATGTAAACCTTGAAAATAAATAATTTGTTAACTAGAATGTAACATTCTGGTATTTGGTAATGCATTATTATTTAGTACGTTGAATGCTTAGGCTTCTTTCTCATGTCCCTTGAATGAATACTCAGGCTCCTTGCTATTGTACCTTGAATGAATTCTTAGGTTTCTTGATCCTCTTCTCTTATTGAGGACCACATACATATGGATGGATGATTGTCAGTAATAACTAACAATGACTACATTCATTATTGGCCTCTTTTAGAATAAGAAAACCAAACAACCATCTACAATGTGTGTGTGTGTGTGTGAGAGAGAGAAAGAGAGAGAGAGAGAGAGAGAGAGAGAGAGAGGGATTAAAAAAACAAATGGTTGTGCTTTTGTGTATTATCAAACAACACAAAATGACTTATCTTGAAATAGAAAAAAATATACAATTTTTGGCATGAAAAGCTACAACGAAAAACAATGAAGTATCGATTTCCACCAAGAATTCACAACTATTATATTAATGTACAACAAAGTCAAACATAGTAGGAAATACCTTAGTTGAGCTCCCAAAAACATAAAAACATGAGACTAACATCAAATATGGAGAAAATGAAATGATAGGGTACAAAATATGTAATCTCTATATTTCCTCTTAGGGAATGACATGTCCAAATGGAAGGTCTTAAGAAAGAGTTGCAATCTTTCCAAAGTCCAGACTCCACACACAAATGGTTTCACTTGATGACAAGGAAAAAAGTAGCTTAGAATGTCTACTAAAGGAGCAAAGGATATTGAATTTAAATTTAAAATTGGCAGGAAAGAGTTCCCGAGGTTGGTTGCAATAAAAGTAGTTGAAGTAGAGGGTTGAGGGAGAATTGAAATCCAATAAATCTTAGTTGATAAAAAGCTATGGTTGAGGATGGTATAGATCCCAGGACAAAGATATTGGAGAAGTGGAATATTAGAATTACCACGAATATTTAATTACTAGTTAGCTTTTAATATTAAATAAAATGGTTGACATGATCAATGTTAATCGTCCCCATTTTGGAGTGACCTATATAAGGAAGGCTCTTACTATTTAAAGAGGGAGGCTTTGGAGATAATAGAAGTTTTAGTTTTGCACTCTTTATTCTATTTATATATCAACCTAGCATTAGAACCATCTTTTGTAGTTGCATAAAGTGATCCTCTCCACTCTTCACCAGACCTCAAGCACTTGGCAAGGATCCATTCCCTTTTTCTACAAGCTTCCCTAGCCTAATATGGATCCTCTCCCTATCTATTTAAGAACACGTATTTCCTACAATAGTAGTTTAGATATGGTAATCTAGAGTGTGCTCTCCCACTGGGAACTCCAATCACAAGGATGTCTCCCTTGTAGAAGCATAGTTACAATTTTTCCAACAACAACGACAAATTATTCAGCACCAGAATCAACTTCTTCAAGAGTGCACCCAAGTGATACATGATTTGGCTATAGAACTACAAGATATGAAGCTCAACAAGACCATGTCTCAACCAACCTCTAGATTGCATTGGGACCCTCAATTGACATTGCCACAGTTTTCTGGTGCTTTTCATGATGACCAGAGGCTTGGATACACGCATTATCTTCATATATATAGCATTAGACCACACTACTAGAAAGAGACAAAGTCACGTTGGTATCCTACTATCTACAAGGATTAGCTACCCAATAGTGGGATCAAGTGAAAAATATAAGTGCTAATGAAGAATCCCTTTGCATAGAACTCAATGAGAGTCTTAATAGACTCTCTAGTGCCATCAATACTTGGGGACCAATTCTACATTGAATTTGGAGAGTGTTTATATCTAGTAGGCTATATCAAGAGAATATAGCCACATTGGATTCACCTTTGTCAACTCTCCACTCAAACAATTCAATATACATTGAAATCTTTTGCAAAATTCAAATGTAGATCTCCATTTTAGATCGAGAACATCATAATATATTGCCACCCCCAAAATGTATCCTAAATAAGAAATTGATTAAAAATTAATTAAAAGTTATTTAACACCACTAATCAAGTATTTTTTCAAACCCCTATTTCCCCTTAAATTTTTTCTGGTTTCACAAGAAACAATGCGGAGTTTGGATCACGTTACGATGTGGGGCTAATTAAATTTTTTTCGAAACCGGGTATCAATGGAAAAATCCCTCCAATTTCATATTTTTCGATTTTCCCCAAAATATCCGGTTTACCCAGACCCAAAAACCAAATCTGTGTCTGTATTGAATCTACCCTGCTCGAACAAAATCCATGCGCCTGTCAACACACTCGGTTTATGATCAAACGAAACCGGATAGTGTTGAAACCATATGAAGATAGGTTATGCTATAGTGATTGATTGGTAAGAGTGTTTTTTCCAATTTTTTGTGCCCTAGGTTGTATATTTTCAAAGATTTTTTTTCCAGAGCCTATCGTAAGTAAAGAGAAACATTCTATTGCTTACAGAAAATGCATTGCAGAGGAACCCTCTATTGCTTAAAAATATTACTTATATTTTGTTTTTTTATCTTACCCTGATCAAAATATTTGAACTCGTGCTTTTTTTTAGATCCATCCCTGCTCGAACCATCAACGCACCATCTCTCTGATCAAACCAAATCGTACCACGTTGATATCCTTTGAGCAAAATCATTTGCATGGTGATACGACTGATAAGTGTTTTTGTTTTTCAGTTTTTTTGTGCTTAAATTTTTTTACATTCTTACCTTGCTTGTACAAAATATACGAACCCATCAACAGGTCTGCGATCAAATCAAATTTGATTGCATTGAAATATGATGAAAAAATTGATGGTTTAGTGGCCGTCTAACAATACTTTTTTTGCTTTTTTTTTTTTTTTCTGTTGATCGACTGGTGTAGTGATGGAATTTTTATCGGCCAATTGATTAAACCCATAAGCTATCTGATCAAACCAAATCGGACCGCGTTGAAATATTCTGAGCAAAATCGATGGTGCAGTGATACGGCTGGTAAGAATATTTTTTTGAGTTTCTTGTGCTTAAAATAATTTACATTTTTACCCTGCAATTTTTGTATTTAAGCAGTCTGTAAAATGATTTATCAGATACTGTATATGTAGAGTAATTAAATTCAGCCTTTATTATTTGATGCAGATATCAGTTTGGACTATCTGGATGCGAATCTAAAATCTTGGTTGGAAGGGGAAAATAAATCGAAGGTTTTTACCAAAGGTTAGAAATGTAGTATTAATATTATGCCTTTATAAATACTTTGTTTTTTCAATCTTGCTTTCCAATTAAGAGATCGCGTGTAACTTGTGTTGGCCTTTTTGGCTCCCTGTCGTGATTGCAGAATTTTACTTCTTATAAATTTGATCATGTTCAATACAGACCCTTATACATTGTCACATAAAGAACGAAAGTCATTTCCTCTAGAGATTGTGGAAGAAACTTTTTGAATACTTGCTAAAGAGGATGTTGAACGAGAAAAGAGACGAAAAATGAATCAACAATTGTCTATATAGTGACAAAAGTCACGAAAATTATATAGACTTGCAAAAATTGATTGTTGGAGTGACAATGATGTATCGAGTGGTAATGATGTTGAGACCCAACCTAATGATAGGGATATACCTTATCAACTCCGATGTCGTTCAACTCTGCAGTATGTTAAGGTGAAGGCTCCAAACTTTGATACAGTTGTTGTTCTTAAAGGAGAAAATGGTTTAGAACAAATTGTTATCTGCAAAGTTATAGATGAGTCACATACAAGAAATGTAGAGTTGACAATGTTGGATCCTTGTGGTGATGATCCAATTCTTTACACTGATAGTACCAATGACACATGGACACATGCTATAGATGATGTTCTGCATGTTCAAATGGTGTATGCAGATGAAAGTGGAAAGCTTATGTTGCAACATCCTTAAATTTCTGAAATAAAATCACAATTATCTTAAAGTGGGCCAGATGGAAATCAGAAGAAAAAAATTCCACTGCAGTCATCAAGCGAAGGTTTTATATGGGATATTGTTTAGATGTGACTCCCCTAGTGACTCAAAATGGTCGTTTTGTGAATATTGGTAGACATAAATTCATTCAAATGGATGGGATTTTGGTGCGCAACAAAAATCCATTTGATTTTACCATAAAGACATGCATGTATGTCCGTATTTATTATGAAAAATTGCCTGGTATGTCTGAAGATGAGTCTTTGAAAATTCCATATCCTGTAGAAGTGTTGGATTGTCTAGTAGATGTTTCAACTGGTGGAACATTTTGTTGGGTAAGAATATTTGAAAATCTTGTAGATTTTTTTGGTAGAGGCCACTATATTCCTGAAGGTGTGATTGCATCCACATGAGGTGTTTTACACAAAACAAGCTATGTTGATACCAACTGAAATAATTGATGGTGAGTATACATGTGTATCTTCTAATATATATTCTTCAACTCATATATGAAAAATTTATTTATAGTATCTAATGTTATATTATGTTGTGTTATAGGAATTGTTGATGTTTTCTTTACTGTGAGCTCTATTAAAAGGTGGGGTAGTAGTAGTCGAAAAGGAGAATTTTGTTTTGTTGGTTTATTGCTACAAATGATGATAAGCACACCAGTTCTCAACTTCTTGCAACAGAAGGTGACAATGAAGTTGTGACTGCTAGATTAGCTGCATATACATAATATGGAACACACAATGCATTTCCATCATATATCGGAGTATTACAACCCAATCTAGTACATCGTCACAATATTCATCTTCTTTCCTACAAAATTTTCAATCACATAAGGTCTAGACACATTATACACAGTGAATCTTATGTGGAAATTCCTTGTTCAGATGAAAGTTTCATGGTTACTTTTGAACTAATTGCAATGCATTATGTACCTCCCGGGATTGTAAAGAAGAATAATTCACTGTAGTTCAACATATAAGGCTATGAGAATCTTAAGGAGGAAGTTTTCTATACATGGCCAACCTTTCATGATAGATATCAGGCAACTTCAGGCTCAAGTGATCAGACTCAGCCTCTTGGTAAATGGAGAGTGGGACCAAAATATAAATTTCTCTATTTGTATAAAAGCCTACAACCTCATGTACAAGTACACTTTTCATGGGATTCACACCAATGGGACCCTGCCCATCAATGTTATGGATTAGGGATGAGGACTGGTGTAACCCATTTGGATTTGTAAACATTTTTCCTTTCATTAATAAATTTTTATACTGTTTGGTGTAATATGCATGGTGAATTATATTATTTAGTATATATGAATTATTTTTTTAGTGCATTAAATTGTTTTATATGTACATGCACTCTGGTTCTATAGTAGCTGCTCCAGGATTAGATGTGTGGATCATTTTGGACTTTCAGTTTGCTGAAGAAGCTTGGGGTCTTTTGATGGAACAATTTACAGATTGTTGAATAATGTACTATATTTGAGCTTGAAATATAATAGGCTTATTTATGACAGAAAAATTAGTGGTGTTTTACTTTTTTTATCCAAGGACTAAATTCAGATTATTTCATCTAACACAGAAATAAAAACATTCTTCATGTGCTAGTAAGAACGTTAGATAGTCAAATTGAATGATACGAGTTGAACAAGATGTGTATTAACAGTAACCACTACACTATCCGATATTTTCAATTTTATCCTAAAAATTGCTATTGTGTAAAAATATTGAAAATCAGCCCTGAAAATAGGGTTCAATTTTTGGCCTGTTTTAGTGATTCAAATTGGAAAATGTGAGTTTTATTGTTCTCTGTTTTTTTACAGTTTCATATTTGAAAATACCAGGGAATTTTGTTGAGTTATTGTCATTGACAACAATGGCTAAGTACCATGGAATTTTTGCTGAG
The DNA here is from genome assembly GCA_027924585.1 of Larix kaempferi. NCBI lineage: Eukaryota > Viridiplantae > Streptophyta > Pinopsida > Pinales > Pinaceae > Larix > Larix kaempferi. The sequence continues at coordinate 7,000,942 of BSBM01000779.1, read as the reverse complement.
TTATTCTCTGTTTTTTTACAGTTTCATATTTTCATTTCGTTTTTTTTTCTTTGGAAAAAAATGTAATTTTATTTCATCTGATGAGAACAAAATTACATTATGTAGATAGACTTTTGGAGAAGTGCATTGCCGATATTCAAGTCATCATTAGTATGACCTATTGTAATTTGTAATTTTTGCAAGCCTACTTAAGCCCATGCCAATTGATGAATTTATCAGCACAAGGACACCTCTTGGCGGGCATTTCCAAATGGTTTCCTAGCCTTGTGATTTTAACACAACCAAATTTATTTTGTTCTTAATATGCAAAACAATATTTTTTATTTTTCCTACTTTGGCAGGTTGATTTCTTGCACATGTGACTATCAGGAAGTAAACTGAAACCATGACTGAATAGCTCCTTCAGCAAGGAACAAGTTCATGTCAATTGATGAATTTATCCCCACAAGTACAGTTCCTGGCGGGCATTTCCAAATAGCCCCTTAATCTCATGATTTTAACACAGTCAAATTTCACTTGTTCTTAATATGCAAAACAAGTTTTTTTCTTAATTTGGTAGGTTTATATTTTGCACATGTGACCATCATAAGGAAGACTGAAAGCATGGCTAGATAACCACTTCAACAAGGAATAGATCCATGTCACCCTTTAAATTTGTTGATAGACACACATCATCTGGCGGGCATTTGAAACTAGCTTTTTAAACTACTAATTCAAAACTTGGACAAAAAATTGTCAAACCCTAGGGTAACATAAGATTTTTATTTTCATCAAATTGGAAGTGTGAGACACCCAATGGATAGAGGCCAACAAGGTGATTCCATCCAGACCAATGTCATCCTTTGAAACTTCTTTCTCTCTCCTCGGCGGGCGTTTTTATGGAGCAGTGCAAATCAATCTAGGAGGCACTTTTGGAAGATCAATATGTTCACCTACAGAGACTCTTTGGAAAAACCAATTATATGGTTGGATGCACCAATCAACAGTCTAGAGACCCATACCCTCAAAATATTTTAAGACATAAACCACAGGAAATGGTGGGCATTTTACTGAGGTCACTGAGGCATTTTTACCAGTAATTTTATACTTAGACAATTTTTGCATTTTCCTGGACTGGAGCAATCTGCCTGAAACACTGTTTTGGTAGACCCATAACTTCATCCTCAGACACTCCCAAGACAAGCTGAGACCATGGTCAGGTAGACAAATCAATAAGCTACAACCTGACACTATGGGGCAGGCATTTTCCTTAACCTATCAATTATTGCAGGCATTTTCCTGAGGCCACTTAACCTCGTGATTTTAACACAGCCAAATTTCACTTGTTCTTAATATGCAAAACAAGTTTTTTCTCACTTTGGCAGGTTTATATCTTCCAAATGTGACCATCATAAGGAAAAATGAAAGCATGGTTGGATAATCACTTCAACAAGGAACAGATCCATGTCACCCTTTAAATTTTTTGATTTACACACATACTCTAGCGGGCATTTGAAACTAGCTTCTTAAACTACTAATTCAACACTTAGACAAAACAATTGTCAAACACTAGGGTAACATGAGATTTTTATTTTCATCAAATTTGAAGTGTGAGACACCCAATGGATAGATGAAAACAAGGTGATTCCATCCAAACCAATTTCATCATTTGAAACTTCTTTCTCTCTCCTCGGCGAGCATTTTTCTGGAGCATTGCAAATCAAGCTAGGAGGCACTTTTGGTAGATCAATGTGTTCACCTGTAGAGACTCTGTGGAAAAACCAATGATATGGTTGGATGCACCAATCAACAGTCTAGAGACCCATACCCTCAAAATATTTTAAGACATCAACCATAGGAAATGGCGGGCATTTTATTGAGGTCACTCAGGAATTTTTACCAGTAATTTTATACTTAGACAATTTTTGCATTTTCCTGGACCGGATCAATCTGCTTGAGACACTGTTTTGGTAGACCCATAACTTCCTCCTCGGACACTCTCAAGACAATATGAGACCATGGTCAGGTATAAAAATCAACAAGCTACATCCTAACACTATGCGGCAGGCATTTGCCTTAACCTATCAATTATGGCAGGCATTTTCCTGAGGCCCCTTAACCTGGTGATTCTAACATAGCCAAATTTCATTTGTTCTTAATATGCAAAACAAGTTTTTTCTCACTTTGGTAGGTTTATATATTACACATGTGACGATCACGATGAAAACTGAAAGCATGGATGGATAACCACTTCAACAAGGAACAAATCCATGTCACCCTTTAAATTTGTTGATACACACAAATCATCTGGCGGGTATTTGAAACTAGCTTTCTAAACTAGGGTAACATAAGATTTTTATTTTCATCAAATTTTAAGTGTGATACACCCAATGGATAGAGGCCAACAAGGTGATTCCATCCAGACCAATTTCATCCTTTGGAACTTCTTTCTCTTTCCTCGGCGGGCATTTTTCTGGAGGAATGCAAATCAAGCTAGGAGGCACTTTTGGCAGATCAATATGTTCACCTACAGAGACTCTTTGGACAAACCAAAGATATGGTTGGATGCACCAATCAAAAGTCTAGAGACCCATACCCTCAAAATATTTTAAGACATCAACCACAGGAAACGGAGGGAATTTTATTGAGGTCACTCAACCATTTTTACCAGTAATTTTATACTTAGACAATTTTTTCATTTTCCTAGACTGGAGCAATCTGCTTGAGACACTGTTTTGGCAGACCCATAACTTACTTTTCAGACACTTTCAATACTATATGATTCCATGTTCAGGTATACAAATCAACAAGCTACAACATGACAGTATGGGGTGGGCATCTACCTTAACCTATCAATTATGGCAGGCATTTTCCTGATGCCACTTAGGCAGTTTTACTACCACTGGTGTAAAAACATCCCGAAACCTTATTTTGGCAGGCCTTTAACTTTGTCATCAAACACCCTCTTTGAGAAATATGACCATGGTAAGATATCCTCTTCAACAATATTGGGCATGATATTTTTAGATAATTTTTATCATTTTCCTACAAGGTACGATAGGCATTTTCCCAAGGCCACTTGGACCAGTTTTCCAACACTTAGCCATTTTCCAGAATTTCTCCAAATTGACGAATCTCTAGAATAAATACTAAGTTTTATTTTCAAAGTAAATAACACTTACAACCATTCAACAATAGTCAAAACATAATAACAACATCATTTATTGTTAGTCAAGGCCCACATAAAAATAATTGATATGTTAACATAATTATTAAACCTTTAAAATTCCCTTATGTCGAATGAGGACCTTGTTTGTGCTGATACATCTGATTGCCCATAGTTAAGATCATTGTATTGTTGGCTTTTATGATGGTATGGTTCTCTTGGTTTACATGGAACACCAATTTTCTCCATCTCCTCCCAAATTTGAACAAATTTTGTATTCTCCACGCCTCTAGTTGGATGTACCCTGTCATAATCTTGTGCAATTCTTTGAATTTCACGAAACATATTCAAAATTGTTCTGATCCCAACATGGTGAGAACAATATACAAGCTTGGCCATTGAGCCAGGAGTCAACTGTAATCGGCACCAACAGTTTTTAAGGTTAGGAATTATTGAAATACTACGAAGCTTCATTTCTAGTTAAGATCCAATCATGAAAGTGTGTACCTTTTCATCATTTCTTCTATCAATGGGATAGTTCTTCACAATAGTCATCTTACTACCAGATAAGGTTGGTTGAATTATTGTAATATGCTCATGTAACTTTTCTTCCCATCCTTTGCTTGGTTCCAAAGCGGGATTTAACATGTATATTTTCCTTGTTGAAGTGGTTATCCAGCCATGCTTTCAGTTTTCTTTATGATGGTCACATGTGCAAGATATAAACCTGCCAAAGTGAGAAACAACTTGTTTTGCATATTAAGAACAAGTGAAATTTGGCTAAGTGTTAAAATCACCAGGCTAAGGGGCCTTGGGAAAATGCCCGCCATAATTGATAGGTTAAGGAATATGCCCACCACATAGTGAAAGGTTGTAACTTGTTGATTTTTTTACCTGTCCATTGTCTCATCTTTTCATGAGAGAGTCTGAGACCATGGACAGGTAGAAAAATCAACAAGCTATGTGTTTGCCAAAACAATGTTTCATGTAGATTACTCCAGTCCAGGAAAATGCAAAAATTGTCTAAGTATAAAATTACTGGTAAAAATGCCTGAGAGGAAGTTATGGGTCTACCAAAACAGTGTTTTAGGCAGATTGCTCCAGTCCAGGAAAATGCAAAAATTGTCTAAGTATAAAATTATTGGTAAAAATGCTTGAGTGACCTCGGTAAAATGCCCGCCCTTTCCTGTGGTTGATGTCTTAAAATATTTTGAGGGTATGGGTCTCTAGACTGTTTATTGGTGCATCCAACCATATATTTGGCTTGTCCAACGTGTCTCTATAGGTGAACGTATTGATCTGCCAAAAGTGCCTCATAGCTTGATTTGCACTGCTCTAGAAAAATGCCCGCTGAGGAGAGAGAAACAAGTTTCAAAGGATGAAATCGGTCTAGATGGAATCACCATGTTGGCCTCTATCCATTGGGTGTCTCACACTTCCATTCTGATAAAAAAAAATCTCATGTTACCCTAGGGTTTGACATTTTTTTGTCCAAGTGTTGAATTAGTAGTTTAAAAAGCTAGTTTCAAATGCCTGCCAGATTATGTGTGTGTATCAAAAAATTTAAAGAGTGACATGGATATTTTCCTTGTTGAATTGGTTATCCATCCATGCTTTCAGTTTTCTTTATGATGGTCACATGTGCAAGATATAAACCTGAGAAAGTGAGAAAAAACTTGTTTTGCATATTAAGAACAAGTGAAATTTGGCTAAGTGTTAAAATCACCAGGTTAAGGGGCCTCAGGAAAATGCTTGCCATAATTGATAGGTTAAGGAAAATGCTCGCCACATAGTGTCATGCTATAGCTTGCTGATTTTTCTACCTAACCATGGTCTCATCTTATCTTGAGAGTGTCTGAGAAGGAAGTTATGGGTCTACCAAAACAATGTTTCAGGCAGATTGCTCTAGTCCAGGAAAATGCAAAAATTGTTTGAGTATAAAATTACTGGTAAAAATTCCTGCGTGAACTCGGTAAAATGCCTGCCCTTTCCTGTGGTTGATGTCTTCAAATATTTTGTGGGTACGGGTCTCTAGATTGTTGATAGGTGCATCCAACCATATCTTTGGTTTGTCCAAAGAGTCTCAGTAGGTGAACTTATTGATCTGCCAATAGTGCCTCCTAGCTTAATTTGCACTGCTCCAGAAAAATGCCCGCCGAGGAGAGAGAAATAAGTTTCAAAGGATGAAATCGGTCTGGATGGAATCACCTTGTTGGCCTCTATCCATTGGGTGTCTCACACTTCCATTCTCATGAAAAAAAAATCTCATGTTACCCTAGGGTTTGACAATTTTGTGTCCAAGTGTTGAATTAGTAGTTTAAAAAGCTAGTTTCAAATGCCCTCCAGATTATGTGTGTGTATCGAAAAATTTAAAGGGTGACATGGATATTTTCCTTGTTGAAGTAGTTATCCAGCCATTCTTTCAGTTTTCTTTATGATGGTCACATGTGTAAGATATAAACCTGTCAAAATGAGAAAAAACTTGTTTTGCATATTAAAAACAAGTGAAATTTGGCTAAGTGTTAAAATCACCAGGTTAAGGGGCCTCAAGAAAATGCCCTCCATAACTGATAGGTTAAGGAAAATGCACGCCAAATAGTGTTAGGTTGTAGCTTGTTGATTTTTCTACCTGACCATGGTCTCATCTTGTCTTGAGAGTGTCTGAGGAGGAAGTTATGGGTCTACCAAAACAATGTTTCAGGTAGATTGCTCTAGTCCAGGAAAATACAAAAATTGTCTAAGTATAAAATTACTGGTAAAAATGCTTGAGTGACCTAGGTAAATTCCTTCCCTTTCCTGTGGTTGATGTCTTAAAATAGTTTGAGGGTATGGGTCTCTAGAAGGTTGATTGGTGCATCCAACCATATAATTGGTTTGTCCAAAGAGTCTCTGTAGGTGAACTTATTGATCTACCAAAAGTGCCTCCTAGCTTGATTTGCACTGCTCCAAAAAAATGCCCACCGAGGAGGGAGAAATAAGTTTCAAAGGATGAAATCGGTCTGGATGGAATCACCTTGTTGGAATCTATCGATTGGGTGTCTCACACTTCAAATTTGATGAAAATAAAAATCTCATGTTACCTTGGTGTTTGACAATTATTTTGTCCAAGTGTTGAATTAGTAGTTTAAAAAGCTAGTTTCAAATGCCCTCTAGATGATGTGGGTGTATCAAAAAATTTAAAGGGTGACATGGATTTGTTCCCCTTTGAAGTGGTTATCCAGGCATGCTTCATTTTTCCTTATTATAGTAACATGTGCAAGATATAAACCTGCCAAAGTGAGAAAAAACTTGTTTTGCATATTAAGAACAAGTGAAATTTGGTTGTGTTTAAATCACAAGGTTAAGGTGCTATTTGAAAATGCTCGCCAGGAACTGTCCTTGTAGGGATAAATTCACCAGTTGACATGAACTTGTTCCTTGTTGAAGTACATATCCAGTAATGGTTTCAGTTTACTTCCTAATAGTCACATGTGCAAGAAATCAACCTGCCAAAGTAGGAAAAATATTGTTTTGCATATTAAGAAAGAAAGAAACAAAAGAGGTCCAAATTCTGAAAAATGGCTAAGCGTTGAAATTTGGTCCAAGTGGCCTTGGGAAATTTCCCGACGTACCTCATAGTAGAATGATAAAAATTATCTAAAAATATCATGCCATATCTTGTTGAAGGGGCTATCTTACCATGGTATCTGTTCTCAAATAGGGTGTGTGATGACAAAGTTAAAGGCTTGCCAAAACAGGGCTTCAAGTTTTTTTTGCACCAATGGTAGTAAAATTGCCCAAGTGGCCTTAGGAAAATGCCCTCCATAATTCATAGGTTAAGGAAAATTCTCGCCCCATAGTGTCAGGATGTAGCATGTTGATTTGTCTACCTGACCAGGGTCTCAAATTGTCTTGAGAGTGTCTGAAAAGGAAGTTATGGGTCTGCCAAAATAGTGTTTCAGGCAGATTGCTCCAGTCTAGGAAAATGCAAAAATTGTCTAAGTATAAAATTAATAGTAAAAATGGTTGAGTGACCTCAATAAAATGCCCGCCATTTCCTGTGGTTGATGTCTTAAAATATTTTGAGGGTATGGGTAAGTGCCCACCATTTCTCACATGTGAGGGATAAAAAATTTCTGGGAGCATAAGTTTGTAGGTGGATGATTTATTCACTTGGCCATTGACTCCTTCTGGAAAGAGAGTCCTTGGTAATGGAGATATTTTCCTCCCAAAACAGAAATTTGGCTTGTTTTGCACCTTTTAGGAAAAATGCTCGCCAGTGTTGAAAAACAGGTCTCAAGTAGGCTTGGGATAAAACAATTCTCTCCACTGAGGGATGAAGAATTTATGAAGGAATCAGCTTGCATGTGGATGTTTTACGCACTTGACCATTATCATTTCATTTCATAACAACATCATTTCCAAAAATTTAGAGAGTCAACCAATCATTTTATATAATCACTGTTAAATACAGAATTCATATGAATTTTCTAACCTACAGGACATACTTGCAACCCAATGAAATTTTCTAGAGAAGTTTTTGCTTCGATGAATTTTCAGGAATTGCCTTTGCCGTGAGTCGTCTTGATGGCCAAAGGTAAGGACAGATATAATACCATTCCAAATATCACCGCCAAATAAAATGATTTTCAAAAAAACATTCCCAATATTAATTCTTCCATGATTTCTTTTTTAAATTCTTAATTTATTCCATGGATTATTTTTTGGTTCCCCGCCAAATGGAAAAATCATTATCGGTTTAATTTATTTCCTTGATTATTTTTCGGTTCCAAATGGGTGATCGAGTGTGAATGCTCAACCGATTTCGATTTAGGACAAGTTGATCAGTTTATTACCAGTCATATCATGCCTAGGAATCGCTGCTCCACCACTCCTATCACATAATTGTGCCATCGTTTTCTTAAATACTTAGAAATTAAAAAATATTTTACTTCCAGGTTTCACGTTGGTTATTGAATGCGATTTAGAGTTTCAAGACTCTTTACACCCACCTTCGTAGCTTCCTAACTCAGGTTCAACTTGTGTTAGCTATTCTATTTGTCGGAAAATGTCAAGATTTGCCGGGAAATGGTGCCCATTATAACTTTTTTGGCCACATACTTTTGACTCACTCACCAACTTCACAATAAAAAATATTATTTCCTTAACCATGTGGATAATTTCAACCAATCAAGAAAAGGATCTTTTTACAAAGAAAGCATCTTTTGGAATTTGACTAATCAAATAGGATACACACTAGTGTTGGGTAGAATGTTATGATGTGCTAATAATTAAATTTAATTATGGTTTACTTCCTTCTCTGCATCATGAATTTTCTTTGGTGCATATATATTATCTTTCATTGGATTTTCAACATGCTCTGTCTATTGAAAAGAAGCTAGAAAAACAACCAATGCCCTTTTGTTCTTTGTCTTGGTTCCCCCTTTCACAACAGGTATATCCCATGGGTAGGCCTTCTCCCATGGTATACGCACCCCCTCCCCTCACCATAATATTGCACACTCCATAAGTCATCCTCTCATGGCACAACAATGTTGTGTTTTACAACTTCCATGCTCTACCAAGATATTATTCTTTAATCGCATCACCCAACCTACTCCTCCAAATGTTGTCATTGTTGTGGATAACCCTACTATATCTGATCCAAACCTCGTTCTAATGACATGTCTAGCCCCTCCCACCCATCCCATTCTCTTTACTCAAAACTGTCATGTTAAATATCATCTCACTAAGATCATCATGGACAATGGTAAACTATAAACACTTATTCTCTATGACCCTTTTCAATTCCTTGGATTTGTTGGTAACTTCCTACCCTCATCCATACCATCTTGAGTGGGTGAATGAGGGTGATTTGTCCTTGTTTGTGACCCAACAATGTAATATAACCTTTTCCATTGGCCCTCATTTTTGGACACTATGTTGCCTGATGTTGATCTATGAGATTGTACTGAATTATTGCTAGGGATAGTTTACCATCATGAACACTCTGCCACATATGCTTCTTGCCCCAAAACATAGGCCCCCCACTAAGGATGGTCAACAATTTTGCTTCCCCTCATCTGCTAATGTCTCTCTAGAAACTATATTAGGTAATGATGTTGTATGTCACATTTCCCTTGATAAATGTTTACATCTATGTATTATCTAGGAAGCTAAGCCTAATCAACTCACTAGTGATTGCTCACTTAAAAAAGGATATCAAAGAGAGAGATGAAGTCATCAAAATATTATCCACAACAAGCATTTGAACATGAAGTATGGAAACCAGGTACAGTACTTGCAAGATAAGATTAAAATGTATGAAGAGAAATACACAAAATTGGAAGATATTTGTATATTACCTTTGGACTGCGATAAAATAAGCTATCACTCAAAAGACCTTGAGGTCGTCTATTCAAACAATGAAGGTAAAGGTATACTAGAGGTAAGCAAATCTCTAGAAGATGATATTGTTGCCAAGCAGTGCCAACTTCTACTTTCCAAGGATCATCTTATACCATACATATATACATTGCAAGGTGACGAGTCAAAGTTTCCAAAATGGAACAAATTTTTTGCGGTAGCCACACCAACTACAAAAATGATTCACAGAAAGAATGAATATCTCTATTACCTATGCCACAAAATTTCCATCTTTTTCCATCTAGGCATGTCTTTAATTGTTCCATATAATAAAACCCATAATGTTTCTTTTACATTAATGTGGTTAGTACTAGTTAATTTATATATAAAATTTCCATCAAACATTCTTGTTTAACTAGGACAATTCGTTTCTTTTACAATACTGTGGTTAGCACCAATTATAACTTATATAGAAACTTTTCATCGAACATTCTAGTTTAATTATGACGATTCATTTTATTGTAGATGAAAAAGCACCATCTAGACGATATATTCCACAAATGATGAAGAATTTTGTTGTTTAATTACTTTTGTGTGAAGTGAAATAAGAGGGTTGGGTCTTAGAAGTTTGGAAAAAACTAGAGCAAGTTACATTCTGCAGAACGGAAATGTTCCACAAATGATGAAGAATTTTGTTGTTTATTTTTGTGTGAAGTAAAATAAGAGTGTTGGATCTTTGAAGGTTGGATAAAATTGGAGAAATACTACAAGGAAAAGGCCCTGTAGAGAAGGTTTTTAGTGTTACAATATTGGTCAAAATTTAAAAAATAACCTCTGCTACAACATTTGCAAATCATACTGAATATTTTAGCAGAGATTTTTATAGAAATTTATTATAACTAAGAAATCTCAGCGGTTGGAGGCTTTAGCGGATATTTTTTCATTGATGCACTTGAATGATTAAAGCGCATTAGTGCAAACAAACACTTAATGCCTTGGGGCCTTTAAATAACAACATGCATCGGGGCAACACCAAAAGCTTAAAAGTCCTGACGCTCACCGATGCTTGTCAATAAATATGGTGTTGGCGCGCATAAAATATTTTAACATGATCGATTCTTTGTAAAGGTGTATGCAGTGTTGCGATAAACTAGATATAGCATCAATGCTTATGTACTATTAGAAGCACTGGTGTACTAAGAAAAGAAAAATGCATCAGTAGATTTGACTGGGACGTTGACTTTCGATTCATTTTTAAATTCAATGGTGCAGTCATGATATAATAATGCTCGGTGCATTTATGAAGAAAGCACTAGGTTGTAATGATAATAAAGCATTGTGGCAAACAACGAGTATTGTTACACCGATGCTTTCTGGGTGTAAATGCACCGATGCTATATTCCATCGAACGCATCGGTGCAGTTAAAATGATCAAAAGCACCAATATTCATTTTCCCTTTATTGAACAATGACCACTAACATCCCATTGGAATATCTATATTTTAGTTTTATTGTTTTAAATTCCATTATTCATCAGAAATAGAAATATTTTTATAATAATATTCATATAATTTTATTTTTATTTTTTGCATTTGGATAAGATGTTTGGATTAATTTTTTATATCATGAATTTTTGCATATATTGCAATATTTAGTGTCCATATATTTAATCATCGATGTAACATTTCACAAAGACATTGGACAATGCAATAGAAAAAGAAACTTATTTTATCATATATGAATAAGTGGCCCTTTGTCATACAAAATTGGACAACATAAAGTCCACAATAATTAAAATGTCAACATGCTTGTAATTGTTACACTTATTGGTAACCCATTGTCTTTCAATTGGGACACTATGTCCAATACATTTTACAAAAATATATGATTTTCATAGACAATTATTTCACAATATACAACAACTTGCATTAACATTCAAATATATTGATTATCATTTTTCGCTGGAACTGTTGTCAGTGCTTGATCCACTTGCATGACTTAGGTTATTTGGTCGAATGTTTTGTTGATTTTATCAATTGTTTTCCTATTCTTCAACTCCCATATACAAACACAAAATTAAAGTGTAATGAGTGTATCTACATTGGTGGGACTAATGAAAATTAAAATAAATAATATATATGAATGTGAATTTGTGACTATCTCTGTTGTTCCATTGATTATAAAATGAGAGATGTAAAACAACAGAGATACTCACAAATTCCACAATTAATTTTCGATATGCCAACATATACTTACAACCCATACTTAACCCAATGTCAATCAATTCTTTTAATGTCTTTTCTTTGTATGTTAACACTTGTTTGAAGACATCCAAGGATGGTCGGTGTAAATTAAAAAAATAAAATATAAAAATCACAACCAATATGAAATCTTAAGATGTTATAAGGCAATCACAACTACTCACAAACTTTGCTATCAACCCCTTTTTTCTTTGTCATCCTATCTTATGTGCTGAATGGGTTCCATTTTGTTTTCTTTTATGCAACAAAACAATTGAAATTTAATATTTAATGCTAAATTAATTAATTACATGTACATAATAGAAAAATTCAATGATTTCATACATTTGAAGCACGTTGTTGTTGAGAAGGATCCTCTTGTGATGCAATTATGTCCATTTCCTTTACCATTTCCTTGTACACTTTTTTGGACATCCCTACTGGCATATTTCAAATATCACCTCGTTTATCCTTTGATATTTTTGTAATCTTCTTGAAAATTTAAAATGGCATTAAACTAAATTTATACTAATATGAAAAATAAATATAGCAAAATTAATATTAATATAGGAATGCTTTGGAGTAGTATATACACACTCTATAAAACATGTTTAGGAATATTACTTTTTGAATGATTTTTTGTTGTTGTTGTTGTATGTTTTTTCTATTGCAAGTCTAACAGGTCCCATTGACCATTTCTCTAGAAACGCCTCCTATAATGTATATATAACATGATTCTTGAAATCATTGGATAGATTTATTTACTGTAAGTGGAAGTACGTTTATATGTTCTTTCCACTATATCCCTCGTAGTTTTATAAATGTTCCAACAACCCCCCCATCTTCATTAACATATAGCACGACAACAGATAAGCCAATGACCAATTCATCATCATTTACATCTTCCATAATTTGTTTTTTCTTATGATGTCATTCCCTCTTGTTGTTGTTAGTCCCTGGATAACATTCAACATATGTGTGAATTAAATTGTTTGAAACATATTAGCGAATATTTTTAAGTATATTATTACTAAAATTCATATTGTTTACTTTTTTATTAACTTAATTCATCCCTCTGCAACGTTTCCATCGAGGTTTTATGCTCTTCTACACTTAGATTGCAAAGAATTTTATTGAACTTCCTCATTTTTTGGCTCTGCACATCATACATTAACCAACACATATTTGTTAAATTTACATATGATTTAGACATATTAATTTAATACATAAATTTAAAAGAATTTTCCTTCTTTGCCATTCCTACACTATTAGGCAATTAGATGGTTGTGTATGAATGAACATAGCACTAAAGGATACAACTATACATGCTCCTTCACCTTCAATGTATGAGCCTTCAACAACTTCGTATTTAAAGTAGTATGAGAGGGTATTCAAAATGCTTTGGCCGCCTTGAGAAGATTAAACATTTTAATGAAAAACACACTGAAACTTGATAAGATAAAATGTCACTAGAGCAAGAGAGGTTTCATGGTATGGTCAATCGAATTAACAGTACGGGTAGTTAGATCAGTGACCTTATGGTCCTTAGAATTAACATCATAACCATGAAGCATTGGAGGTTGTGAGACTAGATCCGTGATTTTTTCGCATTACCTCTGCATTCACCGCATTGTATAACATAGTGATAGGAGGTCTCGCTCTCTCTCTATGAATATTATATAGAATCACGAGCCAAATTTTCACTTCCCTTGAATATTGACCTCCTTTTTCTCTTTGCAAATATGGTTTCCCATATTTGAAAGTATGCCAACTGTGGCGAGAAGTATTCTATCAAGTATATGGAATTGAAGTCCAAGTGAAAAATAACAACGATATGTATGATTTCATGGTCCATGTACTGCAACACATGCACCACTCCTACTGTAATTTTCATTTGAGAATACGAGCTTAACTACGTTGGCTTGCCATAATGAAGATGCTCGTACAGTGTCCCATTGGAAACATATTCAACCACAAGAATTCTTGTGGATGACTCATTTGTTGTACAATATCCCAACAATTTTGACAATGTTTCTGTGATTCAACTTTACCATCTCTACCATCTTTCTTTGGAAATAAATCTCTAAATGGGTGGCCCAATCTTTTCTGGAAAAGTGCATGCTTCAGTTGTTATGAAAATTTCAGTATGCCTTTACAGACCATACTATCAAGAGACAAGCCAATAACATTGTTGAAATCTTCGCATGCTACTTCAAGCTCTGCTCGATTCATCATTTGAACGTTGTTGAATGCTTCGACATCTATGATCAATTCCTTTTGTTTATGACCACTTAATAATATCTTCCAAGGAATTATTATGGCAACATTGATTTTGTGTTTGATATGGACATAATGGCAACAAGCAAAAAAAAGTCACAAACTTTCGATAATAATTTCAAGAGGCAGTAGCTAGAGAGGCTTTGAAATGTGCCTTCTCTCAGATGCTCCATGTTCTTGTTTTCCAATACTTGTGTTGTTTGGTGTGTATTTCCATCCAACAACATTAGATCTACACTACTCATGTGGGTGTTGATGTGAAATTTCTCCATTGTCTCGTAAGAAACAATGTCTAAGACATCTTAATGACTTTATTCTCTCGACATAACTTATCTTCTAAGACCCAAACACATTTCCAATGTCTGCTTAAGTTCCGATATTGTTGGCAGGATTATCTTTTCAACTTCTCAATTTCATTGATGATAGTGTGATACATTCCTTCACAATGAAATTCCACACGGGTGACAATGGAAGGAATTTTCAAGTGTTATTGTATAATGTTCACGAAAGTTTAACCAATGATATTCATTGTTGCAATGAGATACTTTTGGCACACAATGATGAACCTATGCATGAGTTTCAAAACCATAATGAAGGAGCCCCTGTTATCTATCATAAGACTTGTGCCTCTACTAGACGGTAATGAGACTCTACACACCAGTTGAAACGATCATGCTAAAATCTAACCAGCCTGCCGACTCCACTATCAATTATTCCTCCTCAAGTACCAACATGGTTCTTCCATCCTATGCATCAGTTGAAATGGTAATGAAGAAATTTTGACCAACCTGCCAACTCCACTTATGGATTATTGTCTATTCTAGTGCATAAATTAGGTATACTTTGTAGATTTTCGATTGCAATCTTGAGTTTCCAAGGTCTTGATTTGATGATCGGAAATTTACATGAGCATGTTAAACATATTTTTCCTTGTAGCTTGCAAGCTATGATGGTTCGCTACACCAACATTGGAATAATGTTCCAAGTGGCCTTGAATCTATGAGGTGTATAGTTTCTGTTAGAGGGAAACAATGCTCGATAGCTACATCGACATTTCTTCCAATAACAACTATTGGGTTTCTCCTGGTATTTAAACATATAATGTCCTTATTATGTCCCCTACATATATGATTAAGGTTGATGGATTAGTTTGCAGTTTTTTGAAAATTTTATGGTTGCCTAAAGTTGGAACTATGGTTTAAAATAATTTTATTTTTTTGGTTCTCTAAAATTCGTGTTTATCTGGTTTTTTATTGGGCCCGTGTAGGTGACGTCCACCTGGGGTCTTGTGCCCTAGGACCCGGCGGCGAGCCCCGTCAGCGGACATACCGCACTGTCCAATTGAATAACAGGTTTTAATGGGAGGCGCGATCATGGTAGTTGTTTAATATTGCACCTCTTTAATGGCACCATGATCGTCTTTATCATCACCGGACGGGGTATTTTCCTGGAAACTCTTCACGATCATAGGGTTATTTCGGGTCTTTTCTCCTGGCTGGGTTATTGCAGGTTGGGGGGTATGATGGCTCGTCGAATTAAATGCATTGTACAGTGTTATAATTCCCACACAATGTAAGTTTGATGTGGGTGTAATGAGCGGTTTTCAATGGAGTTGGAGGGGCGGTGGTGGGAAACACTGGCGAGGGTTTTTTCTCGTTCACTTTTGGGGTTCTTTCTTCTGCTATTTCCTAGAAAGGGTTTTCGCCGATGTGTTTGCTTCACAGTTGGTGAGTAGGGTAGTTGTGGATTTATCAACTGTTCTAGGTGCTTTCACATTTGTCATTGTGGTGGTTATACTCAAACTTCTGGAGTTAATGATGGTGTAACACATGTAAGCTTTCCCAAATGGGCTATCAGGTGATGAACGCGGTATAGAGAAAGCATAGTTGTTAGGTCTCAAAAGTGGTTTAGAGGATTCTGCCTACAGTTTTAAACGAGACCAAGTCACTTGCTCCATTAATGACGAGGGTTAGCTTTGTAATCTTCAATTCAGGCAATTGGGTAAAGTAATTTATGTATGTTCTTCGTTTTTACTATAACAACCATATAGTGGTCGGCCTGCAACCTGAAAAGAGTTTTATCCATGCAATCGAGTACAAATTAATAGCAGGTGATTAATTATTTCTTTTGCTATAATTGCAGTCGGGAAAATTCTCATTCCTCTACTGACTTTCTTTTTTCCCACCAATGCTGCAGTTATAGTTTTGGGATTTTATCAGGGATTTCATTTAAAATACAAATTGCACAAAGTAGGCACAACTCATACTCAATTTGTTGTATTCTTACAGTTATATGTATAGGAATGAGCCTCTTCATCCAACTCATTGTTTGGACGTATAAAAATTAGAAAGTATTTCATGCGAGGATTGTTTTTATTAGTATTTTTCTTTGATCCCGAATAACAAGTGATTTTTTCCCAACTTTTAAAGCCACATTACAAAACTCGGATTTGGTGAAAATTCATGAAATATTTTGAGCATAATGAAGTATTTTCTCTATTGTCGAAAGGGTCCCATGAGTTTTATTGATGGGTCGGTTAGAGTTTTGCTCGTTGTTGGATTAAATTAGACGCATTTTTAAGCTGAGCCAAGTTTGACCCGTGAGTCTCGAGCAAGTCCGATAAGTTTCATAAAGTTGGTTACGGTAGAAAAACTTCAACAAGCTTGTTAATGATGTCAATTTTATTCACATCAGTGAGAACTAGGCTTCCTCTTTAGGAGTCTAGTATGCTACATCTACTCATCTAGTTGAATTCAACACTTGTAATTGCATATCTGCTAAGCAATTCCAAAATACACATAATTGTAGATACATAATATTTATACTATTAAATTAAAACAAATATACTTGTAATATTTATTTAACTATTTTAACACATATATGAGATATAATTATAGGCTCATATTGGATATACACTTAAAAAAACATGGACACGATTAGTGTTTTATATACTACTTGTAGGGTTTCTAATGGTCATTGATATGGCAGTGTAAATGATAGGCTTCGTTCATCTCACCTTAGCGCTTTTGTTGGGTCATGATGCATCAATATTTTTGAAATAATTGATATAAACTATGTCTGCAAAACTATAAACAATTACCAATTACAATCTCCCAATCGCAACCTTATGTGTTAGATTTTTTAATTTTTTTTTTATATCATAGCTTTTTCTTTATCATTTTCAATGATACTTAGAATGATTAAAATAAAGGGTATGGTATGCTTAGTAAAAATTAACTAAAAAATTATTTGAATAAATTCGTTATTTTTTTTTTTAAATTTAAAGTAATTATTGTAAATATAGTCTTTAATTATTGTGGATATATTTTACAATTGTTAAAAATCAGATTTTATGTATGTTTTTGTGTGTTTTTATTCCAATAAGAACATTTTTGGGTTTTTTTGTGTTTAAGTTTAGAAGAACTTTTTTATCTTTTCTTGTTTTTTCAGCGGAAAAATCACCTTCCCGCTATTCCGAAGGAATCAAGGAAAGCTAAAAATGCACGTGAAATCTCAACAAACTTCCTCACATATTGTGGATGGTAGGTCGAGCAAACCGTCAGTCGGTAATCCAAGCCAGAAGATGTCTCAACGAAATTGAACCTGGATGGATGGAATGAAATCCATCTAACCCCACCAACGGACCACCATGATACATAAACCTAATTTTCAATTAAAAATAATAAGATTATTAAACAAAAAAAATACTTTACAAAACCAACATAACTAACACATAAAATTATAGGAAACAAATAGGCTAAAAAATTCAATGGATATATTATTTGTTAATACATATAAAAACTATTAACATCCCAATCCCTCGCACCTTATACTCTTTGTCAAATGAAAAGTTATAAGACACAAATAGGCTAAAAAAATGCCCATACATGTATTATTTTTTATTTGAAAGTAAAATAAATTTAGGCATAATATTTATCTATTAACTTTTACAATTTAACATTTTTTTTTACCATTTTTTTTAAGAGGTAGGTATTAAACAACTTTTCTCCTAATTTTACTTATTATCCCTACCAAGGCATGATATACTTTTCGTTTAGAAGTCAAACTTTTTTGACTTGTATTATTTTTATTCTGAAACAAAAATTTTAATTATATTTTCTAATGTTTTCAATAATTGTAATATTAAACATAATATTATGAAAAATAAAATAATTTTAACAATTTTTAAATTACAAAATTTTGATTTTTTGATTGGATGATGACAACTCCGATGGGACATAAATCCCTGCAGGAGTCTTTTTTATTTTCAGAATTAAAAAATAAATAAAAATAATTTATAAAACAGAAAACCATAAAAATGACACATGTCCTGTTCATCATGAAAACACCACTTGTCATGTTTTTGCTCTTCTATTAATATTGTTGTGTGAGACACAAAAAATGAGATAAAGATGCAACATCTCTGGAGTTCAAGTCCTCATCCTCGAATGAATCCTGGTAAGACTCGTAAAATTCTTTTGGGTTTACAGATTCCTTTCGATTGGGATCGTTGTCTCGAGCCATGGAATTCATGGCAGGGATTGCAGAAAATTAATTATCAGGCCTCTGGAAGATTGAATTTCAAAGTCATTGCCATTTCTGGAAGATTGTTTGAGACTCGATCTATCCAATTCTTCATAATTTTTCTACAGGAATCATATTTGTCCATCCAATTTATGATTAATCTAAATAAAGTCCACATTTTTTAAAATGAATAATATTTATCCATCCAATTTATGATATATCGAAATAAAAAAATATAAACAACATGATGAAAAATGGAATAACATTAATCCTTAAATTTATGTTTTAATGATATAAAGTTCCCAATTTTGAATGATATAATAAGGGGACCTTCTAAACAAGTTCTACCATTTGGAAAATGGAAAAATATTCTTCCTTCATTGAAATAAAGCTCCCGATTTTGAAGGATATAACTAAGGGCCTTTTTAACCAAAGTTCTACCTTTTGTTAAATGGAATAATATTCCGCCCTAAAATTTATTATTTATTGACTTATTAATTGAAATAAAAAATTTGAATTTTAAACTATATAAATAAGGGACATTCCAAAGGAGTTCCACCTTTTTTAAAACAAATAATATTTATCCCTCAAGTTTATGATTCAATGTCCCATTAATTGAAATAAAGCACATAATTTAAAATGATATAAGCAAGGGTACTTCCAAGCAAGTTCCACCTTGTAAAGAAAAAAATAGTTTTTAGTTGGGGACATTAGTTTAGCTGTGATTGTCAAATTTTCAAGTTCGACTACGGTCTCAACATAGGAATATGAATTTTATTTTTAAAAATGATTTTTAAAATAACAATTAATTGAACTATGGTTGGTTGTTTGAGGCTGATGTATGCCTTGTTATGTGTTTCCCACCACACGGCAGCAGGCAAACTTCATCTCGTTTTAATGCTTTCTCTGGTGCAAGATTGTACCTTTTCATTTTGTAGTGCTTTGTCTGTTGCACTGGTTCCTAGCACCTGCTCTGACATCTGCTTAGTTGCTTACACCATTTGTGATATCTGGCTCCTGCAGTGGAATCTACAGTCTACATTCGATTGCTAGCTCTTGTTGCATACAAGGCCATGCAATTGATCGTTGGCTCTTGCCATGTACATGGCCATCCAAATTTTCCAAAGGACGATATAAACTACAATTTTGCTTTTGTCTGAACTCATGCCGGTGGCGGGCCGGGAAGGCATTAGCAGGATTTTGGTTTTCAGTTGTGTTTGAACTCATGCTGGTGGCAGGTGGGGAAGGAATTGGCATGATTATGGTTTCAACGTTCCTTTCTTCATGTACCGTTGTCGCCGTTTCACGTACCATTGTAGCTAGAGAGTTAGTGGACGAGCCAGTCATTGTCTCAAACGCTAGTTCATTTTTTACCGTTTCATTGTTTTTCCTGCAGCGCAAGTTTTGTATGCAGCTATTTGGTTGCAAATAATCTTGTTTTTGTGTAGATCTGTAAAAATATATGAATTTGTGAAGGAGGAGGAAGCGTTTCTTTGCGCATATGTTTGACTGCAAATAATCATGCGCTTTTGGAGGCCAGTAAAAAACTCTAAATTTGTATAGGAGGAAGCATTTCTTTGTGGAGGGTTAATGGGAATTCAAGACTATTCTATTTGTTCCCAAGAGGGTGTTGTTCGACCTCTTGTACACTAGAAAGAAGCTCAACAACATTAAGCTGTAATTAAAAAGGGTGATTCACTGACCATGAGAGAACAACGTGCTCAACGTGGAGTTAGAGTGAAATCCCGTTGTTATATTTGTGCAAAGTATATATCCTTTGTTCTTTGCTTGATTAGTTTTTATTGCAGAGATTGTTGAATGCCATTAAAAAATTATCAAACTTATGGATTGTGGTTCGTTGTTGTTTCCTTTGCTGGAATGCCATTAATAATCCACCTTGCAATTATTTATCTCGAAGATATCATTTTGGCTTAATGATTTTTTTATGGCAGAACATCTTTGTTTTGAGGCAGTCGACATCAATAAGAATAGGAAGAACTTAAACCAGTTTTCAGATGTATCAACAATATTAAAAAATAAATGGTGTGAAGTTTAGTGGTAAATTCACCAGTCATTGACAAAAAATGTTAAGATCCCAAATTGGAGTCACAAGTTGGCGTCTGCCATCTACCCATTTGTTCTTATAGGGATTGCTTATTGAGATCACTTTTTCCTAACCAAATGAAACATGTATCGGATTTTATCTAATTTCTTCATCTTCTTCTTCAATCATACTAATTGAAAAGATGGAATTTAATTTAGAGTCTGGATTCTTTGGATGAGTTTATGCATGAAGGTGGACAAAATATTATCGTTGTAACTTGCCAAGAATGGATAAGACATTGACTACTTTCTAGACTACCTTGTAGAGATGTTAGACTCCAACATAATTAAAACTAGAGATTGATCATTTGTAGCTGTGTTGATGCTTTCTGTATCATAAGTTGCAAATAAAAGTTTCTATCAATTAGATTATGGATATTACTAGCTTCGCTGGCAAAGGAAAAGTTTGCATGTTATCTATGTGGGTTGACTGTTGATAGATGATGGTTGGGTGGTTTCCTCCTATAGTGAATTGTGTAGATTTAATTAAAACATATTAGTATGGTCTTCATAAAAGCAATTGTGGTTTCCAGTGTATTATAATGGTTTTTGGTTACTTTTTATATAGTTATGGAACAATCATATGAAAATCATGCAAAACTAAAAGCAATCCTTGTGAAGGGCCTAAACTTGTTATGCCTTTGAACCAAGTGTGATGGGTTGGTTATGCCAAGCAATTGTACTTAGATACACGGGTACTGCAAAAAATATAACTGGAAAATACTAAAGTAGAACTATAGCTAGGATACCACCAGGTCGAAGGTAGGATTGAAGCTATTTGAATTTTGAAAGTCGAGAACAAGGTTTATATGATAAGTTCCTTATGTCCAGTTTGTTAATGGTCAAGCATAAGGGATTTGCAGGAAAACATAGGATGAGTCAAATTATATCATTATACGAGGTGTTTTGCAATAAAGCTACAAAATATTTTAGCAGTTTTATTTCATTTGTGTGCTTTTTTGGAATTAGAGACCCTTTTTTTGAGAGAGATTGAAATGTTATAAAGTTATAGGTAGTTATATATTCATAAATACACACATCTATATCTTCAATTTTATTTTCATTCCATGTAACACCTCTTCCTAACTTTTTTTTTCATTATTTATATTACATCTTCTTAATTAATAAACAATTTACTTATAACATAATTAAAATAAAATAATAAAACCACAATATAACAATTTACTTAACATAATTAAAATAAAATAAATAAAACCACAACATAGATAAAGTAACTTATCTATTTGTTTTAACTTGATATCATACTCCCAAAAGTTTGGACATAATCTTTTATATGTGAAAAGATTCAAAGTTAAATTTTATTAAGTTTTCAAATCCTTATTTTACACCTGAAGCATATTTAACAAAAACTGAAAATTAGTTTTAGGAGTATCCTTTAACCTCTAAACTAATATTATTTGGCTTCATAATAAGTGCAAAAAAACAACTCCTTCAATAACTTTTCTATTGTAAAAAATCTCTTTTTGTAGTTAGCCGCAAAGCTACTGGCAATGTCGGGGACATTTCCACCATGTGGCTCTTGTTGAACATGCAATGTTGTTTTGAATAGACTCTAGAGTCTAGATAGTAATGTTGAATTGTAGTTGATAAGTTTCTTTTCGCATCGGAACTTTCTTGATAATGGGTGCCTTATGAAGCAGTCAACTTCCTCCCTTGACTGTTGTGAATGTTAGGTTGTTACAATCTAATCATGTGTATCATGAAAATTGTCGATCCACCAACCAAGATATCCAATCATCAAATATTGTATAGTTCGATGGTTTGATCCATTCTTGAGTTCCAATGGATGGTACAAGCATATCATGATCACCATTGTAGATTTAAGCACGAAAGCCTTCCATGGTAAGATTGTGATGATATTCAACTACACTGTGAACATTATTATTATATTTAGAGCGAGTTGTGCACCTTTCCCACTCTCTAGTTATCTTGCAAACATCCACTTGAACAATTGTTTGATTTGCATATTTGCATCTGCTCGTGGGTTTGGTATGTACATGATATTTGCAGTATTGTTGGACATTCATGTCGTACTCACCAGATGTATCAGTTGACGAATCTTTGAGAGATACAACCAACAAAGAGCAATGGTTGTGATTATTGGACTATAGGGCCACAATGGAAGCTTCAATATGCTTCACTTGATTTGTAAGTGCTCTATATAAATAATTTCGTCTTTTATAGTAGATGCCTTTTCCATATTGTTGATAAAGGGAACAACCACACACGGAGTACACAGCCTTTGATTTAAGTTTGCATGTCTCTTCGTCTTTGCGATTAAATGTTTAAGTGTGCGGATTTACAATAATTGAATGTTTGGTCTTTGTGACAACTATTGCTCAGCATCCTAGGACCAGTGGATTCTACATGTCTAGAGCAAACATAGCACATCGAATGAACATTATGATGGTCCGACAATTCCATAATTTTTTGTTTGTATTGTGTCCATGAAGTCAGAAGTATGAGAACCTTGATCAAAACATGTTGATAATTTCATGACTATATATTTGTCATTCCACCATTGATCATGCAATTGATCATCTATGGAAACATAAGCATTATAAATACTTGCATTTTGTTCTTCATTAATATGATTAGAAGTACAATCTACTCCATTTATCCACTCCTCATCTTTGATTGCTTCAAAGATATTGCATAGATTGTGTTGTTGCTGAAGTTTAATATAGAAAGGCCTTAAGATGTAATCGGGTTGATGGAAATGGACCATTTCTACAATCTCATGTTTGTCATTCTACTTGATTATCAATTTATTGTGATATGATGGCTAACTCGGGTGGCATAATATTCTTGCGATAAGAGTATATTTTCCAAATGTTTTGAAACCACCCTTAAAAATGTATCATATGTGATGAAAGGAACACACATTAAGCATAACAGTGCCAAACCATTTGGCAGGAATTTGACAAATTGTAGTCCCCATGTACTAGTAGTTGTTGTTGATGATTAGGATGATGGAGTTGTCCTTGGTTATTGTAATTACTGATGAGAATGGTGAAAATAAAATATAAAGTCCTAGCCAAACAAAATCTAAATTAAATTTGTGTGATTTGTCAAATAGTACAGGGATGGAAACCAAGAGGTGGAAAGATAATGAACATTGCAATCCTGATAATGGGTATATTGTGGACTTGGACATGAACGCAAATTTCAGAGGTAACGGGAAAATGTATAATGGGGAATGCACGAACTTCTCAAACAATTATGCTGCAAGATCTCGCAATCATGCCGATGTTGATAATTTTCAAGATCAACACCTCATTCCAATGGATGTAATCACAAGGGAGCGGTGCCCTTTATTGAAATAATGGTTAATTGGTTGCGGTGTAAATCTCATTGTTTCTAGAACTAAAATATTCAATTAAAAAATTCAATTGTTTGGAGTATTAAATGATGTACTTTATTTTTGCAAATTATGTTTGTCTTGGTGGAATGTTGATTGTTGTTACATATTGTAAATAAAAAAATATTGCATTCTTATACCCTTTTTCCTTATCTTCCCTCGTAGTTTAGAATCTAGGTACATTGGCTAGGTAGTGAAACAAGAGGAAAAGAGAATTTTGTTACCGAATTTGTTTTTCTTTACTAACCAGTAAACTCTTGGAGTAAACAATGATACTCTACATTAGAAACCAAACACCCGACGCATCTCTGAGCTATAACTTCTACAAGCTCTCTGTTGAGAGTCAAGACAAGGATCCATAATATTCCCACCATCCACTCTTTCTGAAGAATGTTCTCTCGGTATGGCCAAAAATAATGCTTTAAGTCTTGAGATTTGAACCCATGGTACTTATATAGCTTCCTTATGACAAGTTTTTCAAAATCAACGGCGAGAGGGTTATCCACCTTTCATTCTCATTTATTTGTGCAGTACATGTATTGCCAGACTAGGGTTCTTACTCAAAGGTGAGGCATAAATCATATGCGTAGGACACTTGTAATCCGAACTCAAACTAATATTTATATGTAGCTCGAGCTACAGGTTACAACACAAGTATAAACCATAAAGTTGAACAAGCTCATTAATCGACCTTTGGTTGCTTTTTTATAAGTTAGGGTTACATTATAGGGTGAAGGTTCGAACTAGAGCTAAATTTCATGTGGCTCAGGCCCAACGAATTAAGCAAGGCTGCTTGCAGTTGGAGATGTAAGCATGCAAAGTTAGAGTGACCTTGCGGATCGACATGACAAATTTACGTGGCCGACCAAGGTAGTATGCAAGATAAGTTGTTTTCCTTGAAATTGAAACAACAGAGCTTCACAATCAATCTATAGTAGTACATTGATAGATGACACAATATTGTACTAATGACAAAAGTAAATACAACAACCACACGTGAAGTTTTGAAATATTTTTTGAAATCTTATATTTATAATTATTTTTTAATCTCACAAATACATTAAACCAATAAAATTTTTCAACTCAAGATGAATAACCAAAAAAACTAAAAATAGAAACCACCAATAATAAAAAAATTTGGAAAACAAGTTTTTATTTTCTAAAAAATTGGTTTAATAAAAGATTACAAAATGTTATATATATAGCTGGTAGGGGAGCTGAGGAGCTCAAAAGTGACCTGAGGAGGGCCCAGGTCACTTTTAGCTACGGGAGAACTAAGTGCACATTTTATGCCTGCGGCCATTGACAAGATTGTTTCTCCAATGGCGCTCTTTCCGGAAACTCTTGGGATAGAGTGTCACCTTGGGAAAAGGTTTGATGCTAGTCCCCAAAAGAAGCTGGTTATTAATTATTGTTCTTCTTCTCTTTCCCTAAATGAGTTTGAATGTAAAGATAAAGCCCCGGTTGCGCTATGGGAGCTATGTCGGTATTCATGTTCTCGGAACCTCGTCGAAATTTCTTTAGAAGGAAATGCCCCTTCCTTCCCCTGTGTTAGATACTGGACTCTCCAAAGAAGAACAACAACACTCTTTTTTCTCAAGCGCAGGACCTATGGAGGATGCAACCAAGCAAACTAAAAAAGTTCCATCACAAAAGAGAACTAAAGGCTCACATCAGAAGAACCTACAGACACTACAAAATAGTCATAGGCGAGACATTCTAATGCAAAAGGCTACAGAACTTTCCCTCAAAGGCATAGTGGGAAAGTTTGCAGACTGCTCTATTCCGAAACAAGATATAGCTGGGTGGTTGGAGGTTAACTAGCTTCCAATGTTGGGCTGCATCCCAGAGTTCTTATTCCTCACCAAAGGGTGGTTTTTGTTCCTCTTCCGTGAGGATAAGGATAAACATCCAACAAACATTCTGGAAGGAATGTGGCTCTGTGGCCACGGTAGCCTAATGTTAAAGCAATGGCACATCAACTTCGACTTGGATAAGGAATACTTACTCCTAAAACATCTTTGGGTCCTTTTGTCGGGTCTTCCTTTACATTTATGGAATAGGAAAGCACTGCAGGAGATTGGAAACTCTGGTCATGCCACAAAAAAAAAAAGCGTTCCACTTGGCTAAATGGGAGTGTTTGTTCAAACCGAAGGATCTTGTGGATTGGGGTATAAAAAACCCCTTCATCTTTGGGAAATCACTCGCAGCTAAGAGCCTCTGGCAGTGCCTTTTCTTCGAAGAGTTATGGAGCACGGTAATGAAAAATAAGTACCTACAAAAATCCGCTACTGAAGGACAGTTCAGGAAAGAAACCAATGTCCCTCCGGGTGTGTCTATTATTTGGAGAAATCTGACTGAAGCGATGCAAATAGTCAAAGGCTAGGTTATATGGGAGATAGGTTATATCTACTCATTCGTAGATCTTATTTTACAGGCAAAGAAGGATAAGCATCCTTAAGACAGTCTGGTCTGCTGTAGTTTTCGCCAGATTTAAGATTTCATTTTTGCAGGTAGAAATATCTTAACAGCAAAAGATTCTCGCAAGGTTTATGAAGGACTCTTCCGGTTGGCTCTTCACAGGTAACAGGGTTCAACATTTAATAAC
The DNA here is from genome assembly GCA_027924585.1 of Larix kaempferi. Lineage (NCBI taxonomy): Eukaryota > Viridiplantae > Streptophyta > Pinopsida > Pinales > Pinaceae > Larix > Larix kaempferi. The sequence goes on along the minus strand of BSBM01000779.1, from coordinate 6,974,318 downwards.
AATTAAGATGCCACATGCAAAGAAAATGAAATGTACGGCGAAGTTAGGCAGTATAAAATAAGAAGAATAGAAACGGCGTAGACGGGGTCTGTGGTGTTGAAGAACACCACGGCCTGAGGAGGTCAGTCCCATTGCATTTGGGGAGTGGATTTACTTAGCATCTCCCATTGGGAATGCACATCATTGGGGAGCGGAGGTGGGGGAGGGAGGTGCGGGAGCGGAGGTGGTAGGGTAGTGGAAGTGCGGGAGCGGAGGTGGGGGAGGGTGATGAGGAGGCGGAGGGTGGTGCGGGAGTGGAGGTGGGGGAGGTGGTAGGGTGTTGGCGGAGGTGGTGGTGCGGTACAGAAGGGGATGTGGTAGGGTGGTGGCGGAGGTGGTGCGGTAGGGTAGAGGAAGTTGGGGAGGGTGGTGACGGAGGTTAGTGGGGGGGTGGTATCAGGGCAGGTGGTAGGGGAGCTGAGGAGAGGGGTAGGTGGGTGGAGGAGGTGGTAGGTGAGCTGAGGGGTGTAGGGGGGTGGTATCAGGGCACTGAGGAGGGGGGTAGGGGGGTGGTATTGGGGCAGCTGGTAGGGGAGCTGAGGAGGGCAGGTAATTTCCAAGATTCACCATTCAATTAGAAGGGTCCTTAACTGAGTTGGGAACACAACCCTTCTCACTTAATTTACTAGAAATCTAGCTGGATGGTTGTTGATGAGAGTGTATTAGATTTGTGGTGAGTCCAGTAATATATAGAACTGTTTTGGTATTACTTTCATAGTCATGGATGCACTATTTATCAAAGGCCGGCTACAATATTACTTTCAACCAAACTTAACTTCTGCACTAATGGATTCATATATATATATATTTTTTTCAAACTCTTGCTTTCTTTTCACATCTTCTAGGATTCCAAGGTAAATGCTCAAATTCCAAATAAACAATACTCAGCTTATAACAGTTGAATACTGTAATATAGAATTGAAAACTGTACTAATAGTATATTTCTAGTAGAAGATACATTTTCTTGGAAGTTTTCCAAGTGGGCATATTTTGTCAGTAATCTCTGCTATCTTGGCTTTTGCAGCACCTCTTCTAGCCTCAGCAACAACTCTCCTGTTCTCTACTTTCCTATGAGCCTTAGCAATCTCATTTTGCATTTTCTCAAATGTCGTGGCCCTCTTCTCCTCTAGTTTCCTCTGAAGCAAGCTAAAATAGAGTAAGCACAAACGTAGCCATAAATATATGTCCATTGTCATCACAGTTATGGATGATATTATTCATACCTCCATTTTTTTCATTTTGATGTTAGCTTTCACTTTCTGCTCGTTCTCCCAAGCGTCGATAATTGTTGCCTCCCTCTTGAACCTGCAAGGCAACATTAGACTTAATTAGCGTTTATCCAATTGATCCCAAGTTTTGGGCCTGCTTATATTTTGCATGTTGTATTAAACTTCAGTGGTTTGCAATTAATCCCTGGCGTGTAAATTCACCCGTTATCAACTTTGTCAATCTTCGCCTCTTCCCAAGCGATGGCTTTGGATTCTATTTCGTCTTTCTTAACCTTCTGTAGAGCAACCTCCTTCTGTAGAGCGAGCTGCTTTGGAGTGGCCAGATGGTTATCATTACCACTTCTCGTCGAATAAGAAGACAAGCGATATCCTCTACTGTTAGTGTTTTCGCCATTTGCATTTCCACTTTCTACAATGGCTCCTTTGTTATGCTGGGCATCATTAACATAGGTAACTAAATACTAAATAGGCATCATAGATATTGTCAACACATTGTTTGTGGAAGTACCAGTGCAATATTGCAGGGCTTCCAGAGTTTCAACAAAATTCATTTCCAAAATGCTATAAAATTCCAGAGCAACTATTTTCCAAGTTTGTCCTTACTATTGCAACGATCACCTTATTAAGTGTACACAATAAAGAGTGTATTACGTGGGAAAATTTGGGAAACATTGTACGACCATGCAAATCTGGGCAGTAGTGTTCATTGCTACCTGAGCTGTGGACCTCTTCCAAGTTCTAATCTAATCACTTTTTAAGTTTTTGTGGCTTTTTGCTGAAAGGAGACAACCCTTATGACACCATCCCCATTGGTAAAGTTCATATTATTTTTGAATTTGGAGTTTTTAGGGTAATCAAAACTTTTGGAAGGACAAGTGCTACCTTGATGTGCATGTCATTAGTTCAGGACGCTATCTAGACATGTAAAATGGTTGTGATATATACAATCAAAAGAATCAGAACACCATAGCCATGAGTGTGAGAAGAATACCTAGCTCCAATCTTATCTACCTTCATGATGTAACAGACCTGCAACAATCTTGATATCTTGTTGATTTGAATGTCCTTACATTCTATGGTATTTACCAGTCTCATCTCTTCCTCCCTAACTAAACCCTCGATCATAGTTGTGCATTTCAATCTAAATATAGCTCTATGTATCAATGAGTAGTACAACATCATCCCAGATTTTTGATGTAGGATTCATAACATTCTTTCTTGTTAGATAGATTTTTATTTATGCACAGAGTCTGTATCATTCCCTGATGCTAGTTTGAATAGTTTATCCTCCTTGCATAGTTATCATATATGAATATATGGGTACGATAAGATAAGGTAAAAATACATTTGTAAAGGAAAAAGTTGCAGACATCACCCATAAAAGGATGGCTGAACTTTCTTCTATAAATAATGTTACAAATTGTGTAGCAAAACTAGGCTAAGTCTCTAGCTCTTCCACAAAATACCCTACACATATATGGCCATGAAATTAAAATCATTCATGATATCGATGTCTACAATGGATACAAAACATATAATTTTTGAGATGGGATAGGGAAACTATATTTACCATTGGCAAGGCTGGTGGCTTCGGAGTTTGGATGTCATGAATATAGCGATTTAATACCATTTTCTTTTTAAAAAAGTATAATGACTACAAAGGTGTTATACTAGTTGATCATGCTGTTAAATTTTCAGAATTTACTTCAATCTGATCTAGGATCTTAACTGAGAGAACAACATGTACAACAAATCTACAGCATATCAATCATGGACACAATAATGCAAGCACACAAGAGACACAGAGTTTACTTGGGGAAAACCATAAAGGTGAAAAACCCCAATAACTTCCTCAAAGATAGATAGAGCAATGATACAACCAGAATACAAGAGATAGTCTTCTCCTAGCAGCAGAGCCTCCTCCTCCACAAGTGTGCCACTCTCCCAAGTGTGAGTGAGAGAATAGAATGTGTAAAATGAGAGAGACACACTCTCTATTTATACACTAACTTGACTTGACCTTTACTCAATTAGGTCGGCCTCAACTTAACCACTTAACATAATGCTGACTGGATCGACCCCCACTAGGGTGGTCTAATAACCCTTTGACCCACATGGCCGACCCCCAATAGGGTGGTCTAATAACCCTTTGACCCACATGAATTATACAGGGCCGACCCCAACAAGGTGGTATAATAACCCATCAAGTATAAGTTACGACACTTACAATATAAATGACGACACTTCCGTATAGAGGAATAATAACATCTCTATAGGAATACAAACACTTCCGTATAGAGGAATAATACCATCTCTATAGGAGTACAAAACACATATATGAAATACATGGGTGAAATACATTCCGAAGTTACATATACATCAACACTCCCTCTTAACTAGGAAGGTATTTCTTGACACAGGTCTTCTAGCACAAGTCTTCTTCTCTGGATCATTATCACTGGATAATCATCATCGAGTCATCATCATCGTCATTGCTGCTGCTACCTCAATTAATCTCTGAATCTACTCATCATAGGAAGTTCTACAGAGCCAGTCCTTTTTCATACTGGATGTAGGCCCACCACCTGCAGGTCTTCGTCATCACTGGCCATATTGTGGAATCCTCAGGACTTATTACGTGCGTCACAAAACCTCGAAGAGCATCCCAGGCTATTACGAGCACACGGCTCTACCTATAGGATCTCCCAGGGCCATATTATATGTGACCTCACCAAAAAACCTCGCAAGAGCATCCCAGGCTGTTACGAGCACATAGCTCTACCTATAGGATCTCCCAGGGACAGATTATATGTGGTCACCACAAAACCTCGCAAGAGCATCCCAGGCTGTTACAAGCACACAGCTCTACCTATAGGATCTCCTAGGGATAGATTATATGTGGTCATGGAAAAACCTCGCAAGAGCATCCCAGGACTTATTACGGGCACATAGCCCAACCTATCAGATCTCCCAGGGACATATTATATGCCATAGGACAAAACCTCGAAAGAGCATCTGCCAGATATCCAAGGGCCATATTATATGCCATAGGAAAAACCTCAAAAGACTATCTGCAGATCTCCCAGGGCCAAATTATATGTCCTCCCAGAGCAAAACCTCGAAAGAGCATTTGCCAAATATCCCAGGGCCAAATTATATGCCATAGGAAAAACCTCGAAAGACTATCTGCAAATCTCCCAGGGCCAAATTATATGCTCATCTGCACAACCTGATCCACGGCCATAGAGTATCAACCTGATACTCACCATACATCATCTTGATGTATACATGATCATCCTGATCATCATCACTGCAACATCCTACTGCAAGTCATCTGGAGAAACATCCCGAAGCTCGTCATCCACGATCATCCTGATCATATCCTGCATCTACCTGATGCATACCAAGTATCTACCTGATACATATCATCATACATGATCCACCTGATCATACATGATACATATCAACATACATGATCTACTTGATCATACAATGTATCCACCTGATACATAAACAGATACATGGTCCAAGCATCCAACATGATGCATATACAAAATACATACAAATGATCCAACCAATCATATCCAGCATCCAACATGATGCGTACATACATAAATGATCCAACTGATCATATCCAACATCCAACATGATGCATACATACATATACATATAAATGATCCAACTGATCATATCCAACATCATCCTGATGCATATACAGAGCAGTAACTGGAGCATTGTCCTGATGCTCATCATCCAACGCTTACATCCACAGCCATGTGAAGGATCCTCCTTCCAACATGCTTGGAATGGCCTCTGCAAATGTGTCCATCACTTCTTCCTCGAAGTGTCATCAATCCGAAGAACACCAAGCCTCTCTCTGAAGTACTCGAACTTCACTCTGGCTAGTGGTTTCGTCAGCACATCTGCAATCTTCTCGTCCATCGCAATGTACAGGAGCTTCACAGCTCCTCTCTGCACCATATCCCTGATATAGTGATATTTGATCTCTATGTGTTTCGACCTATCATGAAACACTGGGTTCTCGGACAACTTCACACAACTCTGGTTATCACAAAAGATACCAGTAACATCCAATGGGAGATCAAATAACTCATACAGTAGCTTTCGTAGCCATACTACCTCACAACTAGCTGAACAGGCTGCAGCATACTCTGCCTTAACTATACTCAGTGCTACGCAGGATTGCTTCCTGCTAAACCAAGAGATCACACCTGATCCCATACTGAAGCAGCATCCAAATGTGCTCTTCCTATATGTAGCACTGCCAGCCCAATCTGAATCAACATAACCCTGCAAGTTAAACTTTTGATTCGCTTCATACTTGAGCCCATAATCCACTGTACCCTTCAGGTACCTCAGAACATGCTTTACAGCAACCAGGTGAACACTCCTCAGATCCGTCAGGAACTGGCTCAATGTGTTCACATCAAAGCAAATATCTGGCCTCGTGTTCGTAAGGTACATCAAGGACCCAATCATCTGATGATACATAGAGGCATCAACCGGCTCAGATGAAGCATCACATAGAAGCTTCAGATTCGATGCCATTGGTGTGGCCATGGCCTTACAATCCATCATCCCGAACCTCTTCAGGATCTCTACTGCATACTTTTCTTGTCCAAGGAAGATTCCATCTGCACTCTGCCACACCTCCATGCCAAAAACAAATAGTGCATCATCCCCAAGTTCTTCATCTCGAACTCGGCAGCAAGCTTCCGCTGCGTGTCGGCAATCAATCTATCTTCACCTGTAACAAACAGGTTATCTGCATACAAAAGTAGTATCACTGGATTGCCTTCCTCAACCTTGTAGTAAAGGTTGGAATCCGCTTTGCTCTTGGTAAAGCCCAAACAGGATAGAAAGTTGTCTATCCTACCAAGTTCTGCACACATATGACTCCTTGTCATGTGTCTCAGAACCAAGTGGCTGCTCCACATACACTTCATCTTCAACTACACCATTCAAGAAAGCTGTCTTGAAATCCATCTGGTGTATCTTCTATTTCATCACTTTTATATTTCTCTATGCTGCCATCTGCAGCATGCTTGATCTTGATAGATCCACATGGAAGTCATAACAAACTTCCCTTCAGGTCTTGGGACTACATCCCAAACATCATTCTTCATGATCGACGGATCATGGCATTCTTCCCAAATCCTGGGAACTTCAATATCTTCAATAGATAATTTTGTTGCTGAACAAATGTTGTAGTTCTTCTTTTGTAGGTGATGGCATACGATCTTTCCTACACAACAAGTTAAATTGCATGATTAGAAAACATCTCATAGTTTTCAGAACAAATTCTTACACATAAAGAAATATGTCATACAGTCATGCAATTATCTTAGCCAATGCTTCAATACAACATTTATCCATATCCCGTAACTTTCTAGATGCCTTCCAATCTCTACCGGAACATTGTTAAGAGTGTGCACAACTCCCAACATGTCAGCAAAGAGGTTTCATTCTAGATAAGTAGCAATGGAATGTTGTACAGTGCCATAGGCCACTTACCCATGCATATTAGTAGTATACTGTTCATCAATGCAACTATTCTAATATGCATAATACACAACCTAATTCTAGGAACATCAGTATATACATTATTGAACAATATTATTTAAACAATAAAATATGCAAGTAATGACAATTCAAATACTTATCTTTGTTTGTTTGTTGGGTTGACTCCCTCTCAGTCTTTGCTTCTTTTCTGCAACTCCATTCTTATGTGGATTGTGAGAAGTGGTCAACTCCCTCTGAATATCTGCATCCTTGCAGAAACTACTGAAGTGTGCTCCTTTGCTTTCTTGCAGGAACAACTAGAGTGTGCTCCCTCTTGATCTTTGCTTCTTGGATTACCTGTCCTTGAACTTACATCCATCCTTAATCACTATGCATGCTTATTAGTATCATCATTGTGTTATCCTTGAGGTCTTATACATAATCACACATTTATTAGTATAATCTTAATACTATCAAAACACAATAATCTTAAACATGTATATTCATGATCATTCACAGATAATAAACATTAGTATTCAAGGTTTCAGGGAAGTCTTCTTTTACTCATACATATTCTTATTTGATCATAGGACTCTTCTAGTTAGTTGAATCATCAATCAAGATAAGAGATATGATATGCATAAAACCCGTGATTATTCAAACCTATACCTTCATGATTCTTCTGGTTAGTCATATCATCAATTATGGTAAGAAACATAATATGCATACAACCATGATTATTCAAACCTATGACTTCATGAATAATCATTATCAACAACACAATAGTATAAGATCCTAACACAAGGTAGGATTCTAGCTTGATATAGAAAAAACATACCTGGATTAGCATGCTAGCTAGTTATGTCTAACATACCCGCATAATGTCTTCTGGTTCTCTTCAGTGACTTGTGCTAGTAACCTGCATGTCTCATAAGTTAACCATTGTAGAACCAAGTTATACATACCTCGAAAGTAGATTTTCTATGTGATCCATGACAATGGATGAATCTTTGTCTTCATGTCACCATGAGCATATGTTCTTGAAGTAGAACATGATTTGACTTTCTTGGTGTACCTTTTGTGTTAGCAAACAACATAAACCTCATACAACATTACAATGCATTAGTACAATCATAAGTGTCAAAACCTTAATCAATGAATATCTTCTATTAAGGTGATACGACAAGTCCAGTAATTAATCAAGATTGTACTGTAATGATATGAAGACAAACATATGATAAACTTAACCATGAAACATACCTGTAAGCCATACCTATCAAGATTGCTTGTAATCTTCTTATGGAAGGCCTTAGCCTCATCTCCCTCTGAGACAGGAACTTCTTCACTTATGCAGGTGACCAATCCATCTTCTTCTAGGATCAACCCAATCCACTTGATTTGCAAGAACTGGACCTGGAGCTGGATTAGAGTTTGTCAAAGAAACCCCAAAAATTCAAACTTTGAATTTCAAACTTCTGAAAGGATAGAAATATGTGCCTTGATGAGCTGATCAAGTTGGTATATTCAGAATTTGAAAACTGCAAAGTTTCACCCCTCAAAATTGCCTTTTAGATTTCTGGATTCACTGGGAAGGACCCTAAATTAGGGTTTGAGTTTCCCGAAGCTTCACCCAACCAAAATATTTGATTCAAAACTCTAAGCTTCGATTTTTCTGAGGAACTTCCAGCCGTGGTCACAGATTTCCAAAATTTCAATTTTTGCAGAAGCCCTAATTTTCCATCTTTCCTATCAAAGTCCCGAACTGGGGTTTGATCAAGCCCGGCCTTCTGCCCAACCAAAAAATCTGATAGTGGTCTCTAAATTTTGATTTTGATGAGTAGCATCCATCCGTGGTCTCCGATTACAAAAATTCCAACTTTCTTCGAATCCCTAAATTCCGGAAGCCATGAATGAAGGTATTAAAAAATAATTCTGTTTTGACATAAATATGTACCTGATTGTTTCTAGTGTAACTCCGAACCTTTTGATCCACAGGGTCTGAAATTTTTTTTTGAGATAACTCGACCTATTATCTTTCCATCCCGATAGGTCTAACCTCAATTGGATTCTCTGAGAGAGAGTTATGCCAAGTGTCGCAACGTGACCTGTTTATGGGATAATACAGGAGAGCGAACTTGTACAGAGTTCCACGTGTCACTGTTTCAACTTCGGCCTCTAAAAAATATTTCTGAAATATCCCGACCTGTTATCTTTCCATCCCAATAGGTCTGACCTCAATTGGATTCTCTGAGAGAGAGTTATTCCAAGTGTTGCAACATGACCTGTTTATGGGATAATACAGGAGAGCTAACTTGTACGGCATGCCACGTGTCACTAGTTCAACTTCGGCCTCTGAAAAGTTTTTTTGAGATAGCACCATCTGTGTAATACCTGTCACTTTTTACAAAATTTCTTTTTGAGCTTCCTAGCCCAAGTTATGACCTTTTTCCCAAGGTCACCTGATTTTGACTCAGATTTGGAAGAGGCAGAAACCCTATATTGTACAGATCATAAGTCACAAAGTACAACGAATTAGAGGTTTTCCTTTGGACAAAAGGTACATGGGGATCTAATATTCGACTTGTAAAATTTTCAGATCTGAAAACTTCGCCAAAATGGATTTATAGCGAAAGTGCTACGATGACTGGTTTTTGCTATATCAAGCCCTAGCATCGTAAGTGCAACAAGTGTCGTACATGCCATATCATGCCTTCTTTCAGGCTAGCTCTGATACCATGTTAAATTTTCAGAATTTACTTCAATCTGATCTAGGATCTTAACTGAGAGAACAAAATGTACATCAAATCTACAGCATATCAATCATGGACACAATAATGCAAGCACACAAGAGACACAAAGTTTACTTGGAGAAAACCATAAAGGTGAAAAACCCCAATAACTTCCTCAAAGATAGATAGAGCAATGATACAACCAGAATACAAGAGATAGTCTTCTCCTACCAGCAGAGCCTCCTCCTCCACAAGTGTGCCACTCTCCCAAGTGTGAGTGAGAGAATAGAATGTGTAAAATGAGAGAGACACACTCTCTATTTATACACTAACTTGACTTGACCTTTACTCAATTAGGTCGGCCTCAACTTAATCACTTAACATAATGCTAACTGGGCCAACCCCCACTAGGGTGGTCTAATAACCCTTTGACCCACATGGCCGACCCCCAATAGGGTGGTCTAATAACCCTTTGACCCACATGAATTATACAGGGCCGACCCCAACAAGGTGGTCTAATAACCCATCAAGTATAAGTTACGACACTTACAATATAAATGACGACACTTCCGTATAGAGGAATAATAACATCTCTATAGGAATACAAACACTTCCGTATATAGGAATAATACCCTCTCTATAGGAGTACAAAATACATATATGAAATACATGGGTGAAATACATTCCGAAGTTACATATACATCAACACATGCTTCCTCTGACAATCTCACTATGGAAAAGCGTGTGGAAATCCTATGATTCAAATAATACTAATGTTGAAGTTCTTTATCGAAGGAGATGCCATCCTTGTTTCTTGAATATCCAAGCCATTTTCCTGTTATCTACTTTAAGAGTTAAAGATTACAGCTTTAAAACCCTACAACATTAGGAAATTGCACACCTAATTGATCTCTTAACCAATCGAGAAATGGCTCTAGAAGTCCCACAAATTATATTTGTTAGTGATAGTCACGAGGCTCTTATAGATATGCTTTCTTGCTTTCATTGATCCTACATACATTTTGATTATGCAAACTATTGGAATTTAGAAACAGGGCACACATATCTACACCAAAGGGGAAGATGCTTGATGGGATGCCTGGATGAAACCTATGCACTAAAATACAGGGAACTATTTCTTCAAGTTTCTTGTACTCGAGAAGATACATCTTGGAAATTGAAGCCAATTAGCATATACATTCTCTAACCAAGAGCTTGAGTATGGCTCACAGTACAAATCACCTACAGTTAGACCAAATATTTTCAAAACAAGTTGATTTTCCAAAATTGGCATTCCTACACAAATTCTTGTCATTTTACACCTAGAAGAGTATCACCTTTTTTTAGAGAGTTTGAAAGCCATTTTTGGAGGAGTTGTCCCCTTATGAGTGGATTTTCTAGTACACATTGAGGGACGTCCCTAGCATGGAGACCACTCTTCCTTAGGTTTGCAAGTATGCTAATGTTTCCTAGCAAAATGCATTACTCTAGAAAACATGTTTATTATTCTCAAAGAAGTGGTGGACATAATTGGTTCTTGTAAAACCTAATTCAAGGTGCTATCAATACTTGGTGTGTTCCATATCTTATCTCAAATCATTGTTTTCGCAGCAAATTTTCAACAGTCACCAATGTCTTGAAAGCATATAAATACTTTGTTAGCAGGTTAATAGTGGGTTTGATCATAACAAAGGCTTCCAATGTCTATTTCCTTGCACGCAGATTTTAAAGTACCATCAGTAATCAAAGAGATGCATGGGAAGGGCTAGCTGTGTGAGCCCTTATGAATGAATTGAGAAGTTTAATTGAGATGGTAAAAGTGCTTTAATAAGAATTTCTCAACCTATCCTTTATTTCAGCCATGCAAACAGTAGTAACAACATGGGATAGGCGCTGGTAATTGGAATCCCATCAATCTTTCAAACATTATAGGTGATAAGCAGTGAGATTTTGAGAAGGAAAGCTACAGAAAGTTTGCCCTTAATGCAGTTATATTTCCTTTAAATGAAAGGTGATTAAAACCAGCATTAAAGATGACTGTTTGGCAATTCTATTTGTTGTGATTTGGCTTTCATGCATCGTACAAGAAATCAAAGTCTTGGACAGCAGGCCTTACCCTCAACAAAGAGACAATTTTGACATCAACTATGTGCTTGACAACCTGCTGATTGGAAGAGTTTTGATGCATATATCATCTTGTGTTTTATTGTAGATGGCAAGACAAGATCCAATGATGATAGATCTAAAGAAATTGCTTCCTTTGGAAGACTGTGAAAGGTAGCTTGACAAATTATGCAATTTTGGAAATGATACTAAAGCCTAGTGTGCTGATTAGACATACCATGACTTTAGAAAAGGCAATTCTACTTTAACTGCAGCCATGCAAACAACAGAAATTATGGGCATTTCTTACTGAAGCAGTGGTGATAGTGGATCTAGGGATAGTCCCAGAATGCCTGATAAGTCTACCATCCCTAAATCACATGTTTTGGAGTGAAGGCACTGTGACAAGTGTATTTATTGCAGACTTTCAAAACAATTTACACAGGGACAAACATCAATTAGAAGCCTATGGAAATGGACGATTCTAATTTTCTCTGCGCTTATTTTTTATTGGAATTCATGATGTTTCAATGCATATGATGGAAAATTTTAGGGGCTAAACTTTGCCCATGGGTGAAATTAAGAGAATAAAAAATTTTAGTGGGCGATTTTTTTGTAAAGAGGGATTTTCTATTATTAGCCCATCAATTTTTTTTATATGGATAATAGTTAGCCCACCCGTATTTATGATGGAGGGTCACTAAAAAACCATTTTCGCCCCCCTCGAAATAGAGTTCAAACCTTCAATCGCCCTTGATTTTAAGTAATGGAGGTGTTCAAACCTTCAATCGCCCCCAATTTCCAGTTATGCGGAGGTGTTTAGGAGCTATATTGCCCCAGTTTTTCCTCTCAAATTGATCAAAGAGTTGGATTCTCCCCCGATTTGTGGTTTGAGGGATTTTTTAACACATAAATCGGTGTCTGGGTATAATGTAATGGCTGGGCCACACCTAGGGACATTTGTGGAAGGCATCATCCAAGCATTGGTTGAATGGAAGTCATTTCCTCATGAAAAATGGCCTCCAGATTTAAAGATGCTTGTAATTCAAGCTTGTCGCACTGCTAATGCACTACTTCGCTTTTGTGGTGTCATCATTCCTACTTTTGGAAGATGGGCATAAAAAAGGTCCTTTATGATTCGCTTTTGTCTGGTAACTTTGATGGGAAACAATGGTCAAAGTGCGGGATGTATTCCAAGGCCAACAAGTGGATACTGTGATCAGGAACTTTCATATATCCATAAGCATCATGTTTGTTCAGGTTCCAGTTGACTGGGATTCATTGAGAAAGCTAATGTATTTTATATATACTGGAAAAATAAGCAGCTGCAAGACATGATGGTTATGGAATAATAATGACACAGAGAAACAGTTAGAGGACTTACAGGCTTACATATAACTATCTTGGCTAGTTGAACAATGGTTCTTGGAATATTTTCCAAATGTCTACTTATTTGTTGTGCATGAGAAATTAAAACCGAATTTGTATTTAAGTCCCAAGATAATTCAGAAAGCCACATATTGTTCCCAGTGGGATATTGTTGAAGAATCTGCAGAGTGTATGGCCCAGCATATTCTAGGATGCGTGACAAAGGGGAGCTTGAAGAATTGGATCATATGTTGGTGGATATTGTTAGTTTTGCTCATGTGCGGCTATCTCAGGATCATAAAGCATAGAAATAAAGGTTTGTCCTTATGAATGAAGCTTTAGAAGTGCTCATCTCTATAGAATCCCTTACTAGACAGAAAAGCAGAGCCCTTGCCATGCTGAAAGGTTTCTACAATTCTAACTGGTAAGTTGTTTCTTTGAGGGAGATTTCTTGACCAACCACTCATTCATTTTTTCCTAGGGAAATTTGATATTACTTTATATCATCTATGGTTGAATTTGTTATGGAAGCAAACTGTGAGGATACTTATATACAACCTAAATCACAGACCCTTTTTGGTATTTTCAATTTTCTCAAGTAGGGATGTATCTTTGGATTGTTGTGGTGTAGAAAATGTTAAGGAGATAGATACCAAAATTAAGTGGCTTCTCGTTTCTCATAAATTAGATTATGTCTAATGAGGATAACTTATGGGTTTCTTCAAATGCATAACCCTCTTTGGACAGCCATAGTGCAGAGAAATGAAATTAAGTAAACCCGTAAAAGATGTGGCCTCTTAAACAAGAGTATGTCTCCTTAAATGAATTTTACTTGTATTGCTTGAAAAGTTTTCCAAGTTTCTTATTAGTATTGGGTGCTGAACTCAGAAGATTTTGACTGTTTATTAATGTTGTTTTTTTCAGATTTGAAAAACCAAGTAGATTCGTGGATAATTAATGACTGTTGGATATTTGGAGATATTTGGGTATATTTGACTTAAAGGTTGAATAAATGGTATTTATTCTTCCATTTATGCAGTGACGTCAACTGGTTGTGTTGCGTTTGGGATTTAATTTCATGATGAAATATAAAAATTAACCTTTTCTATAATGGGAAAAAATTGGCAGTAGGATAGTGATTATTTGTCCTTGTTAAATGAACCTGAATTGGTTGTGCTTCAATTCTAAGGGCTATTTATCATTCTACATGATAGCATTCAAAATAGCGAAGCACCTGGAATATGCTTTGAAGTGCTAAACTCAACAGATTTTGTTGAGGTCATTACACCTTACAGTAAATATATTCTTATGTGTACTGAGGTGAAATGTGCAAGATAATCTTTTTAAACTGATTTCTTAATCTTCAGTGACTTGCTGCCTTATTTGATATCCTCATGCATTTCTGGTAGCTTTACAAGCAGCTTGGTCCTTAGTCTGTCTATTCGATATCATTGTCAAGCCAAGCTTCAATCTACTTGTGCAAGCATTGCAACTTTTGTAATAATAGGGAACTGGATTATCCACTTCAATAAAAAAAAATTGAACATCATGTTGCAGACTAGCATCTAAAATTGCATGATTGGGGGAGGGATGTGTTGAATGGGATGGTTTGTGAATCCTCAGCATCTTTTGTACTCTCTTAAAAGTTATCAATACAATTTTTAGGACATCAAATCTATACTCCCTATGAATGTTGAATTTTGTACATAATATTGATATGCCTTTTTTCATAATTTTCTAAAGAAACAAAAATTGTGGTTAGCAATAGCAAGGTCAATCCTTGCTTCTCTAGTCAAGCCTGCGTTATTTTATGTTATCTCTGTAATTCTCTTCTTATAATATAAATAGCAAGTATCACATTAAAATACCATGTCTTTGATACAATAATGTTGATTTAGCTGATTTAGAATCACGAAGTTCACCTTGCTGAAGAAGAAGATGATGATGTGCGGAAACTTGTTGAAGGAGAGACCTTTCAGGAAGCAGCTAAGAAAAAATCATCTGCCTAATCGAGTTGAGCATTTAGAAACAAAGGGAAGTTAAGGGGATCACTCGATAATTGGTTTTGGATGTAATATTAGTTAATTACTATATTGTATTTTACTATTAAGTCAAACCAACAGGGCATCTTGTTATTACGATACAGTTCAAATTTTGTTTTTCATTTCCTGTTGTTGCATAAATTTTTTCTTTGTGCAAGTAGATTCATTTAAATGTGAGATTGGTTTCAGTTATTATTATGTAAAAACATAGGATTGCTGAAATTGTATATTTGTTTGACTTTCATATACTACCATGTGAAGGTTCTGTCACCTTTCAGTGTATGGTTAAAATGTTGGAGTGCAAACAATGCACCCAATTAGTTACATCTTGCTTGGATCGTGCATGTGATTGCATTTTTTGGTATTATATTTTTTGCTTGTCTGTAATGTTTCAAGGGGAATTCTTATTCATTTCATCAATCAGGTTCCGTTGTCTCTTTTCATTCTCAGAGAAGATATGTCCTCTATTCCTATAGAATGGGTTATTTTCTCTTTTCAGAATGTCTTTGAACTATTCTTCTCTTATTATTAAAGTTGACCCTTGAGTGTTGGGGTTGTCCTACCTAAGGAGTTTGTCAATAATATTCATCTTCCCTTTTCCATGCTCTAAGATCCATCTCCACATCTTGGGCATACTATAAAACTTGGAATTCTTTATCAATTCTATTCAAAAACTTATCCCAAGTAACCCTATGTTTGTCTTACTAGGGATCATGCTATTAGATTTCCTCTTTTTAAGTTTGGGGGCATTCAATGCATTATGGAGGATGTCTCAGAAGATAAGAACTTGAAGTGGGTTTAAAATGAGTCAAGCTGCATTCAAAATGATTTTGAAATGAGCCCTTTCATAGAAGTATGATTTTACCTCATCTTTGAGTTATTTTCATCTTGTGACGATTAATATTCTTCATGTTAGCGTGCTTAACTATTTTGAAAAGGCCATCATTCCTTGATTTTATTGTCAACAACTTGTTATGGATTGGCATTTCAATTACCCCCAACTTATATTTTAGTTGACCCCATTCGATACAATACATAACTATTGTCAGGTTTTATAAGAATGGTAGGGGCATGGAATGGCAAGAGTGTTGGCCAACCATATAATGTTTAACATCATATTTAAATCATGCAATGACTAAATTCAAAGAGATTAGAAGTGATATCTAGTAGACTTGATAAATGATATTTTATATGACATCATATTTAAATCATGCAATGACTAAATTCAAAGAGATTAGAAGTGATAAGTCTACTAATGATATTTTATATGACATCATATTTAAATCATGCAATGACTAAATTCAAAGAGATTAGAAGTGATATCTAGTGGACTTGATAAATGAGATTTTATATGATGAAAATTTGTTAAGAACTCCTTAACTTAGTAGACTTGATAAATGAGATTTTATATGATGAAAATTTATTAAGAACTTCTTAACTTGAGAGGTAGCATGAATGTTGAAAAGTCTCCAATTTATTTGGCATGGTTGAGCGTAAAAATTAAGCTTATGTAGTGTTGGAAATGCATACTTCTATAGAAATCTGTATTGCTGGAAATGCACAAATCTATCTTGCTAGAAATGCACACTTTTGTAGAAATTTATAGTTCTGGAAATGCACACTTTTGTAGAAATTTATAGTTCTGGAAATGCACACTTTTGTTTTCACTTGTGCTCTGCCTCATGGTTCATTAGAGAGGTTTTCGCCATGATTAGGACTTGTCTTAGAAGAGGTTTCCAAGCCAAGAAATTTCCTAGATGCCTCATAAGAATTTTTCATTTTCCATGTTTTTTCTATTTTTATTGAGATGGTTTTTTACTTCCATATTGATGGTAGGAATGCCATGAATCACAGTGAGTTGTCGTTGTGCTTGAAAAAGTCACAGGTCTTATTATTGTTGGATTTGTGTCGACATATACCTTCTATGATGAGAGAATGAAAATCTTGAAGTTATGATGAGGGTGTTGCATAGTAATTCCTACGTATGCTCAACAAATTTGTGACCATCATGATAACAATAGAACGTGACCATCATGATAACAAAATAGAATGAGATAAATCTTGAAACTGTAATCTTGTTGTAATCTGAAACTATAATTCCACTCCCTCTATTTGCTTTTGAAGTTCACACCATGGATTTGATTGTTTAGACTATGATGAAACCTTGTCAAAAATGTTTGTATTGTTTCTTCTTGAGTATATATTTGCCAATGCTAGTGAAGAGAGTGTTTGTTGTTATTCAAAATTTGATGTGTATGATAAGCCTAGAGAATAGAACCAATGCAATTTGGAATTATGTTTACAACTTTGTTGTTGAGGAAGATTTTTTAATGTTAATGCCACAGTATATTCCTTGTATATGCCTTTCTTTGATTTGACTTTGATATGTTCACAAGATTGAACTTGAGAATGTGGTTTAATCATCATACAAATCTTTAGAGGAGAAGACTCTTATTAATACACTATTTTTATCCTTTGTTGAAGATACCGATGTACTTTGAAATGATATGTTTTCAGTTTGAATCGACCCCTAATAGGCATGATCTTATACACTTTGAAATGATATGTTTTCAATTTGAATCGACCCCGAATAGGCATGATCTTATACAAGGCTACTTGTAGTTAACATTGTTTCTTGCATTTTAGAATATACCACAAGGCACTACCTTAAGACATTGCTATGCATTTGTAAGCCAAAATAGGAGTTGCCAACTCATTATTTTCCTAGTATGCATTTGCACAATACCCTTCCCTATTTGTTGCATATTCTTGTAAGATAAGAGAAAGCTAGATTAGCCTCTTGACACTAAATTAGTGAAGGATTGGTTTGGAACATATGGCTAGAGACATTCTCTATATTTGAAAATTGCAGTGAAATATGTGCTATCATGAATGAATAATTGGTTGGGTACAAACAATGATGTGTTAATTTTGACTAGAGTTGAAAACAATGATGCAGTCTAATTTTGGGCAGGTTAGAAAGGCTAGAGTCAAAATAGGATCATCAATATCTTAGATGATGGAAAGAATTAATGCACTCCTTCCCTCATTTGAAATAATTGAGTTGAAAAAACATAGGTAGATGGTCTGACTAATGTAGAAGTGTGTTTGGATATAGGGGTATTAATTGAAAATGGGGGTGACCTTGAAATTTTATTAATCCCATATGAACTCTTTCAACACAAATCATTGAAGCATGCAAAACATAGGCGAATGGTCTGACTAATGTAGAAGTGTATTTGGATATAGGGGTATTAATTAAAAATGGGGGTGACCTTGAAATTTTATTTATCCCATAGGAACTCTTTCAACACAAATTAGTGAAGTCCTTGCATAATCCCATAGGAACTCTTTCAACACAAATCAATGAAGTCCTTGCATAGCATGGGTTGGGACATAGGGGTATTAATTAAAAATGGGGGTGACCTTGAAATTTTATTAATCCCATAGGAACTCTTTCAACACAAATCATTGAAGTCCATGCATAGCATGGGTTGTTAATAACAAGACATTTGTCCTAAAGAGGGATTCAATATGGATCCTTAACTCCCCTTCAAACCCTCATATAATTCTCACACTAAAAAATTCAATGGTTTGGCTGGAGCCTTAAGTTGATAAGATTTCTCAATCCAGGTGGGATTGTTTATGGGTAGGGTCACTATGGTTGTCGGATGCTAGTCAAGGTTCAATTTGACTTTTTTTCCCTCGTGTGTTTCATTTCTTCAATGTCTAGTCTTTGTGATGGAAAAACCTTCGACTAGTCCTGTGGCATCTATGGTTCTGGCTTGCTTTGGAAGACATTGTGCTTCATTGGTGCCTTCAAAAAATGCAATAGATAGTTGTTAATCTATGGTAGCAATTAATGGTTGGGTTTCTTGGATTACCTATGTGTAGGCTTGTCATGGTTTATTCTAATTCACTTGGGATTTGTGCTAGCAATGGCGTTCATGAGATTTGAAAGGTTTTGAGGCATTTGGATAGAAAATTGGATGGCATGCATAAGGCAATTTCTTATCATAGTGCTTAGATTAGAGTCCATTAAAGAAGCATGAAGACCTAGAAGTATAAATTGGTGAGAAAAAATAGAGAATTCATAATCCAATACGTGACATGGATATGTAATATAACATCATTTTGGGGCTCCACCCATAGATCACAATCACTAGTGGGGCATCCATGTGTATCCATAAGCTCGGTAAATGAGATTTGGGTTGAAGATATTATGCTATGACAACTTGGAAAGGAATTGGAGAAAATTATCAAGTGGAGCAAGGAATTGCAAGTCCAGGGCTTGAATACATTATAGCGGAGTAAGCCCATCACATACATGTTTTTACTCACGGTTAATTAGCCAGTGTAATCCATGCCTGGATAAAGTTTTGTTGTTTCTTAGAACTCTAGTTATGATATTCTCTCTCTCTCTCTCTCTCTCTCTCTCCCTCCCTCCCTCTCTCTCTCATTTTAGTTAATGCAATCCATGGCTAGATAAAGTTTTGTTGTTTCTTAGAACTCCAGTTATGATATTGTCATTTTATCTCTTTCTCTCTCTCTCTCTCTCATTTTTCTTGTGGAAACATAAATACATTGCCAATACTCAAGAATATGTCAGTAATCAACACAATCACTTAAGTGGGGGCCAATCGTTTCGAATAGTGGACGACTCTCTCTTTCTCTCTCTAATTGTTCTTGCGGGAAGAAAGACATTGCAAATATTCAAGAATATGTCACTAAAAAACACAATCACTTAAGTGGGGCCCAGTCTTTTGGAGTAGTGGAAAAATAATGCTTGATTAACCAACTAGAAGAGAATTGGGAGTATTTGAGGCATCGATTTTCAACAAAGAAATAGGAATAATAAGGTATTTTTAAGATAATGCATAAGAGTCATGCACACCACCCTTCAATTATCTAGAGCCAATCAAGATTTCATATCAACCAAATAAATCACAAAACATTTTCTATGCCATAACTTACACATTGTTTTTTGTTCTCGTAAAATCATGCCCTTCAAACTTTTCCACAAAGTCCTTAATACCTAAACTAGGTAGATAGCTTGAAGTTTGAAAATTAAAATCTAAAACAAACTATTGATCTATTAACGAATATAAATCTAAACTCAATTCTTCAATGTTCAATGACAATTTTTTACTTTTTTTTGTTGCTCTAGTGTAACATTTCACCTCCAATTTTAAGGCTCCAACACCATGGTTGTGCTTGTATTAGAAGAAGAAACAAACTTTCAAACTAAGAATCTCAAAGGTTGTCAATAACATTGATCTATTTGCATGGGGAAATACAATGTTGTTGTTTTCGAGCAAAATAATAACCTCACATTTGATCGAAATACACATTAGTCCCAATTCAAATTTGAATTTGAGTTATGGCAAGATCTCCTTGGGATCCTTCTCTCCTCTTTGATCACTGCCTGCGTTCTCTTGGCACCCTTGGTGGACTCCACCTGCTGACTCCACCTGTCTCACATGCGGGAAGTTATTGAGACCATGTTCCGAGGAACCTTCAGCATATAACTCGCTCGAGGGTGATATCCCTGGCACTCTGTAGGGTTCCTTCCACGCTAAGAGTTGGGTTTGTATTTTCAGGCTTATCATGGAGGATGATAATCACAACGCTGGTCTTAACCTCCCTGCGTTGCAGTGTAGTCGATGGAGGAAACATATCCAGGTCCATTCGGGGGGGTTGGTCTAAAAAGATATCTCTCAGCTCTCGACGTGGTGCAAGGGAAGAACAATGGTGGTTTTGCGCAGCAAGTTGTTCGTGGTCACTCTAGAATTGATGAGATAGGCAGTGGAAAGAATTGGGCTTCTCTCGACGTGGTGCAGGGGCAAAAAAATGGTGGTTCTGCGCAGCATGCTGTTCGTGGTCACTCCAGAATAGACGAGTCGGGCAGTGGAAGGAATTGGATGCATCCAGCAGGTGATACAAGTGGTTTCATTAATTTTCGGTCTCCTCATGGGCTGGACAGTCCGACCTCTGAGGTCCATTCGCATTTGTAGGAGTTGGAAACACAAGTTCGTCGGCTCAGAGGTGATAAATCGGACCTTAAAAAATCCATATCCCACCTTTTCACAGTTGTTCAAATCACGAACTCTAAAATTCGCAGCAGCACCAGCAAGTTGAAGGAGTATTTTGACATGCTTGCTGGAAAACTTGAGAATGGTTTCCCCTGTTCGGTGGATTTGAGCACCCAAATTAGGTGCCTGCATAGCAGTCTCAGAATTGTTGAAGCAAAGATCGATGGCATGAGGTCCGATATTAGGAACAAATCCACTGTCTTCCATGGCATCGATAATGATAACGCCGGAGCTGCGGCTGGGAACAAGGAGAAGAACGCCCACCAGTAACTTGTCAACTGTTGAACTCTCTGTTAGCTCACCTATGTATTTTCAGAACTTTTATGTTTTGTCTCTTTTTTTGTTAAGGCTTGTAGAAGCTGAGGATCAGCTAGTCCAATGTTTCTCTTCACGTTATGTATTTCTCATGTAGTTTTCTTCTAGGAAAGTTTGTAAGAATTTTCAGCTGTCATAGAATAGGGTATATGTATGACCTTCAAAGACTGGAGTGTGATGAGCTAGCCATGACAGCTCTCCATTTTTGGGATCAGTCTTCCCATCTTGTTTTTAATATCTTCTCTTTTTTTTATATAAAAGCTCGTTACCCGTTGTTGAAAAAAAAATAAAAATAATAACCTCACATTTGATCAAAATACACATTTGTCTTGTTTTGTGAAGAATAACACCATAAAATACACAAATGCAATGAGAGAAAAAAAAATATTACAATTGTGACTCAAGTAAAACATGTGGTTCTTGCAATAAAATCTTATAATCAACCCTAAAATGAGAATGAGAATCTAGGCTTACACTATCATTCTATTTGTAACATCTACACTAGGGAAACACAAAAGCCTTTAATACATCTTCATGATCATTTATACAAAGGATCTAAACTATGTTTTTTGTTAAAACATAAATTATAAAACCTTAAACAACTACATTGTTGCATTAGGAAAGAACCTATCTAGCAAAGTGTACAAACCACCCCCAAGTAGAAAATCTCCACTATAAGTAGAAGGAAATGATGAACTATAAGAAAAAATGTGGTCTCCCTTTTTGTTTTTCAAAATTCCTTTATTCCTCATAAATGATAGAGGTATGACTTCATACTTGTTTAGATTTCACTTTACATATTTTAAGACAACAATCACAATACTAATAATATATTGGAAAAATTAGTGATGTTTCAATCAATGAATTGTTCCAAAAAGAGTAATGGGAAGCAAAAATACAAAAAACTAGAGTTTTGTGTTCCACTGTGTATATTGTTGATCTTTAACTAATAATTTATAGACCACTACTTGAAATTTTCAATTCATAAACATTAAATAGTAAAATAACAATTGGTTTCTCTAGTTCATAGAGCCTAAAAATAGCTAGTCTCTTTTGTGACTACCCAAACCATGTACATTTGCTTAGAAAATATTCATAAATCACTTAAAGTGGGGTTTTGGTATGCTCTAAGCCCCAACGAGAGGCCTTTGATGGCCTTGATGAATTTATTTTGTTGCCTTTATTTGTGCATGATAAAGAAGATATTTTCTACCAACACGAGGGTTATTGGGTTATAGGGAGTGCTCTAGTCCTAGTCCACTAGAGATAATCTTATTGTTTATGTTAATGGTCCTCTTAGAGCATGGATCATAGTGACTGCCTCCATATTTGTTGATGAGGTTTAGAATTGAACCCACCCCTAAGTAGGTTTCAATAACAAGTTGTGAATTGCCTCTTTCAAGTGACCAACCCAAACTATTAACGATAGAGTTCGAATGAGAGATATTTGACCTTTCATCTATGCCACACAAATCTCTACCCTTTTTTTATTGGGAAAATTTCTAGGCTTAATTTATTCCATTAGGGTTGGCCATTGACATACATAAAGGACCGCTCTTATTGTAGAAACAAGGGGAACTGAGAAAGTTGACTTACCTAGAGTATCTTGTAATAAAATTTTAGTAGGGAGTATTGACATCTTTCAGCAGAGCATGGTTTTCACTTTCCCACCATCATTGTGTAGAAAAACATAAGTTGCCTTAGCTAAGCTCTGGTTCTTAGTAGGTCCAAACTCTTGTGGAGATTGATTTTGTGCTTTGGCATCTGTGAAAGGTTTTATCATGTTCGGGTCATCGAGTACACTTTCCTCGTAAAAAATCCCTTTTGTCAAGGGTCCCTTTAGATGAATCTGACCCTCTTTTGTGTCAACCTTATCACTTGAAACTATTTGCTTCATTCACAAGATATAATTTTTAAATGGAAGCAAACAATCCCATATTGTGTGACCATATAGGTTACAACAATTACATTTAAAGGGAACATTCAAGTAATCTAAGAAACTATTTGCTTCATTCACAAGATATACTTTGTAAATGGAAGCAAACAATCTCATACTATGTGACCATGTAGGTTACAACAATTACATTTAAAGGGAACATTCAAGTAATCTAAGATTTGGGTGAAATATGATCCTCCATTAACTACCTCTAGGATTTCATATAAACCCTCTCTAATATCCATCTCTACCAATAATTTTGCCATTGTACAACTGCCATCTTTGTAAGATTGGTCAACTAGTATGGTCCTCTCTAAACTATCTCCCAACAACTTTAGACAATCCATATTCCAAAACTCTAACAAAAGTCTATGTGGCTTTATCCAAATGGGGATTTTGGAATCCACCTCCAATTTCGAGTCAAATCAAGGGTGCCAAGATTTGAGGTTCAAATAACAATAACCCCAAAACAAGTTGCCTCTTAAAACCAAGTTTGTATGAGCTTTAGAGAGAAAAACAAACCCTAGCCACCCACGGGAAAAAAAGGCATGTATCCTATCAAAGGAGACTACTGCATCTTGAAAAAAAGACTTGTATCCTATCAACGAAGATTAGTTCATTTGTGTACATTCTCTAAAGAGATTTGTTATTTACGGAATTTCCCAACCAATGTTTCTCCTACAAAAGAAAGAACGTGATCAACACATATATCTTCTCCAAACACCAATGGCATATCACCCTCCTTCTATATGACTTTTTGTCCCTTTGATAGCCTAGATTTAGGGTTTTTGTTGGTATTCTTTCATGGATTGGAGATCTCATCTTCATTGTAAATAGCTTCCAAGGTCTCTCTTGTGATTCTATCTCTAGAGGGTTTGTTTTCTTGGACCAGTTATCTTGCTAGAGGTCAAAGCACACCTCAAAACCTTTTTTTGGCTATTGGATAACTCCAATAGGGTTTTTGGTAATGACAAATCCTCAAGTGCTATGGAAGTGCTTTGGTCATCATTGTTAGCCCTCGATTGACGTCCCATGGGGTAAAAACTCTTATGCTTCGAACATGTTGTCATACCCTTGGTAAATCCCACACTTGCTATTGGAAAGGCATGGTTCTACAATTCGATTTTGTCAATAGTACCCACCAAACCCTCATTTGTCCAAGGTTAGGTGGTGAAATCGGTCGATAGCCCCATGTCAACCTACAAATATGAAAGTGTTTTTGCTCCTAAAGTGTCCTTGATAAGATCTGACCTTGAGTACTAAAAAAAGAATGCTCTCGATAGGGGCATCAGAATATGAAACCAATTGTACCTCTTCACTATCACCTAGCGTTTCCATTTCCTCGAATCTTTATAAAATGAGTTTTATCTAAATGAATTCGAAATTAATCATTTATAACTTTTTTATGATGATTGATTCCTTATTTTTACTTTTTGACAAAAATGTTAAAACTAGTGGTATACTCTAATTAAATGACACATAATCACTTTTAAATCATTATTCTAAACTATGATTTATCTATTTATAATTAAATCAAGTTTAAATGAAAGGATTGTTTTCAATCAAAATTACAGAATGCTTACTTGATATCTCACTTCCTTTTAATCTAGTTACACTGCTATTGCTAATTTAGGATACAAATTCCCTTAATAAAGGATGTAAGTTAAGTGAGTAGATATTTGGCTACAAAGTAAGGGACCGAGCAAAACCTTTACAACATACAATAAACAATGTGATAGATCTTATATTTTATTTATTTTTATTTTAATAAACAACGAGACTCCTATTTTAGGCATATATTTGATATTTTTTTATAATAACATTTTGATATATTTTTAAAATAAAACATACAAAATTAATAAAGGACCTTAAATGATTCACATAGAAAGCCATCCATCCAGGTTTAGTGAATTACCATGATCAAGGAATTCCATTCCTCATTTGATGGCAGACATTTTGGCATTTAGAATACACTCCATCACTTACAACACCACTTTTATTGGCCATCCATGCGCAAATTTGTATATGATTTAACCCATCGTGCTTCTTATATGCACACCAAACTTGCCAATTGTAAACTTGACCTTTACCAACCTCTCCCTCTTCCTTCTCATGGTTGGGAGTCCATTTCCATGGACTTTATTAATGATATTAATCACACACTCTACAAATAATACTGCATTTATGTCATTGTTTGTCATTTTTCCAAGATGGAAATCTTTATCCCTTGCATGAAAACTATCAATGCTTCCCACATTTTTGCCTTATTTTTCCAACATGTCTAGATTTCTTTTGACCTTCCTCCCTCCATCATTTCTGATTGGGACTCCTGCTTTCTCAACCATTTTTGGGAAACTCTATGGAAATTACTTGGTTGTTGGCTTCTCTATTCCACAACCTTCCATTCCTAAATTAATGGCCAAATTAAAGTTGCCAAACATACATTAAGTCATGCTCACACCTAGTTAAATTCCAACAAACAATTGGGACACTTATCTTCATATCATCGAACATAGCTATAAGCATGTCATCCATTCCTTCACCGACCATTCTCCATTTGAAGTTTACAATGGCTTCCAGCCTCTCACTCCTTATGAAATTCCAGTCACCTTGCCATTAGCATTGTCTTCTCATTATGCTTCCAAACACGACCAAGCATCCACCTTTGTCACCAATGCATAGAATATATCCATTATAGAGTCCACATCACCTTGCTATAGTCCTAAGCTAAATAAGTACATGGATTTTCATGATCAACATTGGTTACCTTCCACATTTCAAGTGGGTGATCCACTACAACAAAACCTTGTCATTAGCGTCCCTTTTAGCTTCTTTTTTTTATTCCATTTATTTTTTAAGTGTGTTTTTTGTAGTTTTAATGAAAATTTGACGTTATTTCAGGAGACAATGCTAAAGTCAACATTATTTCTTGCACCAGGTTTAGTGCTAGGTTTTATGAGTGACTAAATAAACGCAGATGAAATTTTTCAAAAAGAAAGCTTAGTAGTATCAAAGGTTAAAAATAAGCCACTTATCTCAATCCTCATGAGTTGGAGGGAATTTCAACTATTTTAATTAAAATCCATAATTTCCCCTCATAAAAGCCCCTAAAAATCTACTCTTTCATTCTTTTCTTATTTCTTCTCTTTCTCTTCTCATCTCCATTCTTCTCCTTTCTCCCTTAAGGTTTCCTCTCTTAGGGCTTCATCCTCATGGCAGATAAGGTTTTGGTTTCATGGAGGAACCTCCATGAGGAAGATAATGTATTTTCCTTCCTTTTTCTCCCTTCCCTCCTCTTTTACTTTTCTTTTCCATTATTGATTTACTAATGTTTATTTTGTTGTTCTTTTGTTGTAGGTTTAGGGTTTCATGTATGGAGGAGTAGGTTTCATCAAAGAATCTCCATACCAAAGATAATGACTTCTCCCTTCCCTTCTCCTCCTTCCTTCCTATTTTACTTTTATTTATTATTTATTATTTTATAATGTTTATTGTTATTTTGTTTTTGCAGGTTTAGGGTTAAATTCATGGAGGCTAGGGTTTCATGGTGGAACCTCCATAAGGACGTCCCTTCCCTTCTCATTTTTTGCTTTGTTTTTTCTTTATTGACTTTCTAATGTTCATTATTGTTTTGTTGCTATAGGTTTAATGGAGAAAGAAGAAAAAAATGACATTTTGGGGGTTTTGTTTAATGCACAGATCTAGTTCATGGGTATGGCTTGAGGAATCCACTTGCATTAATGTAATGAAATATGGGTTCAAATCCTAGCACCCATCTATTTCTTATTACTTTTTCATTTTTATTCATTTGTTTGCATGCAAAGGTTTGTTTAATTTCAACTTAGATCTATGCTTTTGAAGGTATATTTAAGTGGGAATGTAGCACAAGTAGAGTTCTTTCCTTTTGGAAAGTGATATGGGTTCAAATCCTAACATTCCCTTTACCTTTTCCATTTATGTTTTCATTTTTTTACCATTTTCCATTTCTGTTTTTGTAAGTCACTAATTTGCACTAGGTTACTCAGTTAGTTTATCTTTAGTTCAGGTTTGCACTTTTAATTGTAGTTTTTGTGGGAATGTAGCTCAAGTAGAGCTCTTTCCTCTTGGCAAGTGATTTGGGTTCAAATCCCAACATTTATTTACCATTTTTTTCTTTCAAATTGTATCTTTCCTATTTCTATTTCCATAAATTTAATTTACATATAGTCGAAGCTATACCGGGTACTAAGTCTGGTGCTAGTTTTGGCATTAATATTGGTAGTAAACCTATCACAAAGGGCCACTGCAAACCCTGGCACTAATTTAGGCATTTAAAAAAAATTACCATTTTGCGCCAGGTTTAAAGTCGTATTTTCCAACTCATTTGGGAATAAAATTACACTAAAAAAGGATGCTAAATTAGATGCTAATAGCATGATTTATTATAGTGTTAGGTATGACTCTCTTAGAGAAAACAATGCTTCAAACAATAACAACGTCATAAGATCCATCCTATCTTATATGACCCATACACTATCATTCAACAAATCAATGATAATGTATTCAAACTTGATCTACTATAACAATTGGGCATCCATAATGTCATCAATGTTTCACAACACAAATAGTATGAGCCCTCTCATTTGAAAGAAGACATCTCTCTGCCATCTTGGATCACATTCCATATTTATAGCAACCATTGCCACAAGATACATTGCTCAATCATCACATTAGACATACTTGATACTAGAAATGCACTAAATATTTTGTAGGTAGACAAGGCTAATGACTTGCATCTACTTCTTTGATGTGTGAAGAATCTTTGCAAACAATATTATGTTATCCTGTGGACAAAGTGGAGACACTTTCACTTAAACATGGAGGAAATGATATGTTCTACGAGGATGACCCATCGAGATCAACACACTATTTAGAAAACCATGTTCAACTTGGAGAAGAACCTAACCTTGAGCAACATGACCAACCTTGGGGAGTGCTTGGCATGAACAATGAACATATTTAATCACCAACATTAATTTTTGAGTTCTAAATAATAAAGACATTCCATACTTCTATTCTAAAATCTATATTGTTTATGGAGAATTGGTTAACTTGACCATTGTCTCCTCTCTTGTCAAAATTGTACTTTTGTATAATAGAAAATCAAGTGTACAACATTGCTGTACAATTAAGGAATTCTTCTAAGCTGGTGATTGACTTCTATGGTGACCTCTTTCCCATATCATATTTTCTATCAATTTCCACTCATATAGTTATTTTCTTTGTTCACTCTTACAAAGGCATTGAAGTTGTTTAAGATAAAAGGGCACTTCAAAACATGTTTGAAGAAGTCATGAAAAACTATCATTTTTGGGGTGATTTTGTACCCAAGTTTAAGAAAATTCTCATGGATATTTAAAAGTGCTAGGGGAGATTATTCCTTAATAGTAGTATTAAGGACAAGAATGAGTTGACTCATTTTTTTTTATCATAGAGGTCTACGACCTATAGTTGGCCTCCCAACTTAATGATGTGGATTATTTATCTTTGAAAATTAGACCCTACAATTCTCATTCAATTGCATTCTTATGAGGTATTTAATTTCATTTCTCAATTGACTCTTTAGCCTCTACCATAAAATCCTATGACTCCCATCTCGAGGATTGAGATTTTTTAACCTGAGGACTTCAACCTTATTAGATCCCATTTAATTACATCTTTTTATGAACTACTTAGTTTCATCCTTCTGTTTTATAATAGAGGGAGCATGTCATAGCTAAACAACGTAAAGAGCTTAAAAGACTCGAGAATACATTGAATTAACTTTAAGCATTAAGGGGACACCTTAATTATATGGGAAGGGATTTGCCACCTAAAATAAGCATAGATAAATTAATGTTGAAAACAAAATGATGAAGCATTTTGTTACCAATCTTTATTACCACAAACAAGATGATAAGACAAGTTAATATATAAAACAAATGATGGAGCATTTTGTTACTAATCCTTTTCACCTTAAACATTTTCCGGTCCATTTCAACTTGGACACATGCTTGCTTATAAGGTTTAGAGTTGAAATAACACTTATGTTTACAAAAAACAAAGTCCCCTAAATATTTTTATACCTAATTTCTTAGGACACAATTTTTTTAAAAATATTTTAATTATATAAAATGGATCTTTTTCATAAATTAAGGAGGTTTTAACATAGCCATTCATGGAGTTCCTAATCTCCTCCCTCTAAACCTTACCATGGATTGATAAATAATTCCACTTATAAGTATTATGATTATAATTCGGAATTGTTTTGACATTATAAATATTCAAAAAATCAAATATAAATATTAATAAATGTTTCTTTCAACTTCAATTCTCAAATATAAATATTAATCAATGTTCCTTTCAACTTCAACTTCAACTTCAATTTAAACCATTAAAATTCGTTATCAATAATGAGCTTTTATTCACCCTGTATATGAAACCATGACAAACATAAATTAACACAATGAAAAATCTATAAATACATACAAGTACTAAGGCACACTAAAGAAGGCTCTTAGGTGGGCCACCGTAGGTTTGTTGTTATAATATTTGATGATAATGATTAACGTCTACTGAGACCAACTTTGGTCTATCAGACCTTAAGAAGGTTATTACTTGGTTTGCTTTAAACTTTTGTTCCTATGCTCAAAAAGCTTGGTAAGAAGCTTTCCAAGCTCAATATAGTTTTGGCAAGTTAAGAGGTTAGCAAGGTTTGTATGGTAGCAAATACTATGAAACTCATATCTAATGTGGGTGTAAGCAAGGCATTTTAAGAGAAAGTGATTTTCATCATCAACGCTCATAGACTCACAAAGATGGAAAACACTTTCCGCCCATGGAATTTTGGGAATAGATCAACGCCCTATTTAGCTATGAAGCTCATGGGAGTTCGTTCTAATATTGACTATTATTTATATTTATTATTCTATAAAAATTAAAATAGGGTTAGTATTTAAATTGTTATCATTATTATACTGAGTGGGTCTAATGATTGATAACATGTATTTAAACTTAAAATGAAATTATTATTATTATTATTATATAAATAATAAAAATACATTTATAATATTGCTAATTAAATATAATATAATTATTTAGATATTTATTTTAAAAACAATTTTTTATAATTATGAAAAATATTTTTATTTTAAATTAATTAATAAAATGAGAAATATATTTCACACATATATATAATAATGTTGTTGATATGGAATCTTTGATAAAATATTAAATAATTATAAGACATATCTATATGTTCAAAAATTATAGTAATTTAGGAATGCTTCTCTCCAAGCTTTTTGAGCACATAAGTAAAACTTTAAAGCAAACCAAGTAGTTATTTACTTTTCTTTCTTAAGGTCTAATAGACCAAAATTGGTCTACGTGGACGTTAACTATCCTCATCATCATCATAATCGATAAAATATTAAGGATAGATATCTATATGTACACATTCGATAAACTATTAAGTAATTATATGATGGATATGGGTGAATCCATGAAGATGGGTAACACTTTTCTGGCCAAAAGTGACAGTGAAAATTTGATTTTTTATTCATTTATTAAATCGAAGCTCTCAAAACTCATATATGTTTTGTGAATTCTGACATGTAACAAAAAAACAAATTGTAGGGAATTATGTTGTCTTTTCACTTATATATTCTTTTTAAAATAATAATATTATTTAATATGCGAAAATTGCATTTAATGATATGTTTGTTCTTGTAAATTTCATGAAAAGTTAATGAGTGGCTTGTGTGCACGTAAAATAATTTAGCGTTAAATGCACAGTTTCTAAAAAAAAGTAGTCTAAATATTCTACTTTTTTTTACTTTTTTTCGAATATATTTTCTAGTTTGTTTTGTTGGGACTTAAGTTGGAAATCTTCAAAAAAAAAAAGTCAAATATATTAGTTGTGGAAATTGCATAATCTGAGTGTGATAGGGGTATTTGAGAGTGATGAATCCATTTATGCATTCAAAAACACAATGTAAACACTTCCAAATTTGGATTTCACCAAAAATATTTAACAGATGTCGACCAAAAACCACATGAAAGTCCAAAATGTAGAATAAATAGACCACTCCAAAAAAAATATGAACACACTCTACACAAAATGCACCAGGGCGCACATTTTTATTTTATTTTATTTTTTTATGTTGGAAAATTATATTTTTATAATTTTCGAAACTGACCATTGAACATTTTAATTGCATTTTGTACACGTGTGTGTACGTAAACTTTTTTTACTGGTTACAAAAATCGAAAAACAAAAAATACCGTTTTGAAGAGGACTCGTTGATGTGAGGTGTATATATTTTTCAAAAAATTTCGATTGTGTACTTTTTATGTTGTTGATTTTTCATTGCACTGATTCAAAGTTGTGGACATGGTTTTTAAGTGTAAGTTTGAAAAGAAAATAAAAAAGAATTATCATATGAACTCAAAAACCTGTAAATTATATGCTGACAGATAGACGATTCATTGACGAATCAATTGGTATGAAGTTTTCCACCTAAGGTGCATCCCAGGACAAGGTTTAGGCCTAACACAGATGTCAGTAAAATTAAATTTGTGGAAATGGGGCTAAAAGTTTGTTTTAAAAGCCCTCAGTCGAGCTATGAGCTCAATTGAGGTTTGTAAAACCCTCGATCGAGCTATGAGCTCGATTGAGGTTTGTAAAACCCTCGATCGAGATTTTACGCATGTTTTTAAATACCTCGATTGAAGTTTTATGTGTAGTTAGATAAAAGCTCGATCAAGATAGGATCTTGATTGAGCTACAAGCTCGATTGAGCTTTTAAAAAATTCAATTAATTTTTTTTCGGGTGCCCATATTTGTGTGTGCATACAAATATGGGCACTCGATTTTTTTTTTAATCAAATTTTTTTAAACCTTATATCGAATAAGTATTATTAGCTTGTCCTACATAATATACATTCCAACTATTATCTATGTGAGTGCCCTTATAAATTAATAAATTTATTAATATTTACTAAATTTGAAACCTTCATAGGACCGAGCTCTTTGAATTTCATTAAAATCAAACATAGAATTATAAGATAATAAAATTTAATAAAATATAATTTCAACAAGAAGAATGATACTTGTGGGTAATAGTAAATACATTGAAGAAGAATCAGGTAAAAGCATTAGTATCGCCACTTCCTCCAGATTTTATACGTGTAGATATGGGTCGCGTAGTAATTGGATTTATAGATGTGATTAGTCACATATATAACTCCAATTACATATACTTACCAATACTTTACCACGTAGAGATACTATTCCCGCAAAACCAAATCACTATGCAGTCCACTATGCAACTACCTTTAACCACTACACATCTACCACCACGCAAGATAACCGCCATGTGGCAACTTAGCTTGCTATGACAATTCATTGACTTCCTACGGAGTTAGCGCTGCAAGCATAGCGAGACTTCTTACACAAACATTCATCTATATGCAAGCATTTCATGAATTTCAATATCACGTATTCAACACTTAAATACCAAGAATCACGATTACTTCCAAGTAAGAAACTCATATTCGCAATCACTATGTACATTATGCATCCTCATCTATTATGATCAACATTCATACAATGGAAATGAATAACATGATAAGACATCAAGTAAACACTTATCTTGAATGAATCTTCTCTAAGCAATTGACTATGCAAGAGAAACGTTCCATCAAACTATAGGCACTCAGCCTAGCATATACTATCTATGCTAAGAGACCACCCTTGCACTGGGAATGATTTCCCTAAGGAAAGGGGAACTATTCAAAGATCACTCATAGTCAAATAGGAACAATACCACAACCAAGATAGCCTCTATTGGGCTCACAGGCTATCCATAATCACATAGACTCAAATATCAAGCCAATCCAACCTTTGTTGGGTTAACATGATTTCCATGTGCCAGAGGGGAAATGGTAGACTATTGACTCACTACAGAGTTATAGGCACCTCACATAGACTCGGCTAGCTCAAGGTCCACATTAACCACCCCACACAACACCAAGAAGGTATCAATTCATTACTCAAGAGTTCATCAAGCATCACCTTCCTCCAGGTGATATTCTAGTGTTTTTGTAGGAAGACCACCCAAACCTCGTTATTCTACTAAGAGGTCATGGTCTTCAATAGTCTCCTTAGCCAATTTCGCACTCTACACCACTCTTGGATTCCAATCCACTTGGTACTCAATACCACTCTGTCCATGTCTTAGGATTACAACAAAAATCAAGTAAGGGATAAATAATCAAATAAGGTTTACCTCCTAAATGGCACAGACACCTCACACAGACTTTGCTAGCTTGGGGTCCACATTGTCGTCCCCACACAACATGATCCATATCGCAGTTGGCATTATTTTAGAATGCCGACATCTACTGCGACAAGTCATCGTTGTTGACACAACTTTGCCAAGTTACAACTTCGACATGACTTCGACATCTTAGCACCTTTGACACGTTCAATGACCTCACAGTTTCGCGATGTTGACATGTAGCGTTAACCTGCGACTTGCGACTGTCTAACTTCGACAGACTGTCTCTCTGTCTTCCAGTCAACTGTAATGGTTAAATTGCCAAATCGTTATAACCTCTTTGTAACTGAACGTAACGGGTAGGCACCCAAGCATCTCAACACTCTTTATATAAGCATGTGAGATATTGTAATATACATCTTATCAGTCTGGATCTTTACATCCAGTAATAGAGAAGATCAGTTCGCATTCCTGCTTATTGTCTGTGTGTAATTGTGTTCATATGCGTAGTGTATCCCTGCTTGCTTATTCTATTTATTATGCTTCCGTCATAACAGAGCCGACTCATTCAGTCAAACTGGTGTCCCCCTTGTGCTTCCTGGCCCCGAGTGGATCACAACAACAAGAAGTTAACCCATCATAGCTCAATGTTCCCTTATGTGTCATCTTCCTCCAGGTGTTATTCTAGTGTGCATGTAGAAATATCACACAAACCCGAGATCATCTGCCTACATGTTTTGTCTTCCCAAGACTTACAAATATTGGTTGCAAACAACCAAATTGTTCAAGGGATTCACTCCAGTCGTTGTCCAATAGATCACTCGGGCTACAATAGGACTCATAGGTGACTTTACTCAGGTTTACTAAACAAAAAGTAACCAGGAGTTCCAAGCGCATGACTGAGAATTCACAGGAAACTTCACCACGCAGCTAGGCATACTCATACAAATCTTGAAACGACAATACACACGAATTCAGGGCACATAGACATAGGTTAAAAATTGGGAAGCTTCAATACCACTCAATTACTCAGAGAAATAAAGAACACATATCAATTGTGCTCTCAGATTCCTCTTTGAATTTCAAGCATGGCCACTGACCAGCATTCAGAGCCACTCTCCACTCTGTCACTCTTTGGAATAAGCTATCTCTCATGAAAGGGTTGAATCTTCTTCATGAGTTGAGGCCGATGGATTGATCGATCAATGATTGACTAATTATCCCCAAAAGGAAGGGAGAGATAGATTCATACCCAGACATAGGAGGTCATATACTTGGCCAAGTAAACTATCTGACCAACTGACTGTCTAACAAGCTATGCCAAACCCCAATTGACATGCAATTTAAGGATGACATCAATTCGAATGATGACATACCCAATAAGCCAACCCCATTCTCAGTTCTGCAAGGCGGCTGACACAAGAAACTCAGACCCATGCCTTCCTTTCCCCAAGGTAATAAATACCTCAATTTATTTCCTCTTGGAAGCATTAAATGATTGGGGTGCATGAGTCAATATTGAAAATTGATGGCTCATCAATCCTCTCTTGAACACTTGTCTTTCATCCATTGGCTTCACGGATTCAATGTGTCCCTCCATAACCTTGGGAGAATCATGCCCCATGCTCTTTTTTCCTTGCACAATCAGTTGTTGGTTTATTTATTATTATCATGCACCTTTACATCACATTACCATGATACTACGCTTGACCGGTGCATGATTCACTGATCATACTTGCTTTCTTATATACACACATATATATATTTGGGAATCCATTGTAGGGCCTTGGCCTTGATCTCCTCACCATGTTCCTTACCATAATCATCGATATTTCATCATTTACATATCATTTTTCAAGGATCAAAACTAGGGGCATTAGATGTTGGGTTGGTATCGTCCAATTGAAATATGCCACATTAGAAAGTCGGTGCAAAGGATGAGTAATGTGAGAAAATAGTCTGGTGAATTTCCTATAGTAGTTGAGGCCATCAATGAAATTTTTGAGTGGTATGAGATAGAATTCTAAACAAAATTGGTTTTATTATTCTTGATTTGTATCTTATGAGTGTAGAGAGGGTCAAGCATAATATGCACATGTTGAAGATGTGCATCGCATGTTGGAATGAAAATAAGAATGTAATCAAGATAGATCATAAAAACTTCCTAGTATGTGGGTGGAAAATACCATTAATAATCCTCATGGATGCAGTTTGAAAAATGTAAGATTGAGTAACAGGACCGGTCATTCATAAAAGTTGAATTTAGTCCTGAACAATATTTTATATGCATCGCATGGCTCCATATGAGTGTGATGATACCCAAAAGGAAATACTCAACTCCCTTAATCTAGTCCAAGAGACCCTTGATGCAAGGTACAAGGTATATGTTTTTCACTATAATTTTATTGAAGGCATAGTAATTTGTGATAAGACATAGTTTTTCCTTTTCCTTCTTGGGAAAAATAAAATCTAGTGAGCCACAAGGAGAGGTACTTCATTTAATGTGACTTTGATAAATGAGTTGTTGTAATTGTTTTTCTATTTCAATGTGCTTGGTAAAAAAATAGGAATTAGGATGGGAAAAACTAGGAATTAGCTCAATATGGTAAATGGGACATGGTGGAGGAAGGTTATGAGGTTTAGCTTATACATCCTCATAGTTGTTAGAAATATCTTGGAGGCTAGGTGGAGGAAGTTTGTCAATATTATCTTTCTTGAGTTGGTGAATGATACAAAGATTAAGGTAGTAGCTAATGAAAAGTTTGTCGAACAACAACTATCCTTAATAATAAATATGATTTTAGAGTGAGAAAGGGGTTAGGGTAGAGTAGAGTTGATATCGATGGCCTTGGATTTTTTTGGTGTATGTGTTTTGCCTTCCATCATGAATAGAATTATATTCAATTTGATAAGGACATCTTAAGATTCAACGTATCCCAAGGGAGCCATATCACATTTAATGAAATCAATGTATGGTTTTATTACAAATATAATTTTGTAGCATTCAATGATGAGGAAAGGGGTGCTATGATTGGAAACTTGGCCCATCTGGTAGGGATGAGGATGAGGTGTAGTAGGCATTAGAGTTTTAGAAACCAATGCTTTGGAGATGAGATTGCAGTCACCCTGTAAATGTTGCATAACAAGTCTTAATTTGCATCATAAGTGTTTAATGCGCTTGAAAATGGATCCTTAACATTGTGAATCAAACAACTACTTTCTCCTCGTCCGTAGTTTCATTGAAATGAGGAATAGAAAGGCATGCATCAAGCTAAAGTGCTAGGTTTGTTTGTTGTTTGGTATGTATCTTAAGGAAGATGTGTTGGTTGTGGTATTGGCTCTCTTGAGTGAGGCACAAGTGAGCTTAAGAAGATGTTAAGTGGGATCTCTATCATTTACCGTGATGAATGAGGGTGCAACTAGTCCACAAAAATTATTTTTGAGGATAATATGTAGTTGGTGCTCAAAACAATAGATTTGGATTGGTGTGCATCTAGTGCACAAAACAATAGATGTAGATTGGTGTGCAATTGGTGCATAAAGGATCTGAGAGGCAATGAGGGATCATCAAGCTAGATCTATCTGGAGGCAATGAGGGATGTTCAATCTAGACAAGAGAGAGAGAAATCAGCTTTGAAAAGGATGTGGAAGTCTACAAATATTAATTGGAAAAAAATGTCTAAGTCAAGCTTGATTTTATGATACCAAATGATATGAGAAAGTGGACATAGTAATCCTTAACATGATTAAGAGAATGCATAATGTAGCAAGAGATGTCGTACAATGGCTTAGAATAATTTCCTAAATATATACTAATGTTGTGCACTTGATTTTCTATCATACATATTTATAATTTTGTTCAAGAGATGAGTTTATGGTTAAGTTTAACCAATTATCCATAAATAGTTAAAAAAAATAATAGTTTACAACAAAAGTATGGAATGTATTTATTATTTACAACTGAAAGGTTTATGTTGGTGGTTAAATTTGCTCATTGTATGTGCCATACATTCCCAAGGCTAGGTGTGTTGCTTAAGGAAAGGTTGTTCTCGATGGGTGTGTTGCTCAAGTCTAGGATCTTCTCCAAGTTGGTATAATAGCAACAATAAGCTCACATACCACATAAATATGAGACTAATATCTCATATGAAAACAAATCATAAGCTAAAATAAATCACCACAAATCCCTATCAATTGGGCACGATTC
Source organism: Larix kaempferi (assembly GCA_027924585.1). Classification (NCBI taxonomy): domain Eukaryota; kingdom Viridiplantae; phylum Streptophyta; class Pinopsida; order Pinales; family Pinaceae; genus Larix; species Larix kaempferi. The sequence goes on along the minus strand of BSBM01000779.1, from coordinate 6,936,437 downwards.
TATAAATGGTGCATTACTCAGTTGGTTGATTTCTTTTAGCTAAAATAACTTTGGTGAGAGAGATGAGATCTATGTTTGATAAGTTAGACATATGTTTTCTTGTTAGAGGTAAAAGTTAATGGTCTTCTCCATGGATTTTCTAAACTAGAATTTGACAAAGGATAAATGTTTTATTTTTTTCCATTATGTAGGTAAGGGGATGTGGCCACATTGATCTTCACCCAAATTGTTGATTTTTCTAAGAGTGGAGGTTTAACCCATGTTTAACCTTACACATAGGATTTTTGGGATATTGTTAAATCTAAATGACAATATCTTAAGGTTGGATTCTAATGATGTTAGGGAAAATGCCACAATTTGGAGTTGAATGGATGGTGATTTGAACATGGTCGAAGTGGTTGAAGATAAATAAGGTTGATTCATAATTTAAATTGAGACTGATGAGAAAGAAGCATGGAATAGATCTAAACTAAGCCCAAAATAAATATAAAAGGAATGACCCAATAAAATTTTTGTTTACCTAGTCAAAACTTAGAATTACAATGAAAGAGTCTTTAAAATGATGAACAAAACCATATCTTTAAGAAAAATTAAACACTTTCATCTTATATTAAGATGGATATAGGTTAATTCAAGTGTTTTCAAGAGCCAAATAGATTGGATCCCCAATCCATTTACTTTTCTATTTCATAACGAGTAAAAAAATGTAACTTCATCAAGCTTTTTACATAATGGTTATGGTTCATTTACTTTTCTATTTACTAATTAAAAAAATGTAACTTCATCAAAACTTTCTACATAATGGCCATAGTTGTTCATCTTAAGTATCAAAACTATGTCAACTACACCATAAATAATGAAAACATTGTCTCTCCATAGAATAATGATAATCAATTAATCACATATTATGAGAATTTAATTCCTAGAACCACCTCCCTCTCTATAATCATCATACCAAATTTTTATAATTTAAAAAAAAATATGATCATAAGGTCTTAAAATTAAGTATAGCTAGAGTGACAAAAGTTATATAAGCCCATCCCCTTTACAAAGATCTTAAAACAAGGGTATCTAATCATAATTAGACAATAAAATTTTATAAAATTAAAATGGCTAAAATTGCATAAGTCTTTAAGGTATATTTCATTGAAGTTAATTAAGAAATAAGCTTCTAAATAATTTTGTAAGAGGTTGTTTTAAAAAAATTAATTCTAAAAGATTTTAGGTATAGTTGTGCACTAATAAGCAAAGATTGGAAAAGAAGACTATGGAGTAATCTTATAATCTCAAGGAATAGACGAGGATTGTTAAGTAGCCATACAAACCTATGTTGTCATTGGACAATCGATCCCTCATGATTATAGGTTGTCATTGGACAGTCTATCCCTCATGATTTTAGAGAAGGATGGATGATGGTAATTCACTAGGCATGGATGGGTAGATTCCCATGTAATCATGTAAGATCATTTTAGTGCTTTATTAAATAAATTATAGAAATGTTAAAAAAAAAAAAATGGTTTAGGGGTTTTGTATTATAAAAAACGATAATACATAGATTTGAGAAATGACTGTTCCCATGATAAAACTGCATCTAACACTGCTTGTCCTTTACAATTCTATATCTTCTATGAAACTTATAAATAAATTATAGAAATGTTGCTATAAATAAAAAGGGTCATTAGATTTAGTCCCAAATTAAGAGAACCGTCGCTTATTAAGAACACAGAGAGAGATCTATCACATTGTTTATTGTAGGTTATAAAGTTTTTCCTCAATCCCTCGCTTTGCCAACCTTGTGTACCACGTGTTCGTTGGTTTTATTATAAGGTGACACTTGTTCCGTAGGAGTTCAACATTTGGTGGGTAGGAGTTCACTCGGCAGGCAAAAACGAAGCAGGTGGCTTCACGAACAGGTCGCCAGAAGTCTGTCGAGGGATGAAGGCCATGCATTTAGCAAAATGCTTGAGCGATGTTGAAGAATTGGAAACAAGATCGATCGTTCAAGACTGCAATTGTTCAAGTACGGATTAATACTGAAGTACTGCGACGGTTGAATAGCTACGAGTTTAAAATGCTGCTTTGTTTTGCTTTTGGTATGTTATTGTTGTAGTTATATTTGAATTTTGTTGATCCATTGATTCATTCAAGGAAGATAGTTAGTTATTGGAATTATCTAATTCATTCATTCATTCTCTCTGAGCATGATCAGAGACGCAGGCAGAGGTTGCAGAAGCGCGGACTTGCATGTCGCAGAGCCCCAGGTATGGATGCTTAATTACAGAGTATATAAGCCTAGGTAACATTTTGAAAACCCCTCGTATCCCTTATTTCTCTGGCTAATCAATCAACTCTGAACGGAAAAAAATATTAAAAAAATTGTGAAATAAATATACAAATATCATAACCTTAGCGAAATCAGATTTTCTTTATAATGTTTAGTCTGAGCAGAGGTGAAAGAGACAGATAATAGTTCCAACCCTCACAAAACCATTACGAGTTATAGGCATGTAAAGATTAGCCTTAGCGAAATCAGATTTTCTTTATAATGTTTAGTCTGAGCAGAGGTGAAAGAGACAGATAATAGTTCCAACCCTCACAAAACCATTACGAGTTATAGGCATGTAAAGATTGACAGAAACACAGATGGCCTCCGCAAGTGCAAATGGCTGATGGTCACAGCTCTGGTTTTGCAATTTATGGCCTAGGCTTGTAATGAAATGAGGAAACTTCAGTCATATCTCATGCAAATCTGAAATGAGGCAACCTCAGTCATACCTCACACAAATCTTTAGATTCAGTCTCCTCCTAACCATGCATTCTACGTCTGATCACTTTCCCTCATGGACCCATCGGCTCCTGAGGTTTTATATGCAACATCAATTTTATCCTTTGACAAGTGGATATATACTCTTACAGTAAATACCTTCTACAATTCTGCAACAGTATGTATCCACTTGTCTATACAGAATTGCAGTACCCTCTTTATTTTCCTTTTATTTTATCCTATTTGACATTAATCTGGAATATTAATAGGTTAGTTTAGCTCAATCATATCTCACACAAATCTTTAGATTCAGTCTCCTCCGAACCATGCACTCTACCTCTGATCACTTAGATTCAGTCTCCTCCTAACCATGCACTCTACCTCTAATCACTTTCCCTCAGGGACCCTACTTCCGAGGTTTTATATGCAACATCAATTTTATCCTTTGACAAGTGGATACATACTGCTACAGTAAATACCTTCTACAATTCTGCAACAGTATGTATCCACTTGTCTATACAGAATTGCAGTACCTGCTTTATTTTCCCTTTTCTTTTATCCTATTTGGCATTAATCCAGAATATTAATAGGTTAGTTTAGCAGTATTATTACATAAATTCACAAAGATGGTGCTAGATGGATAGGGTTAACATTTAACCATCATGGCAAACATATGATACCATGTGCCAATGAAGAATTGTGGATGGAATTTAATGCAACAGTATGTATCCACGTGTCAATGCAAAATTTTACCACTAAAGATGACTTTTACCTTATCCATACACCAACAATACACTCACACCTTACATATACAGAGGCTCCATCTTAAATTGTAAAGGGAATATGAATTTAGATGAGTTGTAATCTAATGTGTATTGGCAATTTTGCATTGACACGTGGATACATACTATTGCATCAAATTCCATCCACAATTCTTCATTGGCATGTGGTATCATATGTTTGCCATGGTGATTAAATGTTAACCCTATTCATTTGGCTGGAGACCACCAATGCACATTAGATTACAACTCATCTAAATTCATATTCCCTTTACAATTTATGGTGGAGCCCATATATATAAGGTGTGAGTGTATTGTTGGTGTATGGATAAGGTAAAAGTCATCTTGAGTTGAGTTGTATTTGGTTGACTCCATATTAGTCCAATTTTTAATATGGTTGTAAATTAATATAATCGTATTAATTTATAATATTGTAAATTAGTATAATCGTATTAAAATTTATAATATAGTTGACATAGGTTCATGGCAGCAATTGTTTTCCTAATGATGCAGCGATAGATAAAACATTTATAGAAACATAAAATTAGATGAGATGTTAGGAGTAATACTCATTCGATGTTAAAAAAATAAATTTCAATTATAATATTATTTTGATTAGTTGGTTATACATTTGGCTATCGTTAAGATAGGAGTGAGTTTATAAGGTAAGGCAAGTAAGAAAGTCTTTACTCTTCAGACCTTAGGGCATTGGACTAAGACTAAGAAATTCATCTGAATTTATCAGAAAAGAGAAACTAGGGATTAAGACCAGAAACTAAATGACAAGTGTAGGAGACCCAAGATTTTTACAATAGTTCTCTCCTACAACACAAAGAGTTTATAAAATCCCTGATATATGTATGAATTAATAAATACTAGCCATGGCCTCCTAAAGATGCTAATATGTATGTTTTATGGATCATACTATGCATATGCCATCAACATTGACAATGAAATCCCATATCATTGTAATCACCCTGCTACAATTGCTATTGTGCTTCTTCTTATGGTGTGGGTAGTTGATGGGTCTCTCATTTACAGTACCAAAACAAGTTGATGGGTCCCTCAATTTCTTAGTAGTGAGAGATTGAGGGAGAATATGTTAAAAATCAAACAAAATGAAAACCCTAATTTATATATACTGGAATCTCCTGATTAAAATAATGAGTAGAAAATTAATAGCGGAAAATCACCAAAGTGACATCTTTCGTGTAGATTAGTCTGTTCGGGGTGTTAGATATTTGTGTGTATGTGATTCATGCGGGTATTGACTGGCCCAAAGGAAAGTTAATATTTGGTCAAATTGCATACATACATGTGGTGATAAATATGTGATGATTATAAAGATAACTTAATGTGAATAATAAATCAATCCAAAGATAGATTTATTATTTGACATAACTTATCATCAATGTTTGATCACTACAACAAGAGTACCACTTACAGTTAATATTACTGTCCAAAGACTTGATATTAATGTTGTGCTAGGTATCTTGAAATGTCATAATTTGTTTTTAAATTTAAAGATTATGTGTTTAATTGCTTATTTTATGTGAGCATGATGGTTTATTTGATTCATTTTATTTTGTTCTCTATTCAGCTTTTATATCAACTACTTCTATATCTGCCAACATCAATAATGTCCCTATGTTAAATGGGACTAATTTTAAGGACTCGAAAGAGAATATGATGATTCTCTTAGGCTGCATGGATATAGACTTAGCCTTGAGAATGCCCAAACCCGATGAACTCAATGAGGATAGTACTCAAGAGGATGAGGTTTATTGGGGTAAGTTGGAACGTTCAAATAGGCTAAGTCTTATGATCATGAAGCGCGGCATTCCAGAAGCTTTCAGGGGTGCGGTAACCGATGAGGTTACTAATGCCAGTGACTTCCTTGCAGAAATTCAGAAACGTTTTGCCAAAAACGATAAGGCTGAAACAAGCACGCTTTTAGCAAGCTTGATTTCAATGAAGTATAAAAGCAAGGGTAATGTTTGGGAGTACATCATGGAGATGTCTCATCTTGCTTCAAAACTTAAGGCTTTGAAACTCGAGTTATCTGATGATTTACTCGTGCATTTGGTTCTCATCTCTCTTCCTGCACAATTTAATCAATTCAAGGTCAGTTATAACTGTCAAAAGGATAAATGGACTCTTAATGAGCTCATTTCATTTTGTGTGCAAGAGGAAGAGAGATTGAAGCAAGACAAGACCGAAAGTGCTCATTTGGCTAGCACTTCCAAGGATAAGGGAAAACGAAAGAATAAGGATAATAAGGTTGCTGCTTCTAAGGGTCCAGAAGTGCTTATTATCCTTATTCTTTCGTTTGCCCTTATCCTTGGAAGTGCTAGCCAGATGAGCACTTTCGGTCTTGTCTTGCTTCAATCTCTCTTCCTCTTGCACACAGAATGAAATGAGCTCATTAAGAGTCCATTTATCCTTTTGACAGTTATAACTGACCTTGAATTGATTAAATTGTGCAGGAAGAGAGATGAGAACCAAATGCACGAGTAAATCATCAGATAACTCGAGTTTCAAAGCCTTAAGTTTTGAAGCAAGATGAGACATCTCCATGATGTACTCCCGAACATTACCCTTGCTTTTATACTTCATTGAAATCAAGCTTGCTAAAAGCGTGCTCGTTTCAGCCTTATCGTTTTTGGCAAAACGTTTCTGAATTTCTGCAAGGAAGTCACTGGCATTAGTAACCTCATCGGTTACCGCACCCCTGAAAGCTTCTGGAATGCCGCGCTTCATGATCATAAGACTTAGCCTATTTGAACGTTCCCACTTACCCCAATAAACCTCATCCTCTTGATTACTATCCTCATTGAGTTCATCGGGTTTGGGCATTCTCAAGGCTAAGTCTATATCCATGCAGCCTAAGAGAATCATCATATTCTCTTTCGAGTCCTTAAAATTAGTCCCATTTAACATAGGGACATTATTGATGTTGGCAGATATAGAAGTAGTTGATATAAAAGCTGAATAGAGAACAAAATAAAATGAATCAAATAAACCATCATGCTCACATAAAATAAGCAATTAAACATATAATCTTTAAATTTAAAAACAAATTATGACATTTCAAGATACCTAGCACAACATTAATATCAAGTCTTTGGACAGTAATATTAACTGTAAGTGGTACTCTTGTTGTAGTGATCAAACATTGATGATAAGTTATGTCAAATAATAAATCTATCTTTGGATTGATTTATTATTCACATTAAGTTACCTTTATAATCATCACATATTTATCACCACAGGTATGTATGCAATTTGACCAAATATTAACTTTCCTTTGGGCCAGTCAATACCCGCATGAATCACATACACACAAATATCTAACACCCCGAACAGACTAATCTACACGAAAGATGTCACTTTGGTGATTTTCCGCTTTAATTAGCCTATTTAAAATGCTAGATCAATAACTTAAATATTAATATCATAAAATGCTATTAAATAATAATAATAATAGTAATAAAAAATCAAATTCAAATTCAAATTCACAGTTTTGATCAATAATTATATACTAAATACAATAACTGTGCCAAACCAAAAAAAAAATTATTTAATACAAAAATTAAATTAAAACTTAATATATTATTATAAGAATATGATAAATATTGCAGCAGCAAGGGATAAAGCCGTTTTATACTCATATACATATATATATATTTGAAACTTTAACAGAATCATCACCTACTATTCCCAAAGAAATTTCTAAGATAAATCATTGGAAAGGTAATACTTTTGATTTCAAATACAAATTTTTCTGCACCTCTCTTCTTAACCAATGAATGTATCTATGTATACTCTTATAGAAAAAATAGCTAAAAGCACAGAAAGTAGGAAAATTTCCAAATGTATTTATGTATATTCTTATATTAATACAATCGATTTCTATTGACTTTATCAAAACAATCCACTGGTTTGTCAAACGATTTATGAAATCAGACGATTTATCGGCAGAATAAATACAATCGATTGATAAACCAATAGAAACCGATTGCAGAATAAAAAAAAACAATATATCAACCCAATATTTCATAAATCTTAATCCATTGACATATATATATATATATTAAATTAATAACTCAAAGAATTAATCAAGAAGTAGGCTCTGATACCACTTGTTAAAAATCATACAAAATGAAAACCCTAATTTATATATACTGGAATCTCCTGATTAAAACAATGAGTAGAAAATTAATAGCGGAAGCATACCTGAATCCATTGAAGGAGAAACCTTACAGGAAGAGAACCCTTTGAGATGGTCTTCCAATTCTAGCCACTAGATTTTGCGTCAACTTCTCTCTGAGAGGATTTTCAGAAATTGGAATGCGTCGTGGTAGAATGGGGACCATAACCCTATTTATAAACTGCTAGGGCAGTTTTAATTTTATCACAATAACCGCTAGGGTAGTTTTAATTTTATCATAATTATATTTCTGCCCCTCATAGAAATAATAATTATCTAATGGTATCTACACAATAATCTCATGACAATTATACCCTTAAGCCAATTAATCAATTATTAATTAGATCACTATATTTAGGCTTAAATAAATGATAGCACACACATTTTAATTATTTACATGTGTGGCCCAAATTATAGATTAATTACAAAAAATTAATCTAACAATCTCCCACTGGGCCACATGCATATGTAATCAAATAAATGTGCTTAACCTTATGAGCTCAAAATTTGCTATCATGTCCTTAAGGTATATCCGAACAATCTCGTCCATTAACTATACTGACATAGGATCAAGGTGGCCTTTGTTACATCAATCGTTACTAGACCAATCAATGGTCACATATATCTGCACAGCTAAATGACATAGATCAATCATGAGTGCATAGCATGGAAATTACATGCAATGTGATCTATTCATGCCTATTTCCAACTGGTCCTACTTAACTTTATTAAGATCAAATCTTTAGCATAATTTAACAGAGTGCAATAAAATGAATACTTTATTTCTGCAGAACACAATCCAAATGTATAGATAAAGTCTAAACATAACATAGAGCAATATACAATGAATAATATAAACTCCCACTAAATTTGGATATCCTCAAATGAGACAACACCCATATGAGCAGTGTGCTCATGAAAGACCTTGGGTGGTAATCCCTTTGTAAGCGGATCCGCTATCATGGAGTTTGTTCCAATATGCTCTATGGATATCTATCCACTCTGTACTTTTTCTTTTACAACTAGGAACTTGATATCAATGTATTTTGATTTTGTAGAACTCCTGTTGTTATTGGAATATAAAACTGCTGATTTATTGTCACAAAATATCTTCAGTGGTCTTTCAATACCATCCAGAACACGCAGCCCAGTGACAAAATTTCGTAGCCATATTCCTTGATTGGATGCCTCATAACATGCTACAAACTCTGCTTCCATGGTGGATGAAGTTATGAGTGTCTATTTGGTAGACCTCCATGAAATTGCTCCACCAGCCAACAGATAAATATAGCCTGATGTGGATCTTCTGCTGTCTTGGCATCCAGCAAAGTCGGAGTCGGAATACCCAATGATCTCTAACTGATCCGATCTCCTATATGTAAGCATGTACTCTTTTGTTCTCTGTAAATATCTCATAACCCTCTTGGCTACTCTCCAATGATCCATTCCAGGGTTACTTAGATAACTGCCTAACATGCAAACAATGTACGCAATATCCGGACGTGTACATACCTGAGCATACATTAGACTCCCCACAGCCGAAGCGTAAGGAATCTTCTGCATTTCTTGACTTTCTAAACTATTTTTAGGGCATTGATTAAGACTGAATTTGTCTCCTTTAGCGACAGGGGTATCACCTGGTTTGCTATTTTGCATGCCATACCTTTGGAGGACTTTATCAATATAGGTCCTTTGTGACAATCCTAAAATACCCCTAGAACGATCTTGGTGTATCTGGATTCCTAAGACAAAGGAGGCATCACCAAGATCTTTCATCTCAAAATGTTTTGATAAAAATCTCTTGGTGTCGTGCAATATGCTAATATCATTTGTGGCTAGCAATATGTCATCGACATATAAAACCAGGAAAATATACTTACTCCCACTGAATTTGTGATACACACATTCATCCATAAGATTTGCCTCAAAACCACATGAGACAATAATTTGATGAAACTTGAAGTACCACTGACGAGAAGCTTGCTTGAGCCCATAAATGGATTTAGTTAATTTACAAACCATATTCTTTGAGTCTTCGGACACAAAATTTTCTGGTTGTACCATATAAATTGTTTCATCAATGTCACCATTGAGAAACGCTGTTTTAACATCCATTTGATGTAACTCAAGATCATAATGTGCAACTAGTGCCATGATTATCCTGAAAGAGTCCTTCGTAGAAACTGGAGAGAAAGTCTCTTTGAAGTCAATTCCTTCTTTTTGAGTAAAGCCTTTAGCTACAAGACGTGCTTTATATCTTTCTACATTACCATTTGAATCCCGCTTGGTTTTAAATATCCATTTACAACCAATGGGCTTCGTACCAACTGGTAATGGGACAAGTTCCCAAACTTTATTGTCTTGCATAGATTTGTACTCTTCATTCATGGCTTCAATCCATTTTTGAGAGTTAGAACTTTTCATGGCTTGCTGGAAGTTGATTGGATCATCTTCCATCATTCCACTTTCTACCTCACATTCCTGGAGATATACGATATAATCGTCCGAAATTGCATTTCTCCTCTCTCTAGTGGATCTCCTTAATGGCATATTTTCTTGAGGTTGTTGAGTTTGTTCTTCAGGAGCAATGTCCTCATTTGCAATTAAGGGTTGAACAATATTGTCTGTTGGTTGAGGATCCAAATTTACTTCTTGATCAATGATAGGTAGTGAAACCTGTACATTATCAAAAGCAATAGTAGATCCCTCTTCCTCCTCAAGGACAATATTCCTAGCCTGATTTCTCCCCCCAAACTCAACATCCTCAAAAAATGTTGCAGTTCTCGTCTCAAAAATTGACCTAATAGCAGGATCATAAAATTTAAAACCCCTTGATCGCTCTGCATAGCCAATAAAGTAGCTGCTAACTGTTTTAGAGTCCAGTTTCTTTTCATGAGGCTTATAAGGTCTCGCTTCAGCTGGACATCCCCAAATATGAAAATGCTTTAAATTGGGCTTTCGACCCGTCCAAAGCTCATAAGGCGTTTTAGCAGCCGCTTTAGTTGGCACCCGATTTAGGATATAAGCTGCCGTTTTGAGTGCTTCACCCTAGAGTTTTTCGGGTAAAGTAGAATGACTAATCATACTCCTTACCATGTCCTTAAGAGTTTGGTTTCGTCTTTCTGCTACACCATTCATGCTAGGTGATCCTGGCATGGTGTATTGAGGGACGATCCCACATTCCTCTAGGTATTTAGCAAATGGTCCTGGACGTTGTTCACCTGATCCATCATATCTACCATAGTATTCACCACCACGGTCAGATTTGACGCTCTTTATTCTTTTGTTTAGTTGTAACTCAACTTCTGCTTTAAATGTTTTGAACACGTCCAATGATTGTGATTTCTCATGTATAAGAAATAGGTAGCCATATCTTGAATAGTCGTCTATGAATGTTATAAAGTACTGTTGACCATTCCAAGATGCCGTAGGGTATGGTCCACAGATATCTGTATGAATTAATTCTAAGACGTCTGTAGCTCTATTGGCACCTAATTTCTTTGTTTTGGTATGTTTTCCTTTAATACACTCAACACAAATATCAAAATCTGAAAAGTCAAGTGATTCCAAAATCCCATCGGACACAAGTCGCTCAACTCTAGATTTAGAGATATGACCTAGGAGTTTGTGCCACAATGAAGCCGAATTATCTTTATTCAATTTACGCTTTGTACCTCGTGATTCCACATGCAAGGTTTCATTATAGGACGGAACAGTTTCCAACAAATATAGATTATCATAAACATTAAGTAAACCGGTTCCAACAACATTTGAATTAATAGATAATGTAAATTTATTGTTTCCAAATGAACAACAATAACCTGATTTGTCCAAAACAGAAACTGAAATTAAATTCCGTCTGAAAGACGATACAACAAAAGTATCTATTAAATCCAAAAAATAACCAGATTTCAATAATAATCTAAAGTGCCCTATTGCCTCTACTTCTACCGACTGACCGTCTCCGACATAGATGCATCTTTCAGCATCACTTGGTTTTCGGTAACTCAGGCAACCCTGCATAGAAACACAAATGTGAGTAGTAGCACCAGAATCTAACCACCATGTGTTTCTAGATACTGAAGCCAAATTAACTTCAGAACAGACCAAAGTAAGAAATATACCTTTCTTAACACGCCAAGCAGCATACTTGGTACATTCCTTCTTAGTATGTCCAGGCTTATTACAGAAGAAACATGTTACCTCAACTTTCTGTTTCTTTTGTTCTGGACCCTTAGAAGCAGCAACCTTATTATCCTTATTCTTTCGTTTGCCCTTATCCTTGGAAGTGCTAGCCAGATGAGCACTTTCGGTCTTGTCTTGCTTCAATCTCTCTTCCTCTTGCACACAGAATGAAATGAGCTCATTAAGAGTCCATTTATCCTTTTGACAGTTATAACTGACCTTAAATTGATTAAATTGTGCAGGAAGAGAGATGAGAACCAAATGCACGAGTAAATTATCAGATAACTCGAGTTTCAAAGCCTTAAGTTTTGAAGCAAGATGAGACATCTCCATGATGTACTCCCGAACATTACCCTTGCTTTTATACTTCATTGAAATCAATCTTGCTAAAAGCGTGCTCGTTTCAGCCTTATCGTTTTTGGCAAAACGTTTCTGAATTTCTGCAAGGAAGTCACTGGCATTAGTAACCTCATCGATTACCGCACCCCTGAAAGCTTCTGGAATACCGCGCTTCATGATCATAAGACTTAGCCTATTTGAACGTTCCAACTTACCCCAATAAACCTCATCCTCTTGAGTACTATCCTCATTGAGTTCATCGGGTTTGGGCATTCTCAAGGCTAAGTCTATATCCATGCAGCCTAAGAGAATCATCATATTCTCTTTCCAGTCCTTAAAATTAGTCCCATTTAACATAGGGACATTATTGATGTTGGCAGATATAGAAGTAGTTGATATAAAAGCTGAATAGAGAACAAAATAAAATGAATCAAATAAACCATCATGCTCACATAAAATAAGCAATTAAACACATAATCTTTAAATTTAAAAACAAATTATGACATTTCAAGATACCTAGCACAACATTAATATCAAGTCTTTGGACAGTAATATTAACTGTAAGTGGTACTCTTGTTGTAGTGATCAAACATTGATGATAAATTATGTCAAATAATAAATCTATCTTTGGATTGATTTATTATTCACATTAAGTTACCTTTATAATCATCACATATTTATCACCACAGGTATGTATGCAATTTGACCAAATATTAACTTTCCTTTGGGCCAGTCAATACCCGCATGAATCACATACACACAAATATCTAACACCCCGAACAGACTAATCTACACGAAAGATGTCACTTTGGTGATTTTCCGCTTTAATTAGCCTATTTAAAATGCTAGATCAATAACTTAAATATTAATATCATAAAATGCTATTAAATAATAATAATAATAGTAATAAAAAATCAAATTCAAATTCAAATTCACAGTTTTGATCAATAATTATATACTAAATACAATAATTATGCCAAACCAAAAAAAAATTTATTTAATACAAAAATTAAATTAAAACTTAATATATTATTATAAGAATATGATAAATATTGCAGCAGCAAGGGATAAAGGCATTTTATACTCATATACATATATATATATATTTGAAACTTTAACAGAATCATCACCTACTATTCCCAAAGAAATTTCTAAGATAAATCATTGGAAAGGTAATACTTTTGACTTCAAATACAAATTTTTCTGCACCTCTCTTCTTAACCAATGAATGTATCTATGTATACTCTTATAGAAAAAATAGCTAAAAGCACAGAAAGTAGGAAAATTTCCAAAAGTATTTATGTATATTCTTATATTAATACAATCGATTTCTATTGACTTTATCAAAACGATCCACTGGTTTGTCAAACGATTTATGAAATGATTTATTGGTTTATCAGACGATTTATCGGCAGAATAAATACAATCGATTGATAAACCAATAGAAACCGATTGCAGAATTAAAAAAAACAATATATCAACCCAATATTTCATAAATCTTAATCCATTGACATATATATATATTAAATTAATAACTCAAAGAATTAATCAAGAAGTAGGCTCTGATACCACTTGTTAAAAATCAAACAAAATGAAAACCCTAATTTATATATACTGGAATCTCTTGATTAAAACAATGAGTAGAAAATTAATAGCGGAAGCATACCTGAATCCATTGAAGGAGAAACCTTACAGGAAGAGAACCCTTTGAGATGGTCTTCCAATTCTAGCCACTAGATTCTGTGTCAACTTCTCTCTGAGAGGATTTTCAGAAATTGGAATGCGTCGTGGTAGAATGGGGACCATAACCCTATTTATAAACCGCTAGGGCAGTTTTAATTTTATCACAATAACCGCTAGGGCAGTTTTAATTTTATCACAATTATATTTCTGCCCCTCATAGAAATAATAATTATCTAATGGTATCTACACAATAATCTCATGACAATTATACCCTTAAGCCAATTAATCAATTATTAATTAGATCACTATATTTAGGCTTAATTAAATGATAGCACACACATTTTAATTATTTACATGTGTGGCCCAAATTATAGATTAATTACAAAAAATTAATCTAACAGAATATACAACTAGTTCCAAGTTTATGATTAAAATAGGTCATTTCTACTTATACACTTTAAGTAATCGTTTATACAAATAAATTATTGATTAGCAGACCGATGTTTTATGTGGTTAAAACTCTCAAAGAGGGATGACCTTAGCCAAACAACTACTTGAGACAATATATCAATGAAAAAGAAAAATTAACCATCAAACTATTTGTTGCCCAAGAGATTTTAGGTCCAAGAGAGTCCAAACCAAAAGCAAAAAACAAAAGCAAAACTACATGAATGAAGGAAACTACTTTCTCATATCATCTCTTTATTTGTTATATATATATATATATATATATATTATTTATTTGTCTAGAAAAAATATGTTATTATTAAATATGTTGAAGATATTAATATGTTTTATGGCTCATACTATGTAGATGTGATCAACATTAACAATCAAATTTCATTCTCAAATCAATGTAATTGCCCCGCTACACAAAAGCAAAACTACATGAATGAAGGAAACTACTTTCTCATATCATCTCTTTGTTTGTTATATATATATATATATATAATTTCTTTGTCTAGAAAAATATATATTATTATTAAATATGTTGAAGATATTAATATTTTTTATGGCTCATACTATGTAGATGTCATCAACATTAACAATCAAATTTCAGTTTCAGATCAATGTAATTGCCCCGCTACAATTGTTATTGTGCTTCTTCTTATCATGTGGGCAACTGATGGGTCTCTCATTTCCAGTACCGAAACAAGTTGTTGGGTCTCTCATTTACAGTACCAAAACAAGTTGTTGGGTCTCTCAATTTCCTAGTAGTGGGATATGAGGGGAGAAAAGGTGTTTATAACTAGTCCAAGTGGCATATAATCATGGTTTTAAGACCTTCATTGTTATCTAATTTATGGCTTTAGTTACCCGTGATTTTATATTCCTTATATGCATTATGTTTATTGTTTTATAAATGGGTTAATAGAGGGGAGGATAGGAGAGGATATGGATGTACAATTCATCATCTCCACTAGTAAGAACTATGAGGACGGGTTGAAAGGTGCAGGAGACCCAATATTTTTGTATTGGTTCTATTAAATCTACAATGCAAAGAGCCTATAAAATCCTTGGTATGTTGGTATTTATGAATTAAAAAATACTAGCAAATTCTCATTGAGATGTTAATATTTTTTATGGCTCAAACTATACAAATGCCATCGCGATTAACAATGAAATTTCAGTCCCAAATCAGTGTAATCACCCTGCTGCAACTCTTATCAAGCTTTTTATCATGTGGGCAGCTGATGGGTTACTGTACCAAAACACATTGATTGGTCTCTCAATTTCGTAATAGTGGGAGATTGGGGGAGCAAAATGTTGCACAACCAGTCCCAAGTGGCATATCAAGCATAGTTTTAAGACCTTCATTTTATCTAATTTATGGCTTTAGTTACCTATGATTTTATCTTCTATATATGCATTATGTTCATTGTTTTATAAAGGGATTTATAGATGGGGAGGATAAGAGAGGGTCTAGATGTTTAATTCATCATATCCATTGTCAACAACTATGAGGACATCTAATAGGTGTAGCAGACCCAATATTTTTACGGTCGTTCAGTCTAATATACAATGTAAAGAGTCTACAAAATCCTTGCTATGATGGTATGCATGTGTTAATAAATACTAGCAATTGCCTTTTAATATGTTAATATGTTTTTATGGCTCATACTATGCAGATCTCATCAACCTTAATAATGGAATTTCAGTTCCAAATCAGTGTAATCACCTTGCTATGCTTGTTCTCATCATGTGGGTAGTTGATGGGTCTCTCATTTATAGTTCCAAAACAAGTTGATGGGTCTCTCAATTTCTTGGGTAGTGGGAGATTGGGGGAGAAAAGGGATATATAACTAGTCCCAATTGGCATATCAATCATGATTTGAAGACCTTCATTTTTATCTAATTTTTGGCTTTAATTACCTACGCTCATATATTCTATATATGCATCATGTTCATTGTTTTATAAATGGATTAATAGATCGAGATAGGATAGGATCCGCATGTACAATTCATCATCTCCATTAGAGACAACTACGAGGAATGGATAACAAGTGTAGGAGCCCAATCTTTTTACGGTCATTCTCTCAAATCTACAACACGAAGAGTCTACAAAAACCTTGATACCTTGGTATCCTGTTATGTATTAATTAATAAATACTAGGCAATTTCCCCTAAGGTGCAAAGACATGCTGATAAAAAGGGTATTGTAAAAGGTGAATTAATAAATACTAGCAATTGCAAAGACATGTTGATAAGAAGGATATTGTAAAAGGAACATAGAGATCTCTATATGCCAAAAAGGGACAATTGCCTTCATTAAAAAAAGTATAGATATCTAAAGCATCGGACATTTGCCTTACACTTTCTTATCATTTGGAAATTTCTAAAGTTATGTTTATAAAAGAATTGATGTAATTTTAATTTTGAAAACTAAAAATGTAAATGTTATTAGTAACGTAAATAAAAGACATTCAAATTTTATTTTTTTTCTAATTTAATAAAAATCACAATTTTATGATATTCCTAGTTTCATTAATGGAAAAACTCTTGCTCACATCAATTAAAATTAAGCATCCTGTATCAATTTTTGTTTTTAGTGACTTCATGCGATTCAATAAAATATTTTTGTTTTTAGTGACTTCACGTGATTCAATAGAATAGAGTATTTAAAAGATAAAGAACATGGGTAAGATTCTAAATTCTCACATCAAATCCCAATCAAAATAAGTATGTGGCAATGAAAAGAGGATGAAGTTGAGCATTGTCTCTTACTACTTTGTACAAAGGTTGATGATCATATTTGTATGAAAATGTTCTTCGAGATTAAGAAACAAAAGTCTTTAAAGGTATTAGATAGGTATTACACTTTTTCTTAAATAACATTTCCATAGAAAAGGTATTAGATATGGATACTTTTTCTTAAATAACATTTCCATAGTTTGCAGTTTTATACTACATGACATCAGTTAAGTAATTTCATTTTTGTTACATACATGTTTGAACTAAAGTGGTTGATATTTTAGTGAAATATTTGAAGGTATTCTCAATATGGAAGGAAGAGATATCAAGGAGATAACTCAGCTTCTAACTCTACATAACTTCAGGTAGCTTTGAATTGTTATTAAATATTTTATATGAATTAAAATTTTGAAATGATAATTGAGAACTCAACTTCTAACACTAGATAATTTCATATAGCTTTGAATTGCTACTGAATTTTTCACAATTTAGATGTGGTGGTGTGCGAGTTCACCATCACATTAAAATGTTTGAAAGAAGTACATATAGAACCCTACATTACCCTATGCCATTTTCACTATCACATATTCATTTTGATGGTGAACATTGTCTATCCTATGACATAGTATTAAATGTTGCATGGGGTGATGTATACATTGTTGGATCATACATCAACGCTCATAGACTAGCAAAGATGGCACATCCGTTCGGCCCACAACGTTTTAGGGTTGTCTAGCGCCCAGTTTCACTATGAAGCTCATGAGAGTTCGTTCTAATCTTGGCAATATTTTTTTTTAGCTCATTAAAATAAAAAGATAATTTTGGTCCTCAAGATTAGGGTTAATGATTTCTTTATAATACTGTAGTTTTCTTTTAAACTCTAAATCTTCCTTGCACCACATCTTCTCTTTTAACATAAAAGTAATAATATTTTTAATGTTATCGATATTTTGCAAAGTGGCAGTTTCGTCAATCTCCCAATAATTTAACCAAGTTGTGCCATCTTTAAGCTACCCCCGCTTAAGTTGTAGGTGGGTTTGGTTAGAGTTAAGAGCAATTTTAGGAAGCTAGTGGTCTCTTATATTGTTTAATTTGTGCTTGTACATTAGATATCTAATCATAGCCACACTTTTAATGGGGGGGAGTCTCACTTCTAAGAGGACTATAGGATAGGGCATATTACTCTTAATTTTAAGATTATAAGTAATAAACGGCTTCTGGATTTGCTCAATTCTTCTCCATGATTCTTTGGAAATGATGCATCTCCAAGCTTCACAACAATATATATATATATATATATATATATATATAAGTTGTTTGAGTGTCTTTTATTTACATAAATTTACTTTCCATGTCACTGCTAATGATATCCATCGTGGAGGATAAGAAAGTGGGTGACAAATGGAGAGGGTTAAATTTGAACCATCATGGAAAACATACGATACCACATGTCAATGCAGCTCATATTAAATGTAGCAATATGAATCCGCGTGTCAATGCAGATTGTGTTTGAGGATAGCATTGATATTGCATATAAAACTCGGGAGGGGTTCAAAAATAGGTCACTGGGTTCAACATGATCAAACATGGCATGCATGGTTCTAAGGAAACTAACTCTAAATATTTTTGTGAGATTTGACTAAGAATATTTTCGTGAGGCAACCATTTCATTACATTAAGGCCATAAATTGGAACTCCAAGGTTGTGATCATCAACCATTTGTGTTTGTCGGTAGACGTTGAAAGTAGAAATTAGTTTTTTGATGTTTGCAGGACTGTAAGTCCTTATCATCTAACTAGGGTTTGAACTTTTAAATGTCTCTCAACTTAGCTTTAATTAAGCATTATAAAGAATTTTACTTTTGATAAGATTGTGATATTTTTATATTTTTTACAATCTTTTTCAATAAAATATTGGTAACCAAAGTATTAAGGATTAAGTCAAGTTATTATAAGCTAAACGTGAGATCTCTTCACCTAATATTGGAGAGATTATAGGTTCAACTCTATCAATTCCTTAAAGTTGTTCAAACAACCTATCTATATATATATCAAAATTAATCTTAATTGTACACATTTTAATTAAAAATATTTTTTAATTATGTTTGATTTTTATAGTTTTATATGCACTAAGTTGTCCAATGTCAAGTTCATTTTGAAATCTCATGCACATACACATACACATGCACTTTTTTTTAATATGATTTGATTGTGTTTGTTTTTTCGGTTTTATATGCTTTTAAGTTGTGAAGTTACATGCACATGCACTTTTAAAAAAAAATATGATTTAAATATGTTTGTTTTTTCGGTTTTACCTGCTTTAAGTTGTGAAGTTCTTTTTAATTCATGCACATGCACATGCACATGCTACTTTTCTTTTTAAATGTTATTATGTTTGATTTTTAGGTTTTACATGATTTAAGTAGTGAAGTTCTTTTTGAATTCTCACCCATATGCATGAGGTTTTTTTATTGGGTCAAGGAAATAAAAAGGTACTTCCGTGTAATTATGTGAACATATTTGTAGATTGAGGTTTTTTCACTGGAACAAGTAAATAAAAAGGGACTTCTGTGTAATTATTTGAACATATTTGTAGATTGAGGTTTTTTTTCCCTGGAACAAGTTAATAAAAAGGGATTTCCGTGTAATTATTTGAACATATTTCTAGATTGAGAATTAGGGTTTTTTTTTAAGAAGTAGAGTACATAGAATTTACAAGATGTATATGAAATGTTTTATAAGTTTGAATAGAAGTTATGATTTTATAGGAAAAAGAAATTTATTTAAAAATAGTTAATTTTGGAAATAATTATTAAAGATTTGGAAAATAACTATTTCATATCTCAATATTATTTTTAGATTCCCCTTCACCAAATAACGAAGATATTTCATGGAATTTGTCGTAGATGCTTCTTAATTTAGCAAGGGATTCCAAATTAGACAAACCCACTTGTGTTTAAGTCCATTAATCATGGCCAAAATCCATCAAAATGCATAAATGTATTTTTCCATGGAACATAATTCTCAAAGCATTTCCCCTCATTTCGAGGATGATACCCAATGTAAAACACCTCACTCTAAGAGAATTGAAGAGAGTCGAACTTGTGACCTCGCCCACATCAAGGGATAGCTCTCACTTCTGGCTCATGAACACTTGAGCTAACCCTTAGAGCTCATGCCATGAAATGTTGCTAGAATCATCTTAAATTTATCATTGGCTACACCTTTAGCCTACTCCAATCCATAATAGCCCAAGCAACAACAATAGAGGCATTCTTCAAATAGTTATTATCTCTTTTCGTTTTTCCTCTTACAATTGTCTCTTACCAGATTCTAGGGTTCTAAGTCAATTTTGGAAATCAATATCATCTCTTGGGTTGTTGAGTTGCACTATTATATAGCCTTTCATCCACAAATGAACATTGGATGACCAAGGTTGTTAATCACACTTTGGTATAAGAAGTAACTCTCTATATCTAGTATACCAAACAACGAGATTTATCTCTACATATTGCACAACATAGTTATAACAAGGCTATGCATTCATCAATGGAGATATCACCATTCAAATCATGTTATTGTTATTAATCGTTGGTGTGTTATGAACTTCTCATGGCTCTAACGCTTGCAAATTCACTAAGGCAACACAATCATTAGGTAAAAGCATTTACATTTGTTCTGAACATTGCTAAAATTCATGCATAAGTGCAATCAACTCTCCAACATTGATCCAAGACCAACACGTTTCCTTCATTTAGCAAGACTTAGTGCCAAAGGAGCAGCCCAAGTACTTAGCAGTTCAATTAAAAAATTCTTTAAAAGACAAGCAGCAAGACACTCAATACTCGACGAAAGAAAGAAGCACAAACGACTAAGGGTAGAACTTTGATAGCCTTCAGAATCCAGGATGACTAAGTAGGGAAAAACTGCTACTTATTTCTTTGCAGGAAACCTTGCTTGTATTGGAAGTAGGAGAAACTGGATAAACTGGGTGGGTAGTTTTGGGCCCTACCTATTCAGGAGGCCTATTCTCCAATACTATTCCAAATTGTTGGGTCAAAGATCTGGATGCTACTCCTTTTGCTGGTGCAAAGCTAGTTTGCAGTTACTGGTGCGGAGCCAAGCACAAGAGACATAAATATTTATTATGAAATAACATTTTGAACAACAATAAAAGCGATAAATTGATCCATGTCTCTACAACAATGAAGTGATAAGAAGGATGCAGCTTTGATCTCAAGATAAATATTATGTCTCTTGTGCTTGGGAATATTTATGTGATCCTATCGCATATGTAGTTGATATTTTCAGTGTATCGTTATTCTGTGATATATGTTATATCATAAGGTAGTAATCATAAATATCTGAAAAATAATTATAAAACCAATAGTGGGTAACTTATCTTTCAGTGCCTCTTTGAATTACCTGTAGTTTTGGGTACATTCAACATCCCATTCTACTTGGTCATTCATTATATTTAAATTGAACACTTAAGTCGTTGATATTTCTCCAAATTTTGTCGATTTAAGGAATGTGAAGTTCAAAAATCTAGTATAATGAATAACAAATATGAAAACGCATGATTACCTTGGTTGCAAGTCCAAAATCCAAGCTCCTCTTTGCTTGTGAGTTCTGAAGATTGAATCTACTGATTGCGCCTATGTCGCCATCTTGAGATTCCTCATCGTCATTGGCTCTTCTTTTTTCAACTCTGATTTCCATATCAACCATGTTCTTCCTTTGCTTTTTTGGAATAGACTTTAAGGTCTTGAGATTTAAGCTTGGTTCATTGTACCTTTCAATGCGGCGAAGCCCAAAAGGCATCATTGAAATCGTTCATGGATTATGCATCTTCACATTCAAAGCAAGCACTTTTTCAGACGATCATTCTTGATAACCTTAAAGTGCACCTACACATTAACCAACATGATTTACAAGCATTCAAGGCAAATTGAATTTGTGGAACATGTCTGATGTAGAGCATCCATGCTCACCTCCACTCCACCACATTGTCTTCCAGTTGTGACAGCCATCACATCATCTTCAAGCTATTGATAGGTGTTGAAACGTGGCAGCCTTGCATACTATTGAAGGGCCACGTTTCCTTATTGTGATCTAGAAAAGAAGAGAGCCCAGGCGATCATGTGGGGGGAGAGAGACTTGGAGTCTTAGAGAGGCCTGTGAGCCAAAAGGTTCAGGTTGAAGGAAGAAGGCGTTTGTGCCCTTCAAATTGACTGATGGAGATTTTCTGTGGGGTTTTGTTGTAGCATAGATTTGGGGATTCATTTGTTTAAATGTTAGTATGAGGGCCTCCAAGCTTGGATCTAGATTGTAATTAAATAAGAGGCATGCGTGCCTCACTTCTCTGTAATTACAGTGTAAGGATGTAATCCAGTTATTCAATATGAATATATCTTATGTCTGGTTGTTTATAGACTCTCACTGTTTTATATTTCTATGTTACACCTGTTACTCTGTTTTTAGTTTTTTGAAGTCTTTGGCTGTAGAGTGACTGCATCATTTTGGTATCAGAGCAACCCACAATGGCCCAGAGGGTAATCCATTGTTGCAGACTGGTCGCTGGAGATGTAGCCGCTTAAACTGAAGAGTTGGTTCCAGAGGAGAACTAAGTGAGCTCGGAGGAGCCGAAGAGTTGGTTCGAGAGGAGAACCAAGTGTGCTTGAAGGAGCACTAGATTGCATGGAGGTGCATTATTGTTACCAGTGGGATTGGCTATGGAAATCCATATTGTGAACAACTTTAGGAGAGAAAGCTATTGAAGATCCAAAGAGAGAGAGATTGGCAAGTAAAAGTTAAAAATGGCAAAGGAGAAGCGGGTGAGCCAAGAAGAGAAGGAATGGATCAGGGTAGAGATACAAGCAATTAGGAAACTAATCAAAGAATGTGAAGAAACTCTACAGAGGAAAGCAAAGATCTGAGCCATACGAAGGAGGATAAGGGCCTTGGAGGAGAAAGAAAGACATCAAATTGCAAAGAGATATTTTTCAAAGGGGGTCTCAGATGTGGAAGTGTTTTGCTACTCGAAAGAAGGTGAAGCACTTGACGAAGAATACATAAACATTGAGAATGTGTGTTGTTCGGAGCACGCAAAAAAGGCCAAGAAGATTGAGCATGTAGAGACCTACATGCATGCAGATAAATGTGAGGAGAAGGAGGATGCTACCAATTGCACTCCTCTAAAGGTTGAGAGAGAAGAGAATATTTACCTTCCGGTGGATATAGTTGCAGCAGATAGAGAAATTGTTAACAAATATTACAATGTTGATGGGGAACACATTGTTGAAGAAGAATACAGTGCTGCTGCGCACATGGGAACAAAGGAGGAGGAACAAATTCTTCCATTGTTGGGAGAAAAAATGGTTGGGAAATGCATAAAGAGTGTGGTTGAAGATGTAGACAGGCCATCAAATTGGGATGTTGGGAAGGAAAATGGTTCCTTTAGTGAAAATGAAGTTGACAAGGTTGCAGCAGAAGAAAAAATTGCTGGTTATTTGCACCTCATGCATATAGGAATTGAGGTGCCAAGGAAGGACATTGAACAAGGTGTAACATAGAAAATTGGCAGTGTTCCAATTGTTAATGCAATTGACGGCCAAAAGGCTATGAAAGAATCGCTAAATTTTTCTGAGTAGAGAACTAATGACAATCTAAAAAATGAAATTATGGAAAAAGATGGTTTATACCAAGGTTTGTTGGTGTGGTTGTTGCTAATTAGACTATTGTGTAGAGTTCTATGGTTGTATTTTGATCGATGGAGAAAGTTGAAGAAAACAGAATTTAAGGCTATGAACCAGGAGGTTCATAATTCCTTAACGAGGGGAGTATGATGTGGAGCATCCATGCTCACCTCCACTCCACCACATTGTCTTCCAACTGTGACAGCCATCGCATCATCTTCAAGCTATTGACAGGTGTTGAAACGTGGCAGCCTTGCATACTATTGAAGGGCCATGTTTCCTTATTGTGATATAGAAAAGAAGAGAGCCCGGGCAATCATGTGGGGGGAGAGACACTTGGAGCCTTAGAGAGGCCTGCAAGCCCAAAGGTTCAAGTTGAAGGAAGACAGCATTTGTGCCCTTCAAATCGTCTGACGGAGATTTTCTGTGGGGTTTTGTTGTAGCATAGATTTGGGGATTCGTTTGTTTAAATGTTAGTATGAGGGCCTCCGATCCTGGATCTAGATTGTAATTAAATAAGAGGCCTGTGTGCCTCACTTGTCGGGCATTACAGTGTAAGGATGTAATCCAGTTATTCAATTTGAATATATCTTATGTCCGGTTGTTTGTAGACTCTCGCTGTTTTATTTTTCTGTGTTAGACCTGTTACTCTGTTTTCAGTTGTCTGAAGTCTTTGGCTGCAGAGTGACTGCATCAATGTCTTTTCGTTTCCTTTGAGCAAGTTCATTCACTCTCTTCCAAGGGATCAAGTGCCTTCATCAAGAAAAGAATTCATTAGCGGATGAAACTTCATTCGTCAACCCAATATCAAGAAGCAGTGGAGAAGAGAGAAGAAACAATTTTAGTTGTGCCCTGCGTTACTATTCTATTGATGTTGTTTGAGGAAGGTCTTCACATTCAAGGATGTGTGTTGCTAATAGTAAATGGGCAGCTGACTTCCCTCCTTTCTTTCTCATCCATCGCCTATTCTATGAATAAATGCTACTGGCAACGAAGAACCAGACTACCAGTATCTGCAGATAGTTCAACGGCAGCTAGCTATATCAACGAGCAACTCTCAATCTTAGAAAATGAAGTCCTCCTCCAATGGATCAATTCTTGAATAGGCCATAGTCATGAATCCTCAAACAACATTTCAAAATCCTGCCTGATGATACACATTCATTCACGGCCCTCTCTGATATCCTATCAATATTTTGGGAACCAGAGCTGCATGATGTTGCCAAATGGATTTGCTTTCGATGCGTGATTGGAGCCGGTTCAACCAGGGTGACACCCTTGGAATTTATGGAAAGCTCCTTAACAACTTAGTGGTAGCTCAATATATGAATTAAGGCAAAAAGGTTGTTGGCCGAGAGCAAACCGCATGCATATTCCACAATTGTCTTGTATGTTCTACTAGTGTCTATGTCAAATATCATTATTAATGCCAAATTGCATTTTGTGGTTAAGTTGATATGAATCCTTGTATTTAAGTAGTAATACATAGTTGGACAAGCAAATATGATAGCTGAAATTTCAGGATAAAATGAGTAACAGGAAACATGCTAGTAATTAATATACTTCTGAACTATTAGACAGATTATTTGATTCTTCCAGCGCTTATTGGGTTGTATGGCCTGTTTAATTACAATGATATAATAGGCGTTAACCATAGAACGGTATTATGTAGCAGTGCATACAGCTATTACTAGTAATATCCATTATGTAATTCCACTAGTTAATCATTCCTCTATCGTAATAAACAGGTAATATTAGTTGGTGTGATCCAAAAATCTTCTATTAATCACTCAGCATTTAAGTAAGATTACAACACGTAGTACTCTACATATTACTAAGCGCATTTCAGCAAAACCACAACTATGGCCTGAAATTGAGCTACAAAGCAAAATTGAGCTTTATGGAAGGTGAAAGGCTTCAATGGGAATGGAGAAGATGAGTTAAAGCTCCTGAATGTTTCTATGCAAGGACCCCTAAGAAGTAGGAAAATCATTGTGCATGAAGGGAAAATAAGTATTTGGTGGCTTCAAGGCTTGCCTATTGTTCTAGGTGAGCGAAAATAAGTGATTTAGTGGCTTCCTCCTTACACGTTACACAATAGCGCATATCACATACACTTATTGTAGGCATCTATCTCCTTGGCTATACTAATTACAAGGATATCGAGTATATAATTTGATGCATGCGAGAGAGTTTCAATTAAAATACCATGTTATTCTCGTCATATGTTCAACATTCTTGGTTTTGGTTATTACATCACAAGATTGTATTATTTATCCCAAAGTAATGGCTAGTGACAAGGGTCGTTATTCCTTAGATTTTGTAACTTACCTGTTAAAGTATAATACTGCTTCATGAGGTTAAACTCCTAGTGGTGGAAATACAACACAACTTAGCTAATCCATTGGTCATAGGCTTAAAGAAAGACTCTTTAGGAATACACTAGTAGGCTTAAAGGGTACAAAGAGTATACTTAAGTATTAAAATAGTACTCTTTTAATAATACACTACGTATTAATTAATGCGCTATTAGCTCTAGTCGCAATATCATATTCTTGGTGTTACCAATTACGAGCTAAGCAGGAAAATGAGTCTACATATGGAATACTAGTCAGTTGTTAGTCCAAGATAGTGCTATGGAGTACATGATGAAATTGGCGTTGTATCTAGGTGCTTGGATTACTATGAGTAACATAGATGATTACGACATTGCTTGGAAAAATACTCACAAAGAAAATATTCTTGGCTTGAATAAAGACTTTAATTTCTTGTTTGTTTGAGTACTTACTTAAATGAATATATCTGGATAAAACATTGCTATGTGATCCAACCTTGAAAACTTGCTTGAACTCTATGAAAAGTTTATAAATGTTTGCTTGAATGCTTCTTGAATAAACATTGATGGAAAATGATTGAATGCTTGACTGCTTAATCTCTTGCTTGTGTGAGTGTCTACTTGAATTAAACTTGATGGAAGTCTAAACATCGAATGCTTATTTAAATCATTTTTTCTCTTGAATGCTTGGATGATTGTTTGAAGGTTTGCTTGAATAAACATTGACAATAGAATACTCACTACTACACTATAGGGGTATTTGAGACGAATATTTAAGATGAAATCACCTTTTTGTCTTAAATATATATATTATTTTTTAATTTTTTTTTAAAACGTCTTAAATTAAGACAAAAGGATAAAAATCCTTTCCTCATTACTCTCCATCGCGACAAACATAATATTTTTCGTCTCCATCGACAAACATAATATTTTTCGCTTATTATCTCTGACCTGCAAAACATCCATCAAGCATTCATTCACCTATCTACCAAGAGCTGCAACATTATTGGTTGCATGTATCAACAACATCAATAGCTGCAAGTTGTGTCAATATTTTCGAGGTTATGGAGGGAGAGGACCAATTGTTTGTTGAGGTAAACTCGATGATCTGTAGGTAGAGGTTTGATACAGCGAGAATTGAACTTGCATCTTTTTAGAGTGTTTGTTTAACATTCTTCAATCTGTTTTGTAGTCCAACCTGCACCCCATATCAATTCATCTAACAATCTGAAACAAGACCCTTGTGAACTTATTTTACAGTCAGCTGGCGCAATAACTCTTTTTAATCAAGTAAATCGTTTTATACAACCCTTGGAAGCAACTGCATTCACTTACATCAGCTGCATTCACCTACATCTGAACGATATTGCAGTAGGTAAATAAACTTCTCTTTCTGGATGGTACCCATCTCTGGTATCGGCATCTGACCTATTTCTGTTTTATTTTGATTAATCTGAAATGGGTTTGCATCGTTTTATTCTGATTAGTCCGAAAAGGGTCTATGGGATAATTGATCAGTTTTGCTGAGAGATTCAAAATGGAGAAGGATTCTTCTTACATTTCCTTCTAAGGAGCATTGATTGGTAAGTTTCGAACTTTATTTCTTTCTTTCATTTTTGTGCATCATTTAGTTTCCATGGCTAATAGAGAGAACGAAAATAATGGATCCCAAGTATCCTCTACAGTAAGCAAGGAAATAGTAGAGTTAGCAATGGAACTGATTTTGAAAGTGATTAATTTAAATCCTAATTATACAAGATTATGAAACCCCAACCCTTAGATCAAGTTTATTTGTTTGGTTGTTACGCTGAAAATGAGAATAATTCCTGAGAGCATTCATATCTGTTTCACGGTCAGTGATGTGATTTTGTAGAACATTCAGTTTTAGGGATCAGGTGGTTTTAATATAGTATGCATGTTTAGATAGTCAATTCCCGATCCAATTTACTGTTAATGGTTAGTGTAGCTAAATATACCGGGGTGGATGGTTAGCATAGCTAAAGATAAGGACTTGTTCCTCCTTGTTAGGCTTACTCGTTCAAACCCTTGCCTTACTTGTTCATTCTAGTAAGAGAATACCATCTCTGCAGTCTCTGCACCCTGCCGTCTCTGCAATAGCTCGTTCACGCCCTCTCCTGATGCTGTATCTATTTGTTTGTTGGTCATCATGAATTATATACGTAATTTCGCTATCTTAGAATTGATCAAATAATGTTATTTGATTGACTCAGTAACTAGAGAGACGGGTCGACGCTCCCGAACGACTGCATACCACATCAACAACTATTGACACTCCGAAGAAGGGAAACAAACCCATTTCAAACTAATAAGAATAAAACGACGCGGACCCATTTCAGACTAATCAAAATAAAACGGAAATATTAGATTAGATGGTCGATACTAGAGATGGATACCGTCCAGAAAGAGCAGTTTATTTACCTATTGCAATATCGTTCAGATGTAGGTGAATGTAGCAACTTCCAAGGGTTGTAGCAGCGCCCACTATTAGATCTGCAGTCTGCAAAGAATCACAGAGAATGATTTATGTATTGATCCAATATATAACATAATATTATGGCTTGTGAATTGATTATAAGCAACCGGCCAAAAACCAAAAGCAAACGATTTACCTGATTAAACAGAGGTATTGCACCGGACTATAAAACAAGTTCACAAGGGCCTTGTTGCAGATTTTTCGATGAATTGATACAGGGCAAGTTGTACTACAAAACATATTGAAGTTGAATGTTAAACATAACCTCTAATAAGATGCAAGTTCAATTCTCGCAGTATCCGACCTTTAGCTACTTGCAGGTCGAGTTTACCTCAACAAACAATTGGTCCTCTCCCGCCATAACCTCAAAAATA
The DNA here is from genome assembly GCA_027924585.1 of Larix kaempferi. Lineage (NCBI taxonomy): Eukaryota > Viridiplantae > Streptophyta > Pinopsida > Pinales > Pinaceae > Larix > Larix kaempferi. The sequence goes on along the minus strand of BSBM01000779.1, from coordinate 6,907,385 downwards.
TTGACACAACTTGCTATTGGAGTTGTTGATAAATGCAACCAATACTTCCGCTGTTGGTAGATAGGCTAAAGAATGCTCGGTGGGCGTTTTGCAGGTCAGAGTGGTAGATAGGCTAATGAATGCTCGATGGACGTTTTGCAAGTCGGAGTCGATTTTAGGTGAAAAAAATTTAGTTTGCCGCAATGGAGATTTATAATGAGGAAAGGATTTTTATCCTTTTGTCTTGGTTTAAAACATTTTAAACAAATTAAAAGTAATATATATATTTAAGACAAAAAGGTGATTTCGTCTTAAATATTAGTCTCAAATGCCCCTCGAGTGTAGTAGTGGTTGTGCCCTGCGTTACTATTCTTTTGATGTCGTTTGAGGAAGGTCTTCACATTCAAGGATATGCGTTGCTAATAGTAAATGGGTAGCGGAATTCCTTCGTTTCTTTCTCATCCATCGCTTATTCTCCAAACAAATGTAACAGACAACGAAGAACCAGACTACCAGTATCTGTAGATAGTTCAATGGAAGCTAGCTATATCAGCGAGCGACTCTCAATCCTAGAAAATAAAGTCCTCCTCCAATGGATCAATTCTTGAATAGGCCACGGTCATGAATCCTCAAACAACATTTCAAAATCCTTCTTGCAAGGATGATACACATTTATTCACGGCCCACTCTGATATCCTATCAAGCTTTTGGGCACCAAAGTTGCATGATATTGCCAAATGGATTTGCTTTCTATGCGTGATTGGAGCCGGTTTAACCAAGGTCACACCCTTGGAATTTCTGGAAAGATCCTTACCAACTTAGTGTTAGTTCAATATATGGATTAAGGCGAAAAGGTTTCTGGCCGAGGGCCAACTGCATGCATATTCCACAATTGTCTTGTATGTTCTACTAGTGTCTATGTCAAATATCATTATTAATTCCAAATTGCATTTAGTGGTTAAGTTGATATGTATCCTTGTATTTAAGTAGTAATAGATAGTTGGACAAGCAAATATGATAGCTGAAATTTCAGGATATAACGAGTAACAGGCTATAATGAGTAACAGGCAACATGCTAGTAATTAATATACTTCTGAACTATTAGATAAATTATTTGATTCTTCAGGCGCTTATCGCCCGTTTAATTACAATGATATAATAGGCGTTAACCATAGAATGGTATTATGTAGCAGTGCATACAGCTATTACTAGTAATATCCATTAGGTAATGCCACTAGTTAATCATGCCTCTATCCTAATAAACAGGTAATATTAGTCGGTGTGATCCAACAATCTTCTATTAATCACTCAGCATTTAAGCAAGATTACAACATGTAGTACTCTACATATTACTAAGGGCATTTCAGCAAAACCACAACTATGGCCTGGAATTGAGCTACGGAGCAAAATTGAGCTTTATGGAAAGTGAAAGGCTTCAATGGGAATGGAGAAGATGAGTTAAAGCTCATGAATGTTTGTATGCAAGGAACCCTAAAAAGTAGGAAAATCATTGTGCATGAAGGGAAAATAAGTGATTTGGTGGCTTCAAGGCTTGCCTATTGTTCTAGGTGAGCGCAAATAAGGGATTTCGTGGCTTCCTCCTTACACATTACACAATAGCGCATATCACATACACTTATTGTACGCATATATCTCCTTGGCTATACTAATTACAAGGATGTCGAGTATATCGATGCATGCGAGAGAGTTTCAATTAAAATACCATGTTATTCTAGTCATATGTTCAACATTCTTGGTTTTGGTTATTACATCACAAGATTGTATTATGTTGCCCTAAGTAATGGCTAGTGACAAGGGTCGTTATTCCTTTGGTTGGATAAGATATATTTACTTACCTGTTAAAGTATAATATTACTTCATGAGGTTAAACTCCTAGTGGTGGAAATACAACACAACTTAGCTAATCCATTGGTCATAGGCTTAAATAAAGACTCTTTAGGAATACACTAGTAGTCTTAAAGGGTACAAAGAGAATACTTAAGTATTACAATAGTACTCTTTTAGTAATACACTACTTATTAATTAATGCGCTATTAGCTCTAGTAGCAATATCACATTCTTGGTGTTACCAATTACGAGCTAAGCAGGAAAATGAGTCTACATATGGCATACTACTCAATTGTTAGTCCAAGATAGTGCTATGGAGTACATGATGAAATTGGCGTTGTATCTAGGTGCTTGGATTATTATGAGTAACATAGATGATTACGACATTGCTTGGAAAAATACTCACAAAGAAAATATTCATGGCTTGAATAAAGACTTTAATTTCGTGTTTGTTTGAGTGCTTGATTAAATGAATATATCTGGATAAAAAATTGCTATGTGATCCAATCTTGAAAACGTGCTTGAACTCTATGAAAAGTTTATAAAGTTTGCTTGAATGCTTCTTGAATAAACATTGATGGAAAATGATTGAATGTTTGACTGCTTAATCTCTTGCTTGTGTGAGTGTCTACTTGAATTAAAATTGATGGAAGTCTAAACATCGAATGCTTATTTAAATAATTTTTTCTCTTGAATGCTTGCATGATGGTTTGAAGGTTTGCTTGAATAAACATTGAAAATAGAACACTCACTACTACACTATAGGGGTATTTGAGACGAATATTTACGACGAAATCACCTTTTTGTCTTAAATATATATATCACTTTTTATTTTTTAAAACGTCTTAAATCAAGACAAAAGGCTAAAAATCCTTTCCTCATTACTCTCCATCATGACAAACATAATACTTTTCGTCTCCATCGACAAACAGAATATTCTTCGCTTTTTATCTCTGACCTGCAAAACTTCCATCAAGCATTCATTCACCTATCTACCAACAGCTGCAACATTATTGGTTGCATTTATCAACAACATCAATAGCTAAAAGTTGTGTCAATATTTTCGAGGTTATGGCGGGAGAGGAGCAATTGTTTGTTGAGGTAAACTCGATGATCTGTAGGTAGAGGTCTGATACGGCGAGAATTGAACTTGCATCTTATTAGAGTGTTTGTTTAACATTCTTCAATCTGTTTTGCAGTACAACCTGTGCCACATATCAATTCATCTGACAATATGCAACAAGGCCCTTGTGAACTTATTTTACAGTCAGTTGGTGCAATAACTCTATTTAATCAGGTAAATCGTTTTATACAACCCTTGGAAGCAGCTGCATTCACTTACATCGGTTGCATTCACCTACATCTGAACGATATTGCAGTAGGTAAATAAACTTCTCTTTCTGGCTGGTACCCATCTCTGCTATCGGCCATCTGATCTATTTCTGTTTTATTTTGATTACTCTGAAATGGGTCTGCGTCGTTTTATTCTGATTAGTCCGAAATGGGTCTGCGGGATAGCTAATCAGTTTTGCTAAGAGATTCAACACGGAGAAGGATTCTTCTTACATTTCCTTCTAAGGAGCGTTGATTGGTAAGTTTCAAACTTTATTTCATTCTTTTAGTTTTGTGCATCGTTTAGTTTTCATGGCTAATAGATAGAATGAAAATAATGGATCCCAAGTATCCTGTATAGTAAGCAAGGAAATAGTAGAGTTAGCAATGGAACTGATTTTGAAAGTGATTAATTTAAAGCCTAATTATGCAAGATTCTGAAACCCAACCCTTAGATCGAGTTTATTTTGTTTGGTTGTTACGCTGAAAATGAGAACAATTCCTGAGAGCATTCATATCAGTTTCCTGGTCAGTGATGTGATTTTGTAGAACATTCAGTTTTAGGGATCAGGTGGTTTTAATATAGTAAGCGTGTTTAGATATTCAATTCCCCATCCAATTTACTGTTAATGGTTAGCGTAGCTAAAGATACCAGGGTGGATGGTTAGCATAGATAAAGATAAGGACTTTTTCCTCCTTGTTAGGCTTACTTGTTCAAACCCTTCCGTTACTCGTTTCCTCCTTGTTAGGCTTACTCGTTCAAACCCTTTCCTACTCATTCATTCTAGTAAGGAAATACCATCTCTGCAGTCTCTTCACCCTGTCGTCTCTGCAATAGCTCGTTCACGCCCTCTCCTGATGTTGTATCTATTTGTTTGTTGGTCATCATGAATTATATACGTAATTTCGCTATCTCAGAATTGATCAAATAATGTTATTTGATTGACTCGGTAACTAGAGACAGGGGTCAATGCTCCCGAACGAGCGCATACCACAGCAACAACTATTCGCACTCCGAAGAAGGGAAACAAACCCATTTCAAACTAATAAGAATAAAATGACACGGACCCATTTTAGACTAATCAAAATAAAACTGAAATATTAGATCAGATGGTCAATACTAGAGATGGGTACTGTCCCAAAAGAGCATTTTATTTACCTACTGCAATATCGTTCAGATGTAGGTGAATGCAGCTGCTTCCAAGGGTTGTAGTAGCACCCACTATTAGATCGACAGTTCGCAAACAATCACGGAGAATGATTTATGTATTGATCCAATATATAACATAATATTATGGCTTGTGAATTAATTATAAGCAACTGTCCAAAAACCAAAAGAAAACGATTTACCTGATTAAACAGAGTTATTGCACCAAACTGTAAAACAAGTTCACAAGGGCCTTGTTGCAGATTGTCAGATGAAATGATACAGGGCAAGTTGTACTACAAAACATATTGAAGTTGAATCTTAAACAAAACCTCTAATAAGATACAAGTTCAATTCTCGCAGTATCCGACCTCTAGCATCTTGCAGGTCGAGTTTACCTCAACAAAAAAAATTTCCTCTCCCGCCATAACCTCGAAAATATTGACACAACTTGCTATTGGAGTTGTTGATAAATGCAACCAATACTTCCGTTGTTGCTAGATAGGCTAATGAATGCTCGATGGGTGTTTTGCAGGTCGGAGTGGTAGATAGGCTAATGAATGCTCGATGGACGTTTTGCAGGTTGGAGTCGATTTTAGGTGAAAAAAATTTAGTTTTCCGCAATGGAGATTTATAATGAGGAAAGGATTTTTATCCTTTTGTCTTGGTTTAAGACATTTTAAACAATTTAAAATTAATATATATATTTGAGACAAAAAGGTAATTTCGCCTTAAATATTAGTCTCAAATGCCCCTCGAGTGTAGTAGTGGTTGTGCCCCGCATTACTATTCTTTTGATGTCGTTTGAGGAAGGTCTTCACATTCAAGGATATGCGCTGCTAATAGTAAATGGGCATCCAACTTCCTTCCTTTCTTTCTCATCCATCACCTATTCTCCAAACAAATGCAATAGACAATGAAGAACCAGACTACCAGTATCTGCATATAGTTCAACGGTAACTAGCTATATCAGCGAGCGACTCTCAATCCTAGAAAATAAAGTCCTCCTCCAATGGAATAATTCTTGAATAGGCCACAGTCATGAATCCTCAAACAACATTTCAAAATACTTCCTGTCAGGATGATACACATTTATTGACGGCCCTCTCTGATATCGTATCAAGCTTTTGGGAACCAGAGTTGCATGATATTGCCAAATGGATTTTCTTTCTACGCGTGATTGGAGCTGGTTTAACCAGGGTCACACCCTTGGAATTTCTGGAAAGCTCCTTACCAACTTAGTGTTAGCTCAATATATGGATTAAGGCAAAAAGGTATCTGGCCGAGGGCAAACTGCATGCATATTCCACAATTGTCTTGTATGTTCTACTAGTGTCTATGTCAAATATCATTATTAATTCCAAATTGCATTTTGTGGTTAAGTTGATATGACTCCTTGTATTTAAGTAGTAATAGATAGTTGGACACGCAAATATGATAGCTGAAATTTCAGGATATAACGAGTAACAGGAAACATGCTAGTAATTAATATACTTATGAACTATTAGATAGATTATTTGATTCTTCAGGCGCTTATCGCCTGTTTAATTACAATGATATAATAGGTGTTAACCATAGAATGGTATTATGTAGCAGTGCATATAGCTATTACTAGTAATATCCATTACGTAATGCCACTAGCTATCATGCCTCTATCGTAATAAACAGGTAATATTAGTCGGTGTGATCCCACAATCTTCTATTAATCACTTAGCATTTAAGCAAAATTACAACATGTAGTACTCTACATATTACTTAGGGCATTTAAGCAAAACCACAACTATGGCCTGAAATTGAGCTAAGGAGCAAAATTGAGCTTTATGGTAGGTGAAAGGATTCAATGGGAATGGAGAAGATGAGTTAAAGCTCATGAATGTTTGTCTGCAAGGACCCCTAAGAAGTAGGAAAATCATTGTGCATGAAGGGAAAATAAGTGATTTGGTGGCTTCAAGGCTTGCCTATTGTTCTAGGTGAGCGAAAATAAGTGATTTAGTGGCTTCCTCCTTACACGTTACACAATAGCGCATATCACATACACTTATTGTACGCATCTATCTCCTTGGCTATACTAATTACAAGGATGTCAAGTATATCGATGCATGCGAGAGAGTTTCAATTAAAATACCATGTTATTCTAGTCATATGTTCAACATTCTTGGTTTTGGTTATTACATCACAAGATTGTATTATGTTGCCCTAAGTAATGGCTAGTGACAAGGGTCTTTATTCCTTTGGTTGAATAAGATATATTTACTTACCTGTTAAAGTATAATATTGCTTCTTAAGGTTAAACTCTGTTACCCCCCATTTTGGCAGGGGTGTACACATGTGAAAATACTCTCACATCCTTCAGCAGGCTAGAGCGGCAAAGGGTTTCATTTTTCTGAGGAACGTCATTCTTGATTCAAGACATTCCTGTCATCTCCTAAACATTGAGCATACTCCTCAGATGTCCTTGGGGTTTTGTGTGTACAGGCAACCCTAAAAAGTGACTAAACAACAGTGTTGTGCACATATCAACAAGAGAGGGGTTTTGGTGTTCATTTTGAAGATTATGTTGGCATGACAGTCTCCTAAAGAGCAGTAGGTCTGGAAGTGAAAGGGGTCAACTATGTTCCTTAAAAGACCGTGTATCAGCTTACTCAGTAGCGAGGACAGTCACTTATTATTTGTATTCGTTCAGATAAGGAATGCATTTATCAAAAGCTTCTTGACAAGGAGATGTCAACAATAGATCAAATCTGCAAAGAGGAAGCAAATTCGTTTGTGTTGTTTGATCTTGAAATCATTCAAGGTCTATACAGAAGAGCTGATTTGCGTCATCTTCAGGCTACATCATCTATCACATGTCGATTAGAATGGGAAATAAAAGTCATTGATCCTGCGGTTGTTCTTCAATATTCGAGTATGCCTAAACCCCTAAATGGTTCAATCAATGATGATGATGATGGTTCTTCTTTGACAGGCACTGGGGTTCCTATTAGGAGTGGCCTCCCTGCTTCATTGGTGACCGCCCCTATAGTATTAGCGGCAGGAGAATTTAGTCAGTTTTTCAGCCTTGGCGCATGAAGCTAATAAAAATGAGGCTATTATTAATGTTTCCTCTGGCCGATGATGAAACTACGGTAGACAGAGCTGTATTCTTGCCCATCGGAAATTTCTTTCAGCAACGATCAGGATTCACGACGTGATTAAACCAAGTTTCAAAATCTCATTAAATAGCGTGGAGCTCGGCTTGACTGTCCCTGGCAGCTGAGTGCAGTCTTCATCAATTTTTATTCGATCAATTTTCCATCCTCAACACTATCTCCGTGGCCAGACAGAGTTTTTCCACGCATATCAGCGGCCGAAATTTTGATTAAAAAATGCCAAGCTCGGGCTCAAACTAGACGTCAACACGCAGTGGAATTTGAAACTGGATGCACGTGGATTTTTCTGGAGCAGCTAACATAGCTGGCTAGTGAGCCCCGTATCTTTTCTCTTTTTATAGCCGACGGAATGGCACCGGTGGTCATGGAAGACTTTCTATTAGGCGAGATCTTTGGCGATAACAGAGTGCATGTCTTCATTTTAAAACAGCTAAGCAACACTCACGCATCACTATCAAAACTCGGGGGATCCGGTTTGCATCAGGGGATCACTTCAAACGTTTGGCAGAGCTCGAGTTTCACTGTAACTAGAGGCACACGAGTTTTGTTTCGTATTAGCGGATGGGTAGCAGCTTTAGTCGGGGAAAAGCTATCACGCAGTTCGTTTTTGCCGTGCTGAGTTTATTCATGCCAATCACCAGCTGGGTTTTCTTGAGGTTTTGGAGCAATTCACGGGCCCCGGATCTTTCTTCTTCATTAGTCTCCAATTGCATGGAGTTTCACATTTATGTCATGATCGTTACTTACAGCCTGTCAATTGAAAAATTTATCGATGGGGTTTTTTCTTAGCACTAAGGCTCGCCCACTTTAATCTGTCACAATGCCAAGATTCGGGTTTTCAACATAATGAGCAGCTTGTAGCTCTACACGATGTGGTTTAGTTTTGACGTATTGCTGACTGGAGATTTGGAGCAACAGGGACAACTACCTGTTTCATCTATATTGATAACCGATTACAAGTGGCAGTCAGCATCTATTGCTGGCAGCTTTGAAGTATTCGTTTTAGCTAGTGTTTAAGTTTGTTTAGTCTTCAGTTGAGAGAAAGGTGGATTTCACCTTTTTTCTTTTATTATTATTTTATTCTGGAGAAGCCTTCTTAGGCCTATAAAAGGAGCCAGCCTCCTCATTGTAACGATGGAAAATTTTTGGGGTTTCCTTCCCTTTTGAGCTTAATGAAAATATCAGCTGGGTTTGTGGACAGATTAAGCATCTTTCATGTGGTTGTGTGATGTATTTCAAGTTGTAGAATAAATCTAGCTTGTGAGGGATTTTTTAAGCACAATAGATTAGCCATTTATGGTTTAAGTTGGTTAATTATGCTTAAACGATTAGTATTTCGATGGACATCAGTATTCGGTTGTACGAAATGTTCATTAAGATCTGATTGTTTGGGCATTCTAGATTAGTCTCACTTTTATGAAGCACAAGGCCTCCATGAGTCCTCTTTTGACTCCATTTCCCCTTCTGGTACTGGCACTGGTCTTTCCCTGAGGATTGATCTTCCCTTCTTTTCCATCACCCATTTAAAAACTCATTGTTTTGTTACATCCGTTTCTCTAAGGCAGCCTCTTCAAATTCACCTTGCCCGTCACTGTACCTGCCTTAGCGATCTTATCTTAGGGATAGCCCCCTAGAGTTGGAGAAGAGCCAACCTGAAGCGAAGAGGAGAGGAGTGTGGTGACATTGGCCTCTCTCCTGAGAGAGTTGTCATCCAGCTGGTGTGTTCACATTTTGGGCTTCAACACATACATGCCATTTTGGGAGACAACATTTTTGGCGCCGCTGCTGGGGACAAAGCCCAGTTCCCAAAATTTGAAGACTATGCTTCATTGACGACATTTGTGGGAGATTTGTAACGTCCCCTTCCATCATCAAATGCGGGGAAGGAAACATTAACAACACACCGGGCTTCTGGCAGACTTAGCCCCAATATTTTTACTCATAAAATTCATAACAATTAAAAACTTCCGTGTGCAGATTCGAACTTCAATAAAACACAGCGGAATTAAACATAACAACACACATAAGCACAAACATAAGATGATTCCATATGCAGGGATTCAATCCCATTCTTATGCTATGCACAGACTTCATTTCAATTTCAACCTCATGAATAAATAACATTCAGATTTAGCACATTGCAGAACACAGATTGTATATAATTTAATCCACAAAGAATACTTATCTTGCAACGCAAATGTTCAACGACTGGCTACGTGAGAGAAACGTTCCACCCAACCATAGATCTCTGTCCAGCCTGTATTCTTTCAGCCGAGAGATCACCCCCGAGCTGGGCTGTGTATCCACTAAGGAGGAACTAGATGGCTCACTCACAGTCAGGGTTTCACTCAGACAGCCATGCTAAGCCAACACACAGTTGGGTTTTTCAAGCATGCAATAGGAGATGGAGGAGGATGCTAGTCCATTGAGCTCAATCCCAGAGCCACATACACTTCAAGCTGGACTCAGCAATCCCATCCTCTGTTCATACATCCACTCTTGGATTTCTCACAACTCTGTCGCAAATAACCCCAAATCCGTCACTGATTTTCTGGGCAGTTAAAACTGGGTTCTCCCATGGATTTTGGGGGTAGCTATTGCTCCCAAATTCACCCCAAGGCTCATACCAATGGATCCCCCATTGGATTTCACTGTCCAATACCCATTCTGGGTGTTTTTGGCTTCCCAAAACGTGGGCTCATTCCAAGTTGCGATTTTTGGTTTTCTCACTCATGGGAGCTCGTTTTTGGATGGAACATGATGTTGGGTTTTTCCCCCTGGAATGGGGATAAGGAAGAAGCAACTTCCAAGAGGTAGAGTGACTTCTTTCACAAGAAAACAGAGCTCATTACTGCCCATACGAATTTCTGGGCTGCCCATGCTCCATCAAAGCCATTGACTTAATTCTTCAACCACTTTCTTACAACAGGAATAAATGTCATCTAGAAAAGTCAAATGGGTTATCATAATGACATATGGCAACCTATGGTTCACTCCCTTGGCCCCCTCACCACTCCCTAGTGGATACACGTGGCCCCTTCTCATTCGTTGCCTCCGTAGCCAGTTTTGGTATTTTATATTGCATGATGTTTATTTACATCCTTTTTACAATTTCCATGGCTTAAGAGCACATGGGCATCAAAATATCAATGCTTTCCTTTTAAATCAAAATTCAGGATTTTACTAGCGGGGCCTTGGCCTTGAGCTCCACGCTAGGAAAACATACATCACATGTACACATTATTTACATTAAATGCTAATACATCCTAAAAGTCAGAATGGGGTATTACAAGATTATATTACAGATTCTTCTTCTCACATGGCGACTCCACGAAGGGACAGAGCCCTTGTCCTTTTGCAGATTCGAAGATCCTATTGGGTGTAGAGGTGAGCACACTCATTGGAAAGCTTTCAAAGCTCACCTTGGCGACTCCACAGTTTGGCATGAGGTATGACTATGTTTCAGATTTAGTGCTTCATTTTTTGATTTATGGATGGTGATAAAGAAAAACCGCGTAATCTTCTGCACGAAACTACTCTGCGCGAAGCTTGCCCCGCACTAGATTTCTCAAATATCCGTGGATTTCCTAATGATTGCTATGACTGTGAAATGGTGCATGACATTCTCCCAAAGTTCCATGGGAATGATGATGTTTCAGCGATCTGTCACACTGCCTCTTATTTCAAATTGATGGTTGATTTAAATGTTTATTGTGAGGATGACCTCATGGTCATTTTTGCTTTCACTTTGGAAGGGGATGCAGACAATTGGTTCTATGGTCTTCTGAATGAATCCATAGATTCATTGGCAGAGTTTTTTGAAAGGTTTCTCCTCCGCTGGCATGATGGAACTGTCAATGAGATTGAACAACTTGCTAGAGAGTACGATGCCCTCATCCCTAGGGTCCACATTGCACAAAAAGAGCAACAGTTTGAAGAACATGTTGAAGGTCAAAGAGGGCAGCTTGGAGAAAGTATCATAGATAATCCGATTGAGGAAGAATTACAAGAGCCCTTATTTGAAGATACAGCTAAACAGCCTCATGACACTACTGAAATAGAAAGCAATGTGAAGCTGCCCCAGGTTTATGAACAACTTCATGATGAAGATGCTAGTCTACCTCAAATTCATTTCATTAATGAAAATAATGATAGTTGTTTTACAGATCAGCCGGAGTAGCTTTATGATGGAGGTTTTTATTTGAGTCCTATCAGTCAGTGGATAGAAATTTCTTGTGCACAGTCTGATTTTTTCTGTCAAAGCTTCAGTGATTTATTATATCCTAACAATCTGATTTTTCAGTTCAGCTTATTCCAGATTGTAGGACAGCTTGGTTTTATGATGTATGTGCTTGTATTTTCGTCTCTAACCAAGCACAGAGAAAAGAGAAATAGCAGAGATAAGATGCTAGATTGGTTACACTAGTTATATGAATATACATAGCATGATGTTGTCTCATGTTAGTTTAGGTAGGTAGGAAGAATAAAGCTCTCAAATGAGCATTTACTGTTATTTATTTCAATTCTGCAATTTTTATGTAATAAAACGTGGTCACGAGATGTGAATTGAGCCATCCCTACCACACTATGTTTTTCATTTTGTTAACGGTCTACGATAACCGAGAGAAGCTGAGGTTCTCATGCACTCACCTAGGCGAGCACACGTCTCGCAGTTGGAGCCAGATGTTACCCCCCATTTTGGCAGGGGTGTACACATGTGAAAATACTCTCACATCCTTCAGTAGGCTAGAGCGGCAAAGGGTTTCATTTTTCTGAGGAACGTCATTCTTGATTCAAGACATTCCTGTCATCTCCTAAACATTGAGCATACTCCTCAGATGTCCTTGGGGTTTTGTGTGTACAGGCAGCCCTGAAAAGTGACTAAACAAAAGTGATGTGCACATATCAGCAAGAGAGGGGTTTTGGTGTTCATTTTGAAGATTATGTTGGCATGACAGTCTCCTAAAGAGCAGCAGGTCTGGTAGTGAAAGGGGTCAACTATGTTCCTTAAAAGACCGTGTATCAGCTTACTCAACAGCGAGGACAGTCACTTATTATTTGTATTCGTTCAGATAAGGAATGCATTTATCAGAAGCTTCTTGACAAGGAGATGTCAACAATAGATCAAATCTGCAAAGAGGAAGCAAATTAGTTTGTGTTGTTTGATCCTGAAATCATTTAAGGTCTATACAGAAGAGCTGATTTGCGTCATCTTTAGGCTGCAACATCTATCGCCTGTCGATTAGAATGGGAAATAAAAGTCATGGATCCTGCGGTTGTTCTTCAAGATTCGAGTATGCCTAAACCCCTAAATGGTTCGATCAATGATGTTGATGATGGTTCTTCTTTGATAGGCATTGGGGTTCCTAATAGGAGTGGCCTCCCTGCTTCATTGGTGACCGCCCCTACAGTATTAACGGCAGGAGAATTTAGGCAGTTTTTCAACCTTGGTGCATGAAGCTAATAAAAATGAGGCTATTATTAATGTTTCCTCTGGCCGATGATGAAACTACGGTAGACAGAGCTGTATTCTTGCCCATCGGAAATTTCTTTCAGCAACGATTGGGATTCACGACGTGATTAAACCAAGTTTCAAAATCTCATTAAATAGCGTGGAGATCGGCTCGACTGTCCCTGGCAACTAAGTGCAGTCTTCATCAATTTTTATTCGATCAATTTTCCATCCTCAACACTATCTCCGTGGCCAGACAGTTTTTCCACGCATATCAGCGGTCGAAATTTTGATTAAAAAATGCCAAGCTCGGGCTCGAACTAGATGTCAACACGTAGTGGAAGTTGAAATTGGATGCACGTGGATTTTTCTGAAGCAGCTAACACAGCCAACTAGTGAGCCCCGTATCTTTTCTCTTTTTATAGCCGACGGAATGGCACCGGTGGTCATGGAATACTTTCTATCAGGCGAGATCTTTGGCGATAACAGAGTGCATGTCTTCATTTTAAAACAACTAAGCAACGCTCACGCATCACTATCAAAACTCGGGGGATCCGGTTTGCATTGGGGGATCACTTCAAACGTTTGGCAGAGCTCGAGTTTCACTGTAACTAGAGGCACGCGAGTTTTGTTTCGTATTGGCGGACGGGTAGCAGCTTCAATCGGGGAAAAGCTATCACGCAGTTCGTTTTTGCCGTGCTGAGTTTATTCACACCGATCACCAGCTGGGTTTTCTTGATGTTTTGGAGCAATTCACGGGCCCCAGATCTTTCTTCTTCATTAGTCGCCAATTGCGTGGACTTTCACATTTATGTCATGATCGTTACTTACAGTTCATCAATTGCAGAATTTATCAGTGGGGTTTTTTCTTAGCACTAAGGCTCGCCCATTTTAATCTGTCACAACGCCAAGACTCTGGTTTTCAACGTAATGAGCAGCTTGTAGCTCTACACGATGTGGTTTAGTTTTGACGTACTGCTGACTGGAGATTTGGAGCAGCAAGGACAGCTACCTGTTTCATCTATATTGACAACCGATTACAAGTGGCAGTCAGCATCTATTGCTGGCAGCTTTGAAGTATTCGTTTTAGCTAGTGTTTAAGTTTGTTTAGTCTTCAGTTGAGAGAAAGGTGGATTTCACCTTTTTTCTTTTATTATTATTTTATTCTAGAGAAGCCTTCTTAGGCCTATAAAAGGAGCTAGCCTCCTCATTGTAATGATGGAAAAATTTTGGGGTTTCCTTCCCTTTTGAGCTTAATGAAAATATCAGCTGGGTTTGTGGACAGATTGATCATCTTTCATGTGGTTGTGTGATGTATTTCAAGTTGTAGAATAAATCTAGCTTGTGAGGGTTTTTTTAAGCACAATAGATTAGCCATTTACGGTTTAAGTTGGTTAATTATGCTTAAACGATTAGTATTTCGATGGACATCAGTATTCGGTTGTACGAAATGTTCATTAAGATCTGATTGTTTGGGCATTCTAGATTAGTCTCACTTTTATGAAGCACAAGGCCTCCATGAGTCCTCTTTTGACTCCATTTCCCCTTCTGGTACTGGCACTGGTCTTTCCCTGAGGATTGATCTTCCCTTCTTTTCCATCACCCATTTAAAAACTCATTGTTTTGTTACATCTGTTTCTCTAAGGCAGCCTCTTCAAATTCACCTTGCCCGTCACTGTACTTGCCTTAGCGATCCTATCTTAGGGATACCCCCCTAGAATTGGAGAAGAGCCAACCTAAAGCGAAGAGGAGAGGAGTGTGGTGACATTGGCCTCTCTCCTGAGAGAGTTGTCATCCAGCTGGTGTGTTCACATTTTGGGCTTCAACACATACATGCCATTTTGGGAGACAACAAACTCCTAGTGGTGGAAATACAACACAACTTAGCTAATCCATTGGTCATAGGCTTAAAGAAAGACTCTTTAGGAATACACTAGTAGGCTTAAAGGGTACAAAGAGTATACTTAAGTATTGCAATAGTACTCTTTTAGTAATACACTACTTATTAATTAATGCGCTATTAGCTCTAGTAGCAATATCACATTCTTGGTGTTACCAATTACGAGCTACACAGGAAAATGAGTCTACATATGGCATACTAGTTAGTTGTTAGTCCAAGATAGTGCTATGGAGTACATGATGAAATTGGTGTTGTATCTAGGTGCTTGGATTATTATGAGTAACATAGATGATTACGACATTGCTTGGAAAAATACTCACAAAGAAAATATTCTTGGCTTGAATAAAGACTTTAATTTCCTGTTTGTTTGAGTGCTTGTTTAAATGAATATATATGGATAAAACATTGCTATGTGATCCAATCTTGAAAACTTTCTTGAACTCTCTGAAAAGTTTATAAATGTTTGCTTGAATGCTTCTTGAATAAACATTGATGGAAAATGATTAAATGTTTGACTGCTTAATCTCTTGCTTGTGTGAGTGTCTACTTGAATTAAACTTGATGGAAGTCTAAACATCGAATGCTTATTTAAATAATTTTTTCTCTTGAATGCTTGCATGATTGTTTGAAGGTTTACTTGAATAAACATTGACAATAGAACACTCACTACTACACTATAGGGGTATTTGAGACGAATATTTAAGACGAAATCACCTTTTTGTCTTAAATATATATATATATTTTTAAATTTTTTTTAAACGGCTTAAATCAAGACAAAAGGCTAAAATTCCTTTCCTCATTACTCTCCATCGTGACAAACATAATATTTTTCGTCTCCATCGACAAACATAATATTTTTCGCTTTTTATCTTTGACTTGCAAAACGTCCATTGAGCATTCATTCACCTATCTACCAAGAGCTACAACATTATTGGTTGCATTTATCAACAACATCAATAGCTGCAAGTTGTGTCAATATTTTTGAGGTTATGGTGGGAGAGGAGCAATTTTTTGTTGAGGTAAACTTGATGATTTGTAGTTAGAGGTCTAATATGGTGAGAATTGAGCTTGCATCTTATTAGAGTGTTTGTTTAACATTCTTCAATCTATTTTGCAGTCCAACCTGCGCCCCATATCAATTCATTTGACAATACGCAACAAGGCCCTTGTGAACTTATTTTACAGTCAGCTGGCGCGATAACTTTGTTTAATTAGGTAAATCGTTTTCTACAATCCTTGGAAGCAGCTGCATTCACTTACATCAGCTGCATTCACCTACATATGAACGATATTGCAGTAGGTAAATAAACTTCTCTTTCTAGTTGGTACCCATCTCTGGTATCGGCCATCTGATCTATTTTTGTTTTATTTTGATTACTCTTAAATGGGTCTGCGTTGTTTTATTCTGATTAGTCCGAAATGGGTCTGCAGGATAGCTGATCAGTTTTGCTGAGAGATTCAACATGGAGAAGGATTCTTCTTACATTTCCTTTTAAGGAGTGTTTATTGGTAAGTTTCGAACTTTATTTCTTCCTTGCAGTTTTGTGCATCGTTTAGTTTCCATGGCTAATAGAGAGAACGAAAATAATGGATCCCAAGTATCCTCTACAGTAAGCAAGGAAATAGTAGAGTTAGCAGTGGAACTGATTTTCAAAGTGATCAATTTAAAGCCTAATTATGCAAGATTCTGAAACCCCAACCCTTAGATCGAGTTTATTTTGTTTGGTTGTTAAGCTGAAAATGAGAATAATTCTTGAGAGCATTCATATCAGTTTCGTGGTCAGTGATGTGATTTTTTAGAACATTCAGTTTTAGGGATCATGTGGTTTTAATATAGTAAGCGTGTTTAGATATTCAATTCCCAATCCGATTTACTGTTAATGGTTAGCGTAGCTAAAGATACCGGGGTGGATGGTTAGCATAGCTAAAGATAAGGACTTGTTCCTCCTTGTTAGGCTTACTCGTTCAAACCCTTTCCTTACTCGTTTCCTCCTTGTTGGGATTACTCGTTCAAACCCTTGCCTTACTCGTTCATTCTAGTAAGGAAATACCATCTCCGCGGTCTCTACACCCTGTCGTCTCTGCAGTAGCTCGTTCTCACCCTCTCCTGATGCTGTATCTATTTGTTTGTTGGTCATCATGAATTATATACATAATTTCGCTATCTCAGAATTGATCAAATAATGTTATTTGACTAACTCAGTAACTAGAGATAGGGGTCGACGCTCCCGAACGACCGCATACCACAGCAACAACTATTGACACTCCGAAGAAGGGAAACAGACCCATTTCAAACTAATAAGAATAAAACGACGCAGACCCATTTCAAAATAATCAAAATAAAACGAAAATATTAGATCAGATGGTCGATACTAGAGATGGGTACTGTCCAGAAAGAGCAGTTTATTTACCTACTGCAATATCATCCAGATGTAGGTGAAGGCAGCTGCTCCGAAGGGTTGTAGCAGCGTCCACTATTAGATATGTAGTCTGTGAACAATCACGGAGAATGATTTATGTATTGATCCAATATATAACAAAATATTATGGCTTGTGAATTGATTATAAGCAACCGGCCAAAAACCAAAAGCAAACGATTTACTTGATTAAACAGAGTTATTGCACCAGACTGTAAAACAAGTTCACAAGGGCCTTGTTGCAAATTGTCAGATGAATTGATACAGGGCAAGTTGTACTACAAAACATATTGAAGTTGAATGTTAAACAAAACCTCTGATAAGATACAAGTTCAATTCTCGCAGTATCCGACCTCTAGCTACTTGCAGGTCAAGTTTACCTCAACAAACAATTGGTCTTCTCCCGCCATAACCTCAAAAATATTGACACAACTTGCTATTGGAGTTGTTGATAAATGCAACCAATACTTCCGCTGTTGGTAGATAGGCTAATGAATGCTCGATGGGCATTTTGCAGGTCGGAGTGGTAGATAGGCTAATGAATGCTCGATGGACGTTTTGCAGGACGGAGTCGATTTTAGGTGAAAAAAATCTAGTTTGCCGCAATGGAAATTTATAATGAGGAAAGGATTTTTAGCCTTTTGTCTTGGTTTAAGACATTTTAAACAAATTAAAAGTAATATATATATTTAAGACATAAAGGTGATTTCGTCTTAAATATTAGTCTCAAATGCCCCTCGAGTGTAGTAGTGGTTGTGCCCTACGTAACTATTCTTTTGATGTTGTTTGAGGAAGGTCTTCACATTCAAGGATATGCGCTGCTAATAGTAAATGGGTAGCCGACTTCCTTCCTTTATTTCTCATCCATCTCCTATTCTCCAAACAAATGCAACAGACAACAAAGAACCAGACTACAAGTATCTGCAGATAGTTCAACGGAAGCTAGCTATATCAGCGAGCGAATCTCAATCCTAGAAAATAAAGTCCTCCTCCAATGGATCAATTCTTGAATAGGCCACAGTCATGAATCCTCAAACAACATTTCAAAATCTTGCTTGTCGGGATGATACACATTTATTCGCGGCCTTCTTTGATATCCTATCAAGCTTTTGGGAACCACAGCTGCATGATATTGCCAAATGGACTTGCTTTCTACCCATGATTGGAGCCGGTTTAACCAGGGTCACACCATTGGAATTTCTGGAAAGCTCCTTACCAACTTAGTATTAGCTCAATATATGCATTAAGGCAAAAAGGTTTCTGGCCGAGGGCCAACTGCATGCATATTCCACAATTGTCCTTTATGTTCTACTAGTGTCTATGTCAAATATCATTATTAATTCCAAATTGCATTTTGTGGTTAAGTTGATATGACTCCTTGTATTTAAGTAGTAATAGATAGTTGGACAAGCAAATATGATAGCTGAAATTTCAGTATATAACGAGTAACAGGCAACATGCTTGTAATTAATATACTTCTGAACTATTAGACAGATTATTTGATTCTTCACGCGCTTATCGCCTGTTTAATTACAATGATATAATAGGCATTAACCATAGAATGGTATTATGTAGCAGTGCATACAGCTATTACTAGTAATATCCATTACGTAATGCCGCTAGTTAATCATGCCTCTATCGTAATAAACAAGTAATATTAGTCGATGTGATCCGACAATCTTCTATTAATCACTCAACATTTAAGCAAGATTAGAACACGTAGTACTCTACATATTACTAAGGGAATTTCAACAAAACCACAACTATGGCCTGAAATTGAGCTAGGGAGCAAAATTGAGCTTTATGGAAGGTGAAAGGATTCAATGGGAATGGAGAAGATGAGTTAAATCTCATGAATGTTTGTTGCAAGGACCCCTAAGAAGTAGGAAAATCATTCTGCATGAAGGGAAAATAAGTGATTTGGTGGCTTCCAAGGCTTGCCTATTGTTCTAGGTGAGCGAAAATAAGTGATTTGGTGGCTTCCTCCTTACACGTTACACAATAGCACATATCACATACACTTATTTTACATATCTATCTCCTTGGCTATACTAATTACGGGGATATCGAGTATATTGATGCATGCGAAAGAGTTTCAATTGAAATACCATGTTATTCTAGTCATATGTTCAACACTCTTGGTTTTGTTTATTACATCACAAGATTGTATTATGTAGTCCTAAGTAATGGCTAGTGACAAGGGTCGTTATTCCTTTGGTTGGATAACCTTTAGTTACTTACCCGTTAAAGTATAATATTGCTTCATGAGGTTGAACTCCTAGTGGTGGAAATACAACACAACTTAGCTAATCTATTGGTCATAGGCTTAAAGAAAGACTCTTTAGGAATACACTAGTAGGCTTAAAGGGTACAAAGAGTATACTTAAGTATTACAATAGTACTCTTTTAGTAATACACTACTTATTAATTAATGCGCTATTAGCTTTAGTAGCAATATCACATGCTTGGTGTTACCAATTGTTACCAACTACGAGCTAAGCAAGGAAATGAGTGTACATATGGCATACTAGTCAGTGTTAGTGTAAAATAGTGCTGTGGAGTACATGATGAAATTGGTGTTGTATCTAGGTGCTTGGATTATTATGAGTAACATAGATGATTACGACATTGCTTGGAAAAATACTCACAAAGAAAATATTCTTGGCTTGAATAAAGCCTTTAATTTCTTTTTTGTTTGAGTGCTTGCTTAAATGAATATATCTGGATAAAACATTGCTATGTGATCCAATCTTGAAAACTTGCTTGAACTCTGAAAAGTTTATAAATGTTTGCTTGAATGCTTCTTGAATAAACATTGATGGAAAATGATTGAATGTTTGACTGCTTAATCTCTTGCTTGTGTGAGTGTCTACTTGAATTAAACTTGATGGAAGTCTAAACATCGAATGCTTATTTAAATAAATTTTTCTCTTGAATGCTTGCATGATGGTTTGAAGGATTGCTTGAATAAACATTGACAATAGAACACTGAATGCTTCAGCATCTAATCTCTTGCTTGAATTAAACTTTACGAGAGGCAAAATGAATGCTTAAATTGCATGATGTGTTTTGTTATTCCATCATTGTCTCAGCCCTTCGTTGAGAGGCAATTTCATTGTTTTGGCAAGTTTTATTATATTAAGATCTAGTAAGGAGAAAATGAGGATGACTTGTCGAACATCTTGGATTTTAAGAAGAAAATTGTTCTCATGATTCAAAGAGCAATCTTCATGCACTTAATATTATAACATCAGATGCTTGGAAGAACTGAAAATGCGTGTACACTCATAGCTCTCATATGCTGATGAAAATAATACCTTACTCAGAGGAACCTCATATTTGCTCTCACCCACCATTTTCATGAGGAGAAAGTTGAATTAAATCAAGTGTTAAAAACTTTTACATTTTAAGGAACAATTCTCTTACTGTATTAGTTTTTATGAATTTGATTTAACAACTTTGCTCTCACCATTTTCATGAGGAGAAAGTTGATTTAAATCAAGTGTTAAAAACTTTTACATTTTAAGGAACAATTCTCTTCCTGTATTAGTTTTTATGAATTTGATTTAACAACTTTGCTCTCACCATTTTCATGAGGAGAAAGTTGATTTAAATCAAGTGTTAAAAACTTTTACATTTTAAGGAATAATTCTCTTCATGTATTAGTTTTTATATATTTGATTTAACAACTTTGCTCTCACCATTTTCATGAGGAGAAAGTTGATTTAAATCAAGTGTTACAAACTTTTACATTTTAAGGAACAATTCTCTTTATGTAATAGTTTTTATGTATTTGATTTAACAACTTTGGATACTTTAAAGAGATTGAAAATCTTTGTGCTCTTATGGTTTTGTTATCAATTCAAAGAATGCATTTACATTTCAATGTTACATTAACACGTTTTGCATTTGCATGAAACTATAAAGAGGGGGAAAATGGCAAGATCCTTGTGCTTTTATGGTTTTGTGAATGCATTTACATTTCATTATTTGCATTTGCATAAAAAATATAAAGAGGAGAAAAATGGCAGTTGCTGGAATTTTTTCAAGTTTACATTGAAAAAATGGTTTATTCTTGTTACAGTGATTTATGGATTTATCTTATGCTTTTGTTTGACCAATTTCTTCTTGGGTGATGAAATATCATAGATTATGTGTTATATTTGATTCCAAGCATCAAAATTATATCGTTGATTTTTTATCTTTAATTGCATGAAGAGAATGGTTATAAGTGGATTTTAATGATTAATTGGTTAGCTCATGCTTTTTGGTGAAGGCTCGACGATTATTGGCATACTTGGAAAGAGATATATTTGATGAAATTTAATTAAGTGTAACAAAGCATTTACAGTTATTTATTATGGGCTTTTTTCTTTATTTTTTTGGATCAAAATATATTATGATTGTGGATCTGATATACTCATTGTAGAAAAGATTAAGTGGAAAATTGTTTATTATAAAAAAAAATGAATTATGCAGTCAAAATTTAACCCTGCACTATATGCCTGAGTAGAGGGAATCAGCAATCTAGATAAGGATCGCTGCACTATATAAGCATTGTTGCAAGAGGAATGACAAATATGAAGAAATTGAATTAATACATAGAATGTAATGCTCTATGATCTAGGAATGCTAGAATGAGAAATAAATTGTGATCAGATTTTTAAACAGTCTTCTTTGTACAAATTTTTATTTAAATTTCAGCTTATAGATTGATG
The DNA here is from genome assembly GCA_027924585.1 of Larix kaempferi. Lineage (NCBI taxonomy): Eukaryota > Viridiplantae > Streptophyta > Pinopsida > Pinales > Pinaceae > Larix > Larix kaempferi. The sequence goes on along the minus strand of BSBM01000779.1, from coordinate 6,885,443 downwards.
GTTTGCATTTCTTTGATGGTTGGAAGTTTGAGTTCACTGATGAACTTGCAGCAAGAACAATCGTTTCATGCATTTGCCATGCTTGTAAATCTTCTTAGTTATTGGTCATTGTATTCAATAGTTTGATCTTATATTGTATATTTATGAAAGATATGGAGGAAAGGAATTGAAGTTATCTTTTTGCTGTACAGTACTGTGAAGAGAATTACTTGGATTTTGGAATGAGTACTGTGATTTTGGAATGGGAACTTGGACAGTACTGTATAATTCACATTCATATTGCCATGTCTCTATCAATCTGCTTTCATATATGTTTATTATATAAATCAGTATTTCTGTCATCTAAACAGATTAAATACATAATTATACTTTAATATAATAATTTGTAGTGTGGGGAAATCGAAATTTAAAATTGAAACTATTTTCCGAGCCAAATTGTCTCTATCGATCTCCCCAAACTTCCATGGCCTTAAACTTGCTTAAAATCATATCTATTGCTCAAATCACTATGTGAGTCATCTAAGCATATTAAAAAACATAATATATTTTAAAGTTATGACTTGCACAGGGTAGAATTAAGATCGAAGCTATCGTCTGAATTTCCTAACGAAAGTGTGATTGGAACAAAAAGGCGGAATAAAACAACCTTAACCCACGCCTTACCCTTCCACCAAATTATGTCGGAGAGCTCGTGAAATACATCAATGATATCGATATCACGCTGGCAGACAGAAAACTCATCCTTCAAATTTAGTTAAGAGAAGCCAACGGCCTGTAAAATATATAATTAATATCCATATAACTGTACCAGAGAAAACAAGATACAGATCTGTGGATGGTTCGGGTGACAATATTTATTTTTAAGGGAGTAATCTATCCATTCTATGATGAGGTCCAGCTTCCACCATCTCTGGTTTAGGGAGTAGTCTATGATGATTTCGCCATGAGGTCCAGCTTCTCCAGTCTCTGATTGCACTTCTGTGATGTTAGCTGTCCAATGCCAACAATCTCCATTTGTCATTCTTCATGTTGTGGACCCTTCGCTTGCTGCTTTGGCCGATCTCTCCAGCCTATGGTGGACAACCTCAAGATAAAGTTAATGCATGGAGAATGGAGAAGGCCTTCAGTATCAACCCTACAGCACAGCATTTAATGCTGCTGCTGCGGGGATATCAACCATTGGATTTGATCCAACTCTCAATCCAACCGTTGATATCCCCGTAGCCGCAGCATTAAATGTTGAGCTGGGGAGTGGATATTGAATGCGAAGATTGGCCACCTACCACCTCTCTTTAGATTCAAACCATCTGTAAAGTTCCAACAAACTTACACTTTAGAGTAAACACATACCATCTGTCAAGAGAAAGGAGTGAGCAGGCTGGGCAGATCGATCCAAGGATTCAAGCAAACATGGGACAACACCATGAGATCACCAATTCAGAGCCCAGGACTGGACAGGAGCAGGGAGTCTCAAGCCCGCGGGATGGTTTGAATCTGAAGAGAGGTGGTAGGTGGTCAATCTTCTCCATGCATTAATTTTAACATGAGGTCTTCCACCATAGGCTGGAAAGATCCGCCGAGGCAGCAGGCCGAGGGACCACAACATGAAGGATGGCAAATAGAGACTATTGAAGTTGGATGGCGGACATCACAGGTGTGCAAACTGAGATGGTGGATAAACTACCCGACATCACAGGACGTCAGCAGAACTACCGACCTTAGAGCAAAATCGTCTAATGGATAAACTACTATTTTTCGCATCTACCAGTTCTTTAACAACTTTCATAGGATATGATACTTAATTCTCAACTATGATAGTAGGAGGCACTGTTACCATTTTTTTGTGGTTCTGTTAGTGGTATAAGTAGTATATTGCAACATGCAGTATGTTGTTGTGGCCACAATTTTGGATATATAATATATACCTGTGGCGGGTAACATTTTGATAAATACAATAAAGGAACGAGGAGAGTATATCAGGGGGTTAACGATTAACATCAGCAATAAGGCATGCTACATTACTTACGAGTGCAATTATATGGAGCATGCATATAATGTTACTTTCGAGATTTGACCCAAAAAAAAATTGCATATGTTTTCCCTTTTTCTGCATAGTTGCACATGGTTCTCTTTGAAACTCTTGTGAATCAAAGAGCTGGTATTACTGCAATAAGATGAAAGGGGGCAAATGCCATAAAAATTATGCAGTTTCCATACTGCATTTGAGCATATATGGAGAGTGGGAGATGAAAAATGATTGCCAGCAATAATTTTCAGAGCAGTCTAGCTTCACGAACGCTGATCCTAAGGTTTATTGAAATTTGAAGAATATTTTGTGAATCCTTTTTTAGCATAGCTGCACAGGGTTCTCTTGGTGCATAGGTATGTCGACTGGCTGTAAAAAAGGTAAGTTACATTTGCCACCACAGTCGTTTTCAGGTCTTTTTTGCTCTCTGAAAAACACACCTTTTGGAAAATCCTTTGTTGTTCCGCATTTACCATTTTGCTTTTGGTTGTCCTGCAGGTATCGCCGTCCAGTCATCGCCATTATTATCACCAGCATAATGAGTTGTTTGGGTTGATACATTCCTGCATACAAGAAGCCGCGTTCTTGGTCAAAGGTATTTTTGTGAAAACAAGTTGAATAAAAATATAATTTTGATTAACCAGATCCCCTGAAAGCAAAAGCAGCTTCAGAACCCAACCATTCGAAGTGTTTATTGAATGCAGTGGTTGAAAATGGAGTGTTGGCCAACAGCAGTTGTTGTGCCTTCGACGAGCCTTGCTCAAACGAAGAGTAATCCTAGTGCTTGAGGAAGCTACAGCCTCTGTGGACACTCCAACGACAGATATCCAGCAATGGTAATTGACAGTGATATAATTTGTCCAATCATAACATTGAACATTACATTCTAAATAAACATTTAATTTAAGGGAAGTAATGCTAAAAACCATGATAGCATTATTCCAAATAATCTAACATATGTACAGTATTATTATTCGGTGCCAAGGGAGGATATACATTTGATTCAAAAGTCAATGTATTTTGACTTTTATTAATTCTTAATTTTATTCTTTTATTGTAATGTTTGGTCATGTTTGCAAAAAGTCTTTATTAAATTGAATTTTTGAAAATTCAAAAATATATATTTTTATTTTTTGAAAAAGAAAATTCAGATTTTTCTATGAGTGGAGTACATCTTGGATTTGACATAAATCTCTGATTGATATTTTTAATTTTTGAATCTAAAAAATATTAAAAAATACAAAAATTCAAAAAATTTACATGTCATCAAAAAAACAAAAAAACATCACATCGTTGATTTACTTTGTGAGGGTGCTTATTTTGTGTTATTATACCTGCCTCTGATAGGTTATATAGCAATCACTTGGTATGCTAAAAGCTTTGACTTTAACTAGTTTTTTTTTCTTCCTAAAGTTTTACTTAAGTTTTATAAAATTTCTGTATTAATTTAAATTTTTTAAAATTTAAAATATATTTTTTTTTATTTTCTAAAATACATTTATTGGTTAATGTTAATGATTTGACTAATTTAACGTGGTGTGCAATAAAATTATTACATATAAAAAATCAATTAAAAATAATAAAAAATAAAAAATACATTATATTGCCAAGTGTCTTATAAATTATTATTATTAATATCATTATAAATTATTATTATTAATATCATTGACATGATATAATTAGATAATTTTAATTAAAAAATATTTAAAATATAATTTAATAATTTTGAATGTCTTATTTAATATTAAAACATCTATATCATCTGTCATTTCACTTCACTGTACCACCATCATTTATTAAATTAAACCTTACCTTACATTTCATTAAATTAAATTAAATTAAACCATCTGTCTTATTTAATAATTACATTACATTTCATTAAATTAAATTTAAACCTTCCGAAAAAATCGATGCGTGAATTAAGTTTAAACATTCTGAAAAATCGATGCGTGGATTATTTGTGTAGCTTATATCATGAGGAAAGCCACGTGTTTAATTTATTTACTTACGTAAATAGCCTTTACAAATCAGATTTATGTTATAACGTTTACAGATTATATATATTTACTTCCTTTTAATTTAAGTTTATTTGTAGTTTTATTTTATTTTTCGTTAAAAATCATATTTATATTCTTTTTATTATACTTGCCTCCGGCACGTTATATATGAACAAACATATCACAAATCCAAGAAGATACCAGGTTATTATTATTATTGAATTTATGAATAATTTTAAGGATATGTGGTTTATGTTTTGGTAAGAATCTATATATGTATATGTAATAAGATTTAAGTTATATAATTTAAGTAAATTTATTAAATTATATAACAAAATAAAAGATTAATGATGTGGGTATAAACTATTTATGTTTTAGTTAAAAATCTATATTTATAGATATTTAATTTATAATGAACAATTATAATTTTTTAACAATGATTTTTTGGAAAAAACACTAAATGAAACTTATTATTTTGTGTATTCTATTAATCAATATGTAGTTTTTTTAAATTGAATATTTATATCACAAAATAATATTTCCTTATAAACATATTTATGGTTGTGTTGAATATATCAAATATATTTTAAAAACTTTATAATTATATCTATTTTAACAACTATATAATACAAAACATGTTAGCATATTCATCTCACCACTAACCCATTACCATGAACCCCTAATATCTAACTTGTTATCTATTTAACCATTAACTCAAAATATCTCCAATCATTGCATACTAAGACCCTCATCATTGACCCACTATTTATATAACAAAAAATAATTTATATAAAATATAAACTATTTATATAACAATAAATAGTTTATATAAAATATAAACTATTTATATTTTAGTTAAAAATCTATATTTATAGATATTTAATTTATGATTAACCATTATAATTTTTTAACAATGGTGTTTTTGGAAAAAAACACTAAATGAAACTTGTTATTTTGTTTATTCTACTAATCAATATATAGTTTTTTTTAAATTAAATATTTATATTACAAAATAATCTTTCTTTATAAACATATTTATGGTTGTGTATCAAATATATTATAAAAAACATTATAATTATATCTATTTTGACAACTATATAATACAAAACATGTTAACATATTCATCTCACCACTAATCCATTACCATGAACCGCTAATATCTAGTTTGTTATCTCTTTAACCATTAACGCAAAATATTCCCAACCATTGCATACTAAGACCTACCAACATACTAATATGCTTCAACTACTATGCCATTAACTCCCCAACTACTATGGTTGATTTAAGTCAAACATGTAAGACTATATGGTGGAATATAGTTATCCATGATTGATGCTACTAACCCACTAACACTTAACATAATACAAAATAATTTATCTTAATAAACATAATGAGGTTGTATTGAATATATCAAATATATTATAAGAAACAATACAACCATATCTATATCAAATATATTATAAGAAACAATATAACTATATATATTTCATCAAATATATAATACAAAACATGTTAGCTTAATGATTTCATTAATAATTTAGTGTAAAATATTCATAGTTTATAAATTACTCTGATCACTATTTTCTTATTATCTATATCAAATATATTATAAGAAACAATATAACTATATATATTTCATCAAATATATAATACAAAACATGTTAGCTTAATGATTTCATTAATAATTTAGTGTAAAATATTCATAGTTTATAAATTACTCTGATCACTATTTTCTTATTATTTTCAAATTATTTTTAAGAGGCAGGCACTAAGCAGCTTTGCTGCTTATTTCACTTGTTTTATGTTATTTCGCAGACATGTTTTATTTCACCCAAAAACAGCAAAACCACGGCACAAAACTAATGTATCCTAGCCATTCACCCAAAAAGAACAAAACCACTATATCCTAATCATTGTAAACTATATGAAGAAGAAGATAACCAAAGGAATTTCTCTTGGCGGCGGCGGCGACGGTGGCGGAATGATGGAAGTATTAGAAAAAGGATAAACCTCGCAACACAATAAGCACTTTAACTTTGGTAGCGTGCTCCAATAACTCCAGTTGGACAATATCCTGGGAGGTTTTCTGCAAGCAATGAGGACCAGATATATTTGATCAACCTGCAGCTAAGCATGACCGGCTGCTCGTTTAGACATATCTCCCCAACACTGGGCTAAGCTGTAGATTTTCCTCAAATTCGCATCAGGAGGTTCGAATTTATCTGTGGCAAAATATTTGGGACTGCGCACAGCTTTTTTGATAAGTTTTGAGAGCACTTCCTCGGTAGTATTTCCGAACTCCATTGGTTATCACTTTTGATGGGGTTGCAATTTGTTCTAAAGTCACTACTTCCATTATAATCGATGTAAAAATTATAGTTGTCCCAACGTAAAAATAAGTCGTCTGTTTGAATGAGTCTAAAATTGATGAAACAACTCTCAAGAAGTTTTTCTTTTGCCTTAGATGCGCACCCTTTGCAATCGGAGGAATTTAAATCTCCCCTGCACTAGATAAACCCATAAATAGTACTCACACTCTTTCGCCCCTCAACACTTGTATTGAATCCGCTCGTAGAAACCTTCCCCACCAACGATTCCAAAACCTGGTCGAGATTACGCTGTAAATTATCGCTACCACTTCTATACTCGCCATTCCGACAAACAACCCAAAGGGCTTGTAACTAATGGATTCTGTGGATATGGAGAGGACAATCATTCGTTTTGGGCAGATGATGGGAGCATGCATCGAATAGAGACGAGCTTAGCTCGCATATGAGTAGCATAAGCCTTCATAACATGTGAGCCCTTGGACGTTAAAGCATAATCCCCACAGGCCAAAGAAGCTTCATCTCCGCCAGATTCCAGAAACTCAGTCGGTACGTCGTATCTGGGATAAGCTATAAGAGCTGCTATTGCTCATTGTGGCAGATTCTCCAGTTACATATCCACCGAGGATCCTGTTCAATCATACCCAGTTGCAATTCCAGAACCACTAGTTAGAGATCAATGTCCAAATGCAAGAACAAGGGTAGCATCCTCACTGGCACCATCATCGACATCCGAGAAAGAAGCATCAAAGCTAGAAGCGGTGGTGAGCGCAGATCCGATTCCTTACCTATCATCATAAGGCAGGGGTGGATCCACAAATTTCAGGTTCATATTTTGGGTATCCCAACCTACCTCTTCAATCTTGATATTTTAATAGTGAAAAAGCGTAACAATGACATATTACCATTTTTTAAATGGATTTCTCCACATATTCGTCCACTAAAATCAACTTTGTTGTAGTTACTATACATTGACACAACGCATGGACTATGAGCGAGTGACATTACAAAGCAAATCCTCCATTAATACTTGCCCATAGGCCAACACAATCATTGGAAAGCAAAGAGAAACTTAAGGTGGCTGGGGCCTCCGAACATCACCCCCTAATTGGCAAAGAAGATCTAACTTCTCTAGCTCATTTGAAAGCCCTAGACTCATAGAAGCTTTCTGATTTTAGAAGGAGCAACTCATGTTGTTTATGTCTCAGCTACTTGTTATCACTCGTGTCTTCTTCTAGTTAAACAGGTTGGTTGTCAGTTATCCATGTATCAACTACCATCTACCAGTTGACAATATATTTCTCTCATCCTAGTACAACCTAAGAAAAGCATAATTGCTAGTCCACCCCAAAATTTAAAATATAAACACCTATTGATATAGTAAAGTTATAATGATTTTAGGAATTTCACAAAAATAATAAAAATCAACATAGAATTCATGTGGAACATTTTAATAAAAAAATCAACACGTAATTGATCTCGAACATTACTCCAAAATTGGTTTGTGTTGGAAACGGGTGACAACTGGTCTCTCGGTGACTATATAACTGCCAAACCGAATATGGTCAGTTATGAGTAACCGTGTAAGAAATGTATATATTTCTTGTATTCTCGTAAGAGAAAGTATTGGAGAGTTGAGAGTTGTTGTATTCTTTAGTTATTGAATAATAAGAAGACCGATACCATTGCTCTGTGGATGTTTCCCTAAGAGAGGGTTTTACCACATAAATCTCTGCGTATATTTCATGTGTGTATAATTATTTGCTTTCTTGTGGGTCAGTGCAAGCTAATGAGGGTCACTTTTGGCACGTTAGATGCAATAGAAAACTGAAAAAGCAGGCATCCCTCAACTTACTTGGATTTTTTGATTTACTTACGGAAAATATCTTGCATTGAGTAAAAAAGATGAAATGTAGGAAATTGAATCACGTTTTGAATATATAACTTTTATGTATTGAAAATTTGCATAGCTATGTCAAGTTTCATTTTTCCTAACAGACACTTTTTATTTTTCAGGAAAATGATAAGGTATATGTTTTTGTGGGTAAAGCCTTTGAGGGCCTAAATGATGGAATCAAGCTACAAAAATCGGCATGCATGTAGAGAACACATAGCACTTGTGCGCCATTATTTTTCGAAAATTAAATTAGTAATTTTATAATTTTTTTATAATTGTCTAAGTGATCAAACCTCGAAAATAGTACCTCTTTTGTGGGTAGAGCTTTTGAAGGTCTTAATGCAAAAATCTTGAAATGGGTTTTTCATAGAACATGGAGGTTAGTGTCCTCTCGTGCACCATACAATTTTTTTTTGAAATGATTGAGAATTGAAAAAGTTATGGAAGAAACACTAACAATGTGTTTCACGAGTTAAGGAGGTAGGACAGAAAAGAAATTGAAAGAAAATAGGAAAAATTAATATTTCAAAATAAAAGTTACATATTTGGAATCTGCAGAAAAAATGCTATTTGTGTCTAAGATTTCGTCAAAAATGACTCTGTGTAGCATATTGTAACGAGTGGCTAAGCACAGGCTTCTCCAGAAACTGGAAGAAATACCCAATTAGCTTTGGTTTTTCATTAACATAGCACAGGTTTGGAATTACCGAAGCAAACTCCAAAGCATACACATAGGATTATTGTTGACATGTGAGCATGTGACTCGGCCTGTTTAAATTCAAAAATATTGCCGCGCTTTTAGATTTAAATAACGCGTACGCGTTATATCACTAAATAACGCGTGCGCGTTATATCAATACTTAACGCGTACGCGTTATATAACTACATAACACGTACACGTTATATAGTTACAAAACGTGCTCGAGTTATTCAAATCATAAAATACATGTTTAATACTTGAGAAAGAGGGGGTGTGGAAGTCAAGGGAATTTTTGTTTAATATTTGAGAAGGGGTGGGGAAGGGTCAAGGGAATCTATGGTTAATATTTAATAGGGGTGGGAAAGGGTCAAGGGCTTAGAAGGATGTTGGAAGCTTGAGTGGGGAGAGATGAAGGGAATGAGAATATGATGGGCTACAGGGGGTGAACGGAAGTGGAGCTTGAGAGCATTATTAGGAGTAGAATAGGTTCTGAAGAGGTATAGAGTTAGAAGTTGAAAGTGAGACTTGAGTGACAAGGGGGAATGGATGGAGGCAAGGGGGATGTGAGAGAGAAATAAAGAATACAAGGGGGGGAGAGACATAGAGCGAGGGAGGGAGAGGGACAATGGGGAGGAATGGATTTGGAGGGAGTGAGATATAGATGGGGATAGAACGAAATAAGAGATAGGAAGGGAGGGACAGAAAGTGTTGGTGGGAGACATGCAGAGAGTGGTGGTGATGGAGAGAGAGGGAGTGATGGAGAGATTGGGATAGGTTGAGGGAAAGATGAGGGAGGGATAGAAGGTGAGAGACAGGCGATGAGAGAGGGAGGGAGAGAAGGTAGGGTGAGGGATGGAGGGAGAAAGTTGGAGATAGATATGGATGGAGGGGGGATGGGTTTGAGAATGGAAAGTGACATAATGTGTGTGTATGTGTGTGTGTTTGAGAGAGAGAGAGAGAGAGAGAGAGAGAGATTGATGGTTGGGGAGAGAGAGACTAGAGGGAGTTGTGAGCATCATATTCTCCATCAGCATCATATTCTTCATCATCATCATCTTCATGACCATCATCGTCATCATCAACATCTTCATCATCATCACCATCATCATCATCATCATCATATTCCTCATCAAATCAACATCTCCATCATCATTATCATCATCATGATCATCATCTAAACATTACCATCACCATCATCATCAACATCTTCATCATCATCACCATCACCATCATCATCAAAATCTTCATCGTCATCACCATCACCATCACCATCACCATATTCATCATCATTGTCATCTCTAGGTTCCCCATCAACATCAACATCTCCATCATCATCATCTTCTTCATCATCATCATCTTCATCACCATCATCATCATCATCAACATCTTCATCATCATCACCATCATCATCATCATCATCATCTTCCTTGAATTAGATCAACATATCCATCATGTCACCATCATCTTCTTCATCATCATCTAACATCACCATCACCATCACCATCATCATCATCATCTTCATCATCATTACCATCACCATCATCATCAACATCTTCATTGTCATCACCATCATCATCATCATCATTGGCATTTGTAGGTTCCTCATCAACATCTCCATCATTATCATCTTCTCCATCATCATCATCTTCATCAACATCTTCATCATCATCACCATAATCATCATCTTCATCGTCATCAGGTCAACATCTCCATCATCATCATCTTCTTCATCATCTTCACCATCATCATCATCATCATCATCTTCATCGCCATCTCCATCATCTTCAACATCTCCATCATCATCACCATCACCATCATCATCATCTTCATGACCATAAACATCTTCATCATCATTGTCATCTCCCCCTTCCTCATCAACATCTCCATCATCATCATCATCATCACCATCTGAACATCACCATCACCATCATCGTCAACATCTTCATCATCATCATCATCATCATCATCAGCAGCAGCATCAGCATCATCGTCATCACCATCACCATCTTCATCATCATTGTCATCTCTAGGTTCCCCATCAACACATCTCCATCATCGTCATCTTCTTCATCATCATCATCTTCATCACCATCATCATCGTCATCTTCTTCATCATCATCATCTTCATCACCATCATCATCGTCATCAACATCTTCATCATCATCACCATCATCATCATCATCATCTTCCTCATCAGATCAACATCTCCATCATGTCACCATCATCTTCATCTTCATCATCATCATCATCATCATCATCATCATTACCAACACCATCATCATCAACATCTTCATCGTCATCACCATCATCATTGGCATCTGTAGGTTCCTCATCAACATCTCCATCATTGTCATCATTGGCATCTGCAGGTTCCTCATCAACATATCCATCATCGTCATTTTCTCCATCATCATCACCATCATCACCATCATGATCTTCTGAACATCATCATGATCATCATCTAAACATCACCATCACCATCATCGTCAACATCTTCATCATCATCGCCATCAGCATCATCATCAAAATCTTCATCGTCATCACCGTCACCATCTTCATCATCATTGTCATCTCTAGGTTCCCCATCAACACATCTCCATCATCATCATCTTCTTCATCATCATCATCTTCATCATCGTCATCATCGTCATCAACATCTTCATCATCATCACCATCATCATCATCATCATCTTCCTCATCAGATCAACATCTCCATCATGTCACCATCATCTTCATCTTCATCATCATCATCATCATTACTAGCACCATCATCATCAACATATTCATCGTCATCACCATCATCATTGGCATCTGTAGGTTCCTCATCAACATCTCCATCATCATCATCATTGGCATCTACAGGTTCCTCATCAACATATCCATCATTGTCATTTTCTCCATCATCATCACCATCATCACCATCATGATCATCATCTAAACATCACCATCACCATCATCGTCAACATCTTCATCATCATCGCCATCAGCATCATCATCAAAATCTTCATCGTCATCACCATCACCATCACCATCACCATCTTCATCATCATTGTCATCTCTAGGTTCCCCATCAACACAACATCTCCATCATCATCATCTTCTTCATCATCATCATCTTCATCTCCATCATTGTCCTCATCAACATCTTCATCATCATCACCATCATCACCATCATCATCATCATCTTCCTCATCAGATCAACATCTCCATCATGTCACCATCATCTTCATCATCATCATCATCACCATCATCATCAACATCTTCATCATCATCACCATCATCTTCATCAACATTATCATCTTTATCATCTTCATCTGCATCATGATCATCTTCATTGTCATCACCCTCCTCCTCCTCATCATCTTTATCATCTTCATCTACATCATGATCATCTTCATTGTCATCACCCTCCTCCTCCTCATCATCTTGTGCACTTATGCACTTAGGGATTAATGTTTAGAAGAGGGTCTAAAGGCCTTTATGGGGGAGGGGCTCTAGGAACAAGGTAAGACAGAGAGGGCAGGGGGGAGGGATAAAGGCGTAGAGGGTTAGTGATTAAGGGAGAAGAAGGGAGAGAGTGCTATAGGGAGGGATAATGACGAAGATAAAGAGAAGGTGGAGAGATGGAGAGTGGGGTGGTAGAGACATGGCTGAAGGGAGAGAAAGAAACATGAAAGAAACATGTAGGGAGAATGAGAGACAGATATTTAGAAAGAGATAGGGGGTATCTAGGGATTATTGGGAGAGATCTAGGGGGTATTAAACCATACAAAACATTTGTTTTGTATGCAACCATATAAATTATTAGTTTTCTTTGATTTTGTTCGTTGCCCTAGCCATGGACCTAACCTATTTATTGTGCTTGACTATATCGCGTTCGCGTTTTTTCACTACATATCGCGCACGCGTTTTGTATTTCTATAACGCGTACGCGTTTTGCAACTCCAGAAATAATGGCATGTTGCTGTCCGAGAGCAACTTCACTCTGTCCGAACGAAAACAATAATCCCGCGATTTTTCGAACAGCACGAGCCCGCGTCTGAAAATTTTCACATTCTACACCAACTCCATCATTTTTTTTTATGCAGGTGCAGCATTGAGGACATCTTTCATGGTTGCTCACTGTGGTGTTGGGTTATATGGCCATATTTGAAGAAAATAATTAGCAAGCTTGAAGAATCTCCAATTGAAGAACACCAAAGATAAGGCCTTTGAAAGATTCATTTTGCTTATATTTGAGGAGCACACAAGATAAGATATCAAGCTTCAAGACCAACAAGGAAGAACTTCCATTTGCTTATTATTGAAGAGCTTGTAATTGAGGAGCAACAAAAACAAACTATATTGAATTGATCATTGTGGTGATGGGGAATGCACGTAACCGAGTAAACAAATCAACAAGGAAGAAGAGATCTCAAGAAGTCATTGAAGAAGAGAAAGAAAAGAAAAGAATATACATGATGAATCGGAGGCTTTCTTTGGAAACTAATCCAAATCCAATTGTAGAGGATACCATGGTTCATCCTATTAATCCACGACAAGAGGGACCTTCAATTTCCACAATAGTTGTTGAACAAGCACCCCATGGAAGTAATCAAGAAGCAAAACGTAGGTGCTCATTAGGGGATGTTTCAATTCCCACTTCAAGTCAAAGTGATAAGTTACCATCTCAAGATGAAGCTCACGAAGAAACACCCAATTTGCTATCCGGATGTGGTTATACAAGCGATGAAGTCAGAGAGGCGTTGGACATTTTGCCTACTGTTGAAGAAGAGAATGTTATCCACACCATCGATGAGGATGTTGGACATTTTGCCTACTGTTGAAGAAGAGAATGTTATCCACACCATCGATGAGGATGTTGGACTTCCACAAGGGGATGTTGGACTTCCACAGACCATGGATGAGGATGTTGGACTTCCACCATCCAACTACCAGGAAGAGAATGAAGGACACCAAGCTACTACTGAAACACCAGAGCGTCTTGGTGATGCGCTACATGGTACAATTCCAACCCCCTTACCTCCATTAGCAAGCACACGTCGAAGAACTCCGAAGCGTATACAAGTTGATGAAAGACTTATGAATTCCATTGAAGGTACGCTATCTAAACGTAGTATTGCTTATCAAACTCAACAGATACTTGATAAATATTTTGTTTCTAAATGTGATGGAGATAAATGTAGATTATTTTTATCATTGTTAAAATCTAGGAGCATGAATGTTGTTAGGAAAAAGTTAGGGATAAAGATGATAAAGAATTCTGAACCAAGTTCTCATATAGTTAAAAGCCTAGTAGATGCATTTGGTAAAATTGGTAAGAACACACGTTCAAAGGACCGCAATGCTGCTCATCGTGTGTTGTCACAATCAATTGCAGATAAGAACACCAGGGCCCTTCGTATTCTCAGGCCTACATCCGAACTAGTTAATTTGAATGTAAAAACCCTCCGTAGGTATTCTATTAGAAGAGAACATCTTGACACAACCGATCAGACAGATTTTTGGGCCTTTGTTGGTCGGTTGCCACGTCGTGACATGAAGCTAGTTGATGCAGTAAAGGGACTAGTGCACAGTTTTTGGCATGATCACACAAGGCCTTCTTCAAACCGAAAGGATGTACTAAAACTAAGAAGGGGTTCAAAGGATCGTGAACCACATACTAAGCATCTTCTTGATATAACACAGACAGAGCTTTACAAGAAATTTAAGATTGAGCATAGACAATTGAACTTGGGACAAAGATCTTTTGAGAAATGTAAGCCATGGTATGTTAGAATAAATACTCTTCGTAACACTTGTTGTTGTAGATACCATGTAGAATATGAATATTACTTTGAAACATTTTTGTACATTCGTCGTGTGTTGCATACTAACATTGTGCAGGATTGCTCCATGACAATACCACCGACTTCATCAAGAGAATTCATTCATAGCATCATGTGCAATAGGCCTGAGGGGCAAACATACTATGCAAAATCTTGTTTGGATGGAACATGCTCCAACTGTGCTGGAATGACATTATTGAGCCAATGTATGCACGAGAATGGAGACAGTGAATTTGGGAAAATGGTTACAGACATGAAAAGTTTCAAATATATCAACTATGAAATAGTCCCAGGGAAAGAAAGCAAAAAAATACAATTGGTGACATCTCAGGTATGCATTTATATCTATAAAATTATGTTGTAACGGTTACATTTCAATCCTTACTTACAACAAAAAACTGACATTGAGATCATTTTGTGTCACCAGGTACAAGTTAGTGACTTCATCAAGGAATTTATTGAAAAGACACATCAATATGTTCAGCATGTCCACGTGGCACGATGGCAGGATGAGAAGTTTAGAATATGCAAAGATACATTTCCCCTTGGTACTATACTTTCAGTTGTTGATTTTGCCGAGAACTACACTCTGCAACCTCAAAATGAGATCCAAAGTCAGTATTATCACTCTGAGCAGGTTTCCTTGATGGTCCATATCACATATAGGCATGGCCCAAATAGCACTAAAGAGCAAATAGAAATTCTGAAGGAATATCACTTCTACATAAGTGATGATAGGTGCCACGACTTCCACTATGTACGTCATTGCTTTATCATGTTCTATGATCACTTGAAGGGAAGGAACATACAGATGGACCGACACTGGATTTGGTCTGATGGGTGTGCTGGTCAGTTCAAAAATGCACGCATATTTCAGTGGTTGTGTTCATTGCATAAAAACTACAAAGTGCCACATATGTGGAACTATTTTGAGACTGGGCATGGTAAAGGAGAGCATGATGGAGCCGGAGCATGTGTCAAAACAGCCCTACGAAGAGAGGAATTGAAAGTATCTACAGAATCTACTATTCTAAATGCTCAATCTATAGTCAGGTGGTGCACGTCAGTAATGGGAGAGGAATCAACTATGCGAGTAGAATCCACAAGAAAGAGACATGTGGAGATTTTTTTTGGGAGGTGGTAGACATAGATCGTTCACATGCATGGGAATGCAAGACTGTGCCTGGGACTCGTGGCTTTCATTCGGTTCGAAGCTCTGATAACCCAGTATTTGAAATTTGGACCAGAAAACTCGCTTGTTTTTGCCCGCCTTGTTGTGATGGTGACTGGGATGGGTGTGAATCATTGGATTGGGTTGATGGATGGGATCACATATCACTTCCACTTGATTAGCGTGCAATTGTTGAGTTAACTCCATTGGAAGAAGACCAATCATCTATTTCTGCAGATTTTGATCATGTCTCAGATCTTGTACAACCCGGTATGATGCATTTCCTTAACATTTTTTGTTTGTTTACGTAGTCTTCAAATGCACATTAATGGCCTTGTATCGCATGAAAAATATTTTGATCATATACCTACAATCATATAATGCAGGGCACATATACGCAGTGGTTGCCTCAAAAGATACTGAATGGGGTGATGAATACTGGTTGGCACGCTGTATAGATGGAAAGCAAACCCTCATTGTGTCCATGACTGACGATGAAAACAACCACTTTCCAACTGGGTCTATGGTTGTTAAAGGTGAATACTTGACACGGGACAGTAATGGAAGAAAGAAGGGTGGATATGTTTACAGGGATTACAAACCAGGTGCAAGTGTGTATCACTTTACCAACTTAATCATTGGCACAAACCTTCAGGTACGAACAATGCCTAGTCGAAATACATCGAAGGTACGCTACTTCTTACCGGATACAGAGCACGAGAGACTAATGGAGACCATCAGTATAAGAGATGATCCGGAGGGCTTGGTTGTATGATAATAGGTGGGATCTAGCATGATGAGGTACGTTACATACTTTTAATACTATACTATTTATACTATTTGTAATTGAATATTGATATATGCTCAATTTTCACATGTATGTTTCATATGAATATGTCAATTTTGCGTTCTTGATATGCCAAATTTACGTTTACGTTGTTTATAAATATGCCAAAAGTTCTCTTGTATATCAAGTTTATGAATATGCCATTTTTTACATATGATCAGTAAACCCTAAAATTATATTATGTTCATCATGTTGGTTATTGGCTTCACCCAACAAAATTAATTCAATTCATGCTCACTATATTAAACAATACACTTATATTAAATTTAATTCATGTCTTGTTAAATATTTCATAATGAATTAGCTAATTGAGAGCACCACCTTAGACCAAGCCATCATCATCAACATCTTCATCATCATCACCATCATCATCATCATGGACCTGCAAAACCCTAGTTTCCAAAGTGTCTAGGCAGGTTCGGGTTAGGAACACTAGCCATACCCGCCCGGTGGATGATTTTCCAAAGTTGACCCCCGTGTGCAAAAATTGCACACTCCCACACTGAGCAAAACCCTAGTTTCCAAGATGGACCTGCAAGGTGACACATGGGCCACCGGGTAGGAGGGGAGGGGCACCCCTGGCACTATCCTGGTGTGCTGAATCCAACGGAGTCGACGGTTCGTCGATCCGAGCCACGGTCTTCATTCTATGGCTCGTCCCATCTCACTACCAGAAGGCCTTCAGTGACACCTACTGGATACTTACTGGGGGCATAGAACTCCAACCATGCAACAAAACCGGGTTCCGGGGAGACCTGCAGGTGTGTCTAGACAAGTTCGGGCTAGGAACACTAGCCATACTTGCCCGATGGATGATTTTCCAAAGTTGACCCCCGTGTGCAAAAATTGCACTCCCACACTGAGCAAAACCCTAGTTTCCAAGATGGACCTGCAAGGTGACACATGGGCCACCGGGTAGGAGGGAAGGGGCACCCCTGGCACTATCCCGGTGTGCTGAATCCAATGGAGTCAACGGTTCGTCGATCCGAGCCACGGTCTTCATTCTATGGCTCGTCCCGTCTCACTACCAAAAGGCCTTCAAGGACACCTGCTGGATACCTACCGGGGGCATAGAACTCCAACCATGCAACAAAACCGGGTTCTGGGGAGTCTTGCAGGTGTGTCTAGATAGGTTCGGGCTAGGAACACTAGCCATACTTGCCCGGTGGATGATTTTCCAAAGTTGACCCCCGTGTGCAAAAATTGCACACTCCCACACTGAGCAAAACCCTAGTTTACGAAATGAATGCACAATGAAGCCACTGGGCCATGGAGAGACGAGGGAGAGGGCCCCCTAGAGGTAATCACACGCTAGGAGACCAACGGAGTCGACGGTTCATCGTTCCGACGTCCGGTTTCCGAGTTATGTCGAGTTGCAAGTCGCATGAAAATGTCGTTCAGGGACACTTGGTGAATTTCCGTCCGGGAGCCAAAAAGCAAACGAAGCAGGAAGATTGCGTGCCGTTGGCTCCTGCAAGTGTGTGTGGGCAATGCCGATGTGGGAACACTGCCGGGAGCCATAAATCCATGATAGTAAATTAATTCATGACAAAAAAATTGAATTATTCCTTTCAATGGATGTAGTTTTCAATTTCCTATGTTGTTAGGTCAATTTGGCACATTCATTGAAAGAAATTGTAGACTTTAATGATGATCACAACAAGTGTGTTTGTTAAAACCTTGTGAAATAGAGCATCAAAAGACCTACATTGTAGGCCATATAATTGTGTTTGTTTACCTTTTGTTTGATGGACCATGCACAATAAGTAATAAAATAATTTTTGAAGTAGGTCATTTCATTTTTCTGATTTTTTCTTTGGTGGTGTTGAAAAAGACCATTGTTCTTATTGATGGGATTTCATGTGCTTATGATTCTTTGGATAATCTGGACACATACAAGGACACCATTATTAGACTAATTCATTATGAACAATTTAATATGAGTAATCTACATAAATGAATTGAAAAATTAACAAAAATAACAAACAACCCATATACCTTGGAATATAACACAAGAGTGACCATGTTAGGCAATCTTACTTATCTACTTAACTATGGTCATTTAAGTAGACCATTTGGATCATGTCTATTACTAATGATCTCCATTAACTTTTCATGTTCACAATGAGGCTTGAAGTATCATACCTTTGATGGGTGCTTCCTTGGCATTGTTTGTAGTTTGAGGTTTGTATCGAAAACTAAGTTTGTAAAGTGGTATATAGATTCACCTAGTCTAATCTTGAAATACATAACCAACCTTCTTCCATGTTTGGTCATCCAGTGTTAGATATTATCCTTTAATAACCATCAAACTGATTACAAGTTGATCACCATTGTCATCTATTAGTGAGACATGAGGGTTTGGTTCGCCTTTAAGGAACATGCCAACAAATAGTGAGTGCCCCATTCATTATCTTTCAGGGAAACCATTGCATATATGTTCATTTTAAAAAACATCAGTTCCAACGTGTGAGTCCACTAAATAGACAAAATGTAATGTATTCATGCTAGTTGATAAGATTTAATCTCATATTCACTAAACTTGGTTGTACAAGATTTGAGACATGATCATAATGTGGTGAAATGGTTGATTAGTCCTCATCCAACTAGGATAATTCAATATTTATACCTAGAATAATGGGGAGTGATAGAATTTTCTTGTCCATATTTCTACTATAACATTGTTTGAGTTTCAAACTAAATGAAATCCACAAATTCCATGCATTATTCTATGTGATTGATCTACATCAACCACCTCCCAAAAATATCTTTGCACATGTCCTTTCCTTATTGAGTCCTCTTCTCGTCTTCTTGTTCCATCTACAATTATTGAAGAACACCATTCAACAATAGATTTTGTGTAACTAATGAGAGAATTTCTCGTAAACTTCCATTTTTACTTGCAGAATGTAATTTTTATGCACACAACATCTCGATCATGATCCCCTTTCCCACACTCAGTTTCAAAAGTCCTATAAAGGCAACCTTTACATTTACACTTGCATTAACATGACAACCAAGTCTCAAAAATGAGATTGATGGTGTTTATTCTCATGCAATGTATACAGTTAGGATTAAGACAACTGTATAAATCTATGGAATTATAAATGGAGATATTAATCCAAAAGGAAGCCAATGTTGGCCTTGCCAATCTTTTCTTCCCAATGCAAACGAAATATTAGATTCCATTTTGCTATGTTTCCATGTAAAATATATTTGAAAAAAAACATATATTTGGATTATATGGAAATCCTTCTTACCTTTGACATTGTTTGGGATCTGCAGGATGGGAATGAAGTATTTTTTAGGGATTAAGAGGAGTATTCAATTACGCAAACTTATGAATGCCTATTGTGACAAGCAATCCATTGATTTCAACTCCATCACATTTCTGTTTGATGGATGATGTTTGCAAGGTGAGCAAATTTAACCCACCAATGCGAGATTGCATGCAATTACACTGAGCAAAACCCTAGTTTACGAAATGAATGCACAATGAAGCCACTGGGCAATGGGGAGACGAGGGAGAGGGCCCCCTAGAGGTAATCGCACGCCAGGAGACCAACGGAGTCGACGGTTCGTCGGTCCGACGTTTGGTTTCCGAGTTATGTCGAGTTGCAAGTCGCATGAAAATGCCGTTCAGGGACACTTGGTGAATTTCCGTCCGGGAGCCAAAAAGCAAACGGAGCAGGAAGATTGCGTGCCGTTGTCTCCTGCAAGTGTGTGTGGGAAATGCCGACGTGGGAACACTGCCAACACTGGCTCGGGGGAGGTTTTTGCAGAGTTGACCCACCAATGCGAGATTGCATGCAATTACACTGAGCAAAACCCTAGTTTACGAAATGAATGCACAAAAAGCCACTGGGCCATGGGGAGACGAGGGAGAGGGCCCCCTAGAGGTAATCGCACGCCAGGAGACCAACGGAGTCGACGGTTTGTCGGTCCGATGTTCGGTTTCCGAGTTATGTCGAGTTGCAAGTCGCATGAAAATGTCGTTCAGGGACACTTGGTGAATTTCCGTCCGGGAGCCAAAAAGCAAACGGAGCAGGAAGATTGCGTGCCATTGGCTCCCGCAAGTGTGTGTGGGCAATGCTGACGTGGGAACACTTCCAACACTGGCTCGGGGGAGGTTTTTGCAGAGTTGACCCACCAATGCGAGATTGCATGCAATTACACTGAGCAAAACCCTAGTTTACGAAATGAATGCACAATGAAGCCACTGGGCCATGGGAAGACGAGGGAGAGGGCCCCCTAGAGGTAATCGCATGCCAGGAGACCAACGGAGTCGATGGTTCATCGGTCCGACGTTCGGTTTCTGAGTTATGTCGAGTTGCAAGTCGCATGAAAATGTTGTTCAAGGACACTTGGTGAATTTCCGTCCGGGAGCCAAAAAGCAAACGGAGCAGGAAGATTGCGTGCCGTTGGCTCCCGCAAGTGTGTGTGGGCAATGCCGACGTGGGAACACTGCCAACACTGGCTCGGGGGAGGTTTTTGCAGAGTTGACCGACCAATGCGAGATTGCATGCATTTAAACTGAGCAAAACCCTAGTTTACGAAATGAATGCACAATGAAGCCGCTGGGCCATGGGGAGACAAGGGAGAGGGCCCCTAGAGGTAATCGCACGCCAGGAGACCAACGGAGTCGACGGTTCATTGGTCCGACATCCGGTTTCCGAGTTATGTCGAGTTGCAAGTCGCATGAAAATGCCGTTCAGGGACACTTGGTGAATTTCCGCCCATTTTATAATTTAAGCCACTTTTAAATATTTGAACTTCCATATTATTTTTGAAAGAGTATAATATTTCAAAACTCCTAAAGAGACAAAAACACATGATCAAAAGTCCTAAGGCTGCAATTTAGAGTAGCAATAATGGGGGTGATGGAGTTGAATTTGATCCTATGGAAGATAATGATACTAATATTATTGAGAATAAAGGGATAATAGGTTGATCCATGACACCTTTGTTTGCATGGATGAGGATGCACCTATGTATGAGACCTATGATAATATTCATGATGTACATCTTATTGATAAGGCACACAAAGGCCTATACAAGAGATCAAAGATGAGTCACTTTGTCTACTAATTTGATGTTGATAAAATTGAAGGTATTGAATGACATTTCAAACAATGGTATGACAAAGATCCTAATGTATACACAAGGTTAATATATAAGGTGCCCCATAAGGTTCTTTGTCATATCCCTATAATTCTAGGTTTTTGATGATTGTTTAGGTTAAAAAACATAGCACATTATATGGATTATCATGTACAAAGATAAGTGAAGATGGTATTATATGAGTGGCTACAAATGGTTCTCAATTTACGATCATCAAGGAAATATTACCCATTTTTAAAGAAGAACCTCATAATGTTAGACTTTCATTGGTAGTTGATGGCAATGGGTGTGCATGAGTGAGTTCGTTGAAACCTTGAAAACATTGTATTGCATTTAGTTTGATTAAATTACACGAGCAAGAACTTTGACATAACTTGTAATGATCATCCAAAATCACAAATTTTAATTAGATACCAATTAGTGCATGCATGTAGTGAATTCGTTGAAACCTTTGAATATAATAGTTTGTTCTTTTGACATAGTGCATTCATGAGTAATAGATAATCCACACAAATCAACACATTAGATTGACACAAGTACATGTATCCAAAAGTACATATATATCCAAAAGTATCCAAAAGTGCATGTCTCCAAAAGTACATGTATATCCAAAAGTCTCCAAAAGTGCATGTCTCCAAAAGTACATGTATATCCAAAAGTATCGAAAAGTACATGTATCCAATGAAGTCAATGTACATGTCTCCAAAAGTACATGCACAATAAAGTCAATGTACATGTCTCCAAAACTGAATGTATCGAAAAGTACATATATATACAAAAGTATCCAAAAGCACATGTGTCCAAAACTATCCAAAACTATCAAAACTCAAGCTTTCTCTTGTTCTTTCCCGACGTTGATCCTCTAGGCACATCCCTAGGATCAATGTGCATCCCTGGATCCTGCAAATTAAATATCAATTGTTAAATTCAACTAACTATGTACACTAATACATTAGCTCAACAATTATCAACTGGTGCATGGAAAGTGCATGAAACACTTGGTCACTGAAGGACATCTCACCTCAACTGACAAAGGAGATTGCGTTGCTTGTGTAGCAGATGGAGCCGTCGGTTGAACATCCAGGATGGTTGAACCAGGGGGGCCAGGCACTGCTCCTGCTGGTGGTGGCTACAATGAAAAAATGTTGAAATAGTTAGAAATGCATGAATAAACAATAGGTCCAACAATAATAAACTATGTAAAGATAATGTTGAAATAGTTACATACCTGTGTGTGATCAGTCGCCACTGCAGATGCGGCACTAACTGCTGCATCAACCATCGATGCGAGGTTCTCAGTAGACAACTCGGGTTCCTGATGCAGTAAACATGCAATTCAAACATTAACAAAAACGATTTATGCACTGGATTTCAAGTTAAACAACAAATATCATCGAAGGATATACATTACCATGGTGTGAGTAAGCCCATGGTCGTGGGCAGCTGGAGTCTTTCTAGGAGTAGAATGCCTCACATACACATGACCCTTGTTCACGAATGGCTTGGAGGGAGATACAAATCCAGGCAATGGGCCAGATGTCTCGGATGGTGCCTACAGTCAGCAAGTGTTCATGTAGTTAGACATGCATGATTCAACAAACAAACATGTATTTAAAAAATGTCATTTTTAATTGTTTACTTGAAGCCCAGATGTTTCAGGGGACGGTATGACCATGGGTACTACCTCCACATTACCTTGCCCCAGTGAAGGATCTGCCATCTGCAAGTTTAATAATTGTAAATATTAGACCGTAGATAGCATTAATGAACTAAAATGTAAAGTATGTGGAAATTAACAAATTAACAAGTATTAAAAAACTGAAATTTTAAAATGTTTACCTCGGTGTGAGATACGGCAATAGGTGGTATATAAGATGGGCCTACCGAATGGGTAGCATCATGCCCCCCTGTAGAGTCTGGAACATCCGGCTTTGGGGCGTCACTGCCGGCATAAAGCATCAACTGCAAGTTCACAAAATTAATATATTAGCTCAAACTATATATATGTGTACAAAGACAAAAATAAATGAAGAATTTATTACAATTAACCATCAACATACCTCTCTCAAAAACCCACTGAAGGCAACATCTGAGGCAATACCATAGCAGGGACGACCACATGATGTGCACTTGTGAGGATCAGTACTAGGATGGGGAATAGTCGATGGTCCTGCACTAGTGGATGGTCCTGATGGTCCTGCACTAGTGGATGGTCCTGATGGTCCTGCACTAGCTGATGGTCCAGCATGGTGACGAGCTGGTGTATGTACCACACCAGGGACAGATGTCCCTTCCTCACCCATATGTTGAACCATCGTGCCATGGCGAACAACTGCCCGTGCCAAACTCAAAAATGCATCCCGTGTCTGCGGAATAATGCGATGTGCTGGTGGGACATCTGGCCCAGGCAACTGCCTGCGAGGTGCAGGGATAGGGCGATCCTGGTCTCGAAGCCTGGCATTGGGTCGGTTTTGGGGCATCCCCCCACCGATCCCCTGAAACTGTAATATGTCAAAATAGTTAACGTGTTTATGCAACACGAACTCTACGTACATCTTTCAAAGGAAATATAAGGGAATTTCTCTGTTGTTGTGTGGTGGCATATCAAAAACCATGTACCATCTGTCCATCCAGTTATCAACAAATGGTTGAAACGTGCACCACTCAATGGAGATATGCGGCTTGCTTGCATTTGGGATTTCCCCCGTCCGAGAGTCCCTAAACAATGCAAATATAAGATCTTTGGATATTTTCAACTTTTTTACTGCATTGTAATCTAGCCCATCAGCATATTGTTGTCTTTTTCTTTCTCTGTAAGATGCAATATCATATAGGACATTCGTAGATTGTGAAATGGTGTCCACAATTGCATCCAAGGTTGATGCAAGTGAACGGCGAATCCTGTCGCCACCACTAAAAGCTGCACTTATGCCCCTCAATTGGGCAAACTCAATCAATATTTCGGCATTGGTATCCATAGCCGCAACTGCAATAAAGACATTAATACGAAAATCATTAGAAACATATACATGGTATATAATGACGTCTCTTCAAAATTGAACATGTATTAAATCAAACTCACATAAGCAATTTAATGGCATTCACTTACATACATTTAAAACTTAAAATTAAACATTTGACAATTAAAAAGTAAGTTAGTCAGATTGGCAGAGAGGAGGAGGAGGAGGATCAAGGCAGTGATGAGTTTGTTGATTCAGGCATGGAGGAGGAGGATCAGGGCAGTGATGAGTTTGCATCTATGTGTCTCAATGTCTCATTGTGTTTTGTGATTGTGAATGACAAATGTGTTGTGATTTGTGAATGATCTAATTTCTATTGAATATTTCATATTTGTAATTGTAAATGTAATTTCTATTGAATATTTGTAATTGTAAATGTTAAATTTTATTGGATGATCTATATGTCTATATTTTTAAATTTTAATATATTTTAAAAATATATTAATTTCGGGGGTCACCGTGTCCTACGTGTCATAATTTCGGGGGTCACCGTGTCTAGTGGGGACCAGGGATCAAATTTGAAGGGTGGGGTCCCATTTCACTATGAAGGGCTATGAGATATTGAACACTATTGAAGGGCTATGAGAAATTTATTAATATTTATTCTATGTGTATATATGGATGTGTTCATGTTGCATGGATTGGATTCTAGGTTAACCGAGGCCTTTTTAGAGCAAAGAATGGGGTAATTACTATTTGGGAACAAGTTTTTTATCAAATGTAAATTGCGGTGATGGAAGATATTGAGGGTGCCACATGTTGTGGAGAAAGTAGTATTGATTCCTATGACGTAATAGGGAGTTCAAAAAGTCTGGTTTCAAGTATTGTCATGCGTAGCTCGATTGATTTTTCTCGCGCTAGGGTTGTAGCAACTGTTATGGCCATGACTGTTAAAAGGATTGATGGGGTGGAATCCTGTGAAATGATGAGTTCTTTTGTTAAGACGTAGATTCAATGAAATTTGGTGGGAGTCTTATGTTCATTTTATGCACAAAATTCGATTACTTGATTTTGTTGCATTGTTAACTCTCCTCCTAGTCATAGCTACAATCTCTTATATAATTGTGAAGGTTATCAATCCACTCAATATATTAAAGTTGTAGTAGGCCAAAATCATCCACACATTTATTGTACTCACAAATGTTGACATTCCAATTTCTATGTAGAGCGCCCATTAACATTAGATTGTATGGGACATGTTTTTGAGGCATGATGTCATTATCTCATAACAACAAGCTTTTTATCCATAAATATGTCATCTACAAGCCAACGGAATTGTTCCTAATCCTTTATAAAACTTTGTCATAATTATATCAATACCAACATCCCTACCTATTGACTTAGCTTAGAAGATATTACACCTTCGGATAACCAAACCTGATTCCAAGGTTGGTAATCATAAACGTAAAAGCATCATCATAAGGAAATAGCATGTTGTGTTGAGGAAATTCCTTTTTTTCCATTTCCTTCTCAGGATAATATTTGGTTGTGGATCATTTAAAATGTATAATTTATTTTAATATTGGGAAGCTAAATTCAAATTCATTAATATATTAATATGATTTGATTTTTTATTAATAATAAGTTATTCTTTTCATTTGAAAATGTAATAGTACATCAAAATTTCAATGTTTACTGACGTAGTAAAGTTGAGAGGCTTTATTTTTCAGTGGATATAGCAGACCTGTAAATTCATAGGATGTCAAAAATCTAGTCAGCCTTGAAGTTGAGCTCCTCAAAGAAAATGAATTTCTTTAAATATGTTTATGGCAGGCTGGCATTGCCAGCTTCGCTCCGCAAACTATCCTGGAGGACTGGAGGAGATAGGGTAGGTGGAACTTGGAAGTAGCTCAACCACAGTGGAATAGGGGTATAAGAAAAAGCTTGTTTCTATTCATGCAATATTATATATTGATGGTCGGAGCCATGGAAGCATGGAATTCCAGCGTTGACTTGATACAACAAAGAAAACAAAAGGTGGAACTCGGGAGCTGCAGGATTGACTTGATACAACAAAGAAAACACAGGGTGTGAGGCTGGGAGCCGTAGACGGTAGGATTAACTTGATACAACAAAGAAAACACAGGGCTATAGGTAGGGGCCACGGGCAGGAGCAACAACCTACAACATTACAAGAAGTTTATGGATTGTGGATTTTGTCTGAAATGCCAAATTCGCGGGGGCACATTAACATAATATATTATACATTGAATACTCAATTAACTCACGGAGTCAGCATTCACGAATTGGTATGTGATAACTTGTAACTTGGTAAGCCCGCTAGCAACAACACGTATGAGCCACCTTCCAGGTTTAATAATTTTGTTGATGCCATTAAATGTGTTAAACATGTAAGCGCTCGCTACAAACACGAGAACTTCGAAGCGTTCAAGCCATGGGCTACTCAGTGTAAGCCCGTCCACGTAAGTTGCTCAATGATATTATTAGAGACCCAATGGTCCATGATCCATGGATGATCGAACACGTGGATATTGGAGAGTAACCGAGTCCCACTCCCAAGTCACCTAGCTAGTAGCCGCATTCCCAATTTCCCACTAAAAATTGTTGATGGGTGAAATTTGAAGCTACCCTTCTGTTGCAATTTTAAACAGTAGTGGTTAATTTAATTATTGAAGGGCTTACCATGAAATTAATTTTTTTTTACATGGTAAAATTTGAAGTGGCCTTCTATGACGTGTGGGTAAAATTTGAAGTGGCCTGGAGGCTTCAAATTTGAAGCCTGGTGGGGACACTCGTGTCCCATGTCCTCGTGTCGGGTGACTTAGATGAATACATTGTAGAAAGGGGGGAGTTTTATTTTTTTCAATTTTTGGTTTGATTATGAATTTTTGAGTTTTTGAAAAGGGTTTCATTTTAATTATTCATTAATCTTGGTTGAGGGAGGTGTGAATTTAATTAGAAATTGGGTTATTCCCAATTTTATCAATATTACAAAACTAGGTTAAACAATAAAAAAATAGTAATTTGGATTAAAATATCACAAAAAAATGCTATGGGTGAATGAATTACCTGACTAGATGAGAATGCACCGATGAATTTGTCTCCCCTCCAGCTAAATCGAGCAACACGGATAGTTGAGTGGGCCACAAACCGTCCTCGTCCAGGGTCAATTTCGCCTCTATTCGCGTTTCTGATGCGTGAGTGTCGCGGGTGGTCGGCAATCGTCGGGACTATGTTTTTAAATTCATTTTTAGTTTTACATATCGCGTACGCGATTTTTAACTACATAACACGTACGCGTTTTGTAACTACATAACGCGTACGCATTATGGTTACCTAGCCTACATGTCCAATGACATGTTAGGCTCGGGTCTTACCATGGCAGGTGGTAAATATTAGAAACGCGTTATGTTTTAGGTATCAGGAACGAGATTTGAAAAAAGTAGCATTGCATCTAAAGTGACCCTCATCTTCTTGCACACACCTTTGTTTTGTTTGCTTCCGCTGCATATTGTATTATGTGGCTGTTTGATCCAACAAGTGGTATCAGAGCTTGGTAGGAGGCCGCAGTGAATGAGAAAGTTGAGTCCGGGTCTGAGGAGAGATGAAGCCTAAAGCCTGAGGAGAGAAGGAGCAGTAATATTAAATTATTGTGGGTCCTAAGCTTGGTGGGGCGCGGCAATTGTATGGCACATTTCTGAAATCGAAAAAGTTGAGAACTACTGCAACCTTTCTTCATCGGGGAGCACGGCAATGTTTTCGTTTGAGTTAAATCATGAATGAAGGTATTCTTCCGATCATCTCTTTAATGATTTAAGTTGGTGTAGTAGAAGGTGGATGCGCACATATGGTTTGAGTTTTATATATATTTAAAAAGGTGAATATATATTGGAGCCATGATTATAAAAAGGAAGTTATAATGTCGTATTTATAAGATTTGTTTTTTGTTTTTTTTAAAGGATTAAGGTGGGAGATATAAGGGGAAGGTTATATATATATATATATATATATATATATATATAAAGTTTTAAAACATTTATTCCATTGTTTTGGAATGTTAAAATTATAAAACCTTTTATTCCACTATATTTTATTTTGAAAAGGGTTTTTTCTTATAAGGTTTTTTGACCTAGTTTCTTGAGAAAATGACTAAAACGCAGAGTGTTAAGTTTGAAATTGAGAAGTTCAATGGGAGCAATAATTTCAAGTTATGGAAGGTCAAGATGCGGGATATGCTTGTGTAGTAAGGAGTGGCAAAGGCACTGGCAGGGAAGACAAAGAAACCCGCAGATATTTCAGATGAAGACTGGAGTGAGATGGATGAAAGAGCTCTCAATGCTATTCGTCTGTGCTTGGTTGACGATGTTTTATTTAACATCGTGTCTGAAACTACAGAAGCAGGTCTCTGGACAAAGTTGGAAAGTTTGTACATGACTAAATCCTTGACAAATAAAATCCTCCTGAAGCGGCAGTTGTTTACCTTGCGTCTAAAAGAAGGTACAAAAATTTCTAATCACTCGAATGCGTTCAATACTATTATTTGTCAGTTGGCTAGTATGGAAGATATTATTAAATCTGAAGACAAGGCGATTTTACTATTGTGCCCTCTGCCTGAGTCGTGGGCACATTTTGTAACCTCTATCAGTTTGAGTTCTACTGAGTCTATTGCCTTCGATGATGTTGTGGGAGCATTACTTTCTAAGGAAACTCGTAAGAAATCTAGTCTTGAAACCTCGACACCAGAAGTAATGGTGGCCAGAGGAAGAACCAGTGAAAGAGGACAACATTCAAAGGGTACATCAAGGTCAAAGTCGAAAGGAAAAAAGGGTAAATTGAAGTGCTGGTACTACAATAAAGCAGGACATCTTAAGAAAGATTGTTGGAAATGCAAGTGAGCTTCTGAGGAGGAGGACTCTACAAAGGAGGAAAACATAGCCGAGAATGATTCAGGGATGATTGATGAGGTATTATCTACATCTACTGTTTTACAATACCATTCTGACTAGTTAATTGATTATGGAGCATCTCACCACATGTGTCTTCATAGAAATTGGTATTCCACATACAAATCTGTTGATGACGGGATAGTTTATATGGGAAACAATGTTTCATGTAAAATTGTTGGGATAGGGAGTGTCAGAATTAAAATGTATGATGGGACTATTAGGACTCTAACAGATGTGAGACATGTACCTGAACTAAGGAAGAACTTGATATCAATGGGAGTTTTTGATGATGCTGGTTACAAATTTACAGTTCAAGGTGGAGTTATGAAGACATCGAAAGGTATCTTGGTTGTTATGAAGGCAAACAGAGTTGGGAACCTGTATAGACTGTATTTATGGTAAATAGGCTAAACAAAAATTTTAATATAGAAAACACACTAGTAAAGGTATCCTAGACTATATACATTCTGATCTATGGGGTCCATCTCCTAAAATTTCTTATGGGGGATCATCATATTTTGTCAGCTTTATAGATGATTACTCAAGGAAAGTCTGGATCTATTTATTAAAGAGAAAAGCTGATGTTTTTGATATATTTAAGCAGTCTAGAGATTTGGTTGAAAAGAGCACTGGCAAGTTCATTAAAAGTCTTAGAACAGATAATGGAACCAAATTTACTTCGAAGGAGTTTGATAATTATTGCAAGAAGGATGGGATCAAGAGGCATAAGACCACTATTTACACTCCGCAACAAAACGACGTTGCTAAACGCATGAACAAGACTCTTCTTGAAAGAGCAAGGAGTATGCTCAGTAATGCGAAGTTGTAGCAGGAATTGTGGGGAGAGGCATTGCTTACAGCTTGTTACCTGGTCAATCGATCACCATCAACAACAATTGACTGCAAAATTCCAGAAGAGGTATGGAAAGGTCAATCATGTGATTATTCTAATCTTAGAGTATTTGGTTGTGAAGCCTATGCACTTATTCCGAAAAATCAACGTTCCAAACTAGATCCTAAGTCAAGAAAATTGATCTTTGTTGGATATCGTGATGGTGTTAAGGGATATAGGTTGTGGAATCCTACTGTCCACAAAATCATCATAAACAGAGATGTAAAATTTGATGAACTTTCTCTAACAAATTTAGATGTAAGTAATGATTTGAAACAGGCGAATGTACCACAGTTTCAGCAAATTCAGTTTGATACTCAGTCATCTGCAAGGGGGACTCATGAGAATGTCCAGGAAGAGGATATGCATTAGGACACTCCTCAGGAAGAGGATGAGTAGACAGAAATAGAGGAAATACCAAAGCAAACTCTACGGAGATCTACGCCAAACAGAACTTTTCCAAAGAGGTATGATGATTTTGTCATATCTGTTGCTTTCATTTCTAATGAAGGAGAACCTGACAGTTATAAGGAAGCATTAGAAGTGTCTGACAGTGACAAATGGAAACATGCAATGAAAGAAGAAATGGATTCTTTGGCAAAGAACAAAACTTGGGATCTTGTGGAACTTCCAGAGAGTAGGAAAGTGGTTGGTTGCAAATGGGTATACAAACTGAAAAAAGGAGCTGATGAAACTGTTCCGAAGTACAAAGCGAGACTGGTTGCAAAAGGGTTTTCTCAGAAAGCAGGTATTGACTTTCATGATATTTTTTCACCAGTTGTAAAACTTGTTTCTATCATAATTTTGTTAGCACTAGTTGCTTTATATGGTTTGGAGTTAGAGCAGCTAGATCTCAAAACAACTTTCTTACATGGAGATTTAGATGAGGAAATTTTCATGGAACAACCAGAAGTGTTTGTTCAGAATCGCAACAAGAGGTTTGTTTGCAAGCTCAAAAAATCATTGTATGGCCTGAAGCAGTCTCCCAAGAAATGGTACAAGAAGTTTGATTCTTTCATGGTGAGTCAGAATTTTACCAGGAGTGAATATGATCATTGTGTGTACTTTAAAAAGTTGGAAAATGACATGTTCATTATTTTGGTATTGTATGTTGATGATATGCTTGTCGCAAGCAAGAGCATGTTTGAAATCAGCAGGTTAAAGGCTCAGTTGGCTAGGGCATTTGATATGAAGGATCTAAGACCATCAAATCATATCTTGGGCATGCAGATACACAGAGACGGAAAAAATGGCAAGCTATGGTTATCACAAAAAAAGTATGTGGAGAAAATACTTCAGAAATTCGGTATGGATAAGGTGAAACCTTCTAGTATCCCTTTAGCTTCTCATTTCAAGCTTTCTTTAGGTTTGAGTCCTAAAAATGATGAAAAAAAGCAATATATGTCTCATGTACCATATGCTAATGAAATAGGAAGTTTGATGTATGCGATGATAAGTACAAGACCAGATATTTCACATGCAGTTGGTGTTGTCAGTAGATGCATGGAAAATCCAGGAAAAGAGCATTGGGCAGCAATGAAATGCATGGTTCGGTATCTTAGAGGCACAAGTGACTATTGTATCACTTTTGATGGTTGTAGTGATGGAGTCTGTGGTTATGTTGATTCTGATTTTGCAGGTGATTTGGACAAGAGGTCCACTTCAGGTTATGTTTTTACTCTTGCAGGTGGAGCTATTAGTTGGATGTCGAAGCTTCAGAATATTGTTGCTTTGTCCACTACAGAAGCAGAATATATAGCTGCTTTGCATGCTTGCAAAGAGGCAGTTTGGTTAAAAGGTTTGCTGGGTGAGTTAGGAAAGATTCAGAACACTATAAAAAATTTCTGTGATAGTCAAAGTGCTATTCATTTGGCTAAAAATCCAGCTTATCACAGTAAGACAAAACATATTCCTGTAAAATATCATTTTGTTCGACATGTTGTTGATGAAGGTGGAGTGGTTCTTGAAAAGATTCACACTCAAAATAATAGTGCGGACATGTTCACGAAGCCAGTTACTTTAGAGAAGCTATGATGGTGCTTAGCTTCTCTAGGCTTGCAGGAAAGGTGATGAATAGAACAATGAGCAATGGTATCAGGTAAATTGTTGTCAAGGTGGAGATTGTTGGAAACGGGTGACAACCGGTCTCTCGGTGACTATATCACTGCCAAACCGAATATGGTCAGTTATGAGTAACCGTGTAAGAAATGTATATATTTCTTGTATTCTCGTAAGAGAAAGTATTGGAAAGTTGAGAGTTGTTGTATTATTCAGTTATTGAATAATAAGAAGACCGATATCATTGCTCTGTGGATGTTTCCCTAAGAGAGGGTTTTACCACGTAAATCTCTGCGTATATTTCATATGTGTATAATTATTTGCTTTCTTGTTTTATTTGCTTCCACTGCATATTATATTCTGTGGCTGTTTGATCCAACCGTTTGTCTCTAAGATTCTAAATTAAAGTACCAAGACTAGTAAATCTTAAAATTTATGTTGACAGATCTACTAGTTTTTCCAATAAATAATTGTGACTTCTTTTACTCAACCATGGAGATCTACATTAAATGTTTGGAATGATTGTATCTTTGCAACTTAACTGGAACGTTTGGAGTAATGCTAAAATTCGAGATATGGTCAATAAACATTTTGTTTCTGGCACGCCTAGAGCTGTAAACATAGCTATTCGTTTTCCTGATGAGAGGAGGATTCAAAGAAAAATCGTTGCTACAGACCCCATTCGAGTGTTTCTTAAAAAACAATCATGATATGATATCGTATGTTTCCATATTCTTGTGTTTTGGTTATCCTTTATGCTATGAGTTTTTGAATTTTGATTGAATACATGAATATGTGCATTGTATGCTAGATATTCGATCATTGAAACAAGCGAAATTTTTTATTGTTGAGATATAATAGTTTTTTTATTATAAAAAATATTAATATTTAAGATCATTATTGGAAATATTTGTGGGAAGAGTGAATAAAAGTAATAGTTTATATATTTGTTATTCCCTACCAACGCAGGATATACTTTTCATTCAAAAGACTTTTGACTTTTATTACTTCTTAATTTTTATTCCTTTTACTGTAATGTTTTGTCATGTTTGCAATTATTTTTTGAAAAAGAAAATTCAGGTTTTCCTATTGGTGGAGTACACCTTGGATTTGACATAAATCCCTGGTGGATGTTTTTTTTTATTTTTGAATATAAAAAATATTTAAAAAAAAAAAATTCAAAAAAACAAAAAAGCATTACATCGTTAATTTACAGTACTAGCATTGCAGTAAAATTACAATGCAAAAATCAAATCTGCTACAGCGGCCATTGCAGGAGAAGGCTTAGGCATAAGTTATATTCCCATAACGCTAGAGGTTGTAAGAATGGGAGCTCCAGACCATAACCCCAGTGCCCATTCAAGGCTAGCCGCCAGATATATACGAACAAATTCCAGAAGGTTACTCACATCCAAAGTCGAGTTCATGGAAAGACTTTGTAATCTTGTTGCAGAAAATCTAGCTTATGGCAGCCGCATCGGTAACACGGTGGTCATTGATGGTATTGGACAAGTGGATGTATCCGAGATAATGGATGTTCCTACTGAGCACGTGGAGAAGGCCCACGATACGCATATGAGCGTCATGGCTTACTGGAAAGTGGTCACTCTCAGGATTCCTTTGTATCTGCAATTCGTTTGCAGAAATTTGGTGATGTCTGAGTTTAACTATGAGATCCTGACACAGGTGGGAGGTCCCATATTTGGTTCCATGGAGCAGTTATTGGAAGAGAGCCCCCTAGTTGCAAAGAAGTAGAGAGACTTAACAAGCATCAATGATCTGCTCAGAAAGTCTAAGGCTACTGTTGCAAGTATCATGGATCAGATTGTAAAGGTTTGATCGCATTACACTCTTCTCGTTTCTATCATATAGTTATGAGCCAATATACATATGATTAATTCATAGCACTCTTTATGAACTATCATGTTGTTGAACGAATATCTAGCATGAAAATGTAGATTTACAAGTTTTCGAGGTCATTAGTTTAGGATAGTGTCTTATTTCGCTATTTTTATCATAGAATCAACTCATTTCAAGCATTTGGTATTTCGAGCCACATATGTCTATGCTTGAAATGTCGAAATGTTCAGGATATTTTGATTAATTTTTTCATGTTTTAAGTTTGGATGGAATTGTTAGAATTCCAATTATTGTATTTCTCGATAGAAAATAACAGCTGGATTTGTCAAACTTATGTGATTTTAAACAACATGAACGCCTAGAACGTTTTCCTTTTTCAAGGCTAAAGATGACAACGAGCTCAATTCCAATCCCGACTGAAATATCGGCAGCAGTTGTGGCGGCAGATGCTTCTTAATAACTATGATAGGAAAACTTTACTTCATTGACAGAGCAACTCAATTTTTGTGTTTTTCTTTCTCAGTTCGACGCTTTTTTCAACTACAACAACCGATGCTCTGAACCTTCTTGACTCCTTCATCCAGCCACTAGGTCTTTTACCATTTTGCTACAGACAGATTTTTGCGATACGTATCCTAAAAAATTCAGAAGCTATATAAGCCTGTCGCTAGACATGACTGTCATTTCATCCAGTTTTCATCCTTGGACACGAGACTGACTCGTGTATGTATGGGTAATGCACAAAACTATCACTAAATCTTGGAGATTAATCTAGGTTTGAGACAGCCTGGCAATTAGAATACAACATAGCAAAAGTATTATGTCCCAACAACATTCAAACAACTCTTCAATATAGAAATCATTGAGGTGAGCAAGTGTAATCAATGCACAATCCGAAGCTCGCCTCAGATATTCCAATTTGATTCAAGGACGAAGAGTTTCCAATAGAGGTATTGGGACTTCCACTGCTTGTTGTCATAGATCATTTGCCTCTGTATCAAGACAAGTCCGATGAATCCTTTTACTAACAGTTAGGTCTCGAGTTTCTATTGGGACTTCCACTACTTGTTGTCACAGATCATCTGCCTCTGTATCAGGACAGGTTCAATGAATTCACAGATCATCTGCCTCTGTATCAGGACAGGTTCAATGAATCCTTTTACTAACAGTTAGGTATCGAGTTTTACGAGCTGCCCCTATCCTGGTATGCTTTCTCCTTCTGAGCTGCCCCAATCCTACTATAGTGCACCCTAATTGGCAGGGAATAAGCTCCTTGCAGCTTTCTCCCTTGTTAGTTAATATTTCATGAGTTAATATTTTGAAAGGATTAAAGTTTTGAATCTACAAATTGTTCCTTTGCCTCTCTTTGAGTCGATATGAGGTTAACTAAGGTTCCAAAGTTTTGATTCGTCAAAATAAAGTGCTCCAAACTCAAGTTAAAACTTAGGCTATATGTCAAATAAGCAGTTGTGATTTGTGTGCAAATTAATTGAAATTGCGGCAAGCTTAGAATCAGGGAAAGGATTAATTAAGGGATCAATCATATATATATAACTATGTGTAGGATAAATAACAACCAAAATGCCTTGTTTTTTTGGCATTTTTTAAACCAAAATCTTGTCTGAAAATTGCAATTTTTGGAATTATGCAATTTTTACAATCACAAATATATGTCCTAGACTAAATGTCTACCCAACTTTGATTTCTAACTATAGTGCAATACCAAAATTTGTCTCAATGAGCCTTAGCACCGAAATCAATTTCTACCAAACTCAATTTTTTGTGCCTTTCTATTATGTGTAATGTAGACCTTTCAAAAACCAAGCACAATACTCTTATAAAAGTTTCACCGCAAAATAAAGCTAGCACACAATTTATGCCAAAGGTCAAGGAACAAAAAAATGATGTGCCCATCACTAGTTATGTTGGAAAACAATGTATTAAGGCCTTGGAGCATTGAGTTCGTGTTTGAACCTACACTAACACATGTCGTGTACACTATCACTTACTTAGACCACATATCTAGCATAACAAAAGAAAAACATATGTCAACACACATAACACACTTTGAAATAGGTAATCTAATGTGGATCAATCCTATCCACATGAGTAGCAACAAGATG
Organism: Larix kaempferi; assembly: GCA_027924585.1. Lineage (NCBI taxonomy): Eukaryota > Viridiplantae > Streptophyta > Pinopsida > Pinales > Pinaceae > Larix > Larix kaempferi. The sequence goes on along the minus strand of BSBM01000779.1, from coordinate 6,848,669 downwards.
GCAAGGAGTCTTCTAAAACCTTCCAAAAGACTTCTCTTGTCCACAAATTCTTGAACAACATTATGTCCATGTGTTCTAGTGGAATTCATATAAACCCTCCAATACATGTAAAAGGTGCTCAAGGAAAGGCCAAAATTGCATGGGAAAGATGAAGAACTCCACCCACACAGAGAAATAAAGCTAGGTTGAATCATATGTCAAAAACTACTCATCCCACTAGGACAATCCAAGGGTATTCTTTCATGCCCAAGGACCATAAGTGATGATATCATGAACATGATATTTATTGTCAAACACAAACATGAGGAAGTCATAGTCAAGGTCTTAGAGTTAACTCAATGCCAACCACAAGATTCCTACAACTATCTATCCAAAATCTTGATCATGGCTTTAAGAGGAACCTATCCACAAAATTCTTCAATAAAGTTCTTTCTTTAAACAAAGCACAAACATTTTCATATTTGGAGATAGTAATATTAATAAGACTTTACCCAGTGTTAAAATTAACTCTGGGTAAATCTTGGGAACATTTTTTGTTAGTGCTTTGGGCAATGCCATCACTAGTACTACACAGGGTTTTCACTAATCGCTTTAGTAACATATAAATCACATAACTGCTATTGTGTTTAAGGGAAGACATTTAAGGTACTTTGTGTCCTTGTGCCAAAGCCAATCGGTCAATCAAGCTAATCAATTGGTTGGGATTATGAATACCATAATTTAAACTTGAGTAAACTTGGTTCCATATGGTATCTTGCCCAGTTGGGATTTTCATGATTTTTATGATTGTAAGCTTGATATTCTTTTGCATCCACCAAATGACCTCGATGAGTTGTTGGCTAAACTAGGTGAAGTATGAGGTACTAACTTAAATAGATCCATGAACAAAGTAAAATCTTGATACTACTTTTAAAAATGATCTTAGATCATAAACCACACAATACTAGCACTATGTATAAGCGATCCAATAGATAGAATAATTCCCAACATGCTTATTTTTTAACATCTCTTAATATATATATTCAATTCACAACCTACCATATCTTAAAAAAAATTATTTGATTGGAAAATTTCTAAAATTCTGAAAAATAATCACTAAATTTTTTATTAATGTAAATATGAACTCATTGTCAGCAATGAAAGATTAAGTTAAATATTAGAAAAATATTAGAGCTTAAGTCTAATCTCAATAACCATGCGAAAATACCCTATCTTCAAATATGTTATAGTTGTACTCTAATATCAATTGCTAATGGTGAAGAGGGCTTTAGCTCTTGTTTGTAAAAACTATTATAAAGCTAACATTCAAATATCATCCCCTAGGATAAAGGGTCTCGGGACGTCTTGGCCCCTGCTGAGTCACAAGTTTCTGGTATATCTGGCTTGCAGGGCTGTTGGATATACCCTTGGGAGGTTGTTGTTCCCGTGGTTAAAAATAACAACATTCAAATGTCATATTAATAATCTAGACCTGAACCTCAATATTTCATTTGTAGTATTTTATTTTTAATTGAGAGAATAGTTAGTAAAAAATATTATTAATCTTGCCAAGGATACCCTTGGGAGGTTGTTGTTCCCGTGGTTAAAAATAACAACATTCAAATGTCATATTAATAATCTAGACCTGAACCTCAATATTTCATTTGTAGTATTTTATTTTTAATTGAGAGAATAGTTAGTAAAAAATATTATTAATCTTGCCAAGGCGGTTGTTCATACATAAATTTTGACTTTATATTAATCTTAAAACAAATTTATAATCTTTCTCAATGTTTTATAATATTTATGTGTTAAATTTAATATTTTGAAAATATAAATTAATGTATTAAATTTAATATTTTGATAATATAAATTATTATGTTGAATATTTAAATTTTGTTGTTTCTATTTTATGATTGGTTAAAGGTCTTGAAGACAAATTACCCTTAGTTAAATGTGAAAGTGTTTAAACAAAATAATAATTTGAATTTTAAAAATTCAAAAAAAAAATCTAGCTTTACATTTGGTCTTTGTACTAAAGGTTTCATTAATGCTAATGAATACTATCATTTTTGTACATTTTTGAAATTGTTTAAAAAAAATAATAATTTACAATTTCAAAATTCAATTTTTTTTTCTAGCTTGACATATAATTTTGAAAATATAAATTAATGTATTAAATATAATATTTTGATAATATAAATTATTATGTTGAATATTTAAATTTTGTTGTTTATATTTTATGATTGGTTAAAGGTCTTGAAGACAAATTACCCTTAGTTAAATGTGAAATTGTTTAAACAAATTAATAATTTGAATTTTAAAAATTCAAAAGAAAATCTAGCTTGACATTTGGTCTTTGTACTAAAGGTTTCATTAATGCTAATGAATACTATTATTTTTGTATATTTCTGAAATTGTTTAAACAAAATAATAATTTACAATTTCAAAATTCATTTTTTTTTCTAGCTTGACATATAATTTTGAAAATATAAATTAATGTATTAAATTTAATATTTTGATAATATAAATTATTATGTTGAATATTTAAATTTTGTTGTTTATATTTTATGATTGGTTAAAGGTCTTGAAGACAAATTACCTTTAGTTAAATGTGAAATTGTTTAAACAAAATAATAATTTGAATTTTAAAAATTCAAAAAAAAAATCTAGCTTGACATTTGGTCTTTGTACTAAAGGTTTCATTAATGCTAATGAATACTATCATTTTTGTACATTTTTGAAATTGTTTAAACAAAATAATAATTTACAATTTCAAAATTCAATTTTTTTTTCTAGTTTGACATATAGTCTTTATACTAAAGGTTTAATTAATGCTAATGAATATTATCATTTTTGTACACTGTCATTAATGATAAGTACACAATTCTATTAATGATATCATTTTGTGCAATCTACAATATTCACACTAAAATGTATTTCTAATTTTAAAAACTCAATCAATGTCATATATTTAAAACACTTTTTATGAACTAATAGTAACCATTTTTTCCTTTTAACCTCACACTAATATACACAAGTTTTTATAGTACTTGGACAATGTATAAGCATATGTTTGTCTTTTTATTAGAATATATATTTTTAATTAATAAGAATATATGAATATAAGTTTCTTTAATATACATTTTTTTTACTAAAACACTAATATACATAAATTTTTGTAGTTACACAAATAATATATGTATATGTTGTCTTTTTATTTTTATTGACATATGTATTTTTAATTAATACAATATACTTGGCTTACTTTTTATTAACATATAAGTTATAATTGCACACTATTATTTATAATTATTTTTATTTTTACAAAATATATATTTTTAAATATTATACACCTTAAAATTTATAATAATATGTATTTAATTTAATGGTTTTACAAAATATATATTTTTTGACATAATATATACTTTAAAATGGTAAATATAGACACACGCATTTATCATACTTTAGTTTAGTTGTATATCATATTTTCATAGCTTATTCAATCTGAAAATTTGAAGGTGCGAGTTGTATTTCTAAAATCGTCATGAACCAAGGGAGGCATGTGAATATCATATCTTTTAATAATCTAGCCATGCGGTTGGGTCAGGATGGAGTTAATTATATTTAATGTTCATAAGTCACATATAGCATTTATCAAAGATGCATAACCAATGCGATGATATGGACTTACAAGGAACAATCTTTCTATGGATTTTTGTATACTGATTCTAATTTTGCTTACTTTCTGGGTTAGATTGGTTTCTTTGGGATTATGTTCAGTGCAATCAAATAAAATATGATGTGTTTTGCGTATTAACCCAACCTTTTCTAGTTGGATGGGTTCATTTGACTTTATGGTCACCAAATTTTTTTCGTATATTGACAATATTTTCCAAGTTTGATCAGTTTCTGTAGCATTATGGTCACCACAATCAAATCAAATTTGATGTGTTTTGTGTATGCAACCTTTCTTGATTTAATAGGTTCATTTGGCATTATGGACATTGTAATCAAATCAAATGTGAAGGGTTGATCTTAATTTCAACTCAAAAATATATATATCATGTCGAGTTGGATAAATTTATGTGATATTTTAGCGATCGCAATCAAATCAAGTTTGAAGTATATTGACATACTAGGACGTACAAGGAACAATCTTGTTGGATATTTTTGTATATTGATGCTACTTTTGCTTACTTTCCAAGTTGGATTTGTTTCTCTGGCATTATGTTCATTGTAATCAAATCAAATTTTATTTGTTTTGTGTATTGATGCAACTTCCTAGTTGGATGGAATCATTTGGCATTATGGTCATCGGGAGATTTTCGTATACTAATGCTACTTTCCAAGTTGGATTGGTTTCTCTAACATTATGGTCATCGCAATCATATCAAAATGTATGTGTTTTATGTATTGATGCATCCTTTTGTGTTTGACTAGGTTCATTTGGCATTATGATCACTATAATCAAATCAAATGCGAAGAATTGATCATAATTTCAATAAAAAAAAGACATATCATAGTGAATTAGATAAATTTAAGTGATATTTTAGTCATCGCAATCAAATCAAGTTTAAGGTATTATCATAATTTTAATCGATATATGTTAAAAAATACAAATTAAAACTAATATTTTTATAAAAAATAAAATAAGATATTATAATTATAATTTTTAAATTTAACTAATTATAACTAAAACGAATATTTATTATTTTTTAAAGTTTAATTTAACTAAAACAAATATTTATTATTTTTTAAAATTTAATTTAACTAAAGAAAATATTCATTATTTTTTAAAGTTTAAGATGTTAAAAAGTAACAATTCACAACTAAAACACGTGTATATCTTTTTTTAAATTTAATATTTATATGACATTTATATTACTTTTTAATGTTTTATATTTTTTTTAATTTCATATTTATTAGAATGAATTGACATTTATATTATTTTTTAGTTATTTGTATTTTTTTTTAAATTTGTGTAACTTACATATTTTTATTGTTTCGTATTTTTTTTAATTTATATTAATAAAGTGATGGTATGAATAACACAAAAGTTTTTAAATATCATCAATTGTTTATATTTGTTTTTTAATTTTTTAATTAAATGTATATATAAAAAATAAATATATTTGAAAGAATTTTTAAATAATATATTATAAATACGAATTAGTATAATATTTTAATATTAATAAATAGATAATTTGAACATTAATTATGTAATAAAGTGATAAAATTTGAAGGGTTATTTTAATTTTAGTATTCATCTAATTTTTTAATAATAAAAAATTGTAAAAATAATTACATTTTAATTATTAAAAATATTGCATCCATTGCTTAATGTAATATTTAGATGATTACATTTTAATTATTAATTTTAGTATTCATCTAATTTGAACATTAGTTATGTAATAAAGTGATAAAATTTGAAGGGTTGTTCTAATTTTAGTATTCATCTAATGTTTTAATAATAAAAAATTGTAAAAATAATTACATTTTAATTATTAAAAATATTGCATCCATTGCTTAATATTTAGATAAAGATCTCTATAATTTAGAGCTTCCCAAGATCAATACAAGCACAAGGCTAAAGGGAATTATTCATCAAGAAAACCAATTGTATTATCCTTATCGAAGATATTGATTGTTCACTTATCTCTCAAACCATGCAAAAATGCATACCATAGTAGCCGAGTATAATCCCTAGTGCCCTAATGATAACTGCAATTATGTTACATCCTCCATAACTTGCTTAAATTTCCACCTAATATTAAAAAATTTGCTACACACATTAATTCTACAAAGGATATGTCTCATAAATATTAAGGCTTGATACATGAGGAAAATGAGCTATGTGCATTCTCAAAACATTTGACATGCAAAGTACTATCACATTGATATCAATGTTGATAGAACCAACCAGAAGGATCTAAAACACCGTAGTAGATAAAGATACCTAGAATCAAGAATTGGAGAACGAAAGATTGAGGGTTTGATGATAAATAAAATTGAATAAATAGAATCATAATTCCCATTGCTTTAGTCCAAATTTTAGATTTTGTGATGTTGATGAGGTTCATTTATAAACTTAATCAACAACATACAAGTTATAAATTTTTATTGAGCTTAATAGATGTTTTTTATTTGAAACAAAATATTTGTGTAAAAACTATGCATTATCTTTACAATGAAATTGATCAAAGTTATAAAATATCGATGCATTGTTGAGAGATTTACTTTTAAATATTGGTTATGTGTTTTGTTACCATTAAGTATATATTTCAATAATGGGGATACCAGGGAATAACATATTAAGTGGTCAAGAGGCCAATATCCAATGTGCTAAAAAAAATGAAATATTATATATCAATGCTATAACCATCTCATAAGTGATCACAAATAGACACGTATCATGACACAAATAAACAAATAGACACAAAAAAAGGCTATAATCCAACATGTTAGATGCCTTTAGAGAGGTGGAATATGTGAACATGAAGAAAGAGAAACGACCGCGTTTCCTTGGGTTTGCTCAATGTTTATTCTTTGCTCTTCAAAATTGTCATGTGATACCAATTCTTATATCTAGAAGGGTCAACAATGTTGTTAACACATGGATTCAAGTGGAGAATAAAAAAGATGATTTTTATTATCTTCTCAAGAAGCTTTCATTAAGTGACACTTAAAATAGTGGATATGCCAATATGGTGGTAGGATTATGTAGGCATAAGTTATGGCATGAATTTAATGTCGTGGAAAGGTAAATTGTATCAAGAAATAGATAAGAGACAAAAATAATAGAGAGATTTTAATACATAGATGTCAAAAGCAAGTAGTGGGTGTTGAACCTTTAATCTTGATCATGTTTTACATCTATCCTTGTTTAACATTACAGGTACAATGATTATTTAGCACCCAAAAATTAGGAGTCGTGACATTTATGGATGGATGAAAATGTAACCCTTCTTTTGAAATTTTACAATATTTATGGTCCTTCAAAAATAAGAAGTAAATAAAAAAATTACATTTTTAGAAAATGAGAATTTTAAATTATCATTCTATAACAGACGGATTTGAACGCTTTGAAATGATTAGGAAAGATTCCACTAGCAGTAGTGATTCCATTGATCAATTATCATTATTCCACTGATCCAATAGTGATATATGACTTAAAACTCATCAATGACAACTCACAAATGAGCAAGGTTTTCCAATAATGCACTTGACTATGAAAAGTGCGCAGATACTCCATCTACAACAAAAATTCCTTAATGCAATAAATCAATAAAAATACATCAACATAAATAATTGTGAAATGCATTCATTTGGGTTGTATGTGACATTTATTTGTCCCCTCAATACTCCCCTACAACAAAAATTCCTTCATGCAACAAATCAATAAAAATACGTCAAGATAAAAAATATTATGAAACACATTCATTTGGATTGTATGTGACCTTTATTTGTCCTCTCAATACTCCCCTAATGCATACTTGTTATACCATGACGATCATGGGAGTAGAATTTGCAACCAAGATGACCTTTATAAAGCCATTTTTATAAGATTTCTAAAAACAACAAAGATCACTAATTGTTAAAATGCCTTCATGCAATAAGTCAATAGAAATACATCAAGATAAATAATTACAAAGCACATTCATTTGGATTGTACATGACCTTTATTTGTCCTGTCAATTTTCCCTGAATGCATAGTGATTATACCATGACATCATGAGAGTAGAATTTGCAACCAAGATTACCTTTACGAAGCCTATTTTTATAAGATTTTTAATACAACAAAGACTATTAATTGTTCTAGATTTATATAAATCCCTTTGTATCATATGTTGATTCAATGTCTCTTGTTGACATGGGGATTGTGTGATTTGTCGTTGCCTCCTTTCAACTCTAAGGTATTGTTTTCCCAAATAACTAGTTATATATGTCACCTTCCGTGCAGGTTTATAAGCATGTAACCATCACATAATTGTTTTATGAGCATATGAACTTTCTCATTTGTAGAGATTTTTGTAGTCTATTGTTTTTTTGTGTTGGATGAATTAGAACATGCTCTTTTATTGCATAAGACATAGTTTCTCCTTATTCAATTTGTTATTATGATCTCATTATGAAATTATTTAATGTTTATGAATTGAAAATTTCAAGCAGTGGTCTATAAATTATTAGTTAAAGATAAAAAAGATATACACAATGGAACACAAAGCTCTAGTTTTTTGTATTTTTGCTTCCCATTACTCTTTTTGGAACAATTCATTGATTGAAGCATTACTAATTTCCAATATATTATTAGTATTGTGATTGGTGTCTTAATATATGTAAATTGAAATCTAAACAAGTATGAAGTCATACCTCTATCATTTATGAGGAATAGAGGAAGTTTGAAAAACAAAAAGGGAGACCACATTTTTTCTTATGGTTCATCATTTCCTTCTACTTATAGTGGAGATTTTATCATTTATGAGGAATAAAGGAAGTTTGAAAAGCAAAAAGGGAGACCACATTTTTTCTTATGGTTCATCATTTCCTTTTACTTATAGTGGAGATTTTATGCTTGGGGGTGGTTTGTACACTTTGTTAGATAGGTTCTTTCCTAATGCAGCAATGTAGTTGTTTAAGGTTTTATAATTTATGTTTTAACAAAAAACATAGTTTAGATCCTTTGTATAAATGATCACGAAGATGTATTAAAGGCTTTCGTGTTTCCCTAGTGTAGATGTTAAAAATAGAATGATAGTGTAAGCCTAGCTTCTCATTCTCATTTTAGGGCTGATTATAAGATTTTATTGCAAGAACCACATGTTTTAGTTGAGTCACAATTGTAATATTTTGTTTCCTCTCATTGCATTTGTGTATTTTATGGTGGTATTCTTCACAAAAAAAGACAAATGTGTATTTCGATCAAATGTGAGGTTATTATTATTTTCTTTCTTACAACAATGGGTAACGAACTTTTATATAAAAAAAGAGACGATATTACAAAAGGGAAGACTGATCCCAAAAATGGAGAGTTGTCATGGCTAGCTCATTACACTCCAATCTTTGAAGGTCATACATATACCCTATTCTACGACAGCTAAAAATTATTACAAACTTTCCTAGAAGAAAACTACAGGAGAAATACATAACATGAAGAGAAACATTGGACTAGCTGATCCTCAGCTTCTACAATCCTTAGCAAAAACAAAGACAAAACATAAAAGTTCTGAAAATACATAGGTGAGCTAACGGAGAGTTCAACAGTTGAGAAGTTACTGGTGGGCGTTCTTCTCCTTGTTCCCAGCCGCAACTCCGGCATTATCATTAGCGATGCCTTGGAAGACAGTGGAGTTGTTCCTAATATCGGACCTCATGCCATCGATCTTTGATTCAACAATTCTGAGACTACTATGCAGGGACCTAATTTGGGTGCTCAAATCCACCGAACAGGGGCAACCATTCTCAAGTTTTCCAGCAAGCATGTCAAAATACTCCTTCAACTTGTTGATGTTGTTGCAAACTTCAGAGTTCCTAATCTGAACAACTGTGAAAAGGTAGGATATGGATTTTTTAAGGTCTGAGTTCTCACCTTTGAGCCAACGAACTTGTGTTTCCAGGTCCTGCAAATGCGAATGGACCTCAGAGGTCGGACTGTCCATCCCATGAGGAGACCCCAAATTAATGAAACCACTGCTATCACCTGCTAGATGCATCCAATTCCTACCACTCCCTATTTTGGAGTGACCACAAACAACATGATGCACATAACCACCATTGTTCTGCCCCTGCACCACGTCGAGAGAAGACCAATTCCTGCCATTGCCCGACTCATCAATTCCGGAGTGATCACAAACATCTTGTTGCACAGAACCACCATTGTTCTGCCCCTGCACCACATCGAGAGCTGAGATATATCTTTTCAAACCAGCCCCCCCGAATGGACCTGGATATGTTTCCTGCATCGACGACACTGTAATGCAGGGAGGTTAAGACCAGCGTTGTGATTATCATCCTCCATGATAAACTTGACAATACAAACCCAGCTCTTAACATGGAAGGAATTGTGCAAAGTGTCAGGGATATCACCCTCGAGCGATTTATATGTTGAAGGTTCCTCAGAACATGGTCTCAATAACTTCCTACATGCGAGACAGGTGGAGTCAGAAGGTGGAGGCCACCAAGGGTGCCGAGAGGACACGGGCAGGGATCGAGGAGGAGAGAAGGATCCCAAGGAGATCTTGCCATAACTCAAATTCAAATTTGAATTGGGACTAATGTGTATTTCGATCAAATGTGAGGTTATTATTTTGCTCGAAAGCAACAACATTGTATTTCCCAATGCAATTAGATCAATGTGATTGACAACCTTTGAGATTCTTAGTTTGAAATTTTGTTTCTTCTTCTAATACAAGCACAACCATGGTGTTGGAGCCTTAAAATTGGAGGTGAAATGTTACACTAGAGCAACAAAAAAAAGTAAAAAATTGTCTTTGAACATTGAAGAATTGAGTTTAGATTTATATTCTTTAATATATCAATAGTTTGCTTTAGATTTTAATTTTCAAACTTCAAGCTATCTACCTAGTTTAGGTATTAAGGACTTTGTGAAAAAGTTTGAAGGGATGATTTTATGAGACCAAAAAACAATGTGTAAGTTATGGCATAGAAAATGTTTTGTGATTTATTTGGTTGATATGAAATCTTGATTGGCTCTAGATAATTGAAGGGTGGTGTGCATGACTCTTATGCATTATCTTAAAAATACCTTATTATTCCTATTTGTTTGTTGAAAATCAATGCCTCATATACTCCCAATTCTCTTCTAGTTGGTTAGTCAAGCATTATTTTCCCACTACTCCAAAAGACTGGCCCCCACTTAAGTGATTGTGGTTTTTAGTGACATATTCTTGAGTACTTGCAATGTCTTACTTCCCGCAAGAACAATTAGAGAGAGAGAGAGAGTCATCCACTATTCCAAACAATTGGCCCCCACTTAAGTGATTGTGTTGCTTACTGACATATTCTTGAGTATTGGCAATGTCTTTATTTTTCCAAAAGAAAAATGAGAGAGAGAGAGAGAGAGAGAGAGAGATAAAATGACAATATCATAACTAGAGTTCTAAGAAACAACAAAACTTTATCCAACCATGGATTGCGTTATCTAAAAATTTGAGAGAGAGAGAGAGAGAGAGAGAAAATATCATAACTAGAGTTCTAAGAAACAACAAAACTTTATCCATGCATGGATTACAATGGCTATGCTTATTGCCTATTTTCTTCAAAAAAACCTACAGCTATAAGTCCTATTAAACTATCTGCATATCAAAATACAAAGACAATACATTTGACCTATTAACCGTGAGTAAAAACATGTATGTGTTGGGCTTCCTCCGTTGTAATGTCTTCAAGCCCTAGACTTGCAATTCCTTTCCAAGTTGTCATACCATAATATCTTCAACCAAAATCTCATTTACCGAGCTTATGGATACACATGGATGCCCCACTAGTGATTGTGATCTATGGGTGGAGCCCCAAAATGATGTTATATTACATATCCATGTCATGAATTGGATTATGAATTCTCTATTTTTGCTCACCAATTTCTACTTCTAGGTCTTCATGCTTCTTTAATGGACTCTAATCTAAGCACTAAGATAAGAAATTGCCTTATGCATGCCATTCAATTTGCTAGCCAAATGCCTCAAAACCTTTCAAATCTCATGAACCCCATTGCTAGCACAAATCCCAAGTGAATTAGAATAAACCATGACAAGCCTACACTTAGGTAATCCAAGAAACCTAACCATTAATTGCTACCATAGATTAACAACTATCTATTGCATTTTTTGAAGGCACCAATGAAGCACAATGTCTTCCAAAGCAAGCCAGAACCATAGATGCCACAAGACTAGTCAAAGGTTTTTCCATCACAAAGACTAGACATTGAAGAAATGAAACACACGAGGGAAAAAAAGTCAAATTGAACCTTGATTAGCATCCGACAACCATAGTGACCCTACCCATAAAAAATCCCACCTGGATTGAGAAATCTTATCAACTTAAGGCTCCAGCCAAACCATTGAATTTTTTAGTGTGAAAATTATATGAGGGTTTGAAGGGGAGTTAAGGATCCATGTTGACACAAACCCAGTCGGCAGGGGTTCCCAGCACTGTCGACACCCAAATCGCCGTGATCTCCCTGAGCACCAGCCCAGACAGGTTTTACCCTGTCCAGCAACACCTGTGGAGCAGATGAGGTCTCACCCGAGATGTTCGAGGGAGAGTTGACGAAACCATGTTTCCGCCGAATGAAGGAGGATGTTGCGGCTCGATCACTTAACTCATTGCAACATTTTAGAAATAGATCTATGCATTTAACTCAGACATCATTCATATTCATAGCATCATTCAACATAACCATTCATAATTGCAACAGATATAACAGTAAAGCATTAATCACAGCAAGAAAACATTACATCATTCATATATTCATATCGCGAAATGCATTACCATAGATAACCATGAAAAACACAGGGATTCTTCTCAACAACTCTATCTCATTATATTAACTCCGCAAAAACCCAGATACAAAATACTCTGCCTCAGATCAAGATCTCCAAAATATTTTCAAGATAAGATGATTCAATACTTACACACCTACATCTATTCATAGGATTTCGCCTTTACATTGCTTGTCCATTTACTAACTACTTTCTAACTGACACTTCAAATTAAATGACCCAAAATCTATCTATTGTGGTCCATATGACCCAAAAACCCGCATACCGCGGTTCAACTGACCAAATATTACATAAAATATCATCATTTACGCTTGACTTTCCACCTTCCGCGGTATCACAGCACTCGCGGTGTTGCGATGGTGACCCATCAAACCGCCTGCCAACAGGCCCCCAACACAATCTTGTGGCTCACCCTCGAGCCACGTCAGCAGGACATGGTGTACTCAGTTGTGTTTATTATGAAGTCTTCGTACTCCTGGAGGATTTCTCTAACCTGTTGCACGACTATGGCGGCGACTTCCTGGCACTCAATCAATTCTTGTGCTAATGGGTGGTCTGTGATGAACCTGCAATAATTAATTAATGCAAATACATGAGATATCAAAAATAATACAATAGAATCACTTTTATATTGATCACGGGCCACTTCGAGGGGGCAACCTCCTTTGAGCAAGCTCAATACAATTAACTTCATGGTGCCTTCAATGACCTCAACACACACTTATATACTAAGTCTATGCCCAATACTATGAGTCAAAACCATGGGACATATAATATTACGGGATGACTTACAAAGCATATGCGTCCAATACTATGGGTCAATACTATGGGCTAATATAAACTACGGATCAACAAATACTACGGGACGACTTACAAAGCATATGCGTCCAACAACAATATACTAACATAGTAAAGAGAAGGGTTGACATAGGTTCCTAACATCCCCTCTACCTTAGAAAAAGCTTTGTCCTCAAAGCTTTGGTTGGAGAAATTGCTGCAGAAGCTGAAGGAGTGGTTCCCCGGTAGCATCCTCGGGTTGCATTTCAGGCCACTGACACCTTTGGAGTGTCAAGGAGGATTTTTTGGAAGGTTGTAGATGAAGAAGAACCCTATCAGTTGCATGGAAAATGCGCTCAGAACGGTGCTGATCGGCTTGTTGTTTCAGGCGAATTCTGGCCATGTGAAGATTGTCCTGCAGAATGAGAAGAATCTGATCGCGATTTCGAAGAACCGAGTCAATTGCCTGAACTGGGGAGCTGCTAAGGGTGTATGGAAGAAGAACTGGCAGTGTTTTTCCATAGACTGCTTCATATGGTGGCCTTTGAGATGTGGTATTGTAGCACCAGAGCGCTGCTAGGAAATCCATAGAAATAGTTGGCCAAAGCTATGTAGGGATGGGCAAGGGTTTGAGCAATCCCGAAAGGAGTGTCGTTTGACCCTTGTTGACTTGGAAAGTATCATCGTCAGCCACCATCTGTTGAATTGTCATTTTTAGTCCCTGCCAAAAGAAGTTACATTGTTCCCGGTCATACATTTTGCAGAACCCAGAGTGCCCTGTTGATGAAGAAGCATGGAGTTCATAGAAGAGAGAGCCCTGTTGAACATATTGCAACCAATTTGGAACAAGCAGAGAAAGAGCTGTAAGAGAAACTGGTTCATCAATTGTGCAAGAAGGAGCATCTTCCACCATATTGTCCTTACCCTTCTTGTAAGTGATCACATAGGGATAACCCATGAGTTGGATAACCCATTTCAGGTGTGTTGGGGAGGAGACCCATTGTTCCAAAAAAATTTCTAGACTCGGGAGATCAGTCTTGATGCAGAAATAATTCCCTAATAGGTATGACTGCCACTTCTGTACTGCATGCAAAATAGCCATCATTTCCTGCTGAGAGGTAGATGGGGCTAAATTCTTACCGGAAAGGTCTCGTGAAGGCAGCAAGCGCATTGGTTCAGCAAAGATACCTGCATATCTATCCAAGGAAGTAGTGGAGACTGTTGATGGGTGCATCTGAATGGAATTGAGCTGAGCGATGACACCATGTGAATTCTTCTTATGGATTTTTTCTAGGCGATGTGAACTGATGATGCAGAGAGACCCTGGTTGTAAGCCCATAAATTTGTGTTGTGCCCCGTTGACTTTAAACTGCATCCAAAGTTCAGCAAAATCCCATAAGATGGGGCCAAGTGTGCATAACCATTGAACGCCCAAAACCACATCACATCCGCCTAAGGACAAGGCAAACATGTCAGAGCGTAGGTTATAATCTTCCATAGAGATACGCACATTGTGACACTTCCCCTTGCAAGGTAAGGTGCCTCCATTGGCAACTATGACTTCAAAGTTGGAGCAAGGATGGACAAAACAATTAGCCTGTTTGGCAATCCGAGGGTCAATGAAGTTATGAGTGCTACCAGAATCAATGAGTATGGTAAGAGGGAGCTTCTTGAAGTATCCCCTGACCCGCATTGTTTGTGGGGTGGTGACGCTAGTTACAACATGGATAGAGATCTCGGGTGGGTCGTCCTGAGATGGGGTGTCAACCGACGGGTGTTGAATGTCGACCTGATCATCTGCTGTATCTGTAGCTTCTTCACCAAGTTCTAAGGAAGGTAGAGAATCCACATCCAAGAGATAGGGCTTTTGTTGAACACATCTATGTCCCCGAGTGAATTTCTCATCACAATTATAACAAATCCCTTTTTCTCGGCGTGCTTGCATTTCTATTTCAGACAAATGCTTGATAGGAGTTGGTTGAGGAGAAGGCGTGATGGGAGGTCGTTGGGAACCCATATTTCTGAAGGGAACAAAGGTGGGTTTGGAGCGTTGTTAAGCTGCAATCTTGTCCTCGGCCAGCTTAGCCAACCCTAGGACTTCCATCATTGTGTTGGGACAAAACATTTTGACCTCTGAGCGGATTTCATCCTTGAGACCACTGATAAAACAACTCCTGTAGAATTCATCAGACAATCCTTCTGTGTGATTGGCCAATTTCTCAAATTCTGTCTGATACTCTCTCACTGTGCCAATTTGGTGAAGTTTAGTGAGTGCTCCTGTGAAATCATCAAAAGCACTAGGACCAAATCGTGGCAAAATGAGTTGGCAAAAATCTGTCCAGTTTAGCTTAGGATGAGCTTTGATGTACCAACGGTACCATTGAAGGGCTTCCTGTTCCAAATGAAAGGATGCAAGTGGAACTTTCTAGACATCAAAAGTATTATGCAGACTGAAATATTGTTCTGCTCGGTATATCCATCCAGTCGGATCAGTACCATTGAAGCGAGGAAAATCAAGCTTCGACCCACGAAAATTGCTGGAAGAAGAGAACCCGGTGGCTGTAAAAGATTCTGGCTGTCGGTTATTGTTCATGGCTGAATGCTGAAGATGGAGGCTGAGAAATTTTTCATCCAGATCTTGGAGTTTGGTTTGGATGGCTGCAAGTGCTTCCTCCATGGTGTTTGCTCCTGCACGGGTGACAACCATAACTAGGTTTTTTTTTTGTTTTTTTGTTTTTTGTTTGTGGAATGGGTAGAAAAACACAAACAGAAGCTGATTTAGTAAAGGGAAATTTGGATTGGGGAAACAATCTGATGGGTAATTGGGGTTTGACTAGATTTTGGACACTGTCAAAAGGACAAGAAAGAAAAAAGGGGGATTTCAAAAGCGGGGTGATAGAATGAGAAAATTTGGCAGAGAGGGACAAAGAAGCAGAATTCAGAAAGGAATTCTGTGGTAAAATTTGAAGGTGATTGGGTGAAATCTGAGGAAGTTATGGCAAACCCTAAAAATAGAAAAATGTGGGATTTCGGGCTTTGGGAAGGGGAATTGGGGATAGGGTCCTCAAGAATGAAAGATGCAGAATGGAATGACAGGGGTTCCCCAAAAATTTCAAGGGAAACAGAGTGAAAAC
Source organism: Larix kaempferi (assembly GCA_027924585.1). Lineage (NCBI taxonomy): Eukaryota > Viridiplantae > Streptophyta > Pinopsida > Pinales > Pinaceae > Larix > Larix kaempferi. The sequence goes on along the minus strand of BSBM01000779.1, from coordinate 6,832,258 downwards.
AAGGGAGATATGGAGAAAAAACTGAATATTATACCTTTTTTTTTCCAGAAATGGATCGGCAACAGTGGCGCGAAAGGGATCCACAACAGATGGATTTGCAACGGCACGGAAGGGATCGAAACGGCTGGAACTAAAATGGCGACTGGATCTGGAATGACTTTCAGAATAGATCTGAAACGGCTAGATCTGGAGCGGAAGTGATCGGCAACAGTTCAACTGAAAATAGATATGGACCCCAGGTATGTGCGGCTTCCTAACAGTTCAGGGGTTTCACTCGGCCACCAATGCTGTCTGACGGCTTGCGTATTGGGGCAGTACCCGTCACTCCACGGCTCAGGTAAAACTGATAACCGCTTTGCCACAAACGACAGCTCTTGGTTTACCTCATGGGTGGGAACTAGTCAATCAGGTAGGGGTCGTTGCCCTTTTCGCTAGCAGGTCCTCTCAATGGGCCAGCTACTTTGGGGTTCCTGTGGTACTCCTCACAATTAGTTTTAGGGATTATGCCCAAGTACTTCCCATAGTTAAGCGGATAGGGATTATTCCTAAATCCGAACCTGCAACAGATGCAAAAAAAAATTTGGCAGAAATTTCACCCAGCGAGCCCAAGAAAGTGCTCTAATACCAGATGTGATGAACCTGCAATAATTAATTAATGCAAATACACGAGATATCAAAAATAATAGAATAGAATCACTTTTATATTGACAACGGCCCACTTCGAGGGGGAAACCTCCTTTGAGCAAGCTCAATACAATTAACTTCACGGTGCCTTCAATGACCTCAACACACACTTATATACTAAGTCTATGCCCAATACTATGAGTCAAAACCATGGGACATATAATATTACGGGATGACTTACAAAGCATATGCGTCCAATACTATGGGTCAATACTATGGGCTAATATAAACTACGGATCAACAAATACTACGGGACGACTTACAAAGCATATGCGTCCAACAACAATATACTAACATAGTAAAGAGAAGGGTTGACATAGGTTCCTAACATGGTCAACCAGGTGCGCATCAACTTTCTTCCTGCCTTCCTGTACCGCCTGCAGTGCAGAGTCAGCCGCAGCATTAAACTGTGGCCCGAGGTCTTGAAACTTGTCCAACTGTGTGGTGCGCTGCTTCTAACGGTCTTTCGCTTTGGTTACTCACTGCTTCAACTCCTTGAGCTCTGTTGATTTGGGTACCTACGCTGTTGGTGGCATCGCGCACATGGATGTCTTCAGTGTCGTCAGCTGTTCTTCCACCTCACATCGTAGCTTGGTCAGTTGCTCCAGTGGCTCATCCTGAACAATACTACCCCAAAACAGCGCGATCTCAACAGTGATCTTGAGCACTGCCTATTCCAACTCGCCCATTTGAATCGCCAACTCTTCAATGGTGCTCTTCCGTGTTGCGACGACTTCCTTTGGTGTGGCCGACTGGAGTGCGTGAGACAAGGTATCATTTTCTGCCTACAACTTGGTGATGGCAACTCCCATATTCTGCACTCGCTCAACTGAATCCAAGGCCTCTGTTGACTCCATTACATGTTGGCAGGCCTCAGGGATGGCCTCCTCTAGCTGCACCTTGCTATTCCACAGGGTGGTTTTCTCCATCGTCAACAAATCTTGTTCCTTCTTTAGCTTCGTTATCTCCCTAGCCTTCTCGACCCAAAGCTGCTACAGCGTATCCTTGAGTTCATCGGCCACGTCCCATGCTGCTACTACCTTCCCCTTGTGTTCCGTGACCTCCTTCCGCAATGCCACTTCGCCCTCCTACAAGTGCAATAGCTGACTCCTGACATACTTCTCTCTATCCGCCAATTCCTGACTGGCGACCACCCGTAACTGCACCAAAGTATGTGACGACAACACGTTGATGTTAACAGACAATGCCTCCAACTACTGCAACGAAGCCTTTAAAGCCTCATCATCAGTCGCAATCGCAGTCGGGGGAATTTTTACATTCCAAACCTGCGGCTCAGTGCTGATTGCGCCAACTGCCTGCACAGTTTCTCCCTCTGGTGCCTTCTTCAAAACAATGTCACACAAGGAATCTAGACGGGCAGTGACCACATGAAAACCTTCATCCGCCTTTGTCGTCATCGCTCTAGCCGCCCCACTGGTTTCATTATTGATAGCTAATAGTAGTCAGCCGAGCTGTGCCTCTGACGACAGGGGAATCCCACTGATGGTTGCATGTTCATGTTGTGCTTTCATTCTGCCTTCTTCAACCTGACGCTCATCATCCGTAGGGGTCTGCGACGACTCTTGGTCTGACACATGAAGTGGTTGGTCCATGACTGACACATCTGATGGTAGCCTCGTAGACTCTTCCTCCTGAGCAACCGACTCTCGCCATTCAACCGACCAATCATCAATGATCGCATCTAAGTATTCATCTGATAACTTAGATACTGTGCGGGCCAATCACGAACCGGGCAATCCCTTTATACTTGTCAATAGCGGTCTGAGTTAGCTGTGGAACCCGCTCAGCAGCCACTTGCAGCACTTCCCAATAAAACCAAAACTGCGTGGTGCAATCCTTGAGGTGCTCTGGTTCTTGTACCCACCACAGGTTTTGGTAGCGCGCTCCCTTGCAAACTTGCACCGCGTCCACCTCCATTCCTTGATAATCATCGGGCTCCATCCAAGTGACAAGCGCAACTAAGATTAGGAGCCAGCTGTATGCAAATGGTCGTTGTCCTTCTTGGGCCGCTAGCACGTCCTCCGTCAACTGGTTAAGCAGAAAAAGTGACCAATTTACATACATGCCTTCCGCACAAAGCTCTGATACTGCATATTTCTTCAAGAAGGAAATATGTATACCTACAAGAACTTCTGAATGAAATCCCTAAAGGCAGCAACGACAACCCACGAGAATATCGCCAGTGCATTCTTCAATCGAAATGACATCACCGTGTGCTGAAAACAACCCCATTTCGTCACAAAAGTTGTCTTGTGGCGGTCTTCCTTCGCAATCCAGATCTGATGATAGCCAGAGAACCCATCCGTGAAAGAATACATCTCCTGACCACCGACGCCTTCAAGCACTTCATCAATAAATGGGGTCAGAAATGGATCGTGCAGATAGGCATCATTCAGCTTCTGCAGATCAACGCAAATGCGCACTTCACCAGTCTTCTTGTCCTGCACCACCATAGGACTGATCCAGTCTGACTCCTCAATGGGTTCAATGATACCAGCATCCAACATGTGATCAAGTTCTAACTTAACCCTCTCCTTATGGCATGGATTCAGTCGATATGGGCACTGCCTAATTGGTTTGGCATTTGGTTTCAACGAAATCTTCATCTCCTCTAAATCGCCCAAGATTTCGTTCATCTCAGAAAACTTCATGGGGAACAAGTCCTTAAATTCATGCAACAAGTCTGTGACCTTCCCCATCATCTCGTCATCCCAATAATCCCCAACATTCGTGAACTTTGGGCTGTCCTCTGTCCTAATGTTGACCTTACAGAGCTTCATGATACGTTTAAACCAAATAGACTAGCAAGATCACTGAAAGAAACATAATCACAAGATAGACACAAAATTTACCCTGGGAAACCCTCATGGGGTAGAAAACCCAACAAATCTTTCCTCAATAAGATGATCAACCAAAATACAAGATGTGCTCCAAGACTTGACTTCCTTATCTACCTCCTATGCAGACCTCCCAGACACAAGTGCGCTACTTTCTGAGTTGTGGAAGTGTGTCAAATGAGGAGCTCTCCTCCTCTATTTATACTAGTTCCCGACTGACCAAAATCCCTAATGGGGCCAACCTCTCCTGGAGAAGTCTAATAACCCCTAAAATATAAACTCAGGGCCGACCCCCACATGGTGGGTCTAATAACCCTAGTTACCACAAACCATTGGAGGAATAAACATCTCCGGATACATAATAGAATCACCTCGGAGGGATGAAACATCTCCGGAAAAATAATGTACAAATAATATTCTTAGAAGTTACAATATTCAACACTCCCCCTTAACGAGAAGGATATTATAACAACATCTGCAGGAGCAAGGAGTCATTGACTACATCATACATGATACATCTATAAATCATCGAAATCTTTCTTCAATACATCATCATCAGTAACTCAACCAATTACTGGAACATCAACATCATTGTCATCGCATGATCATCAATATCATCATCACATGATCATCAGCATCGTCATCACACGATCATCGACATCATCATCACACGATCATCAGCATCGTCATCACACGATCATGAACATCGTCATCACACGATCATCAGCATTGTCATCACACGATCATCATCGTCATCACACGATCATCAGTATCGTCATCATACGATCATCATCGTCGTCACACAATCATCAGCATTCGATCTTGTTAAGATTTAATATGCTAAGACAGAAAATAGCAGCATTACATTCCATTTCACAATAATAGCATATACAGGATCACTGAAGAAACAACAAGCACAGCATAAACACAAGAGACACAGATTTATCCTGGGAAACCCTCATGGGGTAGAAAACCCAGTAAAGCTTCCTCAATATAGATGACCAGCAATACACAAAGATGCAAACCAAAGACATGATCTCCTCCTCCAACATAGCAGACCTCTCCTCCACAAGTGTGCCTCTCTCTCAAGTGAGTGTGTGTATCAAATGAGGAACACACCTCCTCTATTTATACACTACTCTGACATATCTTTTACACAAGTACACGTAGGCTCGTATTTAACCAATGGGTTAAATACCCCACTACAATTGACTGGGCCGACCCCTCTAGGGTGGTCTAATAACCCTTTGACCCACATGACACATACAGGGCCGACCCCCACTAGGGAAGTCTAATAACCCAAGTTACCACATTCCGACGGAGGAATAAACATCTCCGGATATACAATAAGATCTTCACAGAGGAATGAAACATCTCCGGAATAATAAAGTACAAATATAATATTCTTTGAAGTTACAATATCTCAACACTCCCCCTTAACGAGAACGATATTATAACAGCATCTGCACGAGCAAGGAGTCATCAACATCATACATGATACATCTATAAATCATTGGAAGCTTTCTCAACATCATCAGTAACTCAAGCAGTTACTGGAACATCTTCAATACTGGAACATCAACATCTTCAGTACTGAGTCTTTATCTTCTGCAACACTCGAACAACTACAGCAACATCAACATCTGGATCCTCACGATCATCAACATCATCATCTCACGATCATCAGCATCGTCATCACACGATCATCAACATCGTCATCAGCATCACGATCATCAACATCGTCATCACACAATCATCAACATCGTCATCACACGATCATCAGCATCGTCATCACATGATCATCAGCATCGTCATCACACGATCATCAACATCGTCATCACACGATCATCAGCATCGTCATCACACGATCATCAACATCGTCATCACATGATCATCACGATCAGCAGCATCATCATCTAGATCATCACGATCAGCAGCATCATCATCTAGATCATCATGATCAACAACATCGTCATCTAGATCATCATGATCAACAACGTCATCAATACAAGTATAAATATCATTAATACAAGTATCCTCATCAATACAAGTATACACATCATCAATACAAGTATCCTCGTCAATACAAGTATACACATCATCAATACAAGTATCCTCATCAATACAAGTATACACATCATCAATACAAGTATCCTCATCAATACAAGTATACACATCATCAATACAAGTATCCTCATCAATACAAGTATACATATCATCAATACAAGTATCCTCATCAATACAAGTATACACAATAGCAGCATACCCTGCAACACACAAGATCCAATTACGGGATGATCAATCCCTCTCACTTTAGGACATAGGTCCAAGGATGATACAATCCTGATCCGCTTACGGGATGATCAGTCCCTCTTGGTTTAAGACAACTCTCATGTCTATGGATGATGCAATCCAAATCAACTTACAAGATGATCAATCCTTATCACTTTAAGACACCTCACCATGTCTAGGGACGAGGCAATCCCAATCTAATTACAGGATGATTAGTCCTTATCACTTTAAGACATTTCACCATGTCTAGGGACGAGGCAATCCCAATCTATTTACAACATGATTAGTCCTTATCACTTTAAGGCATCTCACCATGTCTAGGGACGAGGCAATCCCAATCTATTTACAGGATGATTAGTCCTTATCACTTTAAGACATCTCACCATGTCTAGGGACGAGGCAATCCCAATCTATTTACAGGATGATTAGTCCTTATCACTTTAAGACATCTCACCATGTCTAGGGACGAGGCAATCCCAATCTATTTACAGGATGATTAGTCCACTCAATCTCATTTAGGACTATCCTTCCTTTCGAATTACTGGATTTACTGTCCAAGGATGATTTAATCCATTCAATTCATTTAGGACTATCCTTCCTTTCGGAATTACTAGATTTACTGTCCAAGGATGATTTAATCCACTCAATTCATTTAGGACTATCCTTCCTTTCGGAATTACTGGATTTACTGTCCAAGGATGATTTAATCCACTTAATTCATTTAGGACTATCCTTCCTTTCGGAATTACTGGATTTACTGTCCAAGGATGATTTGATCCACTCAATTCATTTAGGACTATCCTTCCTTTCGGAATTACTGGATTTACTGTCCAAGGATGATTTGATCCACTCAATTCATTTAGGACTATCCTTCCTTTCGGAATTACTGGATTTACTGTCCAAGGATGATTTGATCCACTCAATTAATTTAGGACTATCCTTCCTTTCGGAATTACTGGATTTACTGTCCAAGGATGATTTAATCCACAACTGTACATTTAGGACCACGTCCAAGGATGACTCAATCCTCAACCGTACATTTAGGACTACATCCAAGGATGACTTAATCCTCAACCGTACATTTAGGACCACGTCCAAGGATGACTTAATCCTCAACCGTACATTTAGGACCACGTCCAAGGATGACTTAATCCTCCACCGTACATTTAGGACCACGTCCAAGGATGACTTAATCCTCCACCGTACATTTAGGACCACGTCCAAGGATGACTTAATCCTCCACCGTACATTTAGGACCACGTCCAAGGATGACTTAATCCTCAACCGTCCACCAAGGACTTCATTCTCGAAGACATACATCTACGGCTCTTCTTTCGGACTGAAGTCCAGGGATGATCCAATCCCCTCACATGTTCACCAAGAACTTCATTCACGAAGACATACGTCTACGGCTCTTCTTTCAGACTGAAGTCCAGGGATGATCCAATCCCCTCACATGTTCACCAAGAACTTCATTCATGAAGACATACGTCTACAGCTCTTCTTTCGGACTGAAGTCTAGGGGTGATCCAATCCCCTCACATGTTCACCAAGAACTTCATTCTCGAAGACATACGTCTAAGGCTCTTCTTTCGGACTGAAGTCCAGGGATGATCCAATCCCCTCACATGTTCACCAAGAACTTCATTCTCGAAGACATACGTCTACGGCTCTTCTTTCGGCTGAAGTCCAGGGATGATCCAATCCTCTCATGTCCACCAAGGACTTCATTTTCGAAGACATACATCTACGGCTCGCTTTAGAACAAGTGTTCAAGGATGATACAATCCCTCTTCTTTCTCGAAGACACTTGTCTATGGCTCACTTTAGAACTTGTGTTCAAGGATGATGCAATCCTCACATGTATTCTCATCAATTACTATCGATCCTGGGAACCCATACAGAACCTGATTCACACTTCTTCTTTAATTACACCATTAAGAGAATGGTCTTATCTAGCCACTTGGAGCAAACATCTCATCATGATTCTCTTCTTCTTTCTAAGAGAATCTTCTAGCCACAAGCCTTCTATAGTGTGTTTGATTTGAAAATCTTTTTTTTTTTTTTTTTAACATCCATCGCTTGTTCAGTGTTCATCATTCATCATGATCTTTCCTACAAATCAAAATTAAGTACATGATTAGTAATACTTCATAATCATCAAATCATATTGACATGATAACCTATTATGCATACAGATATCATTTACATAGTTATGCAACTATTTTGACCAATACTTTGGCACAACACTTTCCCATATCCTGTATGCATACAGTGGCTATCTAGATGCCTTCCATCTCTACCAGAACATACTATCGAGAGTGTGCACAGCTCTCAGCATGTCAGCAAAGAGGTTTCATTCTAGACAATCAACAACGGAATGTTTGTCCAACTTACCAATCATATGCATATTAGTAGTATACTGTTCAATGCTCTAAGAATGTTTACACTCAGCATGATATATTCTAGGAATACAAATATGCATACAAGCAATATCATTTACTATTTCAAATAACAACTCAAATACTTATCTTTTATGTTTGTGTGGTTGCCTCCCGCTTGATCTTCTATATGTCTTTTGAACTTGTATTCATTCTGTACCACTGTGCATGCTCAAGTGTGCACTAGTGTCATCCTCATGATCTCATACACAAACATACATTCATTAGTATATTCTCCAAACATTCTAATTCTAAATAATCTTGAACATGTATAGTCATGATCATTAGTATTCAGGGTTTCAAGGAAGTCTTCTTTTACTCATGCATATTCTTGTTTGATCATAGTACTCTTCTGGTTAATTAAATCATCAAGACAAGAGACATAATATGCATAAACCCTTGATTACTAACTTTATGAATAAGCATAACCAATCATACCAAGTATACTTATATAAGGGATCCTAACACAAGGTCAGATTCTAACTTGACATAAGAAAACATATCTGGATTAGTTATGTACAACATACCTAAACAATCTCTTCAATGATTTATAGATCCTGAGCTAGAACCTGCATGTCTCATAGGTTAAGCATAATATAACAAAGTCATACATACCTCGTAAGTAGAACAAATATTATGGATGAGTCTTTGTCTTCATGTTGTCATGGTCATGGAACTTGATTTGTCTTTTGTGATGTACCTGTATCTTGTTAGCAGACAACATCAACCTCACACAACACCATAATGCATTAGTACAATCATATAGCCCTAATCAATGAATGTCTTCGATCATTCACATGCATTCATACTGTTACTAGGGTGATAAGACAATTCTAACAATAATCAAGATTGTACTAATAAATAATATGAAGACAAACACATTATGAACTTAATCAAGAATCATATTTCAAGACATACCTGAACCTCCTTAAGTCATACCTGTCGAGACTTCTTGTAGTCTTCTTATGTAAGGCCTTAGCCTCAACTCCCCCTGAAACTTGATTTGGAGCTTGATTAGGGCTTGCTAGAGAAACCCTAAAAATTCAATCTTTGACTTTCATGCTTCTGAATGGATGGAAGGATGTGTCTTGCTGAGCTGATCAAACTAGCATACTTCACTTTTGAAATCTCCAAAATTTGACCCCTCAAAATTACCTTCGAAACTTCTGGATCTTCTGGACAGGAACCCGAACTAGGTTTTGATGAAGCCCACCCTTCTATCCAATCAAAAGGTTTGATCCAAGGCTCTAAACTCTTATTTTTCTGAGGAGCTTCCAGTCGTGGTTACAGACTTCAAAAATTCCAACTTTTGCTGAAGCCCTAATTTTCCATCTTTCCGATCAAAATCCCGAGCTAGGGTTTGATCAAGCCCGGTCTTCTACCCAACCAAAAAATTCGATCTTGGTCTCTAAATTTCAATTTTCCTGAGTAGCATTCAGCCGTGGATTCCGATTCCAAAAATTCTAACTTTCTCTGAAACCCTAAATTCCGGAAGCCATGAATAAAGGTGCTCCAAAAATAATTCTGTTTTGACAGAAATATGTACCTGATTGTTTCTACTATAACTCTGAAATTTTTGCTCCACAGGGTCTGAAAACGTTTTCTGCAGTAGCCTGACCTGTCATCTTTCCATCCTGATAGGTCTGACCTCAATTGGATTTTCTGAGAGAGAGTTATGCCAAGTGTCGCAACGTGACCTGTTTATGGGATAAAACAGGAGAGCGAACTTGTACGGCGTTCCACATGTCACTGTTTGAACTTCGGCCTTTGAAAACTTTTCTTGAGATAGCTCGCCCTGTTATCTTTCCATCCTGACAGGTCTAACCTCAATTGGACTCTCTAAGAGAGAGTTATGCCAAGTGTCGCAACGTGACCTGTTTATGGGATAAAAAAGGAGAGCGAACTTGTACGGCGTGACACGTGTCACTGGTTGACCTTCGGCCTCTGAAAACGTTTCCCGCGATAGTACAGTCTGTGTACTACCTGTCACTTTTTACGAAATTTCATTTGGAGCTTCCTAGCCCAAGTTATGACCTTTTTGCCTAGGTCACCTGATTTTGACTGAGATCTGGAAGAGGCAGAAACCCTAACTTGTACTAATCATAACTCATAAAGTACAATGAATCTGAGGGTGCCCTTTGGACACAAGGTACCTGGGGATGTTATCTTCGACCTATAAACTTTTCAGACCCTGAACCTTCGCAGAAATGGATTTATAGCGAAAGTTCCACGATGACTGGTTTTTGCTATGTAAAACCCTAACCTTCAAATTGTCGTAAGTAAAGCAAGTGTCGTAAGTGCCATACCTTGTCTTCCTTCAGGTTAGCTCTGATACCATGTTAAGATTTAATATGATAAGACAGAAAATAGAAGCATTACATTCCATTTCACAATAATAGCATATACAGGATCACTGAAGAAACAACAAGCACAACATAAACACAAGAGACACAGATTTATCCTGGGAAACCCTCATGGGGTAGAAAACCCAGTAAAGCTTCCTCAATATAGATGACCAGCAATATACAAAGATGCAAACCAAAGACATGATCTCCTCCTCCACCATAGCAGACCTCTCCTCCATAAGTGTACTTCTCTCTCAAGTGAGTGTGTGTATCAAATGAGGAACACACCTCCTCTATTTATACACTACTCTGACATATCTTTTACACAAGTACACGTAGGATCGTATTTAACCAATGGGTTAAATACCCCACTACAATTGACTGGGCCGACCCCTCTAGGGTGGTCTAATAACCCTTTGACCCACATGACACATACAGGGCCGACCCCCACTAGGGAAGTCTAATAACCTGAGTTACCACATTCCGACGGAGGAATAAACATCTCCGGATATACAATAAGATCTTCACGGAGGAATGAAACATCTCCGGAATAATAAAGTACAAATATAATATTCTTTGAAGTTACAATATCTCAACAGATCTACAGTATCTGGATCATCTCGATCTACAGTATCTGGATCATCTCGATCTATAGCATCTAGATCATCTCAATCAACAGCATCTCGATCATCTCGATCTACAGCATACTCTGCAATACACACAATCATATTACAGGATGATCAATCCCGCTCTCTTTAGGACATAGGTCCATGGATGATACAATCCAAATAAAGTTCCAGGATGATCAGTCCTTATCACTTTAAGACAAGTCTCATGTCTAGGGACGATGCAATCCCATCGCGTACATTTTGAACCCAGTTCATGGACGATGCAGTCCTCACACGTACCTTTAAGACAAGTCTCATGTCTAGGGACGATGCAATCCCATCATGTACATTTTGAACCTAGTTCATGGACAATGCAGTCCTCACGTACATTTTGAACCCAGTTCATGGACGATGCAGTCCTCACATACATTTTGAACCCAGTTCATGGACGATGCAGTCCTCACGTACATTTTGAACCCAGTTCATGGACGATGCAATCCTGACGTACATTTTGAACCGAGGTCCAGGGACGATGCAGTCCTATCTTCAATTCTTGGAGACATTAGTCTACGGCTCAATTCTGGGACCGAAGTCTGAGAAAGATGCAATCCCCTACCTGTTCATTCAGGACTTCATTCTCGGAGACATCATGTCTACGGCTCTCTTTAGGACTGAAGTCCAGGGATGATCCAATCCTCACATGTCCACCAAGGACTTCATTCTCGAAGACATACGTCTACGGTTCTCTTTAGAACATGTGTTCAAGGATGATGCAATCCCTCTTCTTTCTCGGAGACATCTGTCTACGGCTCACTTTAGGACTGAAATCCAAGGATGATCCAATCCTCACATGTCCACCAAGGACTTCATTCTCGAAGACATACGTCTACGGCTCTCTTTAGAACATGTGTTCAAGGATGATGCAATCCCTCTTCTTTCTCGGAGACATCTATCTACGGCTCACTTTAGGACTGAAATCCAAGGATGATCCAATCCTCACATATATCCTCATCAATACAGGTACAAGTATCCTCATCCATATAAGTACATTAATCAATACATGTATTCTCATCAATACATCAGTACAAGTACTCTCATCAATACATCAATATGTAACAGTACGAGTATCCTCACCAATACATATATCATCAAAACATGTATCCTCACCAATACATATATCATCAAAAGCATGTATTCTCACCAATACATATATCATCAAAACATGTATCCTCACCAATACATATATCATCAAAAGTAAAAACAAGTAAAATAAGTATTCTAAGTATAAGAGTCCTAAATCTAAATAATCTAAGTATCCAAGTGTAGTAAACAGGTATCCACATCATCGACCTTGCTATCGATGAGACAATCTCATCATCATTGACTATACTACTCCCCCTTTCGAGGAGGGTCCTTTTGAACTACACCAAGCTTGTCTCAGAAGCATTCAAATTTCACTCGAGACAGATGTTTGGTCAAAATATCAGCAATTTGATCCTCAATGCTCACATACTCGAGCTTGATAGCTCCTCTCTGCACCATATCTCGTATATAAAAGTATCGGATCTCTATGTGTTTTGACTTATCATGGAATACAGGATTTTCTGTCATCTTAATACAGCTTTGATTATCACACATGATCATAGTGGGATCCATTTCTAAGTCAAACACTCCAGATAATAGCTTTCGAAGCCACACTGCTTCACAGCTGGCAGAGCAGGCAGCTATATATTTTGCTTCAGCAGTACTGAGAGCCACACTTTATTGTTTCTTGCTGAACCATGAGATCATGGTAGATCCAAGACCATAACATCCACCTGATGTACTCTTTCTGTCTGAGACACTTCCTGCCCAATCAAAATCTGAGTAACCATGTAATCTGAGTTCATGATCTCTAAGATAATATAGACCAAAATCTAATGTACCCTTTAGGTACCTCATTACATGCTTTGCAGCTATTAAGTGAACCTTTCTAGGTTCTACTAGATACTGACTCAGGGTATTTACAGCAAAGCATATATCTGACCTAGTATTTGTTAAATACATCAATGACCCAATGATTTGTCTATATAGAGTTAAGTCCACTAATTCCGATGAGTCAGTAACTAATAACTTCAAGTTGGAGTCCATGGGAGTGGCCATGGATTTACACTCCAACATATCAAATCTTTTTAGAATCTCCACAGCATACTTACCTTGATTTAGAAAGATTCCTTTTGGTTCTTGCCATACTTCTAGACCTAAGAAGTAGTGCATTAATCCGAGATCTTTCATCTCGAATTCTGAAGAAAGATTCTTCTTGCATTCAATAATTTGTTTCTCATTTCCAGTTAGAAATAGATCATCTACATATAACAACAGTATAACTGGTTCATCATCCATCACTTTGAGATAAAGATTGGGGTCAGCTTTACTCTTGGTAAATCCCATGCTTGTTAAGAAATTGGTAATCCTTCCGTACCAAGCTATGGGAGCTTGCTTCAATCCATCTAATGCCTTTTTCAGTTTGCATACATGAGTTCTCCCGTCTTTAACCTCAAACCCTTGTGGTTGCTCTATGTACACTTCTTCTTCAATTACACCATTCAGAAAAGCTGTCTTATCATCAATTTGGTGTAATTTCCACTTCATCATAGATGCAAGTGCCATGATAGTTCTAATTGAAGTATACCTAGCAACTGGTGCAAATGTTTCTTCATAGTCAATTCCTTCTTTCTGAGAGAATCCTCTGGCTACAAATCTTGCCTTGTATTTTTCAATGCTACCATCTGCAGCATGTTTTATCTTGAAAATCCATTTGGAAGAAACCACACTTTTATCTTTTGGTTTGGGAACTATATCCCAAACATCATTTTTCATTATTGACTGATATTCTTCTGCCATTGCTTCTACCCATTCTTTCTTTTGAGCTGCCTCTTCATAGCTAGTAGGTTGTTGATCCACAAGATCACACATCAAGGCCATATAGTTGGACACTAGCTTTGGTTTCTTTCTTTCTCTAGTGGAGCCTTCAGGAGCTCCATATCTTTCGTCTCCTTGAATAATGTCTCTAGCCCATGCTAGAGACATTAATAATGTCTCCTTGAATAATGTCTCCTTCTTTTCCTAGATAAGTCTGTAATAGGGGGTTCTTGTGGTTCCAACATGTCATGATCCTCTGGTGAATCCTCTTCAGGGATGGGCTTAGCCTCTGTGATTCTAGGAGGTGTATCTTCTTCATAGATTTCTTCAAGTTGACACTTCCTGGATTTCTTGAGAGCTGCTTCTTCATCAAATGTTACATCTCCACTTATTTCCATATGATGAAAACCTAGTATGTAAATTCTGAAGGCTTTGGATGATTCACAATATCCAACAAATATTCCCTTCTTACCAGAAGGATCCAACTTGGTTCTCTTTTCTTTTGGAATGTGAATGTACACAGGACACCCAAATATTTTGAGATGACTTACCTGAGGCTTCTTTCCTGTGAACACTTCTTCTGGAGTTTTGAATTCAAGAGCACTATGGGATAGTCTATTTTGCACATAGACTGTTGTCCTAGCTGCTTCATCCCATAGATACATGGGTAGATCTTGGTCATGTGTCATAGTCTTTATAGCTTCTATGATGGTTCTATTCTTCCTTTCAGCAACCCCATTTTGTTGGGGATTGTAGGGAGTGGTTAGTTCCCTCTTGATTCCAACTTCTTTACAAGAGTCTTCAAAGTCCTTTGAAGTATATTCTCTGTCATTATCTGTTCTGAGAATCTTGATTTTCTTCTCTGAGATATTTTCTATTAGGGCCTTGAACTCTTTGAATTTTTCAAAGACTTCATTCTTACCTTTTAGAAAGTATATCCAAGTCTTCCTTGAATAGTCATAAATGAATGAGAGATAGTATTCAAACCCACTTAGGGAAGTGGTGGGAATTGGTCCACATACATCTGAGTGTATTAGCTGCAAAATGTTCTTAGTCTTTGTTTCACTCTTTGGAAAAGGGTTCTTGACATTCTTCCCTTTCTCACATCCTTTACATGAGCCATTATGATCAACCTTCAAATCTGGTAATCCTATGGCCACCTTGCTTACATAGGGTAAGGCTTTGTAGTTAATGTGATCTAATCTTCTATGCCATAGATCATTGGGGCTAGAGGTTTCATGAGCAAGGGCAACTTCTGGATGACCCTTGAGCTTATAGAGACCTCCTTCTTCTTCACCAATGACAACTGCATCTTCAATTGATTTTCCTTTGAGCCACATGAGTACTTGTCCATCTATGAAAGCCACTCTAAAACCTTTCTTATCTAGTGCTGAGATAGAGAGTAGGTTCTTCTTCAAACTTGGTACATATAAATTTTCTTTCATTTTTAAGGGTGTTCTAGAATCAAGCTTGTATCTTGCTTCACCAATTCCCTTGATGGGATATTGATAATCATCTCCTAGAGATACCTTTTGTGGTGAAGACTTTTCTTCAAGTCTTGAGAGAGTTTTCTTTTGACCTGTCATGTGCTTTGAAGAACCACTATCAATGAGCCATGTATCTTCTCCAGGAGACACAGATCCAGAGAGTGCAGAAAATAGGACATATTCTTCTGGATCTTCTTTCTTTACTTTAGATCTTTTCCTTCGAGGCCTTTCCTCTTCTTCTTCTTCTTCTTCTTCTTCTTCTTCTTCACTATCATCTTCTGCCATATGTGCATGATGTCTTTTGTGAACAAACTTATTCTTCTTCTTTTCTGGTAAAGTACAGTCTCTAGCATAGTGTCATAGTTTAAGACAATTATAACATTGGACTATGGAGAGGTCTCTTTCTGAGTTTGTTCCTCCTTTCCTTTTGAATCTATGAGAGGGTTGAGACTTTTTGTGGCTCACTTTCTTGAAGTCACCCCTTCTTCCTCTTTTGGTGTGGGTGGCCAAGGCTTGGTCATCCTCTTTGAGAAGGGCTTCTCTGTTGGCTACCCTAGCCTCTTCTTGAACACAATCCTCCCATACTATATCAAACTTCATACTTTCTTTTCTGGCACACATAGTTTGTATGAATGATTCCCAAGATCTAGTGAGACCATTTAGAGTAGTCATCACAAGTTCATCTTCATCAAGAGTATCACCAATGGCATCTAGTTGCTCCTTGATTTGGGAGACCCTTGAGAAGTAGTCTTGAATGGATTCTCCTTTGTGCATCTTGGTACTCTTCAACTGAGTCCTTAGGTTCATCTTCCTATTGATGTTCTTTCCTTCATACATTCTTCCTAGGGCATCATACATTTCCTTTAGAGTCTTCTTGGAAGCCACTTGGGGAATCAAGTGGTCTTTAATAGAATCAACTATGATTCTCTTTTCCCCAATCAAATCCTTCCTATGCTTCTCTTTGGCTTCATCTCCTTCAGGTTCTGCAAATTCATCCTTGATATAATGAGAAAGATCATTCTCTTCAAGAATGAGACCAATTATGTATTTCCATGCCCGAAAATTCTCTATACCTTCTAGCTTGTCTTGAAGCTTAGTGATTGGAGCCATATTCTTTTGGGGGAGTCCAAGAGATAAGAGATAGAGTAGAACTTACCCAAAAAATTTAACTTTTCACTTTTCCGGATCTACAACAGAATTTCTGGTTTATCGCACTTTTGGTAAAACTAGGGTTTGACTTTCCTGGAGTTCTACCCAACTAAAAACCTTGATCAAAGGCTCAAAAGATAGATCTTTAGAAGGGCTATTAATCCATGCAACCAGAATCCAAAAATAATAACTTTTGCAGAAACCCTAATTTTGGGAGAGAGAGAGAGAGAAATATAATTTCACCTTGTGAAAGATGTTCTATTTAGGCTAGCTTTGTTACCATGTTAAGTGTAAACCAAATAGGCTAGCAAGATCACTGAAAGAAACATAATCACAAGATAGACACAGAATTTACCCTGGGAAACCCTCATGGGGTAGAAAACCCAGCAAAGCTTTCCTCAATAAGATGATCAACCAAAATACAAGATGTGCTCCATGACTTGACCTCCTTCTCTACCTCCTATGCAGACCTCCCAAACACAAGTGCGCTACTTTCTGAGTTGTGGAAGTGTGTCAAATGAGGATCTCTCCTCCTCTATTTATACTAGTTCCCGACTGACCAAAATCCCTAATGGGGCCGACCTCTCCTGGAGAAGTCTAATAACCCCTAAAATATAAACTCAGGGCCGACCCCCACATGGTGGGTTTAATAACCCTAGTTACCACAAACCATCGGAGGAATAAACATCTCCGGATACATAATAGAATCACCTCGGAGGGATGAAACATCTCCGGAATAATAATGTACAAATAATATTCTTAGAAGTTACAATATTCAACACTTCAATGGCTGACTGATCAGATCACTTGGCGCATCACATGCTACTACATCGCGACTCCCTTCAGATTCAAGAATATTGACATTTCGCGGATCATCACCATCCTCTGGCCCACCAGTGATATTATAACATTCCAACATGGACTACATCTTGCTGTGGACATGTGGATCTGCGGGATATGCCTCCGGAACAACCTTCAGAACCACATCGCGGATGAGCTGCAAAGCATTATGGACATCCAAGTTGGCATCCGCAAAGATGAACGTATGAGTAAAACATATTGTCAACTCAAACCAAGTCGAAATTTCCCCTCACAATTCGGCTGCAGTATACCATGATCGCGGCATCTCGTCCAAAGTATGGATAAAGGCATGGACCCACTCATCTCTTGGTCGCAATGCCCACAACATTTGACATTCCATCAAATGACTGCCAAGATCATTTCGTCCATCATATTTCCCTGTGTGGTAAACCTCGGTGTCACCGAAGCGAACCGTCATCAATCTCTGGCACTGTGACCATTCTGCAATTGACTTCTTATGTGTCTCCCACCAACGTGCTGGGGCAGCCTTCAGTGCTTCCTCCAATGCCATCAATCACCGGGGTTCTGAGACTCTTTCCTCGAACACCGCAAGAAAGTCAGACAAGTCAAGCAGCCCTTCACATATTGGTAGCATAACAGTTTCAGTCGTAACGCAGCATAATGACTGCGTGACTAACCCACACTTGTAGAGCAACACCTCATGCAAGTGGTTTTGCCAATTCTCTAACGCATCGTCAGAGTCGGAGGACGCAAAGATGAAGTTGTGCCACCCAATCTCACCATCGACATTCGGATGAATATAATCTTCTGAAATATTGAATGCATGGTCCCATTCCCTGGGGTCTTCATCTTTCACTGGTTCAATATACCTGCGTCCCTCAGCAGGATCCAATGGGGCTATGACTCTGAGATCATGGTTTTCAAAACTCATCATCTTTTTCTTAAAGTTGATTACTGTGGCACTGTCGTTAGCCCAGCCAATCCCCAGCAATGTGAGATAAGTGCTTCCCCCTTCAACTACTTCAATGACATCAAAGTCGACATATGTCTTCATTCCCTCAATGTCCACCACCAACCGTGGAACTCTCCCAATCGATGTCACCTTGGCTTGATTATCCAGTCGGAGCTGTAGAGGAGACCATCTCAATGGGGGGCTCCCCATCCTCTTCCAAGCCTGCTTGTTCAAGATGTTGACATCCGAACCAAGATCCAGAATAACTGAATCAACTTCATAGTCTCCAATTTGAATGTTCATTCGCATCTCCTTACCTGTCTTCCGTCTTTGTAAGGAATTGACCGCGGACTCTCGTCGATCCTGAGAAGGTCGCTGCAACAGTGCTTCAATATCGGCAAGAGAAGCAGGATCCCTTTCCATGGATAAACAACTTTCCATAAATGTATGTAATGTGCTAGACTGTCGCGAAGGGCCAGCCTCTGAAGTGGCATCAAAAGTAGAAGGCATGTCGCAAATAATAGCCTTACCGCAATCTTTTTCCAATGATCGATGCACCTGAAGGAATACCTCTCGTGCAGTGTCAATGTCAAACGACACCTTCTTCTGCCCTGCCAACCGAATGAGTGGGTGTGGGATATCAGCTCCTGTAGTTGCACCTCCACGAGTAATAACTACAACATAAGCATCGTGTGTCCTTGGCTCCGCAGAAATTTTCAAAATAGTTGCACCCTGAGTCTAGTTCAGTGGCGGATTTCCTGGTTGCTTCACATTTTGGTTAGCATTCTGATTCGGATGCTAGTTCTGGTTCTGCGCTGGTTGCTGCACTTGATTTTGTACTGGCTGCTACACCTGATTTTGATTCTGCGACTGCGGAACATTCCCTGCTTGCCGTCGCGCAATCAACTGCGGGCAATTTTCAACTATGTGATCGGTAACAAAACAGAACGTACAATGTGTGTGAAATTGTGGGAAATCTCGCTCGTAGTGCCCCCAAACACCGCAATGGTACACTAAACAAGTCCTCAACCTCCTCATCCTCCTCCGCGACCAAAACCCCCACCATGTCCTCCCCGTAATCCTCCATGGAATCCTCCCTGCTGCTGGTACTGTGGTGGATTAAACTGTGGTTGCATAGGATTCGGTTGCATGCCTTTCCCTTTCTACGCATACTATGGTTGTTGAACGTACTGTGGATGCTAGGGAGCCATTTGCATTGGAGCATATTGCGGCATAAATTGCTGTGGTTGTTGCTGCGGTACAAACTGCACCTGCGGTTGAGATAGCGTCCGGGCTACCTGTGGCTGCGGTTGTGGTTGTTGTACGGCACGTTGGTCGTCCTTCACATAGAATGCATCGTACGTTCTCTCTTGAAGCAACCCATATGCATGGAAATCTTTGTCTTCATGTCCCACAGATTTGCAGTATGTGCAATATAGATTCATCAGTTTTGTGACCATCTTCTGCATGTATTGACATTCCTCATGGAGGTGCCCATATACCTGACATATGCGACACCATGGCATGCCTCCACCACTCAATGGATTCAGTTCTCTTGAAAGCATATAATTGCGGAAGTATGGGCAATTATCCTTAGTATGCCCCTCTCCTCGACATCGTGTACACCATACTTCTTCACGTTGTTCCTTGCCCTTCTTAAGATCTTGCAGCTATATAGTCAAATTGGCCAGCTGTGTCTGAATCTGTGACATTCCAACTGCGTTCTCCCCAATCGGCGAGGCTTCCAACCGCATTGCAATCTCCAGGGCTTCACTTGGTGTTGTATTGTTCTGTTGCATCAGCAGTAATTGAATGTGTGGGAACAATGCCGCGATGAACCATTCTTTGTGTTGGACAATGCTCATGTCGAAGCTGACCCTCGCCATCAACATTTTAAATCGCTGGTCAAAATACCACACAGATTCATTGGGATACTGCTTAATCTCTTTTAGCTATGTAATATACTACACTTCAGATTTGGGTTTTTTGAATTCCGCGATCAATCCAGCTCGAAATTCATCCAACGTATTCTCCGGAGCGCCTACAAGAACCTACACAAACTTCATGAACCAGTCTAATGCGGGACCCCGAAGAGTTGTCACCAATTGTCCTTTCTTGGCATTATCATCAGTAATTTGCTTTACCATCCATACTGCTTCACATAAAAACCAGTACTGCTCAGGATTATCTGTTCCATTTCCATGGAACAACAGTAAATTTGTATCCTCGCCCACCATCCAGGGCTTCCTTCCTCCAGTCGTTGAGCTACCACCAATTAACTTATGTTGACTTGATGAACACGGTGGGGTCGAAGTGGTATTCCTTATTGGTTGAGTGACAATGAGCAGAGGTGTAGGTACGTTGGTGCTGGGGTTTCGTCATGCCTCTATCCTGGGCGTATCCTGGTTGTCCTTGTCCGGACTGTCAGTTCACTTCGTCCTGTGTGGTCTTCCTTCGTGGCCTTGTGTTCCGATCATAGCAGGACCTTCTCCTGTCCTCTATCTCTTTTCCTGTCGAAACCTTGCTCCTACCCTTGTAAGACCACTCTCTTCCTCGGCTTCACTCACAGTCCTGTCATGACCTGCACCCATTTACCCCTTATCATTCCATGTACCGCCCCCCTGTTGTCGTGGTACCCACAGTCTCCACCCACCAGGGTTTTTACTGATCCAGATGCCTCTTCAATATGCCCTTCTCGCAAATGAGCATCTTAATAGACAGTTATAGCGACAACAGAAACCTCCCTTGTGGCCCGCGGAAGAAATATCTTTCAGCTTCACTATAGGAGTTGTTTGTATCGACCGCAAATTCAATGATATAGCCTTCCAATATGCTGTCCAGCCAAACTTCGACAGCTCGTGATGCCTTGTTGTCGACTTCCTGTAGCTTCTGGATCAGCTCTAGGGTCCAGGTCGTCGGTTCACCACCTTGGAAGTTCCTCTTCTGGAAGGTCAATTTTTCCAGCCACTCAAACAAGATGACTGGAAATTCGCATAAAAAATATTCGTGCGGAGCATCGTGAATGTACCTCTCCACCCACTAATCTACCATCAGTCGAGGGTTCTGGTTTTATTTTTCAACAAATTCTTGCAACTTCTGATCGAACCAATCTTGTATTTCAAGTTTCGTCGGATGCCACAATATATCCTCCTTTCCCTTCGCGCTACGATCCCAACAACGAAACCATTTGTTGACACAAACCCATTCGACAGGGGTTCCCAACATTGTTGACACCCAAACCACCACGATCTCCCTGAGCACCATCCCAGACATGTTTTACCCTGTCCAACAACACCTGCGGAGCAGATGAGGTCTCACCCGAGATGTTCAAGGGAGAGTTGATGGAACCATGTTTCCGCTGAATGAAGGAGGATGTTGCAACTCGATCACTTAACTCATTGCAACATTTCAGAAATAGATCTATGCATTTAACTCAAACATCATTCATATTCATAGCATCATTCAACAGAACCATTCATAATGGAAACAGATATAACAGTAAAGCATTAATCGCAGCAAGGAAACATTGCATCATTCATATATTCATATCACGAAATGCATTACCATAGATAACCATGAAAAACACAGGGATTCTTCTCAACAACTCTATCTCATTATATTAACTCCGCAAAAACCCAGATACAAAATACTCTGCCTCAAATCAAGATCTCCAAAATATTTTCAAGATAAGATGATTCAACACTTACACACTTACATCTATTTATAGGCTTTCGCCTTTACATTGCTTGTCCACTTACTAACTACTTTCTAACTGACACTTCAAAGTAAATGACCCAAAATCTATCTATTGTGGTCCAAATGACCTAAAAACCCGCATACCACGGTTCAACTGACCAAAAATTACATAAAATATCATCATTTGTGCTTGACTTTCCACCTTCCGCGATATCGCAGCACTCGCAGTGCTACGATGGTGACCCATCAAAGAGCCTGCCAACAATCCATATTGAATCCCTCTCCAAGGACAAATGTCTTGTTATTACCAACCCATGCTATGCATGAACTTCAATGATTTGTGTTGAAAGAGTTCCTATCGGATTAATAAAATGAGGGAAGGAGTGCGTTGATTCTTTCGATCATCTAAGATATTGATGATCCTATTTTGACTCTAACCTTTCTAACTTGCCCAAAATTAGACCGCATCATTGTTTTCAACTCTTTGTGTTGAAAGAGTTCCTATGGGATTAATAAAATTTCAAGGTCACCAAAATTTTTAATTAATACCCCTATATCCAAATACACTTCTACATTAGTCAGACCATCCTCCTATGTTTTGCATGCTTCAATGATTTGTGTTGAAAGAGTTCATATGGGATTAATAAAATTTCAAGGTCACCCCCATTTTTAATTAATACCCCTATATCCAAATACACTTCTACATTGGTCAGACCATCTACCTATGTTTTGCATGCTTGTCAACTCAATTATGTCAAATGAGGGAAGGAGTGCGTTAATTCTTTCCATCATCTAAGACATTGATGATCCTATTTTGACTCTAGCCTTTCTCACTTGCCCAAAATTAGACCGCATCATTGTTTTCAACTCTAGTCAAAATTAGCACATCAATGTTTATACCCAACCAATTATTCATTCATGATAGCACATATTTCACTGCAATTTTCAAATATAGAGAATGTCTCCAGCCATATGTCCCAAACAAATCCTTCACTAATTTAGTCTCAAGGGGCTAATCTAGCTTTCTCTTATCTTACAAGAATATGCAACAAATATGGAAGGGTATTGTGCAAATGCATACCAGTAAAATAATGAGTTGGCAACTCCTATTTTGGCTTACAAATGCATAGCAATGTCTTAAGGTAGTGCCTTGTGGTATATTCTAAAATGTAATAAACAATGTTAACTACAAGTAGCCTTGTATAAGATCATGCCTATTCGGGGTCAATTCAAACTGAAAGCATATCATTTCAAAGTACATTGGTATCTTCAACAAAGGATAAAAATAGTGTATTAATAAGAGTCTTCTCCTCTAAAGATTTGTATGATGATTAAACCATGTTCTCAAGTTCAATCTTGTGAACATATCAAAGTCAAATCACAAAAAGGCATATACTGTGGCATTAACATTAGAAAATCTTCTTCAACAACAAAGTTGTAAACATAATTCCAAATTGCATTGGTTCTATTGTCAAGGCTTACCATATACATCAAATTTTGAATAACAACAAACACTCTCTTCACTAGCATTGGAAAATATATACTCAAGAAGAAACAATACAAACATTTTTGACAAGGTTACATCATAGTCTAAACAATCAAATCCACGGTGTGAACTTCAAAAGCAAATAGAGGCAGTGGAATTATAGTTTCAGATTACAACAAGATTACAGTTTCAAGATTTATCTCATTCTATTGTTATCATGATGGTCACATTCTATTGTGATCATGATGGTCACAAATTTGTTGAGCATACGTAGGAATTACTATGCAACACCCTCATCATAATTTCAAGATTTTCATTCTCTCATCATAGAAGGTATATGTCGACACAAATCCAACAACAATGAGGCATGTGACTTTTTCAAGCACTACGGCTCACTGTGATTGATGGCATTCCTACCATCAATATGGAAGTAAAAAACCATCTCAATAAAAATAGAAAAAACATAGAAAATGAAAAATTCTTATGAGGCATCTAGGAAGTTTCATGGCTTGGAAACCTCTTCTAAGACAAGTCGTAATCATGGTGAAAACCTCTCTAATGAACCATGAGGCAGAGCACAAGTGAAAACAAAGAATGGTATTTGGGATCTGAGAGAAAAAATAGAATAATAATAAATAAATAAAAAGAAAGAAAAAGTTTATTTTCATACCATATATCTCTATC
The DNA here is from genome assembly GCA_027924585.1 of Larix kaempferi. Taxonomy (NCBI): domain Eukaryota; kingdom Viridiplantae; phylum Streptophyta; class Pinopsida; order Pinales; family Pinaceae; genus Larix; species Larix kaempferi. The sequence goes on along the minus strand of BSBM01000779.1, from coordinate 6,807,853 downwards.
TCTTTTCCAATCAATATCCCAACATTAAGATACTCGGCTTGATATGAGTGGAAAGTTCTTATTCTCAAGGTGTATCATCAAATGAAATACAATGTAAAATACCAAATTCAGTCCTAATCATGGTGAAAACCTCTCTAATGAACCATGAGGCAGAGCACAAGTGAAAACAAAGAATGGTATTTGTGATATGAGAGAAAAAATAGAATAATAATAAATAAATAAAAAGAAAGAAAAATTTTATGTTCATACCATATATCTCTATTAATTTTCCAATCAATATCCCAAGATTAAGATACTCGGCTTGATATGAGTGGAAAGTTCTTATTCTCAAGTTTTATCATCAAATGAAATACAAAGTAAAATACCAAATTCAGTAAACAAGAAATAAAATATTACAATCATTGGGTCTGTTGAAAATCCGCTTCATTTCATCATTTCAAATCTTCTCATACCAAATGCTCTAACTATGAAACAAGCATTTCATCATTTCAAATCTTCTCATACCAAATGCTCTAACTCTGAAACAAGAAACTTGAGGAACATTATAATTACACACATTCCAAGAACTATTGTTACCTTATGCAATCATATGAAAGCACAAGGCAGAGGTGAACTTAATTTTTAAGTTATTCAACATATTGACCATATGACCACTTGAATCCAAAATTTTCATATTACCCTACATATTCACCACATGATTCCTTCCATTAATTCCCTACATATATTCATTTCCTACATCCATAATATCATTTATTAATCCATGTTACATCTATTCCCACCCTCCCATTTCCCATTCACCCATAAATACCATCATATAGTATACCTTCCCCCAATCATCATGAACATATTAAAGCACAAGGCAGAGGTGAACTTAATTTTTAAGTTATTCAACATATTGACTATATGACCACTTGAATACAAAATTTTCATATTACCCTACATATTCACCACATGATTCCTTCCATTAATTCCCTACATATATTCATTTCCTACATCCATAATATCATTTATTAAGCCATGTTACATCTATTCCCACCCTCCCATTTCCCATTCACCCATAAATACCATCATATAGTATACCTTCCCCCAATCATCATGAACATATTAATACATACAAAGACTTTTATAGGAGTCTATGAAAGCCTCCACCTGCAACTAGATTTCTACAAAAGTGTGCATTTCCAGAACTATAAATTTCTACAAAAGTGTGCATTTCCAGCAATATATTTCTACAAAAGTGTGCATTTCTTCCAGCAATATAGATTTCTATAGAAGTATGCATTTCCAACACTACAAATTTCAATATAAGTGTGCATTTCCAAAAAAAAACAAAAACTTCCCAAAGTTTCAACTACTACAAAGTTACTGCAATCCAATAATAGAATGGAGCTTAATTTTTACGCTCAACCATGCCAAATAAATTGGAGACTTTCCTACATTCATGCTACCTCTCAAGTTAAGGAGTTCTCAACAAATTTTCATCATATAAAATCTCATTTATCAAGTCTACTAGATATCATTTCTAATCTCTTTGAATTTACTCATTGCATGATTTAAATATGATGTTAAACATTATATGGTTGGCCAACACTCTTGCCATTCCATGCCCCTACCATTCTTATAAAACCTGACAATAGTTATGTATTGTATCGAATGGGGTCAACTGAAATATAAGTTGGGGGTAATTGAAATGCCAATCCATAACAAGATGTTGACAATAAAATCAAGGAATGGTGGCCTTTTCAAAATAGTTAAGCATGCTAACATGAAGAAGAGTAATCGTCACAAGATGTAAATAACTCAAATATGAGGTAAAATCATACTTCTCTGAAAGGGCTCATTTCAAAGTCATTTTGAATGCAGCTTGACTCATTTAAAACCCACTTCAAGTTCTTATATTCTGATCCATCCTCCATAATGCATTGAATGCCCCCAAACTTAAAAAGAGGAAATCCAATGGCATGATCCCTAGTAAGACAAACACAGGGTTACTTGGGATAAGTTTTTGAAGAGAATTGATAAAGAATTCCAAGTTTTATAGTATGCCCACGATGTGGAGGTGGATCTTAGAGCACGGAAAAGGGAAGATGAATATTATTGACAAAATCCTTAGGTAGGACAACCCCAACACTCAAGGGTCAACTTTAATAATAAGAGAAGAATAGTTCAAAGACATTCTGGAAAGAGAAAATAACCCATTCTATAGGAATAGAGGACATATCTTCCCAGAGAATGCAACCAGACAATGGAACCTGATTGATGAAATGAATAAGATTTCTCCTTGAAAATTTATAGACAAGCAAAAAATATAATACCAAAAAATGCAATCACATACACAATCCAAGCAAGATGCAACTAATTGGGTGCATTGTTTCAACTCCAACATTTTAACCATACTCTGGAAGGTGACAGAACCTTCACATGGTAGCATCTGAAAGTCAAACAAATATACAATTTCAGCAATACTATGTTTTTGCATTATAATAACTCAAACCAATCTCACATTTAAATGAATCTACTTGCACGAAGAAAAATTTATGCAACAACATGAAATGAAAAACAAAATTTGAACTGTATCGTAATAACAAGATGCCCTGTTGGTTTGGATTAACAGTAAAATACAGTATAGTAATTAACTAATATTACATCCAAAACCAATTATCGAGTGATCCCCTTAACTTCCCTTCGTTTCTAAATGCTCAACTCGATTAGGCAGAGTATTTTTGCTTAGCTGCTTCCTGAAAGGTCTCTCCTTCGACAAGTTCCGGCACATCAACATCTTCTTCTTCAGCAGCAAGGTGAGCTTCGTGCTTCTAAATCAGCTAAATCAACATTATTGTATCGCAGATATGGTATTTTAATGTGATAGTTGCTATTTATATTATAAGAAGAGAATTACAGAGATAACAGAGAATAACACAGGCTTGAATAGAGAAGTAAGGATTGACCCTGCTATTGCTAACCACAATTTTTGTTTCTTTAGACAATTATGAAAAAAGGCATATCAGTATTATGTACAAAATTCAACATTCATAGGGAGTATAGATTTGATGTCCTAAAAATTGTATTGATCATTTTTAAGAGAGTACAAAACATGCTGAGGATTCACAAACCATCCCATTCAACACATCTCTCCCCCAATCATGCAATTTCAGATGCGAGCCTGCAACATGATGTTCAATTTTTTTTTATTGAAGTGGATAATCCAGTTCCCTATTATTACAAAAGTTGCAATGTTTGCACAAATAGAATGAAGCTTGGCTTGACAATGATATCGAATAGATAGACTAAGGACCAAGCTGCTTGTAAAGCTGCCAGAAATGCAAGAGGATATCAAATAAGGCAGCAATTCATTGAAGATTAAGAAACCAGTTTAAAAAGATTATCTTGCACATTTCACCTCAATACACACAAGAATATATTTACTGTAAGGTGTAATGACCTCAACAAAATCTGCTAAGTTTAACACTTCAAAGCATATTCCAGGTGCTTCGCTATTTTGAATGCTATCATGTAGAATGATAAATAGCCCTTAGAATTGAAGCAAAACCAATTCAGCTTCATTTAAAAAGGACAAATAATCACTATCCTACTCCCAATTTTATCCCATTATAGAAAAGGTTAATTTTTATATTTCATCATGAAATTAAATCCCAAACGCAACACAACCAGTTGACGTCACTGCATAGACAGCAGAGTAAATACCATTTATTCAACCTTTAAGTCAAATATACCCAAATATCTCCAAATATCCAACAATCATTAATTATCCATGAATCTACTTGGTTTTTCAAATATGAAAAATGACAACATTAACAAACAGTCAAAATCTTCTAAGTTTAGCACCCAATACTAACAAGAAACTTGGAAAAATTTTCAAGGAATACAAGTAAAATTCATTTAAGGAGACATACTCTTGTTTAAGAGGCCACATCTTCTACAGGTTTACTTCATTTCATTTCTCTGCACTATGGCTGTCCAAAGAGGGTTACGCATTTGAAGAAACCCATAAGTTATCCTCATTAGACATAATCTAATTTATGAGAAACGAAAAGCCACTTCATTTTGGTATCTATCTCCTTAACATTTTATGCACCACAACAATCCAAAGATACATCCCTACTTGAGAAAATTGAAAATACAAAAAAAGGGTCTGTGATTTAGGTTGTATATAAGTATCCTCACAGTTTGCTTCCATAAAAAATTCAACCATAGATGATATAAAGTAATATCAAATTTCCCTAGGAAAAAATGAATGAGTGGTTGGTCAAGAAATCTCCCTCAAAGAAACAATTTACCAGATAGAATTGTAGAAACCTTTCAGCATGGCAAGGGCTCTGCTTTTCTGTCTAGCAAGGGATTCTATAGAGATGAGCATGTACTACTAAAACTTCATTCATAAGGAAAAACCTGTATTTCTATGCTTTATGATCCTGAGATAGCCGCACATGAGCAAAACAAACAATATCCACCAACATATGATCCAGTTCTTCAAGCTCACCTTTGTCACGCATCCTAGAATATGTTGGGGCCATACACTCTGCAGCTTCTTCAACAATAACCCACTGGGAACAATATGTGGCTTTCTGAATTATCTTGGGACTTAAATGCAAATTTAGTTTTAATTTATCATGCACAACAAATAAGTAGACATATGGAAAATATTCCAAGAACCATTGTTCAACTAGACAAGATAGTTCTATGTAATCCTGTAAGTCCTCTAACTGTTGCTTTGTGTCATTATTATTCCAAAACCGTCCTGTCTTGCAGCTGCTTATTTTTCCAGTATATATAAAATACATTAGCTTTCTCAATGAATCCCAGTCAACTGGAACCTGAACAACCTAAGAAGAACTGTCAGACATGTCAAAAATATTAGCATCTTTGGCAATTCGAATCAATGCCAAAACATGTCAGAATGTTAGTTTATTATTCACTAAATAAAATGGAAATGCATGGAATAATTTGGCTGATCCCTTCCATGGATGAGAATATAACGTGGTCTAGAATCATGGAAGAATTTTGACTACATGTCATGCATTCCTGATCAAAGCGCTTGGAGATAATCACAATTTGAAGATAACACGATCCTATGGGCATGCACATGTTCTATCAATAAAGTACATAAAGAGAACTTTGCTTGAATGTTTTTTCCCTTGTGATTGTATGATAACATTTGTGTTGTGGGTAGGGGCAATTAATCATCAAAATGCAATCACATATTGGTGATGGCTCATCGAAGGTTTGGTGAGATAAACATGGAAATTACAAAATCAATTGAAGACTTCCATTTGCAAGTCATTGAAAAATATGCATAGGGAATAAACATTATAAAGAATCTTTGAATCATGATAAAAAGTCTAACATAATGAGAAATTGTTGGGAAAATATTAAGGACCATATCAGAAATTTATCCTGTTGCAAGTAACTTCTACCTTCTCCTATTTTACTGCATATTACTTTTGGGCTTTTTGCTATTATATACATGCAAGAATTAGAAGAGGAAAGAGAGGTATTCTACAACAAACACGATAACTTACAAGTGAGGATGGCCACTAACATGAATGACAGAAGCAAGGTTGCACTCTAAGATCTGCATTCCCCAACTAGGTGTTATTTCATAAAGAAGGGAAAGTAAAGGTTCCAAATTGCAATGCTTTTCCAATAACCTGACATCTGCCACATTCTCCTCATCTACTTTCATAGTTCTAGTATAGACAAGTAGGATAGTGCAATTTGGAAGCCAAACGCACCTCTCTATAGACCTTTTTTGTACCATTTGCATTGTTCCTTGATTTAACAAAGCATCACCCAAAGATCCAATGTTCTGCTTGGGAATAATATAGCTAGAGGGGAATAAAGATGAGCATCTAGCTGTTAAAATAACCAAGTGTGCAAACAATGAACTCCCATCTGACAAGACCAACAAGAGGTCATACATCTCATCATTACCAAATGCCTTCTTCATTCTTCTTCCAAATTTATTTGGAAATCCATTATACAAAAGCAAGACATGTTGTGTGCTGCATACCATTGTACACCAGGAGCAAGGCTATTGTCAGCAACCAATTTCTGAAACTGCCTGATTGATACTCCAGTTTCTATTTCTTCACATTCAACCTTTTCAATAGACCCTTCAACATGGATATCTTGTCTGACATTCTGAGCAAAGACTAAATTTGGAACCAATTTTGCGAAAGGCGAGTGGGTAAGAAACAATATTAAATTGCTTCCTTTTCAATCTTGTGTTTCATCCCAACAGCAGATCCTCCCATGTGTTGCACTAACAACATGAATACATACATTTGATCTTGCAACTTTGACTTCATTGTCATAGTAGATCAACAGCATATCCTCCCATGTGTTGCACTAACAACATGAATATATACATTTGTTCTTGCAACTTTGACTTCATTGTCATAGTAGAACTTAATAGCATGGGACAATATTTCCAGTACATTATATTTATGAAAAGTCCAACTATGCAATTCCAAGCTTGAAAAACTTGCCAAATACATCAAGCTTACTACCATCAAAAGATCATCAGATACAGAATTTCCATTGTTACAAGCTCCTAGTCCTACAGTGTTCAATAAAGATTGTAGCCACTCATGACCAAATGGCTCCAGAGATTCAGCTAGAAAAAATTGTTCTTGTGAAGAAAGATATTTGAAAGGAAAATAAACAAGAAACAGGACAACCCTGCAAAATAGGTTCTCTCTCAAATATATCAGGTACTTCCTATGTAGGTTGATTCCCGATGCCTTGCTGGACATGAAGCTGACCACATCTATGAACAGAGCTTACCACAATTTTATGGTCATATTTTCAAAACATGTGTTAGCATCCAATTATTATAAGTTCCTATATCACGAGGTCTTAGTTTTAACTTACGGCTAATTTACCTTTAAACACTAAGCAACCCAAAATAGATATGGAAAAAGAACCCCAAACAAATATGGAAAATATGAGAGAAGGAAAAGCAAAATACCCGAAAAATGAAATAAGCCTTAAGAGTGATTCTTTCTTCGTAGATATAGTTGAATCAAGATTTGCTTCACAATGTATGGAAATCCAACCTAAAATATCTCAAAGATGAGATCGCATAACATGATGCTTATGGATATATGAAAGTTCCTGATCACAGTATCCACTTGTTGGCCCTAGAATACATCTAGCACTTTGACCATTGTTTCCCATCAGAGTTACCAGACAAAAGCGAATCAGAAAGGACCTTTTTTATGCCCATCTTCCAAAAGTAAGAATGATGACACCAGGAAAGCGAAGCAGTGCGACAAGCTTGAATTACAAGCATCTTTAAATCAGGAGGCCATTTTTCATGAGGAAATGACTTGCATTCAACCAATGCTTGGATGATGCCTTCCAAAAAAGGCCCTAGGTGTGGCCCAGGCATTACATTGTACCCAAACACCAATTTATGTGTTAAAAAATCCCTCAAACCACAAATCAGGGGCGAATCCAACTCTCAATTTTTGAGCAAAAACTGGGTCAATACAGCTCCTAAACACCTCCACATAACTGGAAATTGGGGGCGATTGAAGGTTTGAACACCTCCATTACTGAAAATAGGGGGCGATTGAAGGTTTGAACTCTATTTCGAGGGGGGAGAAAATGGTTTTTTGGTGACCCTCCGTCATAAATACGGGTGGGCTAACTATTATCCATATAAAAAAAAATGTTGGGCTAATAATAGAAAATCCCTCTTTACAAAAAAATCGCCCACTAAAATTTTGTATTCCCTTAATTTCACCCATGGGCGAAGTTTAGCCCCTAAAATTTTCCATGATATGCATTGAAACATCATGAATTCCAATTAAAAAATAAGCACAGACAAAATTAGACTCCTCCATTTCTATAGGCTTCTAATTGATGTTTGTCCATGTGGACATTGTTTTGAAAGTGTGCAATAAATGCACTTGTCACTGTGACTTCACTCCAAAACATGTGCTTTAGGGATGGTATACTTATCAGGCATGCTGGGAATATGCCCAGATCCACTATCACCACTGCTTCAGTAAGAAATACCCATAATTTTTGTTGTTTGCATGGCTGCAATTAAAGTAGAACTACCTTTTCTAAACTCATGGTATGTCTAATCAGCACACCAGGCTTTAGTATCATTTCCAGAAATGCATAATTTGTCAAGCTTCCTTTCACAGTCTTCCAAAGGAAGCAATTTCTTTAGATCTATCATCATTGGATCCTATCTTGCCATCTACAATAAAACACAAGATGATATATGCATCAAAACTCTTCCAATCAACAGGTTGTCAAGCACATAGTTGATGTCAAAATTGTCTCTTTGTTGAGGGTAAGGCATGTTGTCCAAGACTCTGATTTCCTGTAGGATGCATGAAATCCAAATCACAACAAATAGAATTGCCAAACAGTCATCTTTAATGTTGGTTTTAATCACCTTTCATTTAAAGGAAATATAACTGCATTAAGGGAAAACTTTCTGTAGCTTTCCTTCTCAAAATCTCGCTGCTTATCACCTGTAATGTTTGAAAGATTGAACGGATTCCAATTACCAGCGCCTATCCCATGTGGTTACTACTATTTGCATGGCTGCAATAAAGGATAGGTTGAGAAATTCTTATTAAAGCACTTTTACCATCTCAATTAAATTTCTCAATTCATTGATAAGGGCTCACACAGCTAACCCTTCCCATGCATCTCTTTGATTACTGATGGTACTTTAAAATATGCCTGCAAGGAAATAGACATTGGAAGCCTTTGTTATGATCAAACCCACTATTAACCTGCTGACAAGGTATTTATATGCTTTCAAGACATTGGTGACTGCTGAAAATTCGTTGCGAAACCAATGATTTGAGATAAGATATGGAACACACCAAGTATTGACAGCACCTTGGATTAGGTTTTACAACAGCCAATTATGTCCACCACTTCTTTGAGAATAATAAACATGTTTTCTATAGTAATGCATTTTGCTAGGCAACATTAGCATACTCGCAAACCTAAGGAAGAGTGGTCTCCATGCTAGGGACCTCCCTCAATGTGTACTATAAAATCCACTCATAAGGGGACAGCTCCTCCAAAAATGGCTTTCAAACTCTAAAAAAAGGTGATACTCTTCTAGATGTAAAATGACAAGAATTTGTGTAGGAATGCCAATTTTGGAAAATCAACTTCTTTTGAAAATATTTGGTCTAACTGTAGGTGATTTGTACTTTGAGCCATACTCAAGCTCTTGGTTAGAGAATGTATATGCTAATTGGCTTCAATTTACAAGATGTTTCTTCTTGAGTACAAGAAACTTGAAGAAATAGTGCCCTGTATTTTAGTGCATAGGTTTCATCCAGGCATCCCATCAAGCATCTTCCCCTTTGGTGTAGATATGTGTTCCCTGTTTCTGAATTCCAATAATTTACATAATCAAATTGCATGTAGGATCAATGAAAGCAAGAAATCATATCTATAAGAGCCTTGTGACTATCACTAACAAATATAATTTGTGGGACTTCTAGAGCCATCTCTTGATTGGTTAAGAGATCAATTAGGTGTGCAATTTCCTACTGTTGCAGGGTTTTAAAGCTGTAATCTTTAACTCTTAAAGTAGATAACAGGACAATGGCTTGGATATTCAAGAAACAAGGATGGCATCTTCTTCGATAAAGAACATCAACATTAGTATTATTTGAATCATAGTTCCACACGCTTTTCCATAGTGAGATTGTCAGAGGAAGCATGTTCAACTAGTATAACACCTTTGTAGTCATTATACTTTTTTAAAAAGAAAATGGTATTAACTCGCTATATTCATGACATCCAAACTCCGAAGCCACCAACCTTGCCAATGGTAAATATAGTTTCCCTATCCCATCTCAAAAATATATGTTTTGTATCCATTGTAGACATCAATATCATGAATGATTTTAATTTCGTGGCCATATATGTGTAGGGTGTTTTGTGGAAGACCTAGAGACTTAGCCTAGTTTTGCTACACAATTTGTAACATTATTTATAGAAGAAAGTTCAGCCATCCTTTTATGGGTGATGTCTGTAACTTTTTCCTTTACAAATGTATTTTTACCTTATCTTATCGTACCCATATATTCATATATGATAACTATGCAAGGAAGATAAACTATTCAAACTAGCATCAGGGAATGATACAGTCTCTGTGCATAAATAAAGATCTATCTAACAAGAAAGAATGCTATGAATCCTACATCGAAAATCTGGGATGATGTTGTACTACTCATTGATACATAGATCTATATTAAGATTGAAATGCACAGCTATGATTGAGGGTTTATTTAGGGAGGAAGAGATGAGACTGGTAAATACCATAGAATGTAAGGACATTCAAATCAACAAGATATCAAGATTGTTGCAGCTCTGTTACATCACGAAGGTAGATAAGATTGGAGCTAGGTATTCTTCTCACACTCATGGCTATGGTGTTCTGATTCTTTTGATTGTATATATCGCAGCCATTTTACATGTCTAGATAGTGTCCTGAACTAATGACATCCACATCAAGGTAGCACTTGTCCTTCCAAAAGTTTTGATTACCCTAAAAACTCCAAATTCAAAAATAATATGAACTTTACCAATGGGGATGGTGTCATAAGGGTTGTCTGCTTTCAGCAAAAAGCCATAAAAACTTAAAAAGTGATTAGATTGGAACTTGGAAGAGGTCCACAGCTTAGATGGGTTCAAATCTCAAGACTTAAGGCATTATTTTCGGCAATACCGAGAGAACATTCTTTGGAAAGAGTGGATGGTGAGAATATTATGGATCCTTGTCTCGACTCTCAACAGGGAGCTTGTAGAAGTTACAACTGAGAGATGCATCTGGTGTTTGGTTTCTAATGTAGAGTATCATTGTTTACTCCAAGAGTTTACTAGTTAGTAAAGAAAAACAAATTCTATAACAAAATTCTATTTTCCACTTGTTTCACTACCTAGCAAATGTACCTAGATTCTAAACTATGAGGGAAGATAAGGAAAAAGGGTATAAGAATGAAATATTTTTTTATTTACAATATGTAACAACAATCAACATTCCACCAAGACAAACATAATTTGCAAAAATAAAGTACATCATTTAATACTCTAAACAATTGAATTTTTTAATTGAATATTTTAGGCCCAGAAACAATGAGATTTACACCGCAACCAATTAACCATTATGTCAATAAAGGGCATCGCTCCCTTGTGATTACATCCATTGGAATGAGGTGTTGACCTCGAAAATTATCAACATCAGCATGATTGTGAGATCTTGCAGCATAATTGTTTGAGAAGCCCATGCATTCCCCATTATCCATTTTCTTGTTACCTTTGAACTTTGCATTCATGTCCAAGTCCACAATATACCCATTATTAGGATTTCAATGTTCATTATCTTTCCACCTCTTGGTTTCCATCCTTGTACTATTTGACAAATCACAAAAATTTAATTTAGATTTTGTTTGGCTAGACTTTATAGTTTATTTTCACCATTCTCATCAGTAATTAAAAAAACCAAGGACAACTCCATCATCCTAATCATCAACAACAACTACTAGTACATCGGGACTACAATTTGTTAAATTCCTGCCAAATGATTTGGCAATGTTATGCTTAATGTGTGTTCCTTTCATCACATATGATACATTTTTAAGGGAGGTTTCAAAACATTTGGAAAATATACTCTCATCGCAAGAATATTATGCCACCCGAGTTAGCCATCATATCACAATAAATTGATAATCAAGTAGAGTGACAAACATGAGATTGTAGAAATGGTCCATTTCCATCAAACCGATTACATCTTAAGGCCTTTCTCTATTAAACTTCAACAACAACACAATCTATGCAATATCTTTGAAGCAATCAAAGATGAGGAGTGGATAAATGGAGTAGATTGTACTTCTAATCATATTAATGTAGAACAAAATGCAGGTATTTATAATGCTTATGTTGCCATAGATGATCAATTGCATGATCAATGGTGGAATGACAAATATATAGACGTGAAATTCTCAACATGTTTTGATCAGGTTCTCATACTTTTGACTTCATGGACACAATACAAACAAAAAATTATGGAATTGTCGGACATCATAATGTTCATTTGATGTGCTATGTTTTCTCTGGACATGTAGAATCCACTGGTCCTAGGATGCTGAGCAGTAGTCGTCACAAAGACCAAACATTCAATTCTTGTAAATCCGCACACTTAAACATTTAATCGTAAAGAGGAAGAGACGTGAAAACTTAAATCAAAGGTTGTGTACTCTGTGTGTGGTTGTTCCCTTTATCAACAAGATGGAAAAGGCATCTACTATAAAAGACGAAATTATTTATATAGAGCACTTACAAAATCAAGTGAAGCGTATTGAAGCTGCCATTGTGGCCCTATAGTCCAATAATCACAACCATTGCTCTTCATTGGTTGTATCTCTCAAAGAATCATCAACTGATACATCTGGTGAGTATGACACGAATGTCCAACAATACTGCAAATATCATGTACATGCCAAACCCACGAGAAGATGCAAATATGCAAATCAAACAATTGTTCAAGTGGATGTTTGCAAGATAACTAGAGAGTGGAAAAGGTGCACAACCCGCTTTAAATATAATAATAATGTTCACAGTGTAGTTGAATATCATCACAATCTTACCATGGAAGGCTATCGTGCTTAAATCTAATATGGTGATCATGATATGCTTGTACCATCCATTGGAACTCAAGCATGGATCAAACCATTGAACTATACAATATTTGATGATTGGAGATCTTGGTTGGTGGATCGACAAATTGCATGATACACATGATTAGATTGTAACAACCCGACATTCACAATAGTCAAGGGAGGAAGTTGACTGCTTCATAAGGCACCCATTATCAAGAAAGTTCTGATGCAACAAGAAACTTATCAACTACAATTCAACACTACTATCTAGAGTCTATTCAAAACAACATTGCATGTTCAACAAGAGACACGTGGTGGAAATGTCCCCGACATTGCCACTAGCTTTGCGGCTAACTACAAAAAGGGATTTTTTACAATAGAAAAATTATTGAAGGAGTTGTTTTTTTTGCACTTGTTATGAAGCCAAATAATATTAGTTTAGAAGTTAAAGGATACTCCTAAAACTAATTTTCAGTTTTTGTTAAATATGCTTAAGGTGTAAAATAAGGATTTGAAAAGTTAATAAAATTTAACTTTGAATCTTTTCACATATAAAAGATTATGTCCAAACTTTTGGAAGTATGATATCAAGTTAAAACAAATAGATAAGTTACTTTATCTATATTGTGGTTTTATTTATTTTATTTTAATTATTTTAAGTAAATTGTTATATTGTGGTTTTATTTATTTTATTTTAATTATGTTATCAGTAAATTGTTTATTAATTAAGAAGAAGTAATATAAATAATGAAAAAAAAAAGTTAGGAATAGGTGTTACATGGAATGAAAATAAAATTGAAGTTATAGATGTGTGTGCATTTATGAATATATAACTACATATAACTTTATAACATTTCAATTTCTCTCAAAACAAGGGCCTCTAATTCCAAAAAAGCACACAAATGAAATAAAACTGCTAAAATATTTTGTAGCTTTATTGCAAAACACCTCGTATAATGATATAATTTGACTCATCCTATGTTTGGGTATAATCAACTTGCAAATCCCTTCTGCTTGACCATTAACAAACTGGGCATAGGAACTTATCATATAAATCCTGTGCTCGACTTGAAAAATTCAAATAGCTTCAATCCTACCTTCGACCTAGTGGTATCCTAGCTATAGTTCTACTTCAATATTTTCCAGTTATATGTTTTGCAGTACCCATGTATCTAAGTACAATTGCTTGGTGTAACCAACCCATCACACTTGGTTCAAAGGCATAACGAGTTTAGGCCCTTCACAAGGATTGCTTTTAGTTTTGCATGATTTTCATATGATTGTTCCAGAACTATATAAAAAGTAACCAAAAACCATTATAATACACTGGAAACCACAATTGCTTTTATGAATACCATACTAATATGTTTTTATCAAATCTAAACAATTCACTATATGAGGAAACCACCCAACCATCATCTATCAACAGTCAACCCACATAGATAAGATGCAAACTTTTCCTTTGCCAGAGAGGCTAGTATTATCCATAATCTAATTGATAGAAAATTTTATTTACAACTCATGATACATAAAGCATCAATATAGCTACAAATGATCAATCTCTAGTTGTAATTATCTTGGAGTCTAACATCTCTACAAGGTAGTCTAGAAAGTAGTCAATGTCTTATCCATTCTTCGCAAATTACAACGATAATATTTTGTCCACCTTCATAAAAAAACTCATCCAAAGAATCCAGACTCTAAATTAAATTCCATCTTTTCAATTAGTATGATTAAAGAAGAAGATGAATAAATTAGATAAAATCTGGTACATGTTTCATTTGGTTAGGAAAAAGTGATCTCAATAAGCAATCCCTATAAGAACAAATGGGTAGATGGAAGACGCCAACATGTGACTCCAATTTGGGATCTTAACATTTTTTGTCAATGACTAAGTGAATTAACCACTAAATTTCACACCATTTATTTTGTAATATTGTTGATGCATCTGAAAACTGGTTTAAGTTCTTCCTATTCTTATTGATGTCGACTGACTCAGAACAGAGATGTTTTGCCATAAAAAAATCATTAAGCCAAAATGATAACTTCGAGATAAATAATTGCAAGGTGGATTATTAATGGCATTCTAGCAAAGGAGACAACAATGAACCACAATCCATAAGTCTGGTAATTTTTTAATTGCATTCAACAATCTATGCAATAAAAACTAATCAAGCAAAGAACAAATGATATATACTTTGCACAAATATAACAGCGGGATTTCACTCTAACTCCACGCTTAGAACGTTGTTCTCTCATGGTTAGTGAATCGCCCTTTTTAATTACAGCTTAATGTTGTTGAGCTTCTTTCTAGTGTCTAAGAGGTCGAACAACACCCTCTTGGGAACAAACAAAATAGTCTTGAATTCCCATTAACCCTCCACAAAGAAATGCTTCCTCCTATACAAATTTAGAGTTTTTTACCGGCCTCCAAAAGCACATGATTATTTGCAGTCAAACATATGTGCAAAGAAACGCTTCCTCCTCCTTCACAAATTCAGAGATTTTCCCAGGTCTACACAAGCACAAGATTATTTGCAACCAAACAGCTGCATACAGAACTTACTTGCGCTGCAGGAAAAACAATGAAAAGGTAAAAAATAAACCAGCGTTCGAGACAATGACTAGCTCGTCCACTAACTCTCCAGCTGCAACGATACCTGGAGCGGGCACAGCAATACGTGAAGAAAGGAACGCTGAAACCAGAATGATGCCAATGCCTTCCCTGCCTCCCACCGGCATGAGTTCAAACACAACTGAAAACCAAAATCTTGCCAATGCCTTCCCCGCCCGCCATCGGCATGAGTTCAGACAGAAGCAAAATTGTAATTTATATCATCCTTTGGAAAATTTGCATGGCTATGTACGTGGAAAGAGCCAACAATCAATTGCATGGTTGTGTAGGTGACAAGAGACACAATCGAATGCAGACTGTAGAGTCCACTACAGGTGCCAGATATCACAAATGGTGCAAGCAACTAAGCAGATGTCAGAGCAGGTGCCAGGAACCAGTGCAATAGACAAAGCACTGCAAAATGAAAAGGTACAATCGTTGCACCAGATAAATCATTAAAAAGGGATGAAGTCTACCCGCTGCAGCGTGGTGGGAAACACATAACAAGGCATACGTCAGCCTCAAACAACCAACCATAGTTCAATTAATTGTTATTTTAAAAATCATTTTTAAAAATAAAATTCATATTCCTATGTTCAGACTATAGTTGAACTTGAAAATTTGACAATCATAGCTAAACTAATGTCCCCAACTAAAAACTATTTTTTTCTTTAAAAGGTGGAACTTGCTTGGAAGTGCCCTTGCCTATATCATTTAAAATTGCGTGCTTTATTTCAATTAATGAGACATTGAATCGTAAGCTTGAGGGATAAATATTATTCATTTTTAAAAAAGGTGGAACTCCTTTGGAATGTCCCTTGTTTATATAGTTCAAAATTCAAATTTTTATTTCAATTAATAAGTCAATAAATAACAAGAGCCACGAGGTGGCAATGTTCCTGACATTGCACCTGCTCTAGTTGGTGGTTTACAGTTGCTTATGCAAAAAACTTTAAACTCAATAAAAATAGAGTGAATTTTGTTATAGCCCACTTGACAGCTTTGGAGGGCCGTAGAACTTTGAGTGATTAGAAGGAACTTTGAGTGATTAGAAGGCTCTCGATTCAAGTTCTATTTCAATGGTCAAGTACTTACTTTTGAACCTTTTGCTCACGCTACTCTTCACTATCACCCACCTTATCATATTTAACCTTCGAAGATGGCACCCCTATATTCCTACCACAAATCAAATAACTATAAAAATATCATCCAACTTTATCTTTAGTAAATATTTAACTCTATAATATGGTTAACTTTTGAAAAAATTTATAACATAAATTGTTGTTTTGCTAAAATAAGATATATTACCTTTAGTTTTGATATTATAAATTATAAAAAATCTATATAATCAATTATAAAAAAATATATATTTAATCAAGAAAAAAACTTTTTACTTAAGATAAAAATATAACTTTTTACTTTGAAATAATAATAAAATAAAAAATAAAAATAAAAAACTTAACTTTTTACTTGAAATTAAAATATAACTTTTTACTTTAAAATAAAAATATACATTAATTGATTCAAATAAAAATATATATTATTATAACTTTTTATTTTGAAATAAAATATACATTAATTGATTCAAATAAAATTATACATTAATTGATTCATGGACGTAAACATATATATTAGATAGTTAATTTAAAAAATTACACGTTAGATTCTCATTGAGAATATATAAATATAAATATTTATTTCTTCTGATTGTAATATTTATGGGGTGTGAGAATTAAAATATTAAGAGGTGCCGCGTATTCATTGTGCATAGTGTGTAATAGATATTAATAATATAGTTTAATTTATTAATTTGAATTAGTGTAAAATACAAATGCGAATTTGGTTGTTAAATATTACATTAAATATAAATCCTGAAACTATTTAAGACATTAAATCACTATTTAACATACAATTTTAAAATAATTCAGGTTTATTGTCTTGGGAGTTTCTTTATGAAAAAAAATTGGGAACTGTTTAACCAAAAAACCTTTAGCACTAATTTGGCTTTATTCTAAAACTTTGTTGGAACTGTAAATACAGTCTTTCATGATAAGATTGCAAATTTTAGGTGTTGGGATCCCATAATCATGGATGCAGGTGTTGTAAGCATTTTTTTATGCTCCTTAGAATCAAGGATTACAACCAATAATTGGGTTCTTTTAGCAGAAATTGAATCTCCAAATTTTGGCGATGTAAACTGTAGGATAGTCATCCAAATATAATCAAAAGAGCTAGCATCTCATAGCAGTGTAGACCATCAAGATAAGGGGCAATAATAACATGTGTAAATAACTAAATAAAATTACATTGGTAATTGTAAGATGTAGCCAATTTGTGGTTTCCAGATATTTAAGCAACTAATTGATATTAACTCGGGAGTTGTCAGTCAGTCCTCTGATGCAAATACTAGTCCAAAGTCAGACCTTTATGCATACGAAATAAATGATTCGCCCAGATACATACACATGTACGCCGGTTAAAATACCAAGTTTATGAAATGCTTGATACATTGTTTAAAGATATGATTGTCATTTAGAATTTTAAATATTTTTGGGACACGTTGATATTACCGACAGTATGCTAATTAAACAATAACAATCTCCCAGCGACATAATTTGGCCCCATCAAGTTGCAATCCTTTAATTGTATGCAAAGCACGTGGTAGGGCCAAATGTTCATGCACTTCCCTTCGTGTTACATGGGAAGTGCATGCACACAACCCATAGTATTACGTGGGGTGTTTGCTCCAAGCGATGGCTAGTGCTTATTGAAATTAGTATTACGTGGAGTATTTGCTTTAAGCAACCGCAGGTCCTTACTGAAAGCCATGCTCAGGATTTCGAGGTGGACGATAGATAGACAAGTCCTTCACATGTATTGCATTAAAGCAAATGACAATATAGTGGGCATTGGTTTTGAATGTTACATAAATCCTATGTTGTATTCAACGGCAAATGCAGCATGCATGGAAGCTCTCAAGGGGTTAAGAACATGTCACACTGGGTTTGGAAGTAGACGAGGCCATGTCTTCTTGAGCCTAGTGCACTAGGATTTGGAAACAAGAAAAGAAAGTTTATTTGTCTATCCGTAATTTGGTCACACTCCAATGGTATACGTGAAGGCCAAGAGCGATGGATTTCTAGGTGAAGGCCCAGTCCATGTTGTACCCAACAATGTGCTAGCACGATATTCCATCGTTTAAAGAGAAATCACCTCACCTTAATCTCTATACTTTCATGCAACTTGGATTTGGAAAAACATGCAATGCTTTGGATGAAGAATCTTCAAATTTTGAACACATTACAAGCACTTCTCTCTTTACTTTCATGCAACTTGGATTTGGAAAAACATGCAATGCTTCGAATGAAGAATATTCAAATTTTGAGCACATTACAAGCACTTCTAAAGGTAGAATTCAATAGATAGTAGCTTGTTGGAGCAACTGTGATATGGGATTTGAATGTCAAGGAATAGGGAAAGCATTATATGGCTTTTATTCTCCGATATTCCTGCTTCGACATCAATTCTTTTTCTCTCTGTGAAAATTGACAAAGGAAGGTTCTTTGAAAATGCATAGAAATGGATGACATAAGTGAATTCTCAACTGTTGTGTTATTGTGGCTTGCAGTTGAAGAAGGTTTTAAAGGACCTTGTTGTTAATGGGGACGAAAAGTCTTTCCCAAAGTCAAAAATTTTGGCAGCACTAGAAACAGTTTCAGGAGAGCCAAGGTTTCTCAGAATCCTTCCTGCAACAAATATATGCAAAAGCTATTTTAGATTCAAGTTGTTACAATTTATTGGAATTCTTTGAGAATACAAAAAATGTTTCTGCTTGTTGTACAGAAAAGCTAAAATTCAATTCCTGAAATGGGTATGATTACAAATGTTGATTGAAATTGACTTTGATAACATCGAGTTGAACTTGAGATGGAATCTTGTTGTGTTCATCACTAAATACTTGTAAGAGATGTCTATTTTTTAATGAACATCCTTGAGACTGGAAATTCAATCTTAAGGTCGATATCAGTGAAGATGAGGGAAAAGAGGAATTTGATGGTGTTATACGAGGAAATCATGAGGACTACTTCTCTAATATGTCAAGTGATGCAAATGAGTATGAAAAAATGCTATCGATCTGCAAACACATTTCAATCTCCAACAAAGGGGAATTGGAGTAAGTTTTTAAAATCTCAAGAGTGTGAGATTGTGATTCAAACATAGGGATTATTCTCATTCTTCTGTAAAATTGGAAGGAACTGAAATGGATGCTATATAACATGAAGGAAGGTGTTCAGTTGATGCAAATGGAATGGAATAAACAATTGTGCAATCTTGTTAAGCTTTGCACAAACACTTTGTATTCTTTGAACCATGTTTTTTTGCATTCTTCATTCTTTGACTGTATCTCTTTTCTGCATAGGAAAGTATATGCGTGGACTAGCGCATGCTGCAGCAGGATACCACAAAGTTATAGAGGAAAATCCACAACTATACAATCAAGTGCAGGATCTGAAAGGTGTGCTTCTCATCTGTTTGTCATAGTGTTTAAAACTGACATGTTTCAAAATTAATAGAATGGAGTAGAAATTAGGAATCTCTTTAAATTTGTATATATCAAATGTGATGCATATTTATACCCACTCAGTACAAATGCATTACAATATTTTCACTAAATAATACAATATTAAATGCATTACAGTAACTGTAAATGCATTACAATGTTTTCACTAAATATTTTATAAGAGTTCAAAACCCTTCCACAGAACTTAAATGAGATATAGAGTACCGAGTAAGAAAATAATAGTGCTTATGCTATCACCCAGGGACGAACCCTAGAGGTTTCGACTTGTTCATTTGCATATATAATAGATTTCAAATACTCTAAAAATACAACTGTAGAATGAATTCGACATCGAGCATGAGGGTTGCCTCTCCTTTACACAAACAAATATGAAATATTACAGAGATGAAAAATTAAATATTGCAATTAGATGATGTTGATAGTATTCAAGATGTATACCTATACCTTCATAGAGTACAAATGTGCTCAGATCCCATCAGTTTGGGTTAAATCATTTAACAAGAAATAAACAAATAGCATATATGACTATGATAAAAAAAAATAATACAGCACAACACAATGGGTATATTTATAATAAGTGGTTCATTCACGCCATCATGCCTCCCTGCTGACTAAGAAGATACACTACCAATATATTGCAGAAGAAACATAGAACTTTTCATATATTAATTATTTCTAAAGAGTTCATTGTTGGTTCGTTCCACTCTTCACACAACAAAACAATACAAACAATGTGCAAATGGGAGTTGGGGTTAATACCAATAGAGTAGCTATGAAGTCACATGCTCTTCAAAATACATTAAGAGGAAATGTAAAACCCTATTCATATAAACCTTAATTACACTTAATCCTGGCGTTCGACAAGTCGAGTCGAATCCTTTCGCAGAGTATGGGCATGAGTATATCCTTAAATGCAATGGTGGAAAAGTGTTTGGTGTTGGTATTCGCAAAGATTAAACACTTCGTAGATTTTGGGAATAGAGTGAGAAAGAGGGGCGAAGGTGTGTTAAAATTTTGAATCTGGCCTATTTGAACCATTATTACACCATTTATTTTTCCTAGATTCCAAAGTGATGTGATGTTAAAAGAAACTACTCAAGACTTGGCGACTGTGA
The DNA here is from genome assembly GCA_027924585.1 of Larix kaempferi. NCBI lineage: Eukaryota > Viridiplantae > Streptophyta > Pinopsida > Pinales > Pinaceae > Larix > Larix kaempferi. The sequence continues at coordinate 6,786,868 of BSBM01000779.1, read as the reverse complement.
CAAGACCGACTTCATGAGATCCAATCTCAATTTACAAATTTCAATTTTTTTTGCTGAAAATTGTAAGTAATTTTACTGTTTTTCATTTTCCAAATAGCTGGAGTGAACTGAATCTTACCCCATTTACATTTTATCCCTCTAGGGGCTGAAGAGAGAAGACTTGGACCCTTTTTATTATGAGGCTTTCAACTGGAATCCCTTTGTTTCTTCATCACGGAACTAGCCGCTCCACCCAAATGTTGAGTGGTCAAAACAATAGCTACCCTCTAATGCTCTTATAAATAAATTCACAGATTCATTTATTGAGTGATTCCAAATTCATCGTCTTCAGAAGCAGAAGATAAAACAAGGTGAAGAAGCAGGCAGGGAAGAGCAAAGATAGCACTGTGAATAACAATGGAAATGTAAATAAGACGAAGAAACTCGTCGGTTCAAAGGAGGATGGGAGTATCCATTCCCCTCTGGTCACCTACGCTTCCATGCTCTTCCTTCTCTCATCTTGTCCTCCATTCATCATATTCCTGAAAGTCGGCTTTCTTTCACAGATCTTTGCATTTGATCACATTCCATCTTTAATCTCTGTATTCTGCCGATTATTTACAGACATCATTCCCCTACATTTTCTACCCTCCATAACGAAATATTTAAGCAAGATTTCGTTTTGTTTTGCATGAAATGTGCTTCCAACCTTGAATATCTATAACATCACATAAATATGAATAAAGTTTAGAAATATGTCTCTAGCTTATCGGATTAAGCTTGAAGCTCATTCCAAATGAAGAAGGATTCAAAGCATTAAGCTTGAAGCTTACAGAAAATCAAGAAAGATTCGAAGCTTCTCCAAATCAAGAAGATTCGAAGCCGTAAGGTTAAAGCTTATGCCTAATCTACAAGGAGTTGAAGTTTACCCGAAGGGGAGCACTATGCCTTCCATTTGCATAAACCAACTCCTAAAACCCCTACTCTCTCCGTTACATCTAAGAGTAAACACGACTAGGTTAAAAACTTATACAAATAAATATTTACAATGTATCCTGAAGATTAATTTGAACATAAATCAATGTATTGCATAGTATCGAACCTGGAAGAGTAATTACCTCCACATGCCGAAAAGATTGTGAGTAAACCCCGGAAAAGCTTTACCACCATCGTCGAAATGGAAATAACATAGTATAAGGGTAAATCCCTGTTATAGATACGTTGAATCCGAACCAAGCAAAAGGTTGAGCAAACCAGCCTTACAGGAGGTGGAATTCAGCTCCCAAACCCTCATGGAACAGAGCTCCTCTCCAAACATAACAATAAACTCTAAAGAATCAAGTTCTGAGTAAAAACCACAAAGCAACATACAATGTTATAAATGCACAGTTCAGGTGGAGGCAATTTGCATGACCACCTACTCGATAAATGCACAGTTCAGGTGGAGGCAGTTTGCATGACCACCTACTCGTCTCTTTCTTTGCCTTGAGTTGGCATTCATGCAAAAATGTGGATCTAAAACATACGATAACCAGCGTGAATGACGGATGCTCATTCTGAAATAAAAGCTGAACATAATCAAATAAAAGCTAAACAGAATGCGGCCATAGAGAAAGACGAAAAGATCACGGTATCTGGGAAGTAGACAGAGGACAACCGGATCATGCCAACATTTAAGATGCGATGGCCCAAAACCCAGCGTGAATGACAGATGCCCATGCTGAAATAAACATTGAACATAGTGCGGCCATAGAGAAAGATGAAAAGATCACGATATCTGGGAAGCCGACAGAGATGTCGTGACATGGCGTGCCCCTAGCTCTTGGGGCACAGGAGCCGAGGCACGTGCCACCACCCACGGGGCCAATCAGAACCAAGAAAAATAACATATTAATATTTTACACCATGCTTGATTTTTCAAAAACAAAGGTTCCAACATTGTCTCGAGCCTCCATTGATGAACAGGCACCTGGACCAATGCACCCCCACGAAATACTCTATGTCAGGGACATAATAATTTTAGGGAGGAATATTATTCCATTTAACAAAAAGTAGAACTTTGGTTAAAAAGGCCCTTAGTTATATCCTTCAAAATCAAGAGCTTTCTTTCAATGAAGGAAGAATACTTTTCCATTTTCCAAATGGTAGAACTTGTTTAGAAGGTCCCCTTATTATATCATTCAAAATTGGGAACTTTATATCATTAAAACATAAATTTAAGGATTAATGTTATTCCATTTTTCATCATGTTTATATTTTTTTTATTTCGATATATCATAAATTGGATGGATAAATATTATTCATTTTAAAAAATGTGGACTTTTTAAAATTAATCATAAATTGGATGAACAAATATGATTCATTTTAAATAAGTAAAATTAGGAAAAAAGCTGCTTAATACCTACCTCTTAAAAAAATGGTAAAAAAAAATTGTTAAATTGTAAAAGTTAATAGATAAATATTATGCCTACATTAATTTTACTTTCAAATAAAAGATAATACATGTATGGACTTTTTTTTAGCCTATTTGTGTCTTATAACTTTTCATTTGACAAAGAGGATATGGTGTGAGGGATTGGGATGTTAATAGTTTTTATATGTATTAACTAATAATATATGCATTAAATTTTTTAGACTATTGGTTTCCTATAATTTTATGTGTTAGTTATGTTGGTTTTGTAAAGTATTTCTTTAGTTTAATAATTTTATTGTTTTTAATTGAAAAATAGGTTTATGCATCATAGACGATATAACAAGAAAAAATAAAAAAAGTTATTCTAAACTTAAACACAAAAAAACCAAAAAATGTTATTATTGGAATAAAAACACACAAAAATATACATAAAATCTGATGTTTAACAATTGTAAAATATATCCACAATAATTAAAGAATATATTTACAATAATTACTTTAAATTTTTAAAAAATTAATAACGAATTTATTCAAATGATTTTTTAGTTAATTTTTACTAAGCACACCATACCCTTTATTTTAATCATTCTAAGTATCATTGAAAATGATAAAGAAAAAGCTATGATATAAAAAAAATTTTAAAAAAAATATAACACATAAGGTTGTGATTGGGAGATTGTAATTGGTAATTGTTTATGGGAGATTGTAATTGGTAATTGTTTATAGTTTTGCAGACATAGTTTATATCAATTATTTCAAAAATATTGATGCATCATGACCCAACAAAAGCGCTAAGGTAAGATGAACGAAGCCTATCATTTACACTGTCATATCAGTGACCATTAGAAACCCTACAAGTAGCATATAAAACACTAATCATGTCCATGTTTTTTTAAGTGTATATCCAATATGAGCCTATAATTATATCTCATATATGTGTTAAGCTAGTTAAATAAATATTACAAGTATATTCATTTTAATTTAATGCTATAAATATTATGTATCTACAATTATGTGTATTTTGGAATTGCTTAGCAGATATGCAATTACAACTATTGAATTCAACTAGATGAGTAGATGCAGCATACTAGACTCCTAAAGAGGAAGCCTAGTTCTCACTGATGTGAATAAACTTGACATTGTTAACAAGATTGTTGAAGTTTTGCTACTGTAACCAACTTTACGAAAATTATCGGACTTGCTCGAGACTCACTGGTCAAACTTGGCTCAGCTTAAAAATGTGTCTGATTTAATCCAACAATGAGCAGAACTCTAACCTACCTATCAATAAAACTCATGGGACTCGTTCGACAATAGAGAAAATACTTCATTATGCTCAAAATATTTCATGAATTTTCACCAAATCCGAGTTTTGTAATGTGGCTTTAAAAGTTGGGAAAAAATCACTTATTATTTGGGATCAAAGAAAAATAATAATAAAAACAATCCTCGATTGAAATACTTTCTAATTTGTATACGTCCAAACAATGAGTTGGATGAAGAGGCTCATTCCTATACATATAACTGTAAGAATACAACAAACTGAGTATGAGTTGTGCCTACTTTGTGCAATTTGTATTTTAAATAAAATCCCCGATAAAATCCCAAAACTATAAATGCAGCATTGGTGGGTAAGAAGAAAGTCGATAGAGGAATGAGAATTTTCCTGACTGCAATTATAGCAAAAGAAATAATTAATCACCTGGTATTAATTTGTACTCGAGTGCGTGAATAAAACTCTTTTCAGGTTGCAGGACGGCCACTATATGGTTGTTATCGTAAAAATGAAGAACATGCATAAATTACTTTACCCAATCGCCTGAATTGAAGATTACAGAACTAACCCTCGTCAATGGAGCAAGTGACTTGGTCTCATTTCAAAACTGTCGACAGAATCCTCTAAACCACTTTTGAGACCTGAAAACTTCGCTTTCTCTCTAAACCGCGTTCGTCACCTGATAGTCCATTTGGGAAATCTTACATGTGTTACACCGTCATTAACTCCAGAAGTTTGAGTATAACCACCACAATGACAAATGCGAAAGCACCTAGAACAATTGATAAATCCAACAGTACCCTACTGACCAGCTATGAAGCAAACACATCGGCAAAAACCCTTTCTAAGCAATGGCAGAAGAAAGAACCCCAAAAATGAATGAGAAAAAACCCTCGCCAGTGTTTCCCACCGCCACCCCTCCAACGCCATTAAAAACCGCTCATTACACCCACTTCAAACTTACATTGTGCAGGAATTATAACACTATATAATGCATTTAATTCGACGAGCCAGCATACCCCCTGACCTACAATAACCCTGCCAGGAGAAAAGACCCACAATAACCCCACGATCGCGAAGAGTTGCCGGGAAAATACCCCATCCGACGGTGATAAAGACGATCATGGTGCCATTAAAGAGGTGCAATATTAAACAACTTCCACGATCACGCCTCCCATTAAAACCTGTTATTCAATTGGACACTGCAGTACGTCCGTTGATGGGGCTAGCCGCCGGGTCCTAGGGCACAAGACCCCAGGTGGACGTCACCTCCACAAGCCCAATAAAAAACCAGATAAACACGAATTTTAGAAAACCAAAAAAATAAAATTATTTTAAACCATAGTTCCAACTTTAGGAAGCCATAAAAATTTCAAAAAAACTGCAAACTAATCCATCAACCTTAATCATATATGTCGGGGACATAACAAGGACATTATATGTTTAACTACCAGGAGAAACCCAATAGTTGTTATTGAAATAAATGTCGATGTGGCTATCGAGCATTTTTTCCCTCTAACAGAAACTATACACCTCATAGATTCAAGGCCACTTGGATGATTATTCCATTGTTGGTGTAGCGAACCATAATAGCTTGCAAGCTACAAGGAAAAATACGTTTAACATGCTCATGTAAATTTTTTATCATCAAATCAAGACCTTTGCAACTCAAGATTGCAATCAAAAATCTACAAAGTATACCCAATTTATGCACTAGAATAGACAATAATCCATAAGTGGAGTTGGCAGGTTGGTCAAAATTTCTTCATTGCCATTTCAACTGACGCATAGGATGGAAGAACCACGTTGGTACCTGAGGAGGAATAATTGATAGTGGAGTCGACGGGCTGGTTAGATTTTAGCATGACCATTTCAACTGGTGTGTAGAGTCTCATTACCGTCTAGTAGAGGCACAAGTCTTATGATAGCTAACAGGGGCTCCTTCATTATGGCTTTGAAACTCATGCATAGGTTCATCATTGTGTGTCAAAAGTCTCATTGCAACAATGAATTTCATTGGTTAAACTTTCGTGAACATTATACGATAACGCTTGAAAATCCTTCCATTGTCACCCGTGTGGAATATCATTGTGAATGTATCACACTCTCATCAATGAAATTGAGAAGTTGAAAAGATAATTGTGCCAACAAGATCGAAACTTAAGCAGACATTGGAAAATGTGTTTGGGTCTTAGAAGAGAAGTTATGTCGAGAGAATAAAGTCATTAAGATGTCTTAGACATTGTTACTTACAAGACAATGGAGCCATTTCGCATCAACACCCACATGAGTAGTCTAGATCTAATGTTGTTGGATGGACCTACACACCAAACCACACGAGTATTGGAAAACAATAACATGGAGCATCTGAGAGAAGGCACATTTCAAAGCCTCTCTAGCTACTACCTCTTGAAATTATTATCGGAAGTTTGTGACTTTTTTTTGCTTTTGCCATTATGTCCACATCAAACACAAAACCAATGTTGCCATAATAATTCCTTGGAAGATATTATTAAGTGGTCATAAACAAAAGGCATTGATCATAGACGTCGAAGCATTCAACGACGTTCTGATGATGAGTCAAGCAGAGCTTGAAGTAGCATGTGAAGATTTAAGCAATGTTATTGGCTTGTCTCTTGATGGTATGGTCTGTAAAGGCATATTGAAATTTTCATAACTATTGAAGCATGCACTTTTCCAGAAAATATTGGGCCACCTATTTAGATATTTATTTCCAAAGAAAGGTGGTAGACATGGTAAAGTTGAATCACATAAACATTGTCAACATTGTTGGGATATTGTACAACAAATGAGTCATCCACATGAATTCTTGTGGTTGAATATGTTTCCAATGGGACACTGTACGAGCATCTTCATTATGGCAAGCCAATGCAGTTAAGCTCGTATGCTCAAATGAAAATTATAGTAGGAGTGGTGCATGTGTTGCAGTACATGGACCATGAAATCATACATATCGTTGTTATTTTGCACTTGGACTTCAATGCCATATACTTGATAGAATACTTCTCGCCACAATTGGCAGACTTTCAAATATGGGAAGCCATATTTGCAAAGAGAAAAAGGAGGTCAATATTCAAGGGAAGTGAAACTTTGGCTCGTCATTCTATATAATCTTCATAGAGAGAGAATGAGACCTCCTATCACTATGTTATACAATGCGGTGAATGCAGAGGTAATGGGAAAAAGTCACGGATCTAGTCTCACAACCTCCAATGCTTCATGGTTATGCTGTTAATTATGATGATCGTAAGGTCACTGATCTAACTACCCGTACTGTTAATTCGATTGACCATACCATGAAACCTCTCTTGCTCTAATGACATTTTATCTTATCAAGTTTCAGTGTGTTTTTCATTAAAACAGTTAATCTTCTCAAGGCAGCCAAAGCAATTTTTTTTTTGTAATTGCTGCAAATTCTATTAAACTAGGAGAAGTAAAAATACAGAAGTAGTTACAGTCTGAGGTGTTCTTATAAGAAGATTCCAACCTTGAAAATCGACATAGCCATGGTCATTCATACCCAAAATAAACAAAAAAACCCTGCCCAGTATAGGGAGACCCGGGTGAACATGTAGAGTAGTTGAAGCCATGAAGGCTATAGAGAAACTAAAAGTCTGGTGCAAAGAAAAATAAACAGAAGTCATAAAATGAACCACAGAAAAAACCTTCTTAACCGGTTGCAGAAGGAGTCTCGACATCATAAGGAATTTCCTCCAAGATGGGTCAACTGTAGCAAGTGGTGTCCTCCTCATTCCTTGCAGGTGGCAGAGTGCCTTTCACAGGTGGCAGAGTGTTCTTCATTGGAGGCCGGGTGTTGCAAGCAGGGAACTTGATGGGCAGAGGCGAAGTCTTTCTGTTTGTGAGAACGCAGCTAAGGCAGCCAAAGCATTTTGAATACCCTCTCATACTACTTTAAATACGAAGTTGTTGAAGGCTCATACATCGAAGGTGAAGGAGCATGTATAGTTGTGTCCTTTAGTGCTTTGTTCATTCATATACAGTCGTCCAATAGCCTAATAGTGTAGGAATGGTGAAGAAGGCAAATTATTTTTAATTATGTATTAAATTAATATGTCTAAATCATATGTAAATTTAACAAATATGTGTTGGTTAATGTGTGATGTGCAGAGCCAAAAAATGAGGAAGTTCGATAAAATTCATTGCAATCTAAGTGCAGAAGAGCGTAAAACCTAGATGGAAAGGTTGCAGAGGGATGAATTAAGTTAATAAAAAAGTAACCAATATGAATTTTTTCTTGAATTTTAGTAATACCATACTTACAAATATTTGCTAATATTTTTCAAACAATTTAATTCACACATATGTTGAATGTTATCTAGGGACTGGCAACAACAGGAGGGAATGCCATCATAAGAAAAAACAAATTATGGAAGATGTAAATGATGATGAATTGGTCATTGGCTTATCTACAGTGGTGATATATGTTAATGAAGGGGGGGGGTGGAACATCTATAAAACTACAAGGGATATAGTGGAAAGAACATATAAACGTACTTCCACTTACAATACATAAATCTATCCAATGATTTCAAGAATCGTGTTATATATACACTATAGGAGGCGTTTCTAGAGATATGGTCAATGGGACCTGTCAGACTTGTAATAGAAAAGACATACAACAACAACAACAAAAAATCATTCAAAAAGTAATATTCCTAAACATGTTTTTATACAGTGTGTATCTACTACTACAAAGCATTCCTATATTAATATTAATTTTGTTATATTTATTTTTTATATTAGTATAAATTTAGTTTAATGCCATTTTAAATTTTCAGGAAGATTACAAAAATATCAAAGGATAAACGAGGTGATATCTGAAATATGCCAGTAGGGATGTCCAAAAAAGTGTACACGGAAATGGACATAATTGCATCACAAGAGGATCCTTCTCAACAACAACGTGCTTCAAATGTATGAAATCATTGAATTTTTCTATTATGTACATGTAATTAATTAATTTAGCATTAAATATTAATTTTCAATTGTTTTGTTGCATAAAAGAAAACAAAATGGAACCCATTCAACACATAAGATAGGATGAGAAGGAAAAAAGGGGTTGATAGCAAAGTTTGTGAGTAGTTGTGATTTCCTTATAACATCTTAAGATTTCATATTGGTTGTGATTTTTATATTTTAATTTTTTAATTTACACCGACCATCCTTGGATGTCTTCAAACAAGTGTTAACATACAAAGAAGATCCATTAAAAGAATTGATTGACATTGGGTTAAGTATGGGTTGTAAGTGTATGTTGGCATATCAAAAATTAATTGTGGAATTTGTGAGTATCTCTGTTGTTAAATAATTCTCTCATTTTATAATCAATGGAACAACAAAAATATTTTATATTAAATCTATGATTTGTTATGGGGTATAAGACTTGCAAGAAACAAAGTGTGGAGTGGTGCCAATATAAGAGTTGTTGAGAGAAGGCATGAGATATTTTTTGAAAGAATGTGTATCATTCAAGACTCAATTATTTCTATGGTATGCCGCTTTTCAATTCACATTCATATATATTGTTTATTTTGTTTTTCATTAATCCCACTAATGTAGATACACTTATTACACTTTAATTTTGTGTTTGTAGATGGAAGTTGAAGAATAGGAAAACAATTGATAAAATCAACAAAACATTCGACCAAATAACCTAAGTCATGCAAGTGGATCAAGCACTGACAACAGTTCCAACAAAAAATAATAATCAATATATTTGAATGTTAATGCAAGTTGTTGTATATTGTGAAATAATTGTCTATGAAAATCGTACATTTTTGTATAATGTATTGGAAATAGTGTCCCAATTGAAAGACAATGGGTTACCAATAAGTGTAACAATTACAAGCATGTTGACATTTTAATTATTGTGGACTTTATGTTGTCCAATTTTCTATGACAAAGGGCCACTTATTCATATATGATCAAATAAGTTTCTTTTTCTATTGCATTGTCCAATGTCATTGTGAAATGTTACATCGATGATTAAATATAGGGACACTAAATATTGCAATATATGCAAAAATTTATGATATAACAAATTAATCCAAACATATTATCCAAACGCAAAAAATAAAATTAAAATTATATGAATATTATTATAAAAAATATTTCTATTTTTGATGAATAATGGAATTTAAAACAATAAAAATAAAATATAGATATTCCAATGGGATGTCAGTGGTCATTGTTCAATAAAGGGAAAATGAATATTGGTGCTTTTGATCATTTTAACTGCACCGATGCGTTTGATGGCATATAGCGTCGGTGCATTTACACCCAAAAAGCATCGGTGTAACAATACTCGTTGTTTTCCACAGTGCTTTATTATCATTACAACCTAGTGCTTTCTTCATAAATGCACCGAGCGCTATTATATCGTGACTGCACCATTGAATTTAAAAATGACTCGAAACTCAACGTCCCAGTCAACTCTACTAATGCATTTTTCTTTTCTTAGTACACCAGTGCTTCTGATAGTACTTAAGCACTGATGCTATATCTAGTTTACCGCAACAGTGCATACATCTTTATAAAGCATCAATAACGTTAAAATATTTTATGCGCGCCAGCACCATATTTATTGACAAGCATCAGTGAGCGTCAGGACTTTTAAGCTTTTGGTGTTTCCCTAGTGTATGTTGTTATTTAAAGGCCCCAAGGCGTTAAGTGTTTGTGCGCACTGATGCGCTTTAATCATTGAAGCACACCAATGAAAAAATGTCCGCTAAAGCCTCCAACCGCTGAGATTTCTTAGTTATAATAAATTTCTGAAAAAACATCTCTTAAAACATTCTATACCATTTTCAGAGGTTGTAGTGGAGGCTATTTTTTAAAATTTTGACCAATATTGTAACACTAAAAACCTTCGCTACAGGGCCTTTTCCTTTTAGTGTTTCTCCAATTTTATCCAAACTTCTAAGATCCAACACTCTTATTTTACTTCACTCAAAAATAAACAACAAAATTCTTCATCATTTGTGGAACATTTCTATTGTGCAGAATGTAACTTGCTCTAATTTTTTCCAAACTTATAAGACCCAACCCTCTTATTTCACTTCACACAAAAGTCTTCATCATTTGTGGAATATATCGTCTAGATGGTGCTTTTTCATCTACAATAAAATGAATTGTAATAACTAAACTAGAATGTTCGATGACAAGTTTCTATATAAATTATATGATCCAGGTGGATATTGGTGGCCACCCACCTATTCCACTTGGGGCCCCAACATTGTTCTTTCAGTTTCCTTAATTATAGAACAACTTACTATTTTTAGCAGTTTTTTTGGGTCCTAAACTTCTAGAGCCGTTTTAAGGCCCTAAACGACGTTTTTCGGAAAAATCTTGTTCCGGCAAATTTGAGTCAGACACTCACCATTCTTAATTACTAGTGTAGTCCTCGGATAGATATTTCCAATGAGGTATCATGCGCATCAAACGGAGATTGTATGCCAAAGTTACGACGCTGGGAAATTGATGTACCAACTTACCCCAATGGAGCCCATAGTTTGGCATTTTCATCTCCTAGGGTTAGGTTTTTGGATGTTTAGGGTTTTCCTTTGTTTCTTAATAATAGATAGGATTTGAGCCGCATTGTAACTCAGAGTTTAGAGGCCGGTGGCTGCCACATCTCTTCTCAGAGATAAGCTACCAACGCTCTAGCTAGTTTATTTCCATTCTGTCTGTAAGCACATTTTCGTTATGTGATATTAATGAAATCAAGTCTTATTTCTGCTGCAACTCTGTGTTTATGTGTATTTCTGTAATTCTTTGCGTTCCTTCATAAGTTTGAATCAGTGGTATTAGAGCAGATCTGCTCTTCCTCGATCCTTCTTTGCATGTCCCCAACGAGGTCGGGGAATAAGGAGTTAGGGCTCGACCTAGTTGAACCCTTGCAAGATCAGCCTCGCAAACATCGATGGCCGCCCATGGTGGATGAAAAGAAAGATGAGGGAGTACGAGATCCTATCAAAATATTGCTCAAGGAAGCCCTCGAAAAACAAAGGAACGCGATGATAGATAAATTTTCCCATATCCTTCAACAACTTCCTAACAGCAGCCATTCTGGAGGTGCAACCCCTTTTAAGGTACAAGTAACCTTTGACATTCCCATATTTGAAGGCCAAATAGATGCAGACGTCGTAGATAGATGGTTGAATCTGTTAGAAGGGTACTTCTCGGTGCATGAATTTTCCAACAGGGAAAGGATCACTTTTGCACTCCTCAAAGCCGCCCCCCATGTCAAGGACTAGTGGGAAACCTACTGTGAGCAGACGGACGAGAGGGCATCCTCTCTGTTTTCGGCCGCACCCACTTGGAATTCTTTTCGAGATGCCATCAAGGAACAATATTATCCCATGGGAAGATATGAGGATAAGTACATACAATGGACTACACTGCGGCAGCAAAGGGATCAAATTGTGCATGAGCTGACGAATCTGTTCCATACCTTGTGCAAAAAATTGGGTATCAAAGATTCAGAGAAACATTTGGTGCTGAAGTACCGCAGTTGTCTGTACAGATACATTTAGGAGGAAATGGAGTTCCTCGACATCTCCTCGCTTGGCACAGCATATCGATTTGCTGCAAAGATTGAGCAAAAGTTCAAACAGAAGAAGCGAGACTTTGGATCTGTGAATCATAAGCAAGGGAAAGGTGCCCCCAAACCGTAGAACAAAGGACAAATCCAAGGCAGGGCGGCCCAGGATAACCTGCCAAAACCGCAAGCAAAGAACAACACTGCGAAGCCAAAGAAGCACACGGGAAAGTGGGGTGAGTTTCATAAGAGCTCCACGCACAACACAAGTGAGTGTCGGGCTAAGAAGTCAATGGTGGTCGAGCTGAAGGCTTCTGAATCGGATGCATGCTCTAAATCCGAACCAAAACCCGAAAGGCAAAATGACGGGGGGAAGAATATTATCGATGCGGAGCCCAACGCCACTGTTGCCACCACGAAGGTCCAGAAGGAGGAACCGAAAGATCCAGAGGAGGGGGAGTGCCTCTTCCATTCCCAAATGTGGGTAAATGGGTCCCTCCTGCAGTTCATTGTCGACAGCAGGAGCCAAAAGAACCTCATTTCAGCAAAATTCGTGAAGCGGTTGGGCTTGCCGACCATAGCACACCCACAACCGTACACCATTGGGTGGCTTCACCAAGGACGGGATCTCTGCGTCAGCCAACACTATCGCCTTCCCTATAGCATCAAGCCCTTCACGAATGAGGTATTATGTGACATTGCTCCTCTTGATGTTTCTGATGTATTATTAGGCCAACCATACTTGTGGAAGCGACATGTTGTGTATGATTCCCGGCCTTGCGCTCTTATTGTTACTTTGGGAAATAAGTTGTACAGGATACCGGAGGTAGCGCCTCTTGCCGCCATCTCTTTGGTTACTGCAAAACAATGCAGTAAGCTCATTTCCAAAACGGGAAAATTTGTTTTCCTGGTAATCCGCCCTCAGGGAAAGAATAAGATTGTGGCTACGACCTCCAGATAGAGCTCCTTCGCCCGACAACAATAGATGGACAAGGTCATGGAAGAGTATAGAGACATCTTCACCTCACCCGCAGGGGTGCCTCTGCACTGTCAGGTCAAGCACCCCATCGATTTGACCCCAGGTGTGTCGCTTCCCAATGGACCAATCTATCGGCACTCTGTTATGGAGAATGACAAAATCAATAGGAAGATTCAGGACTTGTTGAAGAAAGGGCACATCCGACCAAGTTCATCACCCTGTGGGAGCCCAATCATGTTGGTGCAAAAGAAGGATGGGATTTGGAGACTATGTATTGACTATTGGGCACTGAATAAGATCACTGTCTGGAATAAGTACCCGATCCCACGGATTGATGACCTTCTAGACCAACTCAGGGGGGAAAAATATTTTAGTAAGATCGACTTGAATTCTGGATATCACCAGGTACCAATTGAACCCTCCGATGTGTGGAAGACTGCCTTCAAAGCCAAGGAGGGCCTTTTCGAATGGTTGGTCATGCCTTTCTGGCTGACAAATGCTCCCGCAACCTTCATGAGGATGATGGACAACATCTTGCAGCCATTCACCAACTCATTTGTAGTAGTGTACTTGGATGACATCCTGATATTCAACCAAACTTGGGAGGAGCACCTCCACCACATCCTGGTCTTCAACCAAACTTGGGAGGAGCACCACCACCACATCGGACAGGTCCTCCAAACACTGCGGCAACACAAGTTGTGTGCCAATCTGGATAAGTGCACTTTTGGCATGACCCAGGTTCAGTATCTGGGATACATTATTGATGAGTGAGGTGTGCATGTGGATCCGGAAAAGATCCAAGTCATTTGGGATTGGCCATCCCCTACCACTCTAACAGAGATCCGCAGCTTTCTGGGTCTTGCCAATTTCTACCGCAGGTTCATGTTGGGATTAACCCACTCTAACAGAGCTCCGCAGCTTTTTGGGTCTTGCCAAGTCACCAAGGGAGGAGAGAAAGAAAAATTATTTTGGTCTGAATCTCAACAGGAGCCGTTCGTCAAGTTGAAACATTGCCTCTGCTATGCCCTAGTGCTCACATTACCAGACTTGCAACAACCATTTGAGATCGAGATAGATGCCTCATACTATGCTATTGGGGCAGTTCTTACTCAATAGGGACATCCAGTGGCATATCACAGTGAGACACTCTCCGACATAGTTCGGAAGTATCCCAATTATGACAAGGAGATGTATTCCATTCTGCAGGCTTGCCGAAAATGGAAGCATTACATTTTGCGGAAGGAAACGGTCATCCACACAGACCATTGAACCCTGCAGTTCATGCAAACACAGGGGAAGTTGCAGAACGATTGTCATCATAAGTGGTCCACATATCTACAACAATTTCATTTGAATATCAAGTACAAGAAGGGAAGCACCAATAATGTTGCAGACTACCTCAGCCGACCACCAATCGTGGCGCTAACCACCGTGCTCAACTCTTGTGGACACGAGACTTATGATTGACCACTTATCTACAAGAGTGATCCAGAATTTGGCCACACATACAAGACGCTCTTGGAGGGTAAGCAAGTTCCCAATTTTCACCTCCAGGATGAAATGTTATGTCACTTGGGACACCTTTGTGTTCCTTCAAGCAAGTGCGGCAAGATGATTTGGGAAGCCCACTACAGTCGGGTCGTTGGGCATTTAGGGGTCGAGAAAACAGTGGCAGTACTGCAGAAGTATTTCTATTGGCCAAACCTTCGAATGGATGTCAGGAAGTACATCAAATCCTGCACTGCCTATGCCATTGCCAAACCGACCATCAAGAAGCAAGGCCTCTACACTCTGTTTCCTACCCCTAGTCAACCTTGGGAATCCATATCCATGGATTACATGTCGGGCCTTCCTTCTACTAAGCATGGCAACGACTATGTTTTTGTGGTCGTCGACAGATTCTTGAATATGGCCATTATGGTGGCCTGCAGGAAGAATATCACACTAGAAACCACTGTTAAACTCTTCTTTGAACGAGTGTGGGTACAATTTGGGATCCCACAGTCTATCATCTCATATCAGGACAGCAGGTTCCTCAGTACATTTTGGTCCATCCTTTGGTTAATGCTGTACACCAAGCTCACCAAGTCCACAGCTTTCCATCCCCAAACTGATGGCTAGACAAAGGTCGTCAACAAGATGATCATACACATTCTGCACATGTACAACTCAAAGCATCCATGCACATGGGATGAGAGACTCCCCTATGTACAACACAGCTATAATCGAGCTCTCCACAGCTCAATCGGCCACAGCCCCTTTCAAGTGGGCTTGGGATTCCATCCACTATGTCCCATTGACGTAGCCATGCCAATTGTGGTGACTTAGGCCGATTCGGCTCATGTCCAATCGGAAGATGACAAGGAAAACAAATTCATCGAAATCATTCAACACATCCACCAACAGTTTCATGACATATTGGATAAAACCAATGCCAAATACAAGCAACGACATGATCAGCATCGGGTGCCACACAACTTCCAGGTGGGCAACAAAGTGTGGCTACATTTGCAGAAGGAGCGCCTCGCTGGACCGTATCATAAGCTTTGCCTACTCTAATATGGGCCAAACACTATCACCAAGGCTGTAGGGGAAAATGCCTTTGAGCTCAATATTCCACCATTCCTTGGTCTACACCCAGTGTTCAATGTGAACCGCCTTCGGCCCTACTTTCCACGTCTATTGGACATCTCTGACATTGCAGAACAACTCACATCAACATAGTTAAACCCAGACTGCAGGGAACAGGCCACCACATATCATATCATGGACATGCAAATCAAGAAAAATCGCCAGCAAAACATCCAATTGTATTGGGTTGTCAAAGTTGGCCAACTCCTGCACCAAGGCAAGTGGTTCACCAAGGACCAAGTTCAGCAGAAGTTTCCTCATCTCATGGAGGAAAAATCCACGCAATGGGGACCATTGCCTCTTAAGGGGGGAGGAATGATCCAGGTGGATATTGGTGGCCACCCGCCTGTGCCACTTGGGCCCCAACATTGTTCTTTCAGTTTCCTTAATTATAGCACAGCTTACTATTTTTAGCAGTTTTTTTGGGTCCTAAACTTTTGGAGCCGTTTTGAGGCCCTAAACAACATTTTTCGAAAAAATCTTGTTTTGGCAAATGTGAATTAGGGACTCAACATTTGCTGACATTAGTGTAGTCCTCGGATAGATATTTCCAATGAGGTATCATGCACGTCAAATGGACATCGTATGCCAAAGTTACGACGTCGGGAAATTGATGTACCAATTTACCCCAACGGGGCCCATAGTTTGGCATTTTCATCTCCTAGGGTTAGGTTTTTGGATGTTTAGGGTTTTCCTTTGTTTCTCAATAATAGATAGGCTTCTATCCGCATTGTAACTCAGAGTTCAGAGGCCGGTGGCCGCCACATCTCTTCTCAGAGATAAGCTACCAATGCTTTAGCTAGTTTATTTCCATTCTGTCTGTAAGCATATTTTCGTTATGTGATATTAATGAAATGAAGTCTTATTTCTACTACATCTTTGCGTTTGTGTATTTCTTTAATTCCTTGTGTTCCTTCATAAGTTCGGATCATTATAATTGGTTCCAACCACAATATTGTAAAAGAAACGAATTGTACTAGTTAAACAAGAATGTTTGATGAAAACGTTATATATAAATTAACTAGTACTAACCACATTAGTGTAAAAGAAAAATTATAGGTTTTATTATATGGAACAATTACAAACATGCCTAGATGGAAAAAGATGGAAATTTTGTGGCATAGGTTATCGAGATATTCATTCTTTCTTTGAATCATTTTTGTAGTTGGTGTAGCTACCGCACAAAATTTGTTCCATTTTGGAAACTTTGACTTGTCACCTTGCAATGTATATATGTATGGTATAAGATGATCCTTGGAAAGTAGAGGTTGGCACTGCTTGGCAATAATATCATCTTCTAGAGATTTGCTTACCTCTAGTATACCTTTACCTTCATTGTTTGAATAGACCACCTCAAGGTCTTTTGAGTGATAGCTTATTTTATCGCAGTCCAAATGTAATATACAAATCTCTTCCAATTTGGTGTATTCCTCTTCATACATTTTAATCTTATCTTGCAAGTATTGTACCTGGTTTCCATACTTCATGTTCAAACACTTGTTGTGGATAATATTTTGATGACTTCATCTCTCTCTTTGATATCCTTTTTGAAGTGAGCAATCACTGGTGAGTTGATTAGGCTTAGCTTCCTAGATAATACATAGATGTAAACATTTATAAAGGGAAATGTGACATACAACATCATTACCTAATATTGTTTCTAGAGAGAAAATGGCAGATGAGGGGAATCAAAAGTGTTGACCATCCTTAGTGGGGTGCCTATGTTTTGGGGCAAGAAGCATATGTGGCAGAGTGTTCATGATGGTAAACTATCCCTAACAATAATTCAGTACAATCTCACAGATCAACATTAGGCAACATAGTGTCCAAAAATGAGGACCAATGGAAAAGGTTATATTACATTGTTGGGTCACAAACAAGGACAAAGCACCCTCATTCACCCACTCAAGATGGTATGGATGAGGGTGGGAAGTTACCAACAAATCCAAGGAATTGAAAAGGGTCATAGAGAATAAGTGTTTATAGGTTACCATTGTCCATGATGATCTTAGTGATGATATTTAATATGACAGTTTTGAGTAAAGAGAATGGGATGGGTGGGAGGGGCAAAACATGTCATTAGAACAAGGTTCAGATCAGATGTAGTAGGGTTATCCACAACAATGACAGCATTTGGAGGGGCAGGTTGGGTGTTGTCATTACAGAATAATATCTTGGTAGAGCATGGATGTTGTAAAACACGACATTGTTGTGCCATGAGAGGATGACTTATGGAGTGTGCAATACTGAATGGTGAGGGGGGGGGGTGCGTATACCATGGGAGAAGGCCTACCCATGGGATATACCTGTTGTGAAAGGGGGAACCAAGACAAAGAACAAAAGGGCATTGGTTGTTTTTCTAGCTTCTTTTCAATAGCGAGAGCATGTTTTTTTTTTTTGTAAATAAAACAACTATATATTACTGCATGTAACCAAAGTACAGAGTTTGACCCACATTATCTAGACTGTAACAGAGCATTCCCGGCTGCAAGCAGCCAAACAGGAATCCCTTATCCCAAGTTTGAAAAAGCCTGAACTGGACTATTCCATGCTTATAACTTGCCAAACAGGAATGTTGACATATACAGAGATGTTCAACTCCTATTTTAAACTGCTTAACAAAAATACAGAGCAACTACTTAGACCGTAAAACAAAAAACCTGGAAATTTGCATACTATCGGCTGAACAGCCATTTAGTCGACATTGACAACAGGCATGGCCCTATCCTGCGAATCCTTCATCAGCTTGCAAGAACTTGGCTCGCCTGTATTTTCTTTCTACATCCCGACTGTAGTCGGAGGAGTCCTGGTGCATTCACCAGCCAAGAGTCCTGAATCCTCTTCCCCTTTCTTTTTCACCACAAATTCCATGCCAATTCGCTTTGCAATGGAATCGATCTTCGCATGCATGATTCGGTTGTCCATGTTATGGACCTTCCATGCCCGCACTAGCTCTTCATCCCCCTGGTTCTTGTTGTATGCTTCCATCATCACATTGGCCATTAGGTTCTTCATAACCCAATATGTCATCAGGGTCCTCTCATAAAGGGAAGCGCGACCCGCCGTGTGGCCTGGGTCCATTACCCAATCTGAAACTTCTTCGACCAGGTCATCCCGAGGAATGTTCCTGGTCACATTCCACAAAGCCGACTCAGACGCTACCACTTCCTCACGAACAGCCTGAGGAATACGATCACTAAAGAAAGAAGCAGAAGCCCAAATGCGGGCTCTTGTAGAAGCCCTCGTGGTTCGCCCTCCTCCAGAATTTCCTTGCCCCATGGGATTCCCAGCCTCCAAACACCGAGGTTCCCCATGGCCAGACGAAGAGCAGCCCTTATGCTGACGAGGAGGAGCCATGACACGGAAAATTCAAAAATCTGGAGGTCTGGCTCTTGAAAACCACCTTCTTTCTTGCTTATAGAACTTAGCAGAATTCACAGAGCACCCACCCAACAAATTATTGCAGAAAACCCAAATGCTTAGGTTGATGAGCCTCCACCATTTAAAGGCCAACGCCATAATCATTGTGGCATCTGTGATGGTATAGCCCATCCGCGGGAAGTACAGAATGTCCTGCATCATCATTAATAAAACAACATCCCAGATCATTGAAGAGCCGAGACTGGTACTCCAAAATCTCCCACCACCTCGATCATTCAATACTTCCTGCCTGAACATGACCTCGGCCTTAAACTCCGAAATGACCCCTTGTACAAGAAACATCATGCAGAATCATGATGAGTTCGGGTGCGTGGCTCCCCACACGTAACACTGTCAATCATCCTCTCGTTCTCCGATGTGGTGGCCACCTGTGTACTCTGTTGTCGATGGCCCATCACATCCTATTCTGCCAGGTGGCAACAGGCTCGTTTCTAGTCTTCTTCTGGGAATTCCACCATGGACCCGAATGACAAGTGGGCGCAAGCAGAAATCCCCTAATTGGCTAAGAGGTCCGCCACTTTGTTGGCATCCCTCTTGACATGGGAAAAAGATATGGTGTGCTGAGAAGAGAGTAAAGTCTTCAGGTCTTCTGGCCTGGAAAGAAGGCGCCAACTAGATGAGACCTTAGCTGGAGATTGCCATGAAGGAGTTTTTTTGCCATCCGAATCACAATTTGAGAATCACCCTCGACAATGGCCGGAAGCCGGGCCTCAGAGTGAATCAGCCGCAAACCTTGATGGAGAGACGGAAGTAAACCATAATTAAATTTAATTATTAGCGCATCATAACATTCTACCCGACACTAGCGCGTATCCTATTTTATTAGTCAAAATGCCAAAAGATGCGTTCTTTGTAAAAAGATACTTTTTTTAATTGGTTTAAATTCTCCACATGGTTAAGGAAATAATATTTTTTGTTGTGAATTCAGTGAGTGAGTCAAAATTATGTGGCTAGAAAAGTTATAATGGGCACCATTTCCCGACAAATCTGGACATTTTCCAACAAATAGAATAGTTAACACAACTTGAACCTGAGTTAGGCAGCTGCGAAGGTGCATGTAAAGAGTCTTGAAACTCTAAATCGCATTCAATAACCAGCGTGAAACCTAGAAGTAAAATATTTTTTAATTTCTAAGTATTTAAGAAAACGGTGGCGCAATTATGTGATAGGAGGGGTGGAGCAGCCATTCCTAAGCATGATGTGACTGGTAATAAACTAATCAACTTGTCCTAAATAGAAATCAGTTGAGCATTCACACCCGATCACCCATTTGGAAGCAAAAAATAATCCAGGGAAGAAATTAAATTGATCATGATTTTTCCATTTGGCGGGGAACCGAAAAATAATCCAGGGAAGAAATTAAGAATTAAAAAAAAAATCATGGAAGAATTAGTATTGGGAATGTTTTTTGAAAATCATTTTATTTGGCGCTAATATTTGGAATGGTATTGTATCCGTCCTTACCTTTGGCCATCAAGACGACTCACAACAAAGGAAATTCCTAAAAATTCATCGAAGCAAAAACTTCTTTAGAAAATTTCATTGGGTTGCAAGTATGTCCTGCAGGCTAGAAAATTAATCTGAATTCTGAATTTAACAGTGATTATATAAAATGATTGGTTGACTCTCTAAATTTCTAGAAATGATTTTTTAATTTATGGAAATGATGTTTTTATGAAATGCAATGACAATAGTCAAGTGCGTAAAACATCCACATGCAAGCTGATTCTTTCATAAATTCTTCATCCCTTAGTGGAGAGAAATTTTTTATCCCAAGTCTACTTGAGACCTATTTTTCAACACCGACGAGCATTTTTCCTAAAAGGTGCAAAACAGGCCAAAAATCTGTTTTGGGAGGAAAATATCTCCATTACCAGAGACTCTTTATCTAGAAGGAGTCAATGGCCAACTGAATAAATCATCCACCTACAAAATTATGCTCCCAAAATTGTTTTATCCCTCACAGGTAAAAAATGGTGGGCACTTACCCATACCCTCAAAATATTGTAAGACATCAACTACAGGAAATGGTGGGCATTTTACTGAGGTCACTCAACC
This sequence comes from Larix kaempferi, assembly GCA_027924585.1. Lineage (NCBI taxonomy): Eukaryota > Viridiplantae > Streptophyta > Pinopsida > Pinales > Pinaceae > Larix > Larix kaempferi. Next base: position 6,765,507 of record BSBM01000779.1, on the reverse strand, counting down.
ATTTTTATTAGTAATTTTATACTTATACAATTTTTGCATTTTCCTAGACTGGAGAAATCTGCCTGAAACATTGTTTTGGCAGACCCATAACTTCCTTTTCAGACACTCTCAAGACAATCTAAGACCCTGGTCAGGTAGAAAAATCAATAGGCTACATCCTGACACTATGGGGTGGGAATTTTCCTTAACCTATGAATTATGGTGGGCATTTTCATGAGGCCACTTGGGCAGTTTTACTACCACTGGTGCAAAAAAAGCCTGAAGCCCTGTTTTGGCAGGCCTTTAACTTTGTCATCAAACACCCTATTTGAGAACTAAGACCATGGTAAGATAGCCTCAACAACAAGATATGGCATGATAGTTTTAGATAATTTTTTTCATTATATTATGAGGTACGGAGGGAAATTTCCCAAGGCCAATTGGACCAATTTTCAAACACTTGGCCATTTTTCAGAATTTGGACCTCTTTTGTTTCTTTTGTTCTTAATATGCAAAAAACTATTTTTCCTACTTTGGCAGATTGATTTCTTGCACATGTGACTATCAGGGAGCAAACTGAAACCATTACTGGATAGGTACTTCAACAAGGAACAAGTTCATTTCAACTGATGAATTTATCCCCACTAGGACAATTCCTGGCGTGCATTTTCGAATAGCCCCTTAACCTTCTGATTTTAACATAGCCAAATTTCACTTGTTCTTAATATGCAAAGCAAGTTTTTTCTCACTTTGGTAGGTTTATATCTTGCACACATGACCATAATAAAGAAAAATGAAAGCATGCCTGGATAACCACTTCAAAGGGGAACATATCCATGTCACCCTTTAAATTTTTTCATACACACACATCATCTGGCAGGCATTTGAAACTAGCTTTTTAAACTACTAATTCAACACTTGGATAAAAAAATTGTCAAACACTAGGGTAACATGAGATTTTTATTTTCATCAAATTTGATGTGTGAGACACCCAATGGATAGACACCAACAAGGAGATTCCATCCAGACCGATTTCATCCTTTGAAACTTATTTCTCTCTCCTTGGTGGGCATTTTTCTGGAGCAGTGCAAATCAAGCTAGGAGGCACTTTTGGCAGATCAATAAATTCACCTACAGAGACTCTTTGGACAAATCAATTATATGGTTGGATGCACCAATCAACAGTCTAGAGACCCATACCCTCAAACTATTTTAAGACATCAACCACAAGAAAGGGCGGGCATTTTACCGAGGTCACTCAAGCATTTTACCAGTAATTTTATACTTAGACAATTTTTGCATTTTCCTGGACTGGAGCAATCTGCCTGAAACATCGTTTTGGCAGACCCATAACTTCCTCCTCGGACACTCTCAAGACAAGATGAGATCATGGTCAGGTAGAAAAATCAACAAGATACAGCCTAACACTATGTGGCGTGCATTTGCCTTAACCTATCAATTATGGAGGGAATTTTCCTGAGGCCCCTTAACATGGTGATTTTAACATAGCCAAATTTCACTTGTTCTTAATATGTAAAACAAGTTTTTTCTCACTTTGGAAGGTTTATATCTTGCACATGTGACCATCATAAAGAAAATTGAAAGCATGGCTGGATAACCACTTCAACAAGGAAAAGATCCATGTCACCCTTTAAATTTTTTAATACACACACATAATCTGGCAGGCATTTGAAACTAGCTTTTTAAACTACTAATTCAATGCTTAGACAAAAAATTGTCAAACCCTAGGGTAACATGAGATTTTTTTTTCATCAGAATGGAAGTGTGAGACACCCAATGGATAGAGGCCAACAAGGTGATTCCATCTAGACCGATTTCATCCTTTGCAAAATATTTTTCTCTCCTCGGTGGGCATTTTTATGGAGCAGTACATATCAAGCTAGGAGGCACTTTTGGCAAATCAATAAGTTCACCTACAAAGACTCTTTGTACAAAAAAAAGATATGGTTGGATGCACCAATCAACAGTCTAGAGACCCATACCCTCAAACTATTTTAAGACATCAACCACAGGAAAGGGCGGGCATTTTACCGAGGTCACTCAGGCATTTTTACCAGTAATTTTATACTTAGAAAATTTTTGCATTTTCGTGGATTGGAGCAATCTTCCTGAAACATTGTTTTGGCAGACCCATAACTTCCTCCTCAGACACTCTCAAGACAAGATGAGACCATGGTCAGGTAGAAAAATCAACAAGCTGCAGCATGACACTATGTGGCGGGCATTTTCCTCAACCTATCAATTATGGCGGGCATTTTCCTGAGGCCCCTTAACCTGGTGGTTTAACACTTAGCCAAATTTCACTTGTTCTTAATATGCAAAACAAGTTTTTTCTCACTTTGGCAAGTTTATATCTTGCACATGTGACCATCATAAAGAAAACTGAAAGCATGGTTGGATAACCACTTCAACAAGGAAAATATCCATGTCACCCTTTAAATTTTTTGATACACACATAATCTGGCAGGCATTTGAAACTAGCTTTTTAAACTACTAATTCAACACTTAGACAAAAAATTGTCAAACCCTAGGGTAACATGAGATTTTTTTTTCATCAGAATGGAAGTGTGAGACACCCAATGGATAGAGGACAACAAGGTGATTCCATCCATATCAATTTCATCCTGTGAAACTTCTTTCTCTCTCCTCGGCGAGCATTTTTATTGAGTAGTGCAAATCAAGCTAGGAGGCACTTTTGGTAGATCAATATGTTCACCTACAGAGACACTTTAGACAAACCAAATATATGGTTGGATGCACCAATCAACAATCTAGAGGCCCATGCCCTCAAAATATTTTAAGACATCAACCACAGGAAAGGGCGGGCATTTTACCGAGGTCACTCAGGCATTTTTACCAGTAATTTTATACAGACAATTTTTGCATTTTCCTGGAGTGGAGCAATCGGCCTGAAACACTATTTTGGTACACCCATAACTTCCTCCTCGGACTCTCTCAAGACAAGATGAGACCATGCACAGGTAAAAAAATAAACAAGCCACAGCCTGACACTATGTGGTGGTCATTTGCCTTAACCTATCAATTATGGCGGGCATTTTCCTGAGGCCCCTTAACCTGGTGATTTTAACACTTAGCCAAATTTCACTTGTTCATAATATGCAAAACAAGTATGTTCTCACTTTGGTAGGTTTATATCTTGCACATGTGACCATCATAAAGAAAACTAAAAGCATGGCTGGATAACCACTTCAACAAGGAAATGATCCATGTCACCCTTTAAAAATTTTGATACACACACATAATCTGGCGGGCATTTGAAACTAGCTTTTTAAACCACTAATTCAAGACTTGGACAAAAAATTGTCAAACCCTAGGATAACATGAGATTTTTTTTTCATCGGAATGGAAGTGTGAGACACCCAGTGGATAGAGGCCAACAAGGTGATTCCATCCAGACCGATTTCATCCTTTGAAACTTCTTTCTCTCTCCTCGGCGGGCATTTTTCTGGAGCAGTGCAAATCAAGGGACTTTTGGCACATCAATATGTTCACCTACAGAGACTCTGTGGACAAACCAAAAATATGGTTGGATGCACCAATCAACAGTCTAGAGACCCATACCCTATAAATATTTTAAGGCATCAACCACAGGAAAGGGCGGGCATTTTACCGAGGTCACTCGGGCATTTTTACCAATAATTTTATACTTAGACAATTTTTGCATTTTCCTGGATTGGAGCAATCTGCCTGAAACACTGTTTTGGCAGACCCATATTTTCATCCTCAAACTCTCTCAAGACAAGATGAGACCATGGTCAGGTATAAAACTCAACAAGCTACAACTTGACACTATGTGGCAGGCATTTGCCTTAACCTATCAATTATGGCGAGCATTTTCCCGAGGCCCCTTAACCTGGTGATTTTAACACTTAGCCAAATTTCACTTGTTCTTAATATGCAAAACAAGTTTTTTCTCACTTTGGCAAGTTTATATCTTGCACATGTGACCATCATAAAATAAACTGAAAGCATGGCTGGATAACCACTTCAACAAGGAAAAGATACATGTCACCCTTTAAATTTTTTGATACACACACATAATCTGGAGGGCATTTGAAACTAGCTTTTTAAACTACTAATTCAACACTTGGACAAATTGTCAAACCCTAGGGTAACATGAGATTTTTTTTTCATTAGAATGGAAGTGTGAGACACCCAATGGATAGAGGCCAACAAGGTGATTCCATCCAGACCGATTTCATCCTTTGAAAAAAATTTCTCTCTCCTCGGCGGGCAAATCCTTTGGAAATTATTTCTCTCTCCTCGACGGGCAAATTAATTTTCTGGAGCAGTGCAAATCAATCTAGGAGTCACTTTTGGAAGATCAATATGTTCACCTACAGAGACTCTTTGGACAAACCAAAGATATGGTTGGATGCACCAATCAACAGTCTAGAGACCCATACCCTCAAAATATTTTAAGAAATCAACCACAGGAAATGGCGAGCATTTTACTGAGGTCACCCAACCATTTTTACCAGTAATTTTATAGTTGGAAAATTTTTGCATTTTCCCAGACTTGAGCAATCTTCCTGAAACATTGTTTTGGCATACCCATAACTTCCTTTTCAGACACTCTCAAGACAATCTGAGACCTTGATCAGGTAGACAAATCAACAGGCTACAGCCTGACACTATGGGGTGGGCATTTGCCTTAACCTATGAATTATGGTGGGCATTTTCCTAAGGCCACTTGGGAATTTTTACTACCACTGGTGCAAAAATAGCCTGAAGCCTTGTTTTGGCAGGCCTTTAACTTTGTCGTCAAACAACCTCTTTGAGAACTGAGACCATGGTAAGATAGCCTCTTCAACAAGATATGGCATGATAGTTTTAAATAATTTTTAGCATTCTACTATGAGGTACGACGAGCAATATCCCAAGACCACTTGGACCAATTTTCCAACAATAAGCCATTTTTTAGAATTTGGACCTCTTTTGTTTCTTTTGTTCTTAATATGCAAAACCATATTTTTCCTACTTTGGCAGGTTGATTTCTTGCACATGTGACTATCAGGAAGTAAACAGAAACCATTATTGGATAGGTACTTCAACAAGGAACAAGTTCATGTCAACTGATGAATTTATCCCCACAAGGATAATTCCTAACGAGCATTTTCAAATAGCCCCTTTACCTTGTGATTTTAACACAGCCAAATTTCACTTGTTCTTAATATGCAAAACAAGTTTTTTCTCACTTTAGTAGGTTTATATCTTGCACATGTGACCATAATAAGGAAAACTGAAAGCATGCATGGATAACCACTTTAAAGGGGAATAGATCCATGTCACCCTTTAAAAATTTTATACACACACATCATCTAGCGGGCATTTGAAATTAGCTTTTTAAACTACTAATTCAACACTTTGACAAAAAAATTGTCAAACACTAGGGAAAAAAAGAATAATTTTATTTCATGCCAGAAAGACAGCAAGGACAAAGACCAAGATTTGAGAAAGAGAACAAGGACAAAGACCAGGATTTATTCTCATCTCGAGACTGAAACTAAAAGTGATATTGATAAAAGGAAAACAAAAAGGCATAGGAGGTAGTAGAATTCCTTTTGTTCAGTGAAAGTCTTTGGTTAATGTTATATTGTTGAAGCTCATGAATTGAAGCTGGGAATGCTACAACTTGATTTTTTTTCCTACTACAGTTATAAAAATTATGAGTTCTCACTTGAGAATGATCAATAATGCTTCAAAGGATTCAATGATTCTTTGGCCAATTATTATTCTGAGTTGAAGCATACCTATATAGACCATTCAATTTTCCACCTCTATTAAACAAGTTAAATCAATATTTTATTCTTTTGATTCCATTCCAATTTATTTCCGGGAGTGGATTTCTAATGGAAGGGTTAGTTTGAACTTTGTACATTTAATGTGGGATTTATGAGAATGGTTTTTATTTTTGTTTGGTTTACTACATTGTGCATTTGAATATATTTGAACACTTCAAAAAATCGCACTTGCTGTACAATTATGGGTAGGTCAAAATGAGCATACTCTTAATATATTTGAAATTTGCTGCATTTTTTAAGAATATTGGTTGATGCTACAACTTGCCATTTCCTGGGAAAAAAAGTAATTTTATTTCTGGAAATCTAATGCCAATATTGATTGTTTTTGTTTATTTTGCAGAGTATCTCATCAATGGATCATTCAAATGAGCCATCTCAACAAAATATTCCTCGAAAAAGAGGTCGACGTAAGGGTCTAGATTACTCAAAACTTCCAACTTTGGAACCACGTGACATTGTCCCTCAATTCACTCATGGTAGAGGAAGAAAGACAAGGCAATCTATTGCTCATGGACAATGTCAAGGATTTCAAGATCAGAACTCCATACCACATAACGAGTCCACAAGTCTCCCTCAAACAGCAATAATTCATCCAGCCATTCTTCAAACTCAATGTCCTCAATGTAAGCAACCAATGAAAAACAACAATGTTACTAGACAACAGAGGCAACCTTTGTCTCCATTTTTTGTTGAAGGGAATGTTAATGCAGAAAGTGAAAATATTTATGGAAGAATGAATTATGTTCCAGAGAATGTGAGGGTCCCATTAAACGCTTCCATTTCATTGACAAACAACAATGTTGCTGGACAACAGAGGAAACCTTTGTCTCCAATTTTTGTTGAAGGGAATGTTAATGCAGAAAGTGGAAATATTTATGGAAGAATGAATTATGTTCCAGAGAATGTGAGGGTGCCATTAAATGTTGCAATTTCATTGAACCCTGAGTTTCCAAATAAAATTCCGTACCAAAGAATGAACCCAGTTTTGCATAATGATGAAGGGAATCAAAGTGTAGAGCCCAATGGGAAGCAATTGGAAAATGAACCTGTTATGAACATGGATTCAAGTGGAAGACATGAAACAATTGAAATAATTGCATTCATGAACAAATGGACAGAAATGCAGGATGCAAGTGGAAGACATGAAACAACTGAAATAATTGCATTCATGAACAAATGGACAGAAATGCAACTACAGAAAATCAAAATTCTACAATTGGTCAAGCTGAAGCAGAAATGCCAGAAGGTTTTGCAGCAAATCAAACTAGGAATGCTAATAGAAGGCCACTGTGAAACCGCTCAAGGACATCCTTATTGCATCTTAAGAAGCGGTCGAGATGGTATAACCACAAACTAAATGAGGGGAAGACAGAATTTAAAGAAATTGGAAGATGGTTTTCTGGAAAATCGCTTGAAGATGTAGATGAGAAGGACATTATTGTTGGAATCGGCTACTTCATGAACAAAAACTATAATGAACAATCTAAAATTGAGGATTTTCTTGAACATCTAGAAGAATTCCTTGATAAAATCTGATCAATTGTTGTGGCGGAGATCCGTAAGGATTTTATGCCGAGGAACATGGCTTCAGTATTTATCGAGTCAAGCATGACTCATAAGGCTTTGCAATTTCTTAAGAGTTGATGCTCATGGTGTACTAAAGGGGGTTAATCCAACATTAGTTTGTAGCGAAATGAAAAAGTAGAGCAAAGAAGCTGAGGATATTGAAATGGGATGGGAGAGAACCGATGGTTTCACATATGGATTTAGGGTCAAGCAAGTAAAGTCATGTGCCTCCTTTATGGTTGAATCGTTTGAAAAGCGGTCTAGAACCATAGTCAATGAAGTTTCTTTCAAACTTGGTATTGGTTCTCGCATACATTATGATTGAGGTGGGAAGGTGTGTGAGATATTATTCGAGTTACTAGAATAAAATGGCTTGATTTCTTGTGTAAGCCTTGGAAAATGGGATGGAAAAGAAGAATATAGAAAAGTTTTAGCACATGTTGTTGATCCTGAAAATGAGGAGAACTTAATGAAACAAATAAATAAGCTTTCAGAAGATGGCATCACTATGGTAGATGGAAGGGTTGTGAAAATTAATTTGTTTGAGTGTCATGATCTAGTGGCCATATGTAGTTTAGTATGCAATAATAGTGTTTCTCCAACGGGAAATCATTTTTGTCCTTGGTGCACATGCCATAAAAAAGAGATACACATGGTTACATATGAAATCAACATTGGAGAAGGAGATACTATCCGTAGTGTTTCAGAATGTTATGCAATGTCAACAAAATTGCTCTTGGTAAGCTATGCAAATTTATTACAAGTTTTGAAATTAATGTTTATATCTTACCAAACCATTCCTAATCTAACTATGTTCTTGAACTTTACTATAGGAGTTGAAACCCACTTTGGAACCAATCAAAGGATGGGAAGAAACGTTAGATGAGCATATTACAAGCATTCAACCAACATTATCTGGTAGTAAGATGACTATTGTGAAGAACTATCCCATTGATAGAAGAAATGATGAAAAGGTACACACTTTCATGATTGGATCTTAACTAGAAATTAAGCTTCGTAGTATTTCAATAATTCCTAACCTCAAAAACTGTTGGTGCCGATTACAGTTGACTCCTATCTCAATGGACAAGCTTGTATATTGTTCTCGCCATGTTGGGATCATAACAATTTTGAAGATGTTTCGTGAAATTCAAAGAATTGCACAAGATTATGACAAGGTACATCCAACTAGAGGCGTGGAGAAAACCAAATTTGTTCAAATTTGGGAGGAGATGGAGAAAATTGGTGTTCCATGTAAACCAGGAGAACCATACCATCATAAAAGCCAACAATACAATGATCTTAACTATGGGCAATCAGATGGATCAGCATCAGATAAGATCCTCATTCGATATAAGGGAATTTTAAAGGTTTAATAATTATGTTAACATATCAATTATTTTTTATGTGGGCCTTGATTAACAATAAATGTTGTTGTTATTATGTTTTGACTATTGTTGAATGGCTCTTAGTTTTATTTACTTTGAAAATAAAACTTAGTCGTTATTATGTAGATTTGTTAGTTTAGTCTTTATTCTGTAGTGTTGGAAAACTGGTCCAAGTGGCCTTGAGAAAATGCCTACCGTACATCATAGGAAAATGATAAAAATGACCTAAAACTATCATGCCATATCTTGTTGAAGAGGATATCTTACCATGGTCTCAGTTCTCAAAGTGGGTGTTTGATGACAAAGTTAAAGGTCTTCCAAAATAGGGTTTCGTGCTATTTTTACACCAATGGTAGTAAAACTGCCCAAGTGGCCTCAGGAAAATGCTTGCCATAATTCATAGGTTAAGGAAAATGCCCGCCCCATAGTGTCAAGTTGTAGCCTCTTGATTTGTCTACCTAACCAAGGTCTCGGATTGTCTTGAGAGTGCCTGAAAAGGAACTTATGGGTCTGCCAAAACAGTGTTTCAGGCAGATTGCTCCAATCTAGGAAAATGCAAAAATTGTTCAAGTAGAAAATTATTGGTAAAAATGGCTGAGTGACCTCAGTAAAATGCTCGTCATTTCCTGCGGTTGATGTCTTAAAATATTTTTAGGGTATGGGTCTCTAGACTGTTGATTGGTGCATCCAACGATATCTTTGGTTTGTCCAAAGAGTCTCTGTAGGTGAACATATTGATCTGCCAAGAGTGCCTCCTATCTTGATTTGCACTGCTCCAGAAAAATGCTCGCTGAGGAGAGAGAAAGAAGTTTCAAGGATGAAATCGGTCTGGATGGAATCACCAGGTTGGCCTATATCCATTGGGTGTCTCACACTTCCATTTTGATGAAAGAAAAAAATCTCATGTTACCCTAGGGTTTGACAATTTTTTGTCCAAGTCTTGAATTAGTAGTTTAAAAAGGTAGTTTCAAATGCCCACCAGATTATGTGTGTGTATCAAAAAATTTAAAGGGTGACATGGATCTTTTCCTTGTTGAAGTGGTTATCCAGCCATGCTTTCAGTTTTCTTTATGATGGTCACATGTGCAAGATATAAACCTGCCAAAGTGAGAAAAAACTTGTTTAGCATATTAAGAACAACTGAAATTTGGTTGTGTTAAAATCACCAGGTTAAGGGGCTTCAGGAAAATGCCTGCCATAATTGATAGGTTAAGGAAAATGCCCGCCACATAGTGTCATGCTGTAGCTTGTTGATTTTTATACCTGAACATGGTCTCATATAGTATTGAAAGTATCTGAGGAGGAAGTTATGGGTCTGCCAAAACAATGTTTGAGGAAGATTGCTCCAGTCCAAGAAAATGAAAAAATTGTCTAAGTATAAAATTATTGGTAAAAATTCCTGAGTGACCTCGGTAAAATGCTCGTCATTCCCTGTGGGTAATGTCTTAAAATATTTTGAGGGTATGTGTCTCTAGAATGTTGATTGGTGCATCCCACCATATCATTGGTTTGTCCAAAGATTCTCTGTAGGTGTACATATTGATCTACCAAAAGTGCCTCCTCGCTTGATTTTGCAATAATAGAAAGTATTGGTGGTTTTCCCAACTGGGATTCCACGATAAAATTGTGTGTTCTATCTTCTTGTTGATTCAGTTTTTAATTGTGATAAAATTTATAAAATAGTGTAATACTTATTCACCCCCCCTCTCAGTATTGCTTGGTATTCTAACAACTTATGTATTGTTTCTAGGTTATTGAAGGCCTACTAGATGAAGAGAAGAATAAAAAGTTGGTGAGGATGTGGAAGTGTTATAAATAATTCCTCATGTTGCAATTGCAAGGGTGTAGGGGGGATGATGTATATGCATATGAGAAAAGGTACATTGGTTTCATCATATTATCTAGTTTGAATGGTTGTATCATTTCATTCATGACAAACAATTTGATCCACTATCATTGCGGGATTGGCTTCCTTGCAAGTGAGTTTTTGTGGTTGTGTTCTTGTTGTTTAGGAGATGAGATGGTTCCTTATATGCATGTCCAAGGGGCCCATGCTCTTGAGATGACACATTATATTCGTCCATATACGTTGGGATGTTTAAGGAATGAAGTAATGGAGCATAAGCATAGAGAAATGAAAAATTTGAATAGCAACCAAGGAGGAGGAAGAGGAGTCCATAAGGACAATAGAAGCACATTTGAACATGATAGAATGTGTTTTGTAAATGAGATGAGAGCACAATTTTCAAGCTTGTTATGATATCAGAAGGCACTTTCCAAAAGTTTAGACAAAGAAGATTATTTCCCTCAAATATTAGAAGTCAACTTCATGTTGAATATGATAAGTCAAGGAATCAATCGAATACGAAAACTGCAACACAATTGGCATCACGTTTCCCTAATGTCACTTGTCAACAAGTGGAACAACTATTTAAATCATGGGAAAAACAGTCTAAGAAATCATTGATTGCACCACCAACAATAAGTTTTTCTTAATTTTATATGCTATCTCGTTCGATTTTCACTTTATAGAGTGAGGAGTCATAATGTGTGTGTTTAATTATTAATATGTCCTCCCAGTTCAATAACTATATTCTGAGATCAAAACCAATCAGCAAATATGGAGAAGAGAACACACATTTCATTAAATTTGGAATTAAACAGTGGATCTAGAATTCCAAAATAACTAAAAAACTCAATTTTGGTGATATCTTTGGAATAAAACATTTCCAATTTTAGTGAAATATGTGTTAGAGGCTTATCGTGAATCACATCGCTTTGGAAAGCGGAAGGCAAAAAATGGTGGCAAAACAAAGCAAAAAACAACCTGTCTTTCCCTCAAATGGTGAGTATTGGAATTAGTTCAATTCATTACATATCATCATGTCTTTATCAATCTAGTTGATTTGTGGTTGAAGTTACATCTTTTGCTTGAACTCTGACATTGTCCACCTCGCTGATCGCAGGAAATGATCCAATCCAGTGTGATCAAACACAACAAATTCAAGGGGAACTTGGTTCTAATACCCTAATGATGGATGGTGACAATAACAATAAAACTTTGGGTCTTTCATCATCGACAAAAGAGGCATTGGAGACCATTCAATTACAAGAATTGAATGGAGAAACTATTGTTGATATGCCATTGATGGAATCTATGATTCACAATAGAAGGTTTCTTTCATCCTCAATAAATGGGGCAGCGTCGAGTGCTGATGAACAAGAAATTCAAGGGACAGCTCTTGGCATACACGAATTGAATGGAGAAACTATTGTTGATATACCATTGATGGAATCTATGATTCACAATCGAAGGTGTCTTTCATCCTCAATAAATGGGGCAGCGTGGAGTGCTGATGAACGAGAAATTCAAGGGGCAGCTCTTGGCATCCAAGTATTGGAATCTAACAATCATATTAAAACTGGTCTTGATAAACCAAGTATGAGACAACCAAAAGAGAGAAAAGTCCAAAATGATCATAAAGCAACATTGTATGCAAATTGGTGAAGAACATAACATTCGTAATGAAATGGCATTCATATGTTCATAATGTATTAAGAGACCTATTCTGTTGATATTTTGGTGATATTTATGGCCTTAATGTATTAAGAGGCCTGTTTTGTTGAAAAGTCCAAAATAGTCATAAAGCAACATTGTATGCAAAGTGGTGAAGAACATAACACTATAATGAAATGGAATTCATATGTTCTTAATGTATTAAGAGACCTATTTTGTTGATATTTTGGTGATATTTATGGCCTTACCGTATTAAGAGGAATGTTTTGTTGAAAAGTCCAAAATAGTCATAAAGCAACATTATATGCAAAGTGGTGAAGAACATAACATACGTAATGAAATGGCATTCATATGGTCTTAATGTATTAAGAGACCGATTTTTTTTATATTTTGGAGATATTTATGGCCTTAATGTATTACGAGACCTGTTTTGGTGAGAAGTCCAAAATGTTAATAACTAACACTGTATGCAAAGTGGTGAAGAACATAACATTCGTAATGAAATGGCATTCATATGTTCTTAATCTATTAAGAGACCTATTATTGTTGGATATAGTTATGAATTAATTCTATTATTAGGCTGTTAGAAGGCTAAAACGTGCACAGGTTGAAGGATATTGGGGCCGCCATGACTGCTGGGTGCTTTTAGAATCCAAAATCAAAGAGAATATTCCAGAATAACAAGTTGTTATGCCGAGAACATGCCCAGATTTATAAACAATGAGGTTTACTGCTTCTTTGAGGTTTGAATCGTGCACAGTTTGCCCAGAATTAACCTAGAAATGCCTCTCAATGCTATTAGGAGGTTAGGAACAGGTCTGAGAATTTATTTTTAAACCCAGAATTTGCCCAGATTTTAGAAAATGTTGCTTATTGTTATTCTATGGACCTATGCATATAAACTCCATCAAAGAGGGTGAGGAAGAACTTGGATCCATGAAAAAAAGTGGTCATAGGTGCAAAAATGTCATTATGAAATTGTTGAGAATCAGGCCTCACATCACAATAAAGTATAAACCAAAGCATTGACTATAGATACACTAACTCCTGGACATAAAGAAGATCTCAATAAAAAAATGAGGACTTCATAAACATGAATACCATACGAATGAGGACTGAATAAACATGAATACCATACTTCATAAGCATTGACTGTAGAATCAATAACTCCTGTACATAAAAAGTAATACAACTAAAAATCATTTTTCATTATATGCCGATAAATACAAAACTCCATCATACAAAAATTCATTTTTCATTATCTGTCGAAAAATACAAGACTCCATCACACAAAAATGCATTTTTCGTTGTTTGTCGATAAATACAAAACACCATCATAAAAAAATGGGTTTCCCGTTTCTACAAATAAATACATACATACATTGATTTATACATGTCTAGCATGTTTCTAAGATGGCTGCAATCCCTCCTCTTGAGCAGAAGACAAATCTGAATGGTTTCTCTTGCCTTTCGTAGAAGACTGTAATTGTTCTAGAGTTGTACAAGTTGGCACATTTTGCAATTTATTTTCAAGCTCTTTAACTCTATAAGTAACTTTTTTTAAATTTCCAAGCAAAACATTTTTTCCTCCATCAGTTTGTTCAACATTTCCACAGTTTTCTTATACTTCGTTGATTCCTCTTTTTCCTTTCCCTCCAATTGTTGTCTAGTATTTTTCAACTGACCTTTAACTTTAGTCAATTCACATTTCAGATTCTGCATTTCTTTCTCGTGCTCTTTTTCCCTCAACTCTGTCTCGTTGGGAACGACAGGAATTGCCATTATCATAGCAGCTGGACCTTGTAATTCCTTCTGCAAATCAGCAATTGTGGATTTAAGTTTTTGAATTTCCATATCACATCCCAAATGATGAACTTTTCGACCGTCAATGAGTCTTGATTCCAGCTCTCTTATTCTTGCATCTTTTCCAGCCATCGCCTCTTTCATTTCTTTATATAATGTTGATGTGCCAAACACATCACCTAGTGCAATGCTCGTTGACAAGCATTCTTGTAGCATATTCTCTCGATCTGCTAAGGACTTCTCTTGCTCTTCTAAGGACATCGTACTTGTCTGTTTTGTTTTCCTTCTACCCTTACCCTTGTCTTCTTTGGTACCCTTTCCTTCACCCTCACCACCTTCCTCACTGTAATTTTGTTTTCCTCTCCTTTGGTATTTAAGTTGCAGAGTTTCAGAGATCCTTTCGAGCCTGTTGCCTCTCAACTTATCAGCTTGATTAGAAATGGTTTTTCTCAAATTGGAAATTATTGATTCTAATTCTCCAGTTTTTTGTCCATGGATTCCCTCCCACTCTTTCATCTTCAACTGATATTCTTGTATTAATTGTTCATAGTCTTTAATTTTCTTCTCCAATACTTGTAAAGGACCACTTTCTGTCCTTATTGGCGGTAAATTGAAAACATGTGGTCTTTTTTTCATCTCTTCATTGAGTTCACTCACTTCAGCATTAGCTTTTTCCAAAGCCTCTTTATACACAACCCTCACTGACTCAAATTCATTTTCAGCTTCATCAGTGATTTTGTCTACTTCTTTGGATAATAGTTCAACCATTTCTTCTTTCCATTTGATAATTTTGTTCGCTTTGAATTGATTATCCACAATTCTCTTTTGCAACATTGTTATCTGTTTGAGGCATTCTATAATATTTCTATCTTTTCTCAAGGCCTCTTCCGCCCAATTGCATATATAGCAAGCATGTTCCTTGAAATGCTCCATTTTATCATATAGGATGAACACGTAACCACTATCAAACTTATATGATGGAATGTCTTCATGCATAGTGGAAGCCCTTGAATCAGATTTGGAAGAACAATCATACTCAATTGCCAACTATTTAGGAGGACTTATACCAAGAACCTCTTGAGGAATGGAAAAGTGAGTAGTAGTTTGTTCCATTTCGTTTCCTGTCACCTCATCCCAATGACCTCTATCTACATGTCCATGTAACTCATTCAAAGTTGTCGCAGCACGAACTACATAAATTGTGACAAAATCAGGAGACTGTACTCATAATTCGTCATGGTGCTCAGGGCTTTGTACTGGCGATTCCTCATTCTGTTCAGGAGGCTCTGATGGTAATTCCCCATGGTGCTAAGGAGATTGTACTAATTCCTCATTCTGTTGAGGAGACTGTACTGGGAAATCCTCATTATGTTCCCTGCAATTACGTTTCATAATGTATGTTTTATGAACATGTGGTTTTGGAAAAGATATATTTTCATGTTGGT
This sequence comes from Larix kaempferi, assembly GCA_027924585.1. NCBI lineage: Eukaryota > Viridiplantae > Streptophyta > Pinopsida > Pinales > Pinaceae > Larix > Larix kaempferi. The sequence continues at coordinate 6,749,963 of BSBM01000779.1, read as the reverse complement.
TGATATAACCAATCTCTGTTTCAGTATCATGGGGTTGACATAAATCAATAATTTTTTGAAGTGTGCCTGGGAAACTAAATTTAAACTTCCTTAATTGGCTCTCTTGCAGGGCAAAGTGGATTTTCTTAGCCAATAGATAAGGAATATATACAGGTATATCTTCCACCCAATGTTTCACTACCCGCATACATTCACCCGAAATGTCCTGCCTGTGATGATTAAGAATCGTCCTAAGGACAATCTGAATCAATGTTTTGTATATTCCGGGAGGGACATCTTGCATTCTTAAACAATTCCTCGAAACACATATTTCTCGCCCACAAATTTTATTAGACAGCTGGTTCTTCTCCTGTCTGGGGGTTTTCCAAGAGCTAAAACTCGCTCCCCCTCTGCGTGGAATATTTGTAGCTCGGGAAACCAAATCAAGGTCGAGGTTTACCCGCTTCCCAAAAATTTTGAGTTCCATATTCTCAGCATCATATTTTGAAATTGTCTCATCTATCTCCTCATTAACATAATTGAACATTCCAAACAAAAAGTAGAAAACTTATGCTTTCCTTAGGATAGTTTCCATACTTGGTGGCCAAATATTTGCATCTCTCCATGCATCAGAATACTCCTGGAATTTTTTATTGTTAGCCTATCATTTGTGGACGCATGTGTTTCAACTGCGGTTGCAGAGGAGGATGTCCGCGTTTCAACTGTGCCTGTGGGAGAGGAAAGCCCTATTTCAAGTTCGGCCATGGTTGTCTAGGTTCGAAGCGGAGGTGAGGTGATGCACACAGATTGTATTTCAGGCTCACAAATTATGCCCACAAAGAGTATTTCAGCAACAAAATGCTTTGCTTGAGTGTATTTCCACTTCTTAATTCATGACTTGGGCATGCACTTTTCCCAATGCTGACATCCAACTTTTAAGATTTTTTCGGGCCTTGTCATCGAAGGGAATTTTATAAATTGGTTGTACTTTGACATAAAAAAGTGCACAAACAAAAGCTTTCATTTTTATAAATGGGTTGTACTTTGGAATTTTATAAAGTCGTTGTAGTTTGACATAAAAAAGTGCATAAACCTATCACTTTTCAGTACTTGGCCATTGTTGGCCTCTATCCATTGGCTGTCTCACACTTCAAATTTGATGAAAATAAAAATCTCATGTTACCCTAGTGTTTGACAATTTTTTTGTCGAAGTGTTGAATTAGTATTTTAAAAAGCTAGTTTCAAATGCTCGCCAGATGATGTGTGTGTATCAACAAATTTAAAGGGTGACATGGATCCGATCCCCTTTGAAGTGGTTTTCCAACCATGCTTTCATTTTTCCTTATGATGATCGCATGTGCAAGTCATAAACTTGCCAAAGTGAGAAAAAACTTGTTTTGCATATTAAGAACAAGTGACATTTGGCTAAGTGTTAAAATCACAAGGTTAAGGGGCCTTAGGAAAATGCCCGTGATAATTGATAGGTTAAGGTAGATGCCCGCCCCATAGTGTCAGGTTGTAGCTTGTTGATTTGTCTACCTGAACATGGTCTCAGAGAGTATTGAAAGTGTCTGAAAATTAAGTTATGGGTCTGCCAAAACAGTGTCTCGGGCATATTGCTCTAGTCTAGGAAAATGCAAAAATTGACTAAGTATAAAATTACTGGTAAAAATGGTTGAGTGGCCTCATTAAAATGCCCGCCATTTCCTGTGGTTGATGTCTTAAAATATTTTGAGGGTATGGGTCTCTAGACTGTTGCTTGGTGCATCCAACCATATCATTGGTTTGTCCAAAGAGTCTCTATAGGTGAACATATTGATCTGCCAAAAGTGTCTCCTAGCTTGATTTGCACTGCTCCAGAAAAATTCCCGTAGAGGAGAGAGAAAGAAGTTTCAAAGGATGAAATTGGTCTTGATGGAATCACCTTGTTGGCCTCTATCCATTGGGTGTCCCACACTTCCAATTTGATGAAAATAAAAAACTTATGTTACCCTAGGGTTTGACAATTTTTGGTCCAAGTTTTGAATTAGTAGTTTAAAAAGCTAGTTTCAAATGCCTGCTAGATGATGTGTGTGTATCAAAAAATTTAAAGGGTGACATGGATATGTTCTTTGTTGAAGTGGTTATCCAGCCATGCTTTCAGTCTGCCTTATGATGGTCACATGTGCAAGATATAAACCTGCCAAAGTAAGAAAAAACTTGTTTTGCATATTAAGAACTAGTGAAATTTGGCTGTGTTAAAATCACGAGGTTAAGGGGCTATTTGGAAATGTCCGCCAGGAACTATCCTTGTGGGGATAAATTCATTAGTTGACATGAACTTGTTCCTTTTTGAAGTAGCTATTCAGTCATGGTTTCATTTTACTTCCTAATAGTCACATGTGCAAGAAATCAACCTACCAAAGTAGGAAAAATCAAAAATATTGTTTTTCATATTAAGAACAAAAGAAATTTGGTTGTGTTAAACTCACAAGGCTAGGGGACCATTTGGAAATGCCCGCCAAGAGGTATCCTTGTGCTGATAAATTCATCAGTTGGCATGGGCTTAAGTAGGCTTGCAAAAATTACAAAATTACAATAGGTCTTACTAAATGACTTGAATATCAGCAATGCACTTCATAACTGCCATATGTTAATGCTTGGCGCATATCTAGAACGAGTGCCTTGTCCTCATGCACTTCGTGCCATGAGGACAAGGCCTCGAAATCCTCATTATGGTCGATTGATCCCTCTCTATGTCAATAGTCGTGATACGTAACAGTTTTTGAAAACTTTTTCTAAAAATGGGGATTTATGTTTATTATGTAATCAATGTTCAAACTTTAAGAACTTGCACGCATAATACCTATAGAAATGGTCACATGGCATCATCAATTAAAAACAAAATAGAATTACATTTTTTATTGTCACTAAAATTCACCAAAAAATGTATTAGTGGGGTCCATTAAAGGATCGTCACTAGAAATGTCACCAAAGATAGAATTTGTAACGTGCCCTTAACAACCCTCACCAAAAGTGTCATTGAAAAGGGATTTAGTGACAAACCTTAAAGGAATGTCTCCAAAGATGATTATAATGATGGTTCTTTAAGATCCATCATCATATGTGAAATTGGTGATGGCCCTTTAAGGTCTGTCACAACCATGACCCTCACTAATGGATATTAATGAGGGCCATTAAAGGATCGTCACTAGAAGTGTCGCTAAAAAGAGAATTGGCAACGGGCCTTTAATAACCCTCACAAAAAGTGTCACTGAAAAGAGTTTTGGTGACAAACCTTAAATGAATGTCTCCAAATACAATAACAATGACTTTTTTTAAAGGTTTGTCATCATTTGTGACATTGGTGATGACCCTTTAAGGCCCGTCACAAGCATGCCCCTCACCAATGTCTTGTTTTGTAGTAGTGCAAGTAAAGGTTGAACATCAACACCCAATAGGATTGTTGCAGCCTTTTCCAGTTCTGGAATGGCAATGGGATGTGATTTCCATGGATTGTATTACAGGTTTTCCTATGACAGTGAGGCAGCACGATTCCATCATGGTTGTGGTGGATAAATTATCTAAGGCAGATCACTTTATACCAGTTAAATCCAAGTATAAAACAGATGTTATTGTAAAAAAAATTATGAAGGAAATTTTCAAGTTGCACGGTTTGCCTAAAGCAATAATTTCAGACATGGATACAAAGTTTACTTCAAATTTTTGGAAAACTCTTTTTGTTGATTTGGGTACGCAACTAAACTTTAGTATCACCTACCATCCACAAACAGATGGGGAAACAGAAAGGGTAAATCGAGTTCTTGAAGATCTGATGTGCATGTATGTGATGGACAAAGCATCCAAGTGGGAGGATTATCTACACTTGGTATAGTTTGCATATAACAATGGGAAACAAGCATCATTGGGCATGAGTCCATTTGAAACTTTGTATGGAATGAGGTGCAGGACACTAGTTACTTGGGATAATCCAGTTAACATAATTGTACTTGGTCCAGAATTGCTTAAGGAAATGGAACAAGAATTGTAAAGATTAGGCAAAATTGAAAGGCGGACTGAGATAGATAGAAAATTTATGTAGATAAGAACCGAGTGCATATAGAGTTTCATGTTGGGGATCATGTTTACCTTAGAGTGAGGCCAAGGAAAATTTCCTTGAGGCTTGGAAGTTGTGCCAAGTTATCACCAAGATATTGTGGGCCATTTGAAGTGCTTGAGAGAATAGGACTAGTTGCATATAGAATTGCATTTCCTACTCACACTAGAGATCATAATGTTTTTCATGTTTCTTTGCTTAAGAAATATGTACATGATCCTAACCATGTGTTTGATAGGGATGTGATCCAGGTGGAACCCGAGGGAGAGTTCCAAACCGAGCCACTATGCATCCTAGATAGGAAAGTGGCATTGCTTTAGAACCGAGCCATCGGACAGGTAAAGGTGCAATGGAAGCACTTCGGTCCCGATGAGGCTACGTGGCAATTGGAGGATGCCATGAGAGAGGTATACCCATTTTTGTTCCAATTTTGATCAAACACCGAGGGCGGTGTTATTCTAAGGGGGAGGGGATTGTAACAACCCTAGTTTTGACATGGAATGTATTTATCCAAAATTATGTAAAATGATGTAAATATGCTAGTGCGGAGCTCAAGGCCAAGGCTCAACTAGTGAATGGCTAGGCATGTATGATGTATATATTTTATTTGGATTGTTTGGTTGGATTTTATGTTGATTTAGAATATTATGTGCATAAATAATAAAATGCTCCAACAATAATTGTGTAAAGAGCACCAAAGGGGATATGATTCCACCAGAGGGGAAGAGGAAAGGGGATCCATGGGTGACTAAATCCTTGCTGCCAAGTGTCAACCTTAGAACTCACCTAAAATTCTGTCATGTGATGAGAATAAGCCAATTATCTCTTTTTTTACCATTTTCCAATCATTAATGCATGTGTGTGGTTGGTGGGAAAAGTCACCTCATGTAATTATTGAAGCATGGTACTGAATGCACTTTTGTGACAGTTATGTCATGACAGAAGTCAGTCTGTAGCTACCAAGATTCTTTTATTCTACTATTAGAAGTTATATCAGTTGTCTTTTCACCATTTTCCCATATCCATTGGAGTCAACCCTCGTTCGCTCATTCTTGCATGTTGATTTACACTAGGCAGAGCTCTCCATTGTTGTCCATGAACTTACCATGTTGTTTTGAACCCAGAAATTCGAATTTGGAGACCATGCTACAGATTTGGAAGTGAAAATTGATGGTTGTAGGTGAGCAAAGAGATTGAGAAATCTAGGAACCCTTACCCATCGAAATCTAATGCGTGTAGCTGCTTGAGAAGCCACAAATTGAGGCTATGGGTGGTTCTATAGTAGCCAATATCAAGTTGGACTTCTTCTATGCACACACTGGAAGCACCCAGCAAGAGGGATCGCCCAAGAGAACCGTGAATCAATGCAGGGGATGCCTGAGCTAGCAGGTATTTTGGAAGCCAAGGCTATGAGGACTGAGTGAGACCCCTGTAGAGCTTTATATGAGCATTTGACTAAGCATAGAGAGAAGAATGGGTTGTGGGCTTAGAGAGAGAAGCTTGTAGGTGTTTCCTTTGCCCTGGTGTCCTCATAGCCCAGCTTGGGGGTGGCCTCCAAACATAAAGAGTATATGCTGGACGAAGTGCCTATGGTTGGGTGGAAAATCGCTCTTACACAGCCAGTTTCTTGGATCTGCATTGGATAAAGATAAGTATTCTCATGCATTTGAATCTGAAATGTTTTTATTTTATGCATGTAACATTTATGACTGTATTTGCATGCTAGATGTGTGTGGATATATTTTAAATTCTGTTGTGCATGTTTATTTACATTTTTGCACACATTGCATTTGTTGAAAATCGTATTATGGACTTGGGGCGAAATTTGAGAGCCCAGATTTGGATAATGTCCCCTCTGGATGGTCGGATTGGGTGAGGGGGACGTTGCACTTATATCCCAATTGCCATAGTCATAACTTACCTTGGTTGGGCCTAGTCCATGCATGTTCCCACACAACAATATGAGCATTGATCCAACTTTTATTCAAACCACCATCCAAATCAAACTTCAAGTTAAAGCCTAAGGATATCCATTAATGTTACCACATAACAAAATTAGCCTTGATCCAAATATTAGTCAAACCATCATCCAAATCAAACATCAATTTAAAGCCTAAGGATACCCATCATACAATGTTCACAAACTTCAAGTTAAAGCCCAAGGTTTATTACCACCATCCAAATTAAACTTCAAGTTAAAGTCCAAGGTTATCCATCATCCAAAACAAACTTGAAGTTCAAACTTCATAAACTTCATGTTAAAATCCAAAGTTCATAACCTTCAAGTTAAAGCCCAAGGTTTATTACCACCACCCAAATCAAACTTAAGGTTTATTATCACCATCCAAATTAAACTTCAAGTTAAAGCCTAAGGTTTATTACCACCACCCAAATCAAACTTCAAGGTTTATTACCACCATCCAAATTAAACTTCAAGTTAAAGCATAAGGTTTATTACCACCACCCAAATCAAACTTCAAGGTTTATTATCACCATCCAAATTAAACTTCAATTTAAAGCCTAAGGTGAGTTGAAGGTTTATTACCACCATCCAATTCAACTTCAAACTTAATGGTTTATTAACTCTATCCAAATCAAACTCCAAACTTCAAGGTTTATTAAACTTCGAGTTGAACCCTAGAGTGGTTTATTAAACTTCGAGTTGAACCCTAGAGTGGTTTATTAGGGTGACTTCAAGGTTTACTACCACCATCCAAATCAAAATTTGAGTTTTAATAAACCATCCAATTCAAACTTAAAGGTTTAATAAACCATCCAAATCAAACTTTGAGTTTTAATAAACCATCCAAATCAAACTTTAAGGTTTATCACCACCATCCAAATGAAAATTTGAGATTGAATAAACCATCCAAACCAAACTTCATGTTAAAGCCTATGTTGGTTTATTATGTCAATCTTTTGAATACAATATTGGCCCTCACTCTTGTCATTCAAATAATGAATATCTCTGCCAAAACCATGAAGCCTACAATGGTTTATTATGTCGGTCTTTGGCAGACAATATTGGCACTTGGCCTTGCCATTCAAACGCTGAATACCCCTGCCAAATCCATACAACCCTGACTTTAGATCAAATGCCAAACTAAGGCCATGGAAGAGCCCAATCCATGCACTATGTGTCATATGATTAAAGAACCCAAACCAAAATGGTTATTCTTAGTAGTCATACATAAGAAAGAATAACACCCTCTAGCTTTCAAGGGCATGAACCATTTTAGATAGCCATCAGATTGCATATGCACATGTTTTTACAAAGTTTGGGCTTGTGTGGACAAAGATGCAAGACATCTAGTGGTGGTCATGAGCCAACTTCAACAAATTGCTTGGCCTATGTACACCAATCCACTTATTTAAAGTTGCTCTTACTTTTAACTAATGAATCAACACATTCCTGAAGATGATCATAGTTAGTAGCCATTTGTGCATCCACTTGTTTAGAGCTGCTCTTACTTTGAACTAGTGAATCAACACATGCCCGAAGATGATCATAGTTAGTAGTCATTTGTGCACCATTGAGTTGTACATACCCAAAAAAGGGCCATTTGCTTTATATGTTTGATCTCATTAAGTTATTAGGTCTTTTTATTCTAATGAAATCCTATGGTCAATTTGGAGTTAGTTGAATAGGTTAGGGTATTCTTGAAATTGTTTTTAGATTGATATTCAATTTTAAACTACTCCACACATCTTTAAATACCATCTTATAGAGAGGAAGAGAGAGAGAAAGAGATAGAAAGAGGTATGCCAAGATCTAGGAGCAATCTTACCTATTGTTTTAATCTTGCATTCACTACTTCCTCCTAGACTTAACAACATATGCTAATATGTGCAAGATGTCCTCAAAGGGTGCAAACAGAAGTGTGGATTTGAACTTGCCTTTTGACTCTCAGGTAGAAATTGTTTTCATGCAATTCTTTGTAGGTAGTTAGTTGATTGGGTTCCACTAAGCACTTCACAAGCAATCTGCAAAGGCAATGTAGCTTACAAAGAAAGCATATCGGTTCCCTTAAGTCAATAGTTTTATGTTCCTACTTTTGCTTTCATTTGGATACCCTGACCTATTCTTGTGTACTAGTCCTTAAAAAGCATTTATATAGGCTTTGAACAATCTTTGTTTAGTTTCACATAGGAGGTTGAAAGAGGCCTGTTTTGCCATAAGAAGTGTTGTGTGGAAAACATTATTCATATGAATAACTTATTCTAGTCATTCCATTCTTCGCTCTAGTTTTCTAGATTAATTTATTTTGCTTTTGTTTTGTTTCTTTATCATTATTTGCTTACACACATAATTAAAAAAATGCATTTATGATTGGTAGGGGTTAATTCATCTATTCATTCCTAGTTTCATATTATTTTTTTCTAAACTAGATTCCTTTCATTTTTATTTTTATTTTGCACTAAGCCATTGTAAATTTAAAAATAATGAATTGAATAAAAAGAACTAGTTTCATGTTTTACTTTTAGAAATTTAGGGTTTTATTCTCTGTTTTTTTTATAGATAGCAATCCTTACATTCTTTTTACAAGTTTAAGAGTAATCTATTTTTTATTATTATTTATATATTGTCTATTTCACATAAAAAATATATGCAAGTTCAAGATCAATATTCAAGTGAGACAGAGCGCTTTCTTTTCCTTTCAAAAGTTTTGCAAATAATCTTCAATCTAGGGTTATGTTTACCTTCCTTTTTGTTGCTTAACTTGTAGAGTTTGAAGGACTAAGGCATATCCATGCATCGAGATGTAAATGTGGTTCGTCATACAAATAGGTAAAAAATGCAAAGGACTTAATTTATAATCTAGAAATCATAAGTATAGTTGATTCACATCTTAAATCGTACATATGATAACAGTGACATTGATGCACCTACATGCAATTAAGCTTCTACAACGATACTTTTCTTGGATCATTGTGCAAGTAGATTAGAGTGATATGCACGATGATACTCACAACTTGCTTTCTTTAATGCATGTTTCACATTCAGAGTGAGATGTTCATGGTGCATGAGTATTCACCATTGACTTGATTCATACTCCTAGTCAGGTATTCAAGTTGTGTAATTTTTCATCATAAACTTGTTTTACTCACACATACTAAGATATTATTCAAGTTACATGATCATTCATTGTCAATTGAGTCATCTCTGGAACTATAAACACCCAATAAATCATTCCCACCTCCCTCTGATCTAGCCTCATGGGGTGTTTCGAGTTGTTGGTTTCCTAAGAAACATTTGTGCAATCAACATATTTTGGCAAGTCCACTACGATCACTTAGTCATGGTTTTGTTCAAATTATTTCAATCTCTGCTTTCAATTGCATTATAACCATGCTATTGATCTAAGTGGATATCAGTGGCCACCCATCTCTTCCACTGACTTAGAACAAGTCTCTATCTTGATAGTTTTTCTACTAAGTCCTAAAATTTCAACACATTTTGAGGCCCTAAACAATGTTTTTTGGCCCAAGCTTTAACCAAGAATGTTCTCCACATCAAGATCTTTCCAATAGTCTATCGTGTGCCCCAAACAATGTTTGTATGTAGAAGTTGTGGCCACGAGAATTTGATGTATCAACTAGACTCCTCAAGGACCACATTCATTTTCCCACTTCATCTCTTAGGGTAAGGATTTGGGATCTTTAAGGTTTTTCCCTCTTATGGATTAGCACTTATGTTAAAGAGCCATTTTTATCCTCTTGTAATGGTCTTCTTGTGAATGAGCATAGCCGTCACCTCTCCCTTTAGAGATAAACTACCACCATTATAGCAGTTTGTATTGCTTTTCATTTTATCGTCTTTTCTTATTTCATTAATTAATAGATCATGGATTTTATTGTATTACTCACTTTGCAGATTTTGTGTTTTTGTTTCCATTCATATTTTTCCTTTCATTTCATTCTTTATATAGTTGAATCAATCGTATCAAAGCAGTCTGCTATTGTTGTTTTTCGGCGCATATCCCCATCAAGTACAGGGTATAAAGAGTTGGATCTTGTACTAAATTTTCTTGAGGAAGACCACTCTTGATGGCCAAGTGGCCTCCCATGGAAAATGAAAATAAAGATGACAAAGCAGGAGATCGTGTCAAGTTATTTCTTGTCTAAGCCCTCACACAATAGAGGAACTAGATGATGGATAATTTCTCCAAGATCCTTCGACAATTTCCATCAACAACATAGACACCTTCAACAAGCAGCCATTTCATAGGTGTGACACCCTTCAAGGTACAAGTTAACTTTGACATTCATTTATTTGAAGACCAAATAAATGCAAATGCTTTGGAAAAACGGTGATATTTGTTAGAGGTTTATTACTCTATTCAAAATATTTTTCGACATCAAAAATATCACCTTCGCACTTCTGAAGTCCCTTCCGTATGTCAAAACTTGGTGGGAAATTTATTGGAAGAGACATGACAAATACAATTCTACAACATTTAGGACATAGCCCACTGGGGCGACTTTTGTTGATGCCTTCAAGGTGGAATTCTAACATGTTGGAAACTATGATGACTAGTACATGATATGAACAACTTTGTGCTAGGAGGGAGACTGGACAATGTTAGGCTACACCAATGTCTTCCATACCTTACACTCAAAGTTAGGTATCAAATACTCCAAGTGCCACCTAGTTTTGAAGTATTACAATGCCCTACATTGGTACATCCAAACAAAAATGGAGTTCTTGGACATCTCCTCACTATTATATCCTTATTTTCCATCCTTAGAACTTAGAGGGGACATATCTTATTTATCATGTCCAAACACTATCTTTCTAACCCTTGAAATTGATTTTCCTAGTAAAAATGAGGCATATCACTCCTTACACCACTATAGAGAGGGATAAAGTCACTTATTATTCCATTATGGGGAATGATAGCCTCTAGAAGCCTCATTTTTGCCTTATTTGTTGAGGAAATTACGGAAATGAGTTGGATCCACATGTGTTAATCTAGGAACTCTTAATCCTATATAAATGTGAGAGGACCTAGGAGTCTAGATTCATTTCATTCTCTTCCTCCATTAATATATATAATGGAGGCATTTCAAGGGAAAAAGAGAGGAAAAATAAAAGATTGTCCTCACTCTGCCAAAATTGTAGAGAGACTGTTTGCATAGTATTGTCATGTTATTGGGATTCTTGTGCATCCTATAGCCATTGTGAAAATCTTGGTTGAGTCAAGGGAGGCTTGGATCAAGAAGCTTGGAATAGATCTGCGTCAATTCACTCAAGGTTTGTTATATGATGTACTCTTCTTATTTTCATAATATAGACATGTGTCTTAATTCCTCTCTCTACATCATGTTGTTATAAATGGCATCTTGTTTAGATCTATGCATTTAATTGATGTTCTATAGTAGATTGGATCTTGCTCAAGTAGATCGGATTAGATCTAATCATATATTGCTTAGATCTATGATTTTATGTTCATTTACCTGTCATATTCCATATGTTAAAAGGTTTTGAGGAAAGGTATTTGGTTTCTTCTTTGTGTGTAGGAGCTAGCAGGTGGAGTTGGCACACAGTCTATCAGATATGCAACAACTGGATTGGATCTACACCAAAGGACTCTTCATAAGTCAAGGTATGTCTCCCTTCTTCCTCTTCTTCTCATAGTGTGCACGTGAATGAATGATTAGATCTATGAGATAGAATATTGGATCTAGGGATTGAAAGTACATTGGTCTACCCTCCTGTTTGTCTTGGATCAAGGGAGGATACAAGGGAGGTCTCACTTGTCTGCAAGAGAGAATTCTCCACAGCACTCACCGGAAGGAACTTATTGATATGCTATAAAAATTGAGCATAAATTTAAGAGGATGAATAAGATGGAGTTTGAGTTTGCAAATCTGTCACAACATAAGCATGGTAAAGGTGGCGTTAAATCATAGAAGAAAGGACAGAACAAGGATAGTCAACCCCATGACAACGAGTCCAAGATGCAACTAAAGGCTAATGGGAAATCATAGAAGGACACCTACAAGTGGTATGAGTTCCACAAAAGCCCCTAACACAATACTGATGAATGTTGCTAGAAACAATTATTGATGACAAAGTTGAAAGCCTCATAATCGAAATTTGATTCATAACAAGATAAAGGAAAGGAAATCATTAATTTAAAACTTGGTGCTACCATTGCAACCACAAAGATCCCACCATAAGAGCTAGAGGAGCCCGAAGAAGGGTAGCGCATCATCCATTCATATATGTGGGTGAAGGGGACTCTACTAATTTCATTATTAACAACTATATCTAGAAGAACTTAATCTCGACTGAGGTCATATAGATATTTAAGTTGTCAACAATGCCCCAACCCAACCATACACCATCAATTGGTTGAGCCAGGTACAAGACATTTGTGTCAGTGAGCAATGGCGCATGTCCTATGACATCAAGCCCTTCAAAGACAAGGTGTTGTGTGATGTTGCCCCACTTGAAGTTTGTGGTGTTCTTTAGGACAACATTATATGTGGAAATGCCATGCCCTTTATGAGTCCAAGCCCCATAGTGTCATTGTTACTTTGGGAGGCCAAGTCAACACGGTAGCATAGAGTTCCAACTATTACAATTTCTTTAATCCCAACAAAAGAGTGCTAGAAGGTGATCGTCTAGACCATTAAATTTGTCCTCTCCATGGTTTAATTGAAAGGTGAATGAAAGGTCATTGTGACCACCATAGCCATGACATGAGGCCTCTCAACACTACAACAGTAGGTGGACAAGATTGCAGAGGAATACAGAGATAACTTTATCCACTCATGTAATACACAAGAAAATTCAACAAAGAAGACCTTGAGTTTACTTAAATAAATATACTTGTCTTTCCACCATTCAAGGTCAGGGTGTAAGTTTTGAGTCTCTTTCTGAGCAAATTCCACTTCTCTTTTGGTCATCAATTATTGAATCTCCTTTATTGAATGCTTCCATGACATGTTTGTGTTTCTTTCTACAATAAACCCTTCTATTCCGACAACAAACCAACAGTTGCAACAAAAACATCTCACCCATAGTTCAATGCGCAAACCATCAACAAACCCATTAGCATCACATTTTCAATACCCTAGCCCAAGACACTAATGAACATTATAGGAACATATTTAAAGAATAAAGAAACGTGCATCTAAAACATCCATTTAATCACTAGAGATCATTCATCATTCATAAAGACAACAAACAAAACAAATAGAACACAAAAGAAATGTGAAGGGGGTACAACACATCATCCCATTCCTTAAAAAAATAATACAACCATTATTCTTACAAGTGTCAACCTACAAGACTAGTAAACCCAACAAAAACATCGATATCCAACATCTAACCCCAATTCATCAATTTATACTCCTACATATACATCGTTACATCAATTACAATATGGTACAACTGTTACAAATTCCATTTCTTAAAGGGAACACATGGCACCCTGCACAGAAGGCACAATAGTGCGCACAACATCTAATGTTCTTCTACTGTGCATAGGGAACTTGAGGTGTGTATGATTCAACTACGCACGGGAATCCAAACTTGCAAACTAGGGTGCCAACAAATCCAAAGAACCATTATGACCATTGCAATAGAGACAAACACACTAAAGATCAAAGTTGGAAGCTACATCTTGAGTTGCATCCTAACAACAATAAGGAGGAGACCTTGAAGAAAAATCTTATAAGCATGGATCGAAATGGATAATGTGTTGGTTGTAGATGAAAATATTGTTTGCACCATAGTGTATATGAACATAAACATGAGAAACCTCCATAATAGTGAAGAAATAAGATGAAATAACCCTTGCATGTCATGATTTAGGTCAATAAAACCAAATTAAAGGCTTTCTTCAACACTAGTTTGCAAGACAATCTCATAGTAAAGGCTTTCTTCAACACTAGTTTGCAAGACAATCTCATAGTAAAGGATTTGGAAAGTAACCTTGGATTACATGTACTTGACCATCCCACATCCATCCTCTTTAGGATGGGTGTATAAGGATGTTGTGTTAAAAGTTTTTTTCCCAAGGATGCTTCCCCACATTCGTGGATGGCATCCCTAACAAACTCGTCAATGTAGAATAATGGGCCTCACCCAGTGCGATTCAAACCAAACCCTTGTTGGCACAAAACTAGCCAAATACCCAACAACATTGCAAAAATTGATTGACCTAACCCTTTGGGCTTCATTGAGTTAAAATTTACCAAACAATGTATGGTTAAATTTTCGTTCAATGAAAATTTAATTGATGAAGTAGACGCAAATGTGACACTTGATGTATGTGGTGCAATGTTGGGAAGCCCCTATATGTATGTAAGGGAGGTTATCTTCATGAGAAGAGATATCCAATACTAATTGATTAAGGTAATAAGTCACAATCGATGGACACAAGGGTAAAGCCATGCTCTCTTTGGTAAGTGCTCATTAATATAGAATACAAGTTCCTTAAAGCGAGACATGCATTTCTCTCTTTAAGACAGAATTTACAACGATGTATGAAAGAAAATAGATGATAGAAATTAGTAGAATATATGATTTTGTAGAAGAATAGATAGGCTAGAAGGAGTCAACAGGAATTCAAATATAAAGGCAAGGCAAAGTGGTACTTAAGGTAGAAAGTTGATGAAATTTTTCCTCATCTCCTTTAGTAAAATATTTTGGGGACCAAAAGCCTCCAAAATGAGGCGGTATGATCCTAAGTGGATCACTACGTAATTTGGCATCCTTCCTAATATATTTTGGGGTGAAGAATGAGATTTGTGGACTTGTAGCAACCATTTTCAAGGTCGATAATGAAATCCACTTAATGAGGCAAAAATTGAAAATCCCTTCCATGGGACCTAAAATGCGTTATTTGGGGTAAGAAAAGTCATAATTAATGTAGCAGTTTACCCTAGGGGTTAGTAGAGACTAGTAACTTTCTAATTGCCCAAAGAACAACTCAATTAGAGTATGTATGAGAAATTTATGGTCTTTGGAAGATGGCCTATGCTTTGACAACTACATTACCAAGTAGATGACCCATTTTACTCACAAATATGGAGATAGTTGTGTTTGTACTTTCAATAAAATTTTATAGGGTCTAAAACCCTAACCCTATTTAGGAGTTTAGGCATGCGAAAACCCTATTTCTATCTCTAACAACTAGTAGAGAAGAAAGGGGCTTCAATCCTATTGTAATGTTTTTCTATTACATAGTTGAACAATCCAAACGAGTGAGATATCATGTAGTAAAGCTCGGATGAAGAACATGTTTTAGTAGATGATTATAGGCCACAATGCATATTTGCTCTAGAGTGAGTCGATATGTGTGTGTATCTTGCAATTTAAATTTGAAAGAAAAGAGTAAGCCATAACCCTTTATTTGGTTGGAGTTATCACCCACATTGTTTTTTCTATGGTGTATATTATGTTCAATGTGCTAAGGTTGTGCTCCTTTCACTAGTACACTATGTTCTTATTTTCTCAATTATTTTCCATATTAAAGCAACATGCTTCTAATATTATACTTCGATCATAAGCTCTAAAACCGAACATGTCCAATTTGACCTTCGTGTCCCGTGGGGTCGTGTCGGACATGGACACGATGGAAAATCGTGTTCAACACGACTTTTGATTGTGTCCGAAATCAGGACACGATCAGAAGTCGTGTCGAACACGATTTCCCATCGTGTCCCTGACTGTGCGACTCATGTCCTGATTCCAGGACATGAAATCCACGGAAAATGCCACACGTGGTGACTTTAAAAACAAACTTTCACTTTGTTTTTGTCATTTGCAAGTGTGGAGAAGCTTGAGAGTGAGTTTTATGTGCAGGTGAAGAATATTTGAAGGCTTTCCAAGGGATTCCAAGTGCATTGGGGGTGGATTTGTGGAGAGGATTGCAAGCTTAACCATCAAACAAGAAAGAGAATGTCTCAATCATCTAGGGCAAGAGCTAAAGGGAAAAGGAAAAGGATAAATGCACCATCTAGTGCCTCCCCTCCTATTCCTCCAAGCACAAGCTCTTCTACTCCTCCTTCAAGTGATACATCTGCTGCTAGTGGAGCTCATGCTCCATTTAACCTTGTTTTAGCAAGACAACAAGACCAAGAAAAAAATACCCTTTGTGGAAGTATTTGACAAGGAAATATGGGCCTGGGGAAAAGCTTGGTGGGGGAGGCAATGTGTCTTGGAGTTGCAATTTTTGCAAGAATGAGTTCAAGAGCACATATTACCAGGTTAAGGGCCATTTGTTGGCCCTTCCTTCTTGTGGGATTTCTTCATGCAAAGCAGTGAGTGTTACCCAAAGGAGGGATATGGAAAGATAGGATCATGTTGGCTTAGGGAAGGCGACAGCAACAAGAAAGAAAAAAGATGAGGATCCCCTTCCATTCTTGAGGAAATCCTTTAGCACTAATCTTCCATTTCCACCTAGTAGATATGGGAGTGGGGATACTCATCAAACAAGAAAGAGGCCATCTCCAAGTGGTCCAATGGATAGGATTTTTCAACAAGAGGAATGAGAAGAGGTGGACCTTACCATTGCATTATATTCAATGTTGCACGATCACCATTGTTTATCGAGATGTGTCGAAGTCTCATTGAATGAGCTCCAACCGGTTATGTGCCTCCTGGTTCAGAGAAGCTTAGAATCACATTGTTGGTTAAAGCAAAGAATGAGGTGGAAAAAATTCTTGAGCTAATTAGATCAGCATGGCCCTCATCCGGTGTGAGTATTGTTTCTGATGGATGGATGGATCCAACACACCATCCACTCATCAATTTCATGGTATCTTCCCAATATGGAACGGTGTTCTTGAAAGACGTGGATGCTCTTGGGAAATACAAGGATGCACAGTATATGGGTGAGTTATTCATCAAAACCATTGAAGAAGTAGGTGTTGATTCTTGTGTACAAATCATCACGGACAATGCACTTGTTTGCAAGGATGTTGGCATGATCATGGAAGCTAAATATCCATAGGTATGTTCATTTTGGACACCTTTCATTTCTAATTTTCTCATTGTTTGAATTTATCACAAGATTCATGATTCATCTAGGTGTCTTTGACTCATTTGAGGTGTTAGTGTTGTAGAGTCATTTATACTTGCTTTTATTGCTCTTACAGGTTTTTTGGACACCTTGCATTGCCCGTTCCTTGAATTTAACACTGAAATCCATTGCTTTAGATGTGACATGGATTGACAACCTGTTGATGCCTCGAAATTCGCAGCACCAATCAGCAAGGGATTCTCCCCAATAAGTAAGCCCAATTAGATCACTCACCTTTTGGTGTGGGGAATCCGTCCAGTTAACAACCCGACTACCGTATGTAATTTTAAAACGAGTTTTCACTGGTTGCGGCCCGATCCACCGTTTATGTATTTTATAATTAAAGATGATATGCAGGTGATCTATCTAAATGCATGCAACTAAAACAAATCTAATCTAAACTATCTAAGCTAATTAATCTATCCCTGCAGGGAGCAAAACTGAAAATATGAGTAATACACTGAAAATACACCCAAGAATCGCACAGGTAGTTGTGCAATAATATAGATGCATTTACAACAGAAAGCAAGATATATCAAAGATAGCTTTGACATAATTAAAAAATTCTATTACTCATTTAACACATAATATTTGCACAGGAAATGAAAGCATTCATAACAGAGAATTAATTTAGAATAGTTAGGAACAATCTCACAATATATGCATTAAAGGTGCATAAATAATTCAGCAGACATTCAACACATTCCCAAGCAAACACAGTGCTAGATTTTCCCAAGCAAAGTAGGTCCTCCTTTATTAATGCAGCAAAGTAATTCACGTATAAAACAAGTCAGTCCTTTCACCTGCCAAAAGTCCATTCTCTCTATTCTATTCCTCTATTTATAACTTTAACAAAATTTGTCTCTTCTCATACCCTAACCCTAGGGAAACACAAAAGTTTGTCTTCTAGTGCCTAAATGAGACAAAAGTAATTTCCAGCTGTTTTTTAAACATTTATACAATACAACAACCTCCAGCTGTCTTTTCTAAATTTACAATAACAAATTTAATTCCCAGCTCACTCTGTTGCCTCAGCTGGTCTTTCTACTTCAGCTGACCCATCCACTTCAGCAGGTCTTTCCACTTCAGCAGGTATGTCCACTTCAGCAATGTAGTTGGTCCACTGGCCGGTTTCTCGTATGATAAAATTGCCCCGCGCAGAAATCATCATTTTTAGTGATATCTCATGCTTACGCAGATCTAATTTAATGTTTGTTGCTCATGCTACTATCGCCTGGGCAATGTTTTCCATAAAATAAGCATGGATATATTTTTTCCCAATAAATCGGTGGAGGTCTTCTGGTGTCAGGACATCTATCTTCCTTGGGTACTCTGTTTCAAAAATCAGGTCGCCCTGTAGGTCTGACAAACGCTGATCTCTGTTAGGAAAATCATCTATGGTTTGAGGTAAAACCATATGGCATTTTTCATGGGTTTCCCGGACCTTTGAGTAGAAGTCGGTACATTTCCCAATGGTTTTCTGGATTCCACTAATTATTTTTGTACCGCAGTCTCTACAGAACTCAGGAGTCCTAAATCCATATCTAAATCATCTACGGACTTGATAGGTAGGTGCCCTGGGAATCCTGATTTCCCTTTTATCCATTCAAGCTGTCTATTGATTTCCTCTAAGTAGCGCACATACTTTTCTTGAGTCTCGGTGCATCAACTTCAATTACCTTCATCCTTGCAATCATTCCCTTTACCTTACACACCTCCTCCGTTATCAGCTCTAGTGACTAATGAACTTTCCTCAGCATATCGCATGCTTGCTCATGGAACGCGTTAGGTCCTGCTTCTTCTCATTTGCATCCTTTAGTTTCTCTAACAACTGCTCTTTTTTCTTTCGTCAGCCTTTCGAACTTAGGCTTATAGAACTCGATCTGCTGCATATTGTTGGCTTCATGCTGCTCTAACTCTTGTATGCGTGCTTCTAACTCTTTCTTTTCGCCTTCTGTGATTATCAGTTGCATATTTAGAGCATTCTTTTCTTCCTCGAGCTTCTAGGTCTACACAGATATTTCTTTCTTTTCGTCTTGAAGCTCGCTATATTTCCTCTTCAGCTCATTTCCTTGGTGCACCTCCTTCAAAAGATTATCTTAAACCTTGAAGCACTTGTCCTTGTATTTCCTTACTTCTTTCACCAGCAGATCTACATTATCGGCACTTGCTTGAGCCGAAGCCACTGCATGTTGTCATGAACTGAGGGTCGCTGTTAGTCCCATGAAAAATTGGGACTTGTGTTATTCTGACTTCGTCTTGGTCGTCTTGAGTTTTCATCCTTTTTTCGACCTACTCATGATAGCCTTCTTCTTTTTATCGTAAAAGACGGAATCCAACTTTGCCACTAGGCGTTGCTTTGAGGGAATGTATGGGGTGAGAGCGAGCTCCTGTGATGAGGCATTCCCTTTAGTGGTTATCTCTGGTGGGTTTGTTGTTGATACATCTATGTCCATGGCTTGTGGGCTTGAGTCACCCTACTCCACAGCTTCCTTGGACTTCTCTGCTTCCTCTTTCTGCCTCTGCAGTTTTGCTGCTTCCGCTTCCACTTTCTCCTTTATTCCTCGCAGCTCTTCAGCTTCCTCTCTCTTTATTCTATATGCCTCTTCCTTTTTCTTCGTCTCGGCCTCCTCTAATTGCACTGCAATTTCCTCTTGGCGCTACTTCTCTTCATGTTCCTTTTGCTTTAACCCAATAGGTTTGGAACTGGAACTTGCTCTGCTTTTAGGGCGCTAGCGTTTTCCCGACTCGGTCATATTTTTGGCACTTCGAAAGAATTCTTCATCCTTGTTGAAAAAGTGTGCATACTCAAAAGCGACCTTGAGGTTATTACAGTGAGCAGCAACTTTGCCTTTTGGGTCATGCCTTCTAAAGATCTTTGTTCCACAATTGAAGGCCTCTAAGTCCTGAGCAATTTCTATACCATCTTGCCTTGGGGAGTTGGTATGCTCCGATGGTAAAAGGCATCGGCGGGTATGCAGCCTTCTTCTTGTCATGGAGCATCCTACTGACTCCATCGATAAAGAGTTTCCTTACGGCTTCTTTATGCACTACGTAATCTGTGGCATACCGGGGTAATAAGGATGGTGGTCGACTCCCTCCACACATTCTGATGTACGTTCCCTCAATAGAGAAGTAGTAATCTCCGAATGTTTTTATGATTGGCATAGCATTTTCTGATAGGTAGTTTGGTTCTTCCTTGAAGAGTAGTTGATACGGGGGCATGATGAACTTTTCACAAATTTGAGTGTAGTGCCTTGCATACTTGTGTGACCAAGTCATCTGATAAGCCACATGGAGGGGAGACTCTTTTCTCTTCCAGATGCATCCCAGATCAGGGAAAGGGTGTCTGATGAGCAAGCAGTCCACCAGATAAGAGGACATGAAGAAATCAGCTTTATTTTGAGTCAATCCTCCCTGGGCATCGGTTATATGTGAATCCATGTAATCTGAGATGATATCAGCCTAGTTGAAAATTGTACCATGTGTCGCTACATGGAACATCACCGGCACCCAACCGAGTTTATATATGTTTGCATTTGGCATGTCAAAAACTCAACTCAACATCAAGGTGATGAGTCTGTACGGAGCCCTCAGATGTTGACTCTCATACTCTCCACTGAACCTAGACCTTATTTGCTTTTCAGCAATTGTCATCTTTCTTGCACATTCCAAAGGGTCCATCTTTAGCCCAGATATCCATTCATCATTCAGTAGGGCCTTACAGGTAGGGCAATTTGTAAGCTGTCATGATAAAATCTAGAGCAAAGGATGCAAGACTCATCCCGGTGATATATGTGATGAATCTGGTGTCAATGTTCACCTGGAGTAGTATCCAACCAATAACCTCTGAACATGGGAACAGCTCCGGGTGAGTGGCCGCTTTGTGGAGACCATACTTTTTCATGTTCTTATAGACCATTAGCTCTTCCAAGGAAGCTTCAGGGAAGTTTTGGTCTTCTATAGCGTTGTATAGTTTGCCCCATTGATATTTTGGGGCAGCTCCTGTGATGGCTTTCGTGTCTCCGAACATCATCTCGAGCGAGGTGTCTAAGAGGATTTTGTAATGTCCCTTTTTATGAATTTATTATAATGGCAAAATTTTCACTATTTTCCCTAATTCGACCTTTGACTAGTTTTGATGTCTAGGTCTCCAAATTGCTCCAAATGCTCCCAAATCTTCTGAGGAGGTGTATGACTGATATTAAAACTTGATTATGATGTTCAGGGATGATTTAAGACCATTAAAACACTTCTGCAAATTCCTTTAAGATTCTGGTCAATGTATGGTATTTTACTAGCAATTTCTCTTTGACTAGTATCGGTCCCTTGGTCTCCAAATGACTCAAAATTCTCCCAAATTAATACAGAAGGTACTTGGATGATATTAAGACATATTTATAATTTTTATGGATGCTTTGGAGTGTTCATATGACTTATGCAACTCCTCTTTCAAATCTAGTCAAGATAAGGATTTTACTAGTAAATTGTGGTTGAAATCCCCTAGGGGTAGATGATGAAAATGACTTTCCAAATGCACTCAATCCAACTTGAATTTCTGAATGGAAGCAGGGGACATATACAGGAAATCAAAATGAACTCATATGAATCACCATTCAACTTTTAATGTCTGCTATAACTCCCTTAAATCAGATGCAAAAAGACTAGTTTCAACCTTGGGGGAAATGATAGGCAAAGGAAATCAAAATGAACTCATATGAATCACCATTCAACTTTTAATGTCTGCTATAACTCCCTTAAATCAGATGCAAAAAGACTAATTTCAACCTTGGGGGAAATGATAGGCAATCTTCTCCAAATGCTATGAAACTCAACAGAATGACTCCAAATGCTTATGTACTAAACATTAAACTCATATAATACATCGATAACAGTCCATTCATCAATAAACCATCAGTATTTTACTTATCCATTCGAATCCATCAACATTACATTGGTTCACAACAAGGTAGTGGGGAAATGGCACGGTTTGTCCATTAATGAGCAATTTAACATAGTTTTCCTTGGAATATCGACTTGTGGATCTTATGATATGGTTATTACAGAGATATATAGCGTCTGGAATGTACATGAAATCATCTGACATGTACATGAAGTTGAAATGGCATTCCTTCACTAACTATATGCAACCACAAGAGCGCTATGCAAGAGCTATGGGGAAAATGGCACCATTTCTTCATTAAAAATCATATTTGTACATTTCCACTTGGAATTTTGACCTAAAAAT
Organism: Larix kaempferi; assembly: GCA_027924585.1. NCBI lineage: Eukaryota > Viridiplantae > Streptophyta > Pinopsida > Pinales > Pinaceae > Larix > Larix kaempferi. Next base: position 6,727,600 of record BSBM01000779.1, on the reverse strand, counting down.
TTCTAGAGATGAAGAACAGAGTATTTACTTCATATTATAAAAGAAATGAGGCATTAGAAGCTCCCCCAAAGAATACAATAGCTCACCAAAAACACCCTCCCTCAAGGATCAAGAATATGCAATGAAAACTGGAAATGGTTGAAGGAATGAGCTGCACTAGAAGAAACCATGATCTGCCCTTTAGATTACACCTGCAACAAATGAATCCATTAAAGCTCCATGAAATACCTAAATGGCCTTTCCAAACACCAACTTGGATGGGAATCTTTCACCCTCGAAATTGGCTAAGGCAAGAAACTAGTCATCCACTAGCTCCTCTCTCACAAATGCAATAACAAATTCTAAAAATGATCAAAAGCTTCCATTCTTATTTTTTCATGACTTTTATAAACTTCTAATGTCCTCCATAGGTCGAATTCCTTCCAAGAGCTTCATGCCAACTCAAGTTGGGAAGAGATTCCCAAGTATGCCACTTGTCCTTCCAATTCTAGCTCCCTCCTTCTCCAAATTCGACTTGGTGTCTCTTTGGCTGCCCTAACTCACTTGAGCGCCCTCTTGGAGGCTATTTTTAGCCCTGACATGTCATATATGTCATATGTCAGCCTTCAGGTCTGATTTGTGTCATAGGTGTCATAGATTCTTCATCATTGTTGTCATAAAAGTTAGGGAATCTAGCCCAAGTGTCCCCAAACCTCTAGTTTGACTCTTCCTCTTCCATGGAGGTTACCATTCCATCCAAATTCGACCTATGATGTTAAATTCCATGTGTATGAGCCTACCAACTCATCCAAGAATGTTTTCCTTCTCATGGATTTGAAATGGCAAGAGAGAGATGCCATGTGGCATTGAAAAATCAAGCTAGTGTGGGTCCCACATCCTCCATATGTCTTCAAAACCAATTGCCACCTAGAATTTCTCTTGTATTTATTTATTTATCTTCTTTATTAAATATTTATGCCATTCTAATGTTCAAACATCATTTATTATCCCCCTTATCTCAAATCCCAAAGCTTCCACCCCCAACCTAGGAAACTAGTGATTTTCCTCCTTGGCAATTATTTGACCCTTAACATCAATTTGACAAACTCTCATGAATATGGCCAATTGGCTTAAGCCATTGTGAGCCAATGCAAAATTTGGGACATGACAGATCTCTAAGTCTGAGTCTGACCCAGCTAACTTGGCTTTCTTTCTGGCAGACCGTCTATGCATATCAAACCTGTGACGACAATGAAGAGACATATGAGGAATCTCAATTGTTTATGAGCAATACAGTGTTCTTATTCACGATATTAAAATAGGGCTTGAATTAACATGAATGTTAGCTTCCATTAAAGACTGCTTGTTAAGGTTGAAAACCATGAGGCCAAACAATTACATAAAATTTATCCACACATCAGTTCAAACGAACAGAAAACAAGCGTTGCTGATGATCATTTGACAATTTCTCATTACCATAATTCGTGAGCAAGAAGGTTCCATCGGCATTATTTTAGAAAGTAAAAAACAAGAAAAATATATGTCGGGGAAGAAGCAAAATTTCAAGCAAACCACTACATTTAACGTTTGTACAAAACCATCTTTTAAGCAATCATTAAAGTGACGGACGAAGCCTTAACATGGTCAATTCATGAAACAAAACAACTATGATGCGACCAATTTAAATGAAAAATATAATTGCGAGCAACGTGTGTGTGTGAAGGAAGCAAAACATAGTGGCTGAATGAAACTCACCCATCACAAGACATTTTCAGCACTCGAAGACCTAGCAACTCTTGTTCGGCTAAAAAGCTCAATAGGGACGAACAATCAGCGCGATTATCAGGGCTTTTGAGGTTTCGACGAAGCTTAGGGACAGTAGGCCTGTGGATTGAAACTGGTCCGAGGCGAAGCTTAGGACGGAAGTTTTACTCCGAGTGGGATATTAGGTTCCAGATTTCGATGGACTTCAGAGCGAATCAACCATGATAGGACTGACTTAGATAAGGGGTTTATGCTCACAGGAACTCTGAGTTGGAAAAAACTGTGGGTCAAACCTGCTGGGGCATGACTGAACCTTTCGGTGTTATTTAAAGGTGAGGGGGGTCTGGCCTTAAAGGCTTACATTCAAAAACTCCAGCTTAAAACGACCCAACGTCAAAATGGAAAAACCAAGCGGACAACGCAAACAAGACGGGTCCGAAAACCTACCTATCAATACTGGAGAGGCTCGTTGTGGGAGTTAGTGTGCTCTGACGGGTTGCAACTTGGCGCTTCCAATGACGCTTGGCGACTTCTCTTCTTCTGCAAAAGGTGAGATGTAAAAAGCCGCAAACCTCATTGCAAAGATATACAAAATGGAACACTTAAGTCCCGCGGGGTGGCAGTTGGGCACATTAATGGTGCACGAGGCTCAAGAGAACGTTAAATAAATTCGCACTGAGTCTCCATTCAAGTCTCCACCCACCGCTTTTTACGTTTTCTGTTGAACTGAGCCGACGGGGACAATGGACTGCGCGGAGAAAAACGGTCGACAATCTATACTTAGTCTCTGCACAATGGTCGGCGCGTCAGGAGTTAAATGGTGCAACGATGGGTGAGACAAAAACTCTGAGCGAAGGCAACGATCGGCGAAGTTAAGCCGATTGCCAGTGCAACGGTCAGCGCACTTGAGCCTTAAGACTGCGACAAAAGACCGCGACAGGGATCGACGAAGGGAAAGATAAAACTGCGCGAAGGTTGGTCAGCGAGAAGTGAGCCAAATAATGGTGCACTGATCGGGGACTATAAAGCCAGGATCGACGCAACGGTCGGCGACAATAGTGTTAAACGGTACGACCGGAACGCGGAAAGGGCCCAAAATAAAAACAATCAATTGGTGAAAGATGAGCTAAAACACTGCACAACGGTCCACGAAGTTAGACCTAAAAGTTGTGCAACGGTCGACGACAATAGAATTAAATACTGCGACTGGTCAGCGGAGTTAAACCTAAAAGCTGTGACCGCTTTTTTCAACAAAAAACCACTGGTCAGAGAAAAAATAGACTAAAAGTTGCGACCAGTCTTTTGGGAGAAAAACTTGAATTTTTTCCTTAGTCAAAAAACAACTTCTCTTGGAGAAAAGAAAAGGGACAACTTAAAGGATAAAACACCAAGCTTTCAAGAGACCACAAAACTCTCTAAAAATAAAAGGAGGGGCCCTATAATTTTCGAGAAATTATGGGGATCAGGTTGCAGTAGCAACACAACCTTATTGAGGATGCACGCGATATCCGTAACTCTGTACAAAACCACACAAATTCCCTCACCATCTACAAAGAGTACACACAACTTTCATTGTTGAAGATTGCATATACTTGGTTTGCTTCCTCATTCATCATGCTCAAGAGGTTGAGGGAGGTCAAAACCGCTCTTGGGTCCATGGTGATTTCAGAGTTTTTGTCTTTTTGGAGAAAGACGAATCAGATTGCTTCAAAAAAGGTGAAGGACATGATGTTAGATGATGGTTGGTGGGAGAGGGTAGATCTTAGCATTAAGATCATGGAGCCAGTCATATATTTGTTGCGGTTTGCAGACACAGACCAACCCATCCTATCAGATGTTTATGAGGGGTGGGATTCCATGATTGAGTCCATGAGTTCCATTGTCATGGAGAATGAGTGTCCCGAGTATGGGACATCGACAAAGAAATTATGGTCCATCATTCAAGATATTCTTATCTCCAGGTGGGATAAGAATTGCACACCTTTGCATTGCTTGGCCCACTCCTTGAACCCCAAGTTTTACAGTCAGGAATGGCTCACTGGTGGACTGGGGCCCTCACACAAAGTCCCTCCTCACATGGATGGATAGATTGCACATGGGAGGAAGATAGCATTTAGACAGTTATTTCAAGATAGAGACTTACTTAATGAGGTGGAGGAGGGATTTGTAGAGTTTTCCACTTACACTGGATATTTGGAGGCTATGATGTGCTTAGAGACAGGGGGGTTAAGAAACCCTATGTTTGGTGGGAAACTCATGGGGAAACATGCCCTATTCTACAGAAGTTAGCCTTGAGGGTCATCTCTCAAGTTACATCATCCTCTTATTGTGAGAGGAATTGGAGCACATATGGGAACTTGTACAGTTTGGAGAAGAGCAGGATTGAGCATTCCAGGGCAGAGACGATGGTGTATGTGCACTCCAACCTTCATCTTATTTACAGGAAGAGGGAGGAGTGGGCGAAGGGAAAGACAAAGATGTGGGATGTCTTTCCTGATGATATGGGTTTGGATAGCAGTACTGAGTTGGCATTAGCCAACATGGATCTTAGTGATCCAGTCACTAGAGTTAGTTACTTTTGATGATGGTGATCCTTTGGAGGGGTCATCCTCCACACCAGCAGATGCAGATCGTCAGATGGGCAGAGAGGAGGGGGAGGAGGAGGAAGAGGACAATGATGAGTTTGTTGATTCAAGCATGGAGGAGGACTATTGACAGATGAGATTCTTCCATCTTGATCCACCACTTTTTGTATTTACTATTAGTCTATTTGGCATTTGCCAATGCCCAATGGCATTCTGACATCTATGTAATGCATTTTGATTTTGATGACTTAATGAGAAATATGGTTCCAACATCTTGAGTTATGGCCCAATGCCTATCAAATTTCAATGCATCTATGTGTCTCATTGTGATTTGTGGATGACAAATGTGTAATCATTATTGTGTATTGATTCTAATTTCTATTGAATATTTGTAAATGTTCTAGTTTCTAAAAAAAATTGGATCTATATGTCTATATTTTTAATATATATATATATATATATATGTATATAAAATGTGTCCTTCATGTCCTAATTCCGGGGGTCACCGTGTCCGTGTCGGACACTCATATTTTCGTGTCTTTCGTGTCCCCTATCCTTGTGTCAACTGACAATCATATAGCAATAGAGTATAATCTTCTATATTTGTAAAAGCATTTGAAGGTTTATTGTGATGAGTTGTCTTGTGGAATATCCATAATAATATATAAATCATATTAGTGTCACAATTGTTTTCTTTGGGTTTTGTATGGAATAGTTGCAGGACTCAGTGATTGACATAAAAAGGTGAGGAAACTAGCCTCAACCCCGAGACAGGGTGACGAGTACAATGTTGAGATATTGTAACTTCAAAGAATATTATAATTGTACTTTATTATTCCGGAGATGTTTCATTCCTCCGTGAAGATCTTATGGTATATCCGGAGATGTTTATTCCTCCGTCGAAATGTGGTAACTTGGGTTATTAGACTTCCTTAGTGGGGGTCGGCCCTGTATGTGTTATGTGGGTCAAAGGGTTATTAGACCACCCTAGAGGGGTCGGCCCAGTCAGTTGTAGTGGGGTATTTAACCCAATGGTTAAATACGAGCCTACATGTTTTGTGTAAAAGACAAGTCGGGGTAGTGTATAAATAGAGGAGGTGTATTCCTCATTTCACACACACTCACTCACTTGAGAGTGGCGCACTTGTGGAGGAGAGGTCCGCTATGGAGAAGGAGGAGCTTATGCTCAGGGTTACATCTTTGTATATTGTTGGTCATCTATATTGAGGAAGCTTTGCTGGGTTTTCTACCCCATGAGGGTTTCCCAGGATAAATTTGTGTCTCTTGTGTTTATGCTGTGCTTGTTGTTTCTTCAGTGATCCTGTATATGCTATTATTGTGAAATGGAATGCAATGCTGCTATTTTATGTCTTAGCATATTAAATCTTAACATACAATAATATTCCAAATGTATGACTTGAGGGAGAGACTTGCAAGATTGAAAGTGCAAGTCTTTGAAATTTATAGGACTATGGAAGTATTGATGGTAGCCTTATGGGGAAAGTTTAGACTCATCCAAAAGCATGCCAATTCTATTGAGGATGTTGTCTTCAACAAGAAACCTAAAGAAAAAGAAGAGATCGAGAAAGTGTTGGAGAAAGAAAGGCCAAACTCTAGCAATGCATCTTCTTTGCCTGTGTTTAAATTTAGAAGCCAAAGTGTACATCAAGCCCTATGTATGTGAGGTCTATATAGTTAAATTAAATCATTGGTTGTAGAAGTTAGGAGTTTATTTTAGTGTGCACAATATAAGAGAAGAGTGACACAAAGACACTTGGACTCGATGATGATCCACCAATAACCAAGTGGGAGATTTTCAAGGACCTTATTATGTCCCAATTTTAACTCATTAGGTATGAAGAGAACCAAATGATTTGGTGGCACTACTATCACGACTTAAAATGACAAAGTGCTTCAATAGCTTCTTTATATGCCTTAGGTTGTCTTTGGAAAATAATTTCCTAAAAAGAGGTTGAAGCCCAAGAACAAACCTAGAAAGTCCACTTGATACCAAACAAAACATGTATCCTATAGTCGACTTCCTATCATCTTGTGATCATGCCCATTCAACATATATATGTCTTATAACCTAGAAATCACTATTTATTTTATACTCGATCTTATAAGATTCAATGGCACCTCATACATATTAAGTGATACTCTTAATAACATTCTAGTTTGTGGTCTTTGGAGAAGACATATATCTAACAACTAATGAAACAAGATATGCCAAATGAGGTCTTGTGTTGGTCAAGTAGATTAAGCTCCCCTCACTACCTATAAATGGTTGCAACCACTAGTGTAGAAGTATCCCTAACTATTAACTGCAAACCATTCTCCATGGTTGTAGATGTTGGATTGTAGTACTTCATTTGAAAGCTTTGAAGTAGTTCTCTCACATACATGCTATGTTAGGTTCAAGAGAAATATGTTTCCTTTATTTTGCCACACCTCTAGGTCTAAGAAATAACGATTGAGAGAAAAATCTATCATCTCAAAAGCAATCTACAAGTTCTCTTTCACTTGTTTGATCATGTCTTCATTGTTACATGTTATAAGCAAGTCATCCACATAGATGACAAGTATACCCACATCATTCCTATCACTGTCAGCATATAAGTTAGAGTTTAATGGACTCCTTTCAAATCAAATTTATCTTGGGTATTTATTAATCTTTGTGTAACAATCCCCATGGGATTTCTTCAATCCATAGATATCATTAGCAAAATTGCACACATATGGGCCTTATTTCCCTTTGACCTCATATCCATAAGGTTGCTCCACATAGAATTCTTCCATTGAGGAAGTTACTTTTACATCCATTTGACATATTTAAAGCCTAAGCTTTGTCATTATCACAATTACTTCCTTAACACAAATACTTTACATTCCATAGGTTTACCATGGCAACTACTCTACAATGTCATTTGATTTTTTTTTTATGATCTCCTTCTATTAGTTATGGCCAAAGATCTTGTAGGCCTAACAAACTAGGCTTCCGCAACAACTAGAGATGCTAATGATCTTCTTGTCTTGACGCACATTGTATATCTTCTCACCATAAAAAAGAATACACTTCACAACCCCATATTTGTTTCCAAACTTATAATGCCCATTAAGCTCGAGATTTCTCCATACAATGTATTAAATTTTATACATCTTGTCTTATGAATATTGGTGTTGTTCTTAACTTAATGGCCATAATTCGAACTATCCTCATTTTCATTATGGTATTAAATACCTTATGTATAAATGCTCGTTATTTTTATTAGTCTTCACGAGATTAATGTAAAGTCTGACTTATGGTATTGCTACCATAAGTCGACTATATCCATGAATTATAATCCAGACTTATAAATATGTATAAGTTCTACCAAACATGCTCATCGAGCTTCTAAACATATGCCTTAGTATTCATAATCTATTCATAACCCAAAACGTTTCAGCTCATAACCATGTAACTATGTCAACGATGCATAAATCCAAATTGTATGCTCTTTAGAGCTTGTATTAATATGAATATGCATTATGCTTAAACCTAAGCATGAATAATAATTCGAAACCTATGCTACTATGCATATGTTATACTCTTAACACATAGTATTAATATATCTATGCATTCAAACCTATGCATGCACTAATGCATACAACAACCTGAATCCTATATGATTAAATGCTTGAAAACTACACTATGATTATAATGTATTGACATGCAAACTTATGCATTAACCTATGCTTAGCTCGAAACCTAAGCTTGAACGTTATGGAGTTCGTAATTGTTTTGATATAAACTCCATGCCATGCATATATATTACACTATGTGCATCCTACGCATAATCTATGATTATGGTTTTTAAAACTATTTGAATGTCGTATTACCAACCTTATGCAACGTAATATATATGCAATGTAATCTGAGCTAGGATCATAGTAATAACTATGATCCTACGCCAGCTCCGCGTTATCAATTCGCATTAAAACAGATCTACGACATATACGATTTGATTCATGTATTAAACTTTGGGAATTGTAATGTTTAATATAGGGCCTTCGTGGATGCCAACGTAGACATGGTTGGTGAGAGCCATGTGATGGCTTTTAACGTAGGCTGGCTAGTACAGCCTAGCCTTTCGCATGGCATCACCAGGATCGTTGATCCTTACAGTTTTGAGATCATAACGAATTCTTCCATGGTTTTGTCAAGCGTCGAAGGGGTCTATTCCTCATTATTACTCTGCGGCATGCGTTATGCTGCTGCGATGAGTTCGGCTCTATGAAGTGCTTCTCTGTGCTTGTGTTTCAGTTTGTAAAAGGTTACACAGTGCTTAGACTTACTGCTTAAGTTGGTTATTAGCAGGGACAACTTCTACAGCCTCCTTATGGAGTGCTCGTAGAGCTTCCACAAGGGTTTTTCCTTTGCTTGATTATTTAAAGCTTTAGCAGTTTCGGCTTTGTAATAATTTCGTTAACCGGTTTAGCTTGGTCTGCGAAAATGCTTGTATGCGTTTCTTGGCACAAAGGTAAAGGTTTACCTCGGCTCTTTCCGTTACAAAGTTTATGAATGTCTTTACATTAGTTTTCCAGTTTGCACATGGTTTTAACAAGGCTTTTATCTATTATGCAGGTGAGAAACTTCGAACCTCACAGGGTTTTCGAGATGCTAGAAGTTACAGCTAATCTGTAGCATGCAAAAGAGAAATGCTCTGTTTCTTGACGTTACCAGTGGTCCACCGGATTCAAAAGGGTAAGCTTAAGTTCTTTAAAGTTGAAACTTCACTGTTTATAACATATGAGTATACAGGGTTCTTCTCAGTTTATCATCACTGTATTTGAAATACATTTTGGCATAAGTGATATATATATTTAACTTGTGCATAACGGGTGTTTGCAGGTTAGCCACAGGCTATGCCAACGCTTGGGAGCAAGTCGTCTTCCATAACCCTGGTAAGCAACCCTTATGACTTCATTTAAAGATTTTAGTTATTATGTTTTGTAAACTTAACCCTAACTAACTCGTTTAGAAATGTGTTACAGGTGGTCGCATGAACTCATGGTAATGTTTGTGGAAATAAATACAATGTCGGCTTCATGCTCATCGAAGGCGTTTCAACCGATAGCATTTCTTGAACTCTGTAATGAGTACATTACCTTCGTTTTCGTATTTTGAGTTTAACCTAAGCTGAGACAGCCATGCGACTTCTTTATGAACTCCATTTAAAGGTTTACTTGTTATGTATTAAGCCTGTCGGCATATCTACTCTGTTTACGATATGATAATAAAATTCCTGTCGACTCTTTTCATAGCTTAAATTTATGAGTTTGTTTTCCCCATGAATGCGTTCGTTTGATTCCTTATGTGAACAGAGATGTTAATCGTTTTATCACCGATTTGGTCATGGCCTCACAGCTCTGTTTATATTCTTGTAAATAAATCGTAAAGGCCTTACGGCTCTGTATTAACATTTGGATTTTATTTATTTAACTGAGCCATGTTGTGCATACGAGCCTCACGGCTCTGTATGAGGTTGTAAGTTTGATATGAAGACCCAAAGTGCATTACGACTTTATTATACAATTTGTATTACATTTTTAACCTAGCTTCGAAAATAATTCGAGCCTCACGGCTCTTGCATTGTATGCTTGGAAAGAATACGTTTTAAGCCTTACGGCTGTGTATTAACACTTGTATGCTATATATGTATCCTAGCAATGCAATACATACGAGCGTCACGGCTATGTATGATTTTACTTATGTGAACTCGTGTTTGAAAATGCAAAAGTGTTTTAACCCTTGAGTAAGGACTTATGCAATTTATTGTGGCCTCTCGAATATGTATCCTTCTTGACTCTATGCTTGCGATTCAGAACAGAATTCGTATTTGATGATTATGTATATAATTGTTTGTATAATAACTCTGGATTTATGTGTATATTATACAGTCCATTGATACTATGTAAAAGTATTCATTATGTTAAAAGAATACAATGTGATTACTATGTGATTCTCATTCTGTTTACTTAACTAGTTTATGCACTTTGATATTTTCTCTTATACAAAACCCTAGGCTTACATAACAATTAATAAACTGAATATCATCAAAGAGCAGAGATAGATTATTAAAAATGTTGATTCTATCTACAACAATGTAAATATAGACCCTAGGTTTATAGATAAAGAAATTTGATGATAAATAGAAATAGAATGTTACAGATACATAAACATAGAAAACATGAATAAGCTATTTCTCAGAAATAATTCATTTACAAAACATTTAATTAGTATAACTTACAGTTCATCATTTTTTCATGCTACACAGTAGATATTTAAACAGATAAAAAGAAATATTGAATACTATTAAAACAATAATAGAAACTTGATTGAAAGAACAGACCGAATTCAATTTGAAGTTCGTTGTTCCTCCCAACCAATCTTCCAGAACAACCAAGCTTACTTGTTCTGAAATCCCCGAGCCTGTTCGCTGGACCACAAAGACAAAGACTACGGAAACAACCCAGAACTATCACTCAGTTCCACTTTTCAACTCAACAAAATATTTTTCCTCTTCCATCCAAGCCTCCTACTTGTCTGATGGGAATGCTTATTAAAGCTTTGTCTAGGACCTAGGTCTATCATGATCCTCCTGCTCTAGAACCTCCATCTGGAGTTTTGACCTTAAAAATAGGGATGATGCCTCATGCACCTGTTGAGGTATTAATTAGCAGTTTTCACCACTATGGGCAGTCTTCCCAATAGTTGTCATTTCTCCTTGTGGACCAACAAACACTCTTTCAACAACTACTTCAGATTGGATTCTCCTATTTTGTTTTATTAAATAATAATAATAATACAATATGCTCAAATAAGTGTCTTTGACCACACTTGGTCAAATATTTGTTCAACAACAAATAAAAACATTATTACAAAGTATTTAAACTTTAACTAAGTTATAGGGGTATTACACATGGCCTCGATGATATTCTCTAATGCCAGTGTAGGTTCTCGTCATGAGGATGGCAACAGGGGCTATACCACTAAGGTTGTAATGGAGGCTAAAATCAAGGAACCATTTCCTCAGTTTCCTCCCTTCTTCCCCTCCATTCCACCTCTCTCCATGACAAAGGGAATTGGTTGAGTTGACCTTGTTTACCCATAGAGAAAATTGAATTATTATTCTTGAGTCTTGCTTCATCCATTAGTGTGGCAATAAACTCTATCTCCATCTTTTCATAACTTTGTGCACTTCCTACCCATTTGAAATGGAGCTACTACATATTGGAGTGAAACAATAGGGATCTTACAACGCATCTAGTTCATAGAGTGCCCTTAAAAATGACATCTCTAGCTCAAGCTTACTCCCTGGATCTGGTTTACTTTATCACCCCTCTTTTATGCTCATGAACCTCTTGACTGGATGGAGGTTTTGGCATCATTTATGCACCCTTAAATAAATGATGAGAAGATATCCCAACCAATATGTTGTCCATATATGGGGTTGTAATCTTCTATTTTGGTTTCTCCAATGGTTGGAAAAGTTCAAGTTGGCCGTTGACTATCATAAATTGGATGCACCCAATACTTGAAAATGATGAAATTCTAGCTACATAGAGAGTTGCATTTGCTCAATCACTAAAAAGAGACAACTTCAACTATCCCTGGCAGTCTGGCACTTATTTTGCTTCTTCCCCAAGGCAACCTTCCTCTACTTAACAAGCAAATGGAGGCCCTTGAAAATTTGAGTTTAAAAAGTGAAATTGCCATGATATTTTTGGTTGCATTTCCAGCTTAGGTTGGGTGGGAGGAATAAACGACGAATTGCAATGCTTACTCTAGTAAAGCGGTAAGACATATGTTGAAATTGAACTTGCATACCCATTGCATTGCCTACAACTTCAACTGGACTAGATTCACAAGGTTGACGAGATTCATGGTATAACCTACAACATCAAACAACCAAACCATGAACCTACATGCAAAATCATGATTGGGGTCCCTAGAGCTTTGAGCACATGTAAGTAACTGAGAACTTGCCAAATGCAAAGGCTCTAACTGCTTATCTAGTGTTTGAATTATCTTTTCAAAACAAAGCTCTAAGACGTTGAGGTTATTCATTTACTTCGAGAGTTAACATGTATTCTATTTGCTATGTGTAGCATTTAATACAATTGCGCAACAAGCACAACACAACTTAACATGTATGTCTGCCATTAGCAATGGCTGCCAAACATTGAGGATGCAAACAATGTAAAAGTATGTTTTGTCTGTCAAAAGATTATGTTGTATTGTATAACAAAAAGTACGTGTTTAAAAATATGCTTTTTAAACTATTAGAATAGACATCTAAATTTAAAAAAAAAACTAAAAAGAAAAACAAAAAACGTCAATGTGGTGTGGTCCACTAGTGCAATGTACATGATAAAGAAATTGATAGTAAATACAAAACCAATGCAAATTGTGAAAATGTATTAATTCATTCCACTACTCAAAGCATATCAATTATCTCCATAACCACTTACTAATAGTTTCAAGGATGACAACTAATCATATTTAATATATTAACTCAAAATAAATTTGTGCCTTGAATGCCAATTAATTATGACTAAGGGAACTTGTAGTAACAACATGCAAACCTTATGCGCCATGTACAATTCTCATGCACCTTGAGGCACGCGAGGGTGCATCGTTAGATGAGAGATCCAATGGTGCACCCTCACGTGCCTCAACATGCACAAGAACTCCGTTGGGCGGATAAATATTACCAATAACAACATCCCTTCTTTACTAATAGCAACTATTGATACGTAAAATGTCTCCATCACTTGATTATTTCCACACGACATTATTTCCATAATGTTACATTAGAACTTTTAATAATAATTTGCTAAATCCATCTATATGCTTTCACTCATCGAGTTTTGTATTATAACTAACTACTAGTTTTGCTTCTTGTTGCACCGAGAGTAGCGAGGTGCTTACAACCCAGTATGGGGGAGATGTTGTCATGTTATGTAACGTTCTCATCTCGGTTCATAATTTATCAAAAATAATAAGTAACTAAAAAATTTCATGTTGGCTCATAATAAAAAAAATTAAAATGAGTACAAATTAATCTTAAACAGAAATCTATTAAGCACCAAGAGAGATCCAATTTCTTGATGTGTAAAGAATTCAAGATAAAAATAAATAAATTACACCTCAAGAAATTGTATCTCTTTGCTGCTTAAAATGTTGAGCTTTAACATGAATCTATGTTGGTTTTAAATCTCAATAGTACGTAGGAACTTTTTTGAAATTGTTACATTGTTTATTGCAAAGTTTTGTGTAAAAATACATGTTCGTCAAGATTAAGTTTGGGAAATTCATCATCTCGAGAGAAACACCACTTCGAACACCACTTCGAGACTGTGGCATTATTTGTTATCAATTTTGTGTAAAACTAGGTCTAGTTATTGTTAGTGTTAACAGGGAAATATAACATTATATAATGTTTTGACACCACATGCATCGGAGGAAAGGTCAGAGTAGGAGAGGCGGAGTATAAAATGGAGAGAAATGCAAGAAAATACTCATACCTTTCTCGGCCTTTTGGCTAAGATCAAGTGTAGTATCTGTTCTTATCAGTTTAATATCTGATACGTGGTTCATAGAACCACATGATATTAAATGTATATTTTTAGGGGGAGGGCCCACTTACAGTAGCTTGCTACTGGGGCTCTCAGGCGTTGCTTGAGCGTTGCACTACAGCACAAGCCTGGCGCACCCCAAGAACACAACCCAAATTTAATGTTTGCGGTCAATAGTTGCAACGACGGCGGTATTAGAATCAGCGCGGCGCACCTGAGCAACATATACACAAAGTGAGAGAGAAGTTTTTGTGATTTGCAATCAAAACAGCACTTGCACTTCGTCGGTATTTATAGTCCTTTATAATTCTGTGATGTAGTGAATAATAGTCCAAGTGTTATTTAGCCGGCCGGGGGCAGCACAGTTGCTTTCCATTGCATTTCAGAATATTAGTTAGGATGGATTTCCTTTTAGGGGGGTCTCGAACGCAAAAAAAAATTGCAGACAGTGTAGTTTATGGATTTCTTCTTCTTTAGGGGTGTAAAACGAAAAACAATTGCAGACAGTTTAGTTTGGAGCAAATGAAAAACAATTGCAAACAATTACATATAACAATGTAATTGTAATGTGTATGGTGAAGAACAATGTGAGTGTTATCTGTATTTGCAGATGGTTGTGTTGGATGGGTTTCTTTCATTTTCAGAGGTCTGAAATGAATTAATGTTATTGTTGCCGGTTATTACCGATGATACCAATGTGGTAGGTTATTAATTATTTATTTTCAAGGTTTACGGCTTCATCCTATACTGTACTTGGACTAATTTTATTGCTCTCATATTTATTTGCCATCAAACTAAAACTGTTTTAATTGTTTTTCCTGCTCTGCTAATGCTCTAATAACCCTAGATATAAATTTTACCTGGTCTAATGACCCTAGTTATTGAATTCAATTTCTCTGGAATTATATGAGAAGATGAGATTTCTCAAACACTTCATTTCAATTAACAAGTATCTCTCTCTCCTATTTGAAACAGGGTAAATCATTGGTGCTGATTATGGTGTCTAATCCAGGAAATTGAGAATTCAGGAGAATTCAACTTGTAATCTCCCAACTCTGAAAGATTCCATGTTGTACTCTAAGGCTACTCAAGCTAACCCACATGGCTAAAAGCATTCCATTGCCAGACTTGAACCCAAGTTTCTCCCAATGAGAGCTGAGTATCCTAAATAACTTCCACAATCCAAACCTATCTGTGCGAAGTGTACTCTACAGCCCAGATGGAAGTCATGTTGCCACAACCGATGCTAATAAACTGAAATAGAGAGACATTTAATGTGAAAAAATAAGAACCAAAAATAATAAGCTAGCATATATCCACCTTAACCCTGACTGACATCCACAATCTAAACCTATCTGTGCAAGGTGTACTCTACAGCCTTGATGGAAGCCATGTTGTCACATTGGATGCTAATAACTAAAACAGAAAGACATTTAACGAGAAAAAATATCAGACAAATAATATTCTAGCTTAAATCAAGGGTAACCCCTGCATTTTTTAAACAACGAATGATCACATGTTTTTTTTCCCTTCATCATTCTCAGT
This sequence comes from Larix kaempferi, assembly GCA_027924585.1. NCBI lineage: Eukaryota > Viridiplantae > Streptophyta > Pinopsida > Pinales > Pinaceae > Larix > Larix kaempferi. The sequence continues at coordinate 6,712,106 of BSBM01000779.1, read as the reverse complement.
GTTTAGTAAGTCTGACGTTAAGATGAAATCTATCCTTATCTTGCCGCTGTAAGATACCCATATCTATAATCCCAAGTTAGAGCAAATTGCCTCATTTTGACAGTGGCTTCTCATGCATTCAATTTGTAAATGAAATCTGTTTACTATGATTCATCTTTTACTTGTATGATGAGTGGAATTGGGATAAGATTTTAGGGCCGATTCAGATGGGCTTCTGTTTGTATTTCATTGGACAGCCAATGGACTTTAATTACCAACTAATCATTGACAACAGTAATAAACACAGTTACATGCTTTTTAAACAATTCTAGGCATTGGCGGACAATTACTTGGAACAGTTTAATTTTTTTCTTTATGGAATATTACCAATGCTCGGAAAAGGTGTTCACCTACCACCTAGCCCTTCAATACAAGACACTTATGTTAAAACAGTGAATTACTTTGATGCTTCTTCCACTTGCAACAAAGATTGAAGGGAAATGGTATATTTTTGCCCATTAATGAAACCAGGCAGTGATGGGAATAGAGCCATGGATTTTGTGTTCTTGCACATCGTGTTAAACTTGGGCACCACGTGCTCATACAATTTTAATCATGATAAGGGTGAAGGTCGGTCTATCTATGAAAACACTTAATAGTTATTTGACAATTAGGTCACCTATCGTTCTGCTGAAGAAAGTGAAATTATTCAATTAATTCTCCTCTGTTTTGAAAATATATTCAACTTTTGCCAATTCTTCTGTAGTGCAGTATGTAACTTTCTCCAGTTTTAGCTAATCTTCTAAGTGATTCAACACTCTTATTTTTATTTTTTTTGTAAACTGCAGTGGGAATTTATATTATAATACAAAAAGAGTTACATGCACAAGATATTCAGTAGTTCTGAGAGCAATCTGGTGCCTCTCGTAGAGCAGAATAAAAAATAGGGCCTTTGCAGATCTGCCCACAGATGGGCTGAAAGTTGTAGACATAGTTACAACCGACCATAAAAAACAAAGGACTAGTTCTGCTCAGGAAAACAAGCAGTGCAAAACAGTGAACTAAAAAAAACAAAACAAGGAGACCTGATACGTTAACCGCCTCAAAAAAGAGCTGGGATCTGCCATAGCAACTTTAGGTGCTTGCTTCTGCATTCAGGGGGCTGGGCTTGTCTTCAATTATGGGGCAGCTGCCAAAGAAATCTTCATCCCAGCTCTGTACCGAGAGAGGTTCAATCTTGCGAGGAGCAGTAGCTTCGCCATCGGCTTTTTTGACCCTTTTGCAATGCAGCACGTCAATTGTTGAAGGAATCGGGAAGGAGGCTCCAGGGCAAGGGGCCTCCTGTAGCACGACAGCAGCAAGAGAGACCGACCCAGAGGTGGATCCCAAAACAAGAGCTGGGACTTCTGCAACGACTACGCCATGCGAATCATGCGGAGTGGAGCCCGAAGCATGGACTTATGTTGCCATAGCGACACCTACAGGCTGAGTGCTTCCCTTACCGTCCAGGCCCTCAGAGTTGATACCAGGCACCAATGTTACAAAAACCGAACTGGTGGTCGAACCAGCTGACCTCGAGAACCGGAACCGGACCAAAACCGGGAAAAAAACCGGATCACAAAACCGGTCCATTAAAAATACATAAAATGTTCAAATTTTGAAAAATTATATATATATATGTTCAACCATGTGAATCAAAACCATTAAACACAAATTTGCAAAAAGGGCTCCCGTATGTATTTTGCTAGATTCCATGATGAGCATATTTCACTTGAATCATATGTCTAACATGCTGAGGAAACTGTTGTTGTTGAAAAGGCTATTTCAAGGTTGTTGTAACAGACTGTCACCTTGGAATATGCCCACAAAAGTTTCTTTTAACTACACAGTTAGTTCAAAGTTGCTGTTAAGGCTACTCAAAGCCTCTTTACTGCTTTAGGTAACTACTATTAGGTGTATTTTATTTATGATGATATAACCAGGACTGTTGTAGGTACTTAGCATGCTCTTTCAAGGCTGCTACACTTCCTATCAAGAATGATTCTTAACTCAAAATACTCAAGTGAATAATGTGAGAGAAATAGAGCAGTTGGGGTTACTTTTATAGCTTTCTTGGGGGTTTAGGGTTGTCTAGGACCTTCCCCACTCAACCAACTTTTATTTTATTTTTTTAAATTTAAAAAATGGCCTCTTAAGTGTCGTTGTATAGTTCTATACTGAACCGGTCAAAACCGGAACCGGAACCGGAAAACCGACCAGAACTAGTAAAACCGGCCGGTTCCGTACAAAATCGGTCATTTCCGGTTTGAGACACCGGTTTGAACTGGTGAGGTCTCTGAACTGGCTGGTTTTGCCAAAACCGGTCCGACTTTTGTAACATTACCAGGCACATTAAGACCAGAGTCGCGGTGAGGAGTGGCTTTGTTGAAGAGGGAAAACTTACCTCTAGTCACGCTGGATTCCAAAGCTGTGAGCATTTCATTCAGGAGGACCATGTGCGTCCTGGTGTCCATGATGGAAATTTTGGCCATGGTCCAATTCGCAAGCATTTCTTCGACCATGGTACCTAGCATATTCTTCATTAGCGAGTAATAGTTTATTTGGCTACCTTGGCTACTAGTGGTGAGAATTTCAGACCCGATTAGCTACCCAGTCGTCCACCAACCTTCGAACAGGAGCAGTGATCTTATCGTCATAGCCACTGATGGCTTTTGTCTCCTTCTCAGGGGAGGTAGCCATTCGACCGACGTCGTGACAAGTGCCACGCAGACGAGTCATGGCGTAATTAGCGTGCACACAGTAAGGGGAAGACGGAACAGAGCTTACAACTGCAAGAGCATGCAGAGGATAACTAGGAATGCCGACACAGATGAAGGTGATGGAATGAGGAGGTGTCATCTCAAAGACCTTGTGGAGGGAGCACCGAGGCGTCACATGAGAGAGCGGAATGGACAGGCTGTTGCAGTAATGAGGCAAGGACGATGACAACCGAACTGGATTTATTGCCAACCACCTTCGCGTCATCCAATTTAACGGAGTCGCTTGTGTGAGAGCCATCTGGCCAGGGTAAGGACGTATTCCTAGGTACAGTGCTTGGGGAACGCTGAGGTCCGCTGCCAGGTGGGTGAACCAGCTTGCCAGGTGGGTGCGTGGCAATGCCTTCCACGACCGGCACTACTTTGACACCCGCATCCAGGGATTCAACACTCTTATGTCACTTCACACAAAAGTAAATAGCAAAGCTTTTATCATTTGTGGAATATGCCGTCTCTAGCGTGCTTTTTCTTCTACAATAAAAAAATTGTACTAACTAAAAGCTTTGCTGCCTAGATGGAAAAAAGATAGAAATGGTGTTGCAGAGGTTATCGGGATCTTCATTTTTTCTTTGAAGCATTTTCGTAGTTGATGTAGATACCACACAGAGTTTGTTCCATTTGGCAGCTTCAACTTGTCACCTGGTTATGTATTTATGTATGGTATAAGATAATCCTTGGCAAGTAGAAATTGAAATTGCTTAGCATCAATATCAACTTTTGGAGATTTATTACCTTAGTATACCTTTACCTTCACTCTTTGAACGTGAACAGACCATCTCAAGTTTTTTTGAGTAAGAGCTTCTTTTTTTCGTGGTCCAAATGTAATAGACTACTCTCTTCCAACTTTGTGAATTTCTCTTCATGCATTTTAATCTTATCTTGCAAGGATTGTACCTGGTTTCCACATTTCGTGTGCAAACTTCTTGTTGTGGCCAATCATTAGATGACTTTATCTCTCTTGGATATCCTTTTTGAAGTGGGCAATTCCCAGTGAAAGATTCTATATGACAGCGTCTCCTGCTTTCTTCTCATTGAAAATAATCTCTCTTTTCGCTGAATCAACTAATCTCTGGGCCACTCATCTCAACTTTCCTGTCTTATATTGGATACAATGTCTATAAAAGCAGCTTGGCACCATATAAACTCTCTCTATATATAAATTAGGTTTATATATATATATAAAAATAAATAATTTAGGATGTTATATATATAAAATATTGTGTTAACTAAAATTACAAAATTTTAACATAAATAAAGACTTAAAATCACGCTCATTAAAAGGGATACTATGCCAGCCAATGTTGTAGAGAAGGTAGAATCTTAACTTATACACTATATGGATAATAACTTGGACATGAAAATGGGCACCAAATGTACTCTAAAAAGGATGATGAAAGGGACACCAAACAAATGAAAAGTTGAAAACTAGAATGCTAAGAAGGATGTTAAAATGAATGCTAAAATGATTTCTAAAAGAGATACTAAATTGGAAGTTAAGCTGGATGCTAAATGGGACATTAATTGCAATACTAAAAGGATGCCAACATGATGCTAAATGAGATGCTAAAGTGCACACAACAAAAGGCACTATCCTGGACATAAATCTGAAGGGGAGTGCACTAAAAGAGATCTTGTTTTGCACAAATGAGAAACATCATTTCAGATGAAGCAATTTGGAATGACAATAATGTTCAATTTAGTGATGTTAATGAAAACTTGCATGCAAAGAAAAAGAAAACAAAGAATTAAAAAATGCACAGAAAGTGGATGTGAAAGGAATGACAATAGTGTTCAATTTAGTGGTGTTTTTTTTTCATAGAGAAAAAAACTTGTTATTCAATCAGAATCAAAGTTGTACAAGTCCAAACTTGCACAACTTGTTATTCAATTTAGTGATGTTACCAAAACTCGCACGTGAAAAAAAGAAAACAAACAATTAAAAAATGCACGAAAAGTGGATGCGAAAAAAGGACATTATTTTAGCTAAATGTTGTGGAAATGAGCACTGTTTTTGCATAGTTGATTACTGGAGTGGCCTTGTAATGGATGTAGAAAGTGCACACTATGTATCTGCATTCAAAAGAGTTGAAAGTCGTGGGTGCAAACTCATTACCTATCAATGTAGAAGATTGGCTAGAGCCATTTTTGTTCTTGAAGAGAATATGGAAGCAAATTTTAAAGTGTATTGATAAAGATTGGTTTCCAATTGGGTCCTACAAGTTGTCTTCTGGGTTTCAAATTCCTTCATGGACTAGTATAAGGTCAACAAGACTATAGAGGTCCATGCGAATATCAGTTTCTTGAAGGTGTGACTTCCTCCCCCAACCGCTTGATGGACCTCAATTCATGTTTGATATGACAGATCCATCACCTATCTCATCTTCATTGTGCAAAAGTTTAAGACTGGCTGAAGCAATGGATAGGGATGCAATTGCAACAAGTAGTTTTTTTTCCAAAGATAAAAGTCGCATTTCTATTACCATAAGAGGAATAAAAACACAATCCTTAGGTGCTTAGAGCATATGACAAGGACTATTTAATTTGTTCCATTTCTAAACTTTTCTAATTTCTTTCATTGTTGACATAGATTTGTTGAGGCAGTATCACAAAAAATAAACCACCAACAATGTATTTCTCTAGCTAAATTGTTAGCATTATTCTCCTAATCCTAAGTTCTAAACCACCTAATGTGCATCTTGGGATATTGTCTCTATCCTAAGTTATTATGCACTTAGTGATCTGTCACACAAGATAGATATGCAAAAGATCATATTGAATATTAAATAAAAATCAGTAGAACACAAGAGAGAAAGAGAACCGAGCAAAATGACCATCTCTTATTTAAAATAATAGGTAGTCTTATATACAGATCTGCAATTACAATGGTCCGAAAGAGTCAAACTACAATTAACTAATTCCAACAACTAGTTAGCTAACATCCTAGCTATCTTCCCGGAGAATGCACCTTGCTTTTATTATCCACCACTAACTGAATCTGATGATGCACCTTCCTGAGTTGAGAACGTGGATTGAGAAGCCCGAGAACAAGGTGTGCCCTTCTCCCTTTAGTTGTCTAGAGGTGCACCCTCCTTAGGAGGTGCTCCTTGACCTATGTGATTGCCCAATTCCTCCATGTTTAGTCTCGGAAATGTCCCTACTTCCGTCAGCAAATGTGGAAAGGACCTGTGCATTGAGTCCTCAGAAAAACCAGCGAGCTTGTGTTGGAGTGTGTCCTTGGCGACCTACCAGATAAGAAGAATGTTGGTGGTGCCAAGTGGAAATAGTGCGAGTGTCCAACAGCGTGTCTTGGAGCAGAGGGGGATTGAATTCGGGTACGAACTTAGTGAGATGTGAGATGGTCACAGACTCTTCAAGCAAAGGAGGCTCATAGCATTTGAGGCTATTGACATTGACCACATCAAGCATACCCAACTGAGGAAAGTCAAGACGATAGGCATTAGGGCCAATCTGTTGCAGAATAGTATAGGGACCACAGCGGAGAGTTTTTAGCTTCTGATGGCATTGGGACTTGAAACACCGACGTTCCATATAAAACCATACTTTATCTCTAGGAGCAAAATTCTGAGAGCAATGGGCATCATGTCACTATTTATAGTGTTGTTGGGATGCTTTGAGAGCTGCAGAGACTTGGGCATGGCGTTGGGATAAGGATTGGAGGAAGGATAAGGCAGATTGTTGTTCTTGTTGTTGATGGGGAGTGCCTGAAGGATGCAAGGTGAGAGGCAACTAATAAGGGGATAAAGGCTGATAACCAAAACATGCTTCAAAGGGAAACAAACTAGTGGAGGAATGCACAACACGATTATAGCTATGATGAATGATACAGAGAGATGTATCCCACTTTTTGGATTTGGTGAACTGAGTGCAGAGGGCGTGCACAAGGAAATGGTTGACAACTTCTATTTATCTATCGGTTTGAGGATGAAAGGCAATTGAATATTGAAGCTGGAAGCCAAGCAAATCCCATAAGGTTTCGCATAAGGTGTAAAGAAAACAAGCATCACGATCAGAAATGATGCTTTTGGGTAAGCCAAAGTGAACCCAAAGATGAGTAAAGAAGAGATCTGTTGTTTGAGCAGTAGTAGTGGTTTTGTTGCAAGGAAGAAAAAACTACCATTTTAGAGAAATGACATACTACCACCCAGATTGCATCATGCTTGCGGAGAGTCATGGGCAAGCCACTAATAAAATCCATGGAGATGGAGTCCAAAAGTCGAGAAGGAATAGGCAGGGGTTGATAGAATCCATACTTCCGATTGGCATGCTTATGTTGGCTACACAAAGAACAAGCACGAATGAAATGCTCCACTTGCCAATTCATGGAAGGCCAAAAAAAGGGGTGCTGGAGGTTGTGGAATGTCTTCTTAACACCAAAGTGACCACCATAAGAGGACGCATGAGCTTCTTTAATTATGGCCAGTCGATCATCGGTAGCACGAACACACAACTGATTGAGCTTGTACAACCAACCGTCCATGATGGTATAGTCCAAGGATGGCATTTGATTAATTGAAGTAGGGTTGTGCACAACAGACCATATATTAGCAAAGAAGGGATCAGAGGCATAATGAGGCTTCCAAGTCTTATATGCAGCGCAATGTACATCCAACAATTGAAGCCCCTGCACCAGAGGTCTCCTTAATAGATCGACCATAGAATTGGAAGTGCCCTTATTGTATTTAATCACCAAATGAAATTTTTGGATATAGGAGGCCCATTTGAGGTGTCGCTGCTCCTAAATCTTGTTGTGGAAATTGAGAAAGTAGAGAGCATGGTGGTCGATATGCAGCACTGCCTCTTTACCCAAAATGGAATGGTGCTATTGCTTCAAGGCTTGGACCAAGCTATAAAATTCTTTGTCATAAGTGTTGTAATTGCGCTTTGCATCAGCCAAAAATTCTGAGTAATATGCAACAGGGTGTCCTCCCTGTTTAAGAACTGCGCCAATGGCGTATCGAGAAGCATTTGTCTCAATTTCAAAAGGCATATGAAGATTTGGAGGTTGAAGGACCGGAGTAGAGCATAAAGCATCCTTTAAAGACTGAAATTGGTGCTGTGCCAAATAGGTACAACTAAAGTGCGACTAATTAGAGAGTTGATGTAAGGGTCGGGCCAACTGAGAGAAATTGGAGATGAATTTGCGGTAAAAATTGATTCCACCCCAAAAAAAATTAAGGGCCAATGTTGACTTAGGAACAGGCCATTCCGCTAGAGCCTAGACTTTGGTAGGATCTGGACTCACCCCTTTGAGTTGAGATTATAAAACCCAAATATGAAACTGAAGTTTTCCCAAAAGAATATTTACGACTCTTGACCTGCAAATGATGTTCACGTAGAAGCTAAAGGATAGTGCAGACATGAAGCAAATGATGAAGATATCATCAAGATAAATAACTACTATCTTTCCAAGATGAGTCCTAAAAATATCATTAATCTGTCGCATAAAAGTGGCGGGGGCATTAATAAAACCGAATGGCATGACCATCCATTCAAAGAGACCAAACTTGGTCTTAAAGGCCGTCTTCCAGGTGTCAACAGTATTCATATGAATTTGATGATAGCCCGCTGTCAGATCCATTTTAGTAAAGAAACAAGCACCCTTTAAATGGTCCAAGAGATCATCGATGCGTGGTAGCGGATAATGATTTTTGACAGTCACTTTATTAAGAACATGATAGTCCGTAACAAGGCGTCATTCCTCAACTTCCTTTTTGGGGATGATAAAGGCAGAAGAAGCACAAGGGGATGAGTTGGGTTGGATATGGCTGGAGCTCAACAATTGCTGGAGTTGGCATTCAATTTCTTTGGTTTCACGAGGTTCCAAACAATAGGAGGAAGCATTTGGCAAGGTAGCACTAGGAAAAAGATCAATAGAGTGCTTAATAGGTCACAGTGGGAGAAGCTAGTAGGAACAACAAACACATCCTCAAAAGATTGGAGAAGCTCTGCCATATCAGAGGGAAGGTCTTGAGAGGGGGTGTTGGGCTTGAGGGGGTGCACAAGACAGAGAGACAAGTGTTGATGCATATTAACGTGGCAAACAACAATCTTACCTGTGAGTAAAGGAGGGGACATCAAAGAAGAGGATGTGAGAACATAAGTGTGATCGTCCTTCTAAAGATGATATTGGTGTTAATGAGCATGATAGACTGCGTGGTGTTGCTCTTGATAGGGAATGCCCAACAAAAGGTCTGCACAATCGAGAGGAACCACATCACAAAGGATGGTGTCACGAAAGGGGCCGATAGCAAATGTAATAGCACAAGGGTGTGTCACTATGACACGAGGGCCATCTTTCTAAACCCAACCCAATTGATATGGGGTCGGGTTGGGGAGTGGTGTGTAGCGCAAGGCACTGGACCAGATCATGAGCCACTAGATTCTTTTGGCTACCGTTGTCCATAATGAGGGTCGCGATAGCCTACTTAATTGGCAGTTTTGTGTAAACAACAAGGCCGAGGGAAAAGGAGGAGACTCTCTAGTCATGAGGACTAAAGAGGGACCGAGTTCGGAAGGATTATCCAAAGGAATGAATCAGGCACAAGTGTGGGAGGAGTAGAGGTCTCGACAAGATCTACAAAAAGAGTTTTACCAGCTTCAAAATTACGAAGAGCACGACATTCGGTAGACGAATGAAATTGTGATTTATGAAAAGAACACCATTTCCCAGCTTTAGGAGTGGGAGAGGGAGAAGCAAGAGAGGAAGGGACTGAGGAAGGTCCCGGTCATGACAAAGGAGAGCGGTGGCAGGGAGTAAGCTTATGTTCCACCGCCAAAGCTTAGAGAAAAGCCTTATCCAACGTAGAATTGTCAACAAATAAATCGACTTCCCTACGAAACATTAGTAAAAGACCAGAATTGAATTTAACAATGAGAACCTCTTCTGGCTCCTGAATCTATAGTTGAAGGCGAAGCTTGGCGAAGAGCTCAATGTAACTCTGAACTGACTGCCCAACAAGTTGACACAGCTGTAACCAACGATCAGGGAGGTGTTGTCGATATCCAGAAGGGTAGAAGTGTCGATGGAGAGCCTCACACAAGGCATCCCATGAATCCAAAAAGGAGAAGTCGTGGTCTGATTCCTCAACGCCACCACCAGTGAGGAGGATTCCATTTGAGTATCATACCAAGCCCAAGCGATGCCCTCAATTTGTAGACTAGCAATCTGAAGCTTCTTGGCCTCAGTTAGATTAGGACCAATCTTGAAATACGTAGAAAGACTGCGTATCCAGGAGTTAATGGCTTCCCCATTCATCTGCCTTGAGAACTTAGGTAAATGATATCTGGTATCTAACTAAAGATGCACAGGTTGTTTGCGTTGCAAGCAGATAAGCTCATGAAGGGCAAGAGCTAAATCCTGAATGGGGTAGGAGTGGCTGGAAACGGAACCCTCTGGGGAGGAGTCGCTATGTGGAGGCATGATCTTCATATGTTGTACACTGGAAGTAAGCAAGGAAAGCACCACAAGAGTGAACCCGACGAGAATGGAAGCTCGAACCAAGAGATGCCTTGCAGAGCACACTGTGCAGATGAGAGGGGTTAGCAAAGCCCAAACACCTCTCTGCAAACCAAATCCAACACACGACCAACATTGATATGGCCCCTAGCGCCCTCGGGCAAGAGAAATGAAGAGCAGCAGTGGAGGTTGTGAATACCCTAGCGCACTCCAAATGAGAAGAGGGAGAGCAGAGGTGCTCCAAGCGCCTCTCTGGAAGAGAAAACTAGGCATAGGAGGGAGGGCGAGATGGCCCCTAGTGCCTCTCTGTCGAAAAAATTCTAGTCTCGACAGTGGAGGTCTTGGCAAACCCTAGCACACTATAGAGGAGGAGGGCAAGCTTGTCTCTAGCACCTCTATGGGAAACCTTGGCAGTGGAGGTCTTTGAAATCCTAGCTCATTACTGGAGGGAAAGAGGGTGGATCCACCCGTAGCACCTCCCTGATTAAATCACCAACTCTAACTGTCTAAAATTGAGTGTATTAGAAGCATCTCAAATCTTTGCTCTGATACCATCTGATCTGTCTTGTGCAAAAGATCATACTTAATAATAGACAAAAATTAATAGAACACAAGAGAGAGAGAACTGAGCAAAATGACCATCTCTTATTTAGAATAATAGGCAGTCTTATATAGAGAACTGCAATTACAATGGTCTGAAAGAGTCAAACTACAACTAACTAGTTCCAATAGATAATTAGCTAGCATCCTAATTCCAATAGATAGTTAGCTAACATCCTAACTGTCTTCTTGGAGAATGCACCCTACTTTTATTATCCACCATTAGCTAAATCTGATGATGTGCTTTCTTGAGTTGAGAACGTGGATTGAGGAGCCCAAGAAGGAGGTGCACCCTTCTCCCTTTGACTTTCCAGAGGTGCACCCTCCTTGGGAGGTGCGCCTTGACCTGCGTAATTCCCACTTAGTTATGAAGACCATTATGCAGTTTATAGTTAAAGGTGGTTAAGGGTAAATGTACTATAAATGTAATTTATTTGTGAATATACAATGAATTTGACTCTTACCTTTTCTTGAGTTTCTTTACTTTCTTGTTTCTAATTTCTCTACGTATTGTTATCAAGTGGTATGAGAGCTCTTATAATTCTCAAGGCCTGGTAGTTTTGAAGTCTCCATGGAAATTGGCAAAGGTAGTGAATGTTCTTGGACCTATGATTAAAAGTGAAAGGCACGCAATCAACGAAGCAGAATATAGATCATGAATATGTAAGATGAAGATTATTTCAGTTTTTTTTATGTACCATGAATAAGGGATCTATATCGTATAGATTTGGTTTAGATAAGTATTTGGATTTTACCAAAACCCTAAAAATCCAAACCTTCATTCCTCACTCATTTCCCCCTCAGCCAAAGTTGGGCTGCAACATGATGGTATTATTATCGTGATTTGTTTTACTCGTTCAATGCAGTAAAAAAGAAGCACATAGTGAATCTACCAGCCACCTGACTTGAATGACTACACCTCACGTCGAACCGGTGGGCCGTGCAATCTGGACAAAGCTAACTGGTATGTGACTCAAATATGCAACCTACTGACAACGACGTACTGTGTGAAGTGTGGCGGATTGGACATTGACATAATAATTGCACTTGCAATTTGGGAGGCATAACACTGCACAGAAACTGTTGCCATATGATCCTTTGTTTTCGTTGGTAGAGACTTGTTTGACTTATCGATTTTGAACCCTAGAGGGTCAGGATCATTGAAGTCTTGGAGTTTCAATGGATTTTCTTGTGTTGTTCTCAACAATGGTCGTTGACAAAGATGAGGCTTTTACGTGTTTTCTACTCATATGATCGGTCATTTGTAGCATGTATTTCCCCCAAATGGATTAATTGGTGGTCATCTCTCAGGCGATTTCTGTTCTGAACCCTATATCCTTTTGATACCAATTCAAATGGAAGCAAGAATGTTGTCGATTGCTCTTCTTGTATTTCTTATAACATGAAGAATACAGATGCGAGGAAGATTGTTATCCTCGAACATTCAGAAATTCCTGCTAGAGGGCGTTTCCCTCTCCACTTCCCAAGATTTCCAACCAATTGTGGCCCAATGGGTCACTATTGATAAGGCAAGTAGATTCAAAGAGATTCAACCGTTACTATGGAGTAGACAATGTTTTTTCGCAAACACTATAAAAATGCAGTTGATTCAGTTGCAAAAATATTTCTTAAAGCTGGTATTGAATGTATGTGTTATCATAGAGAGACTTTTTCAGACGAGCGTGCAGAGACTTCAAAAGTTTTTCAAGAGAAAGGAGGGGTGCCGGTGTGCATTGATGTTGTTACATGTGGTCTTCACATAAAAAATGTTTCAGATATTATTCAAGCCGAGTTTGCAACTTCGACAATAGACTTTTTTGGCATAGAGTTGGTCGAGTAGCACGTGCAAGTCAACCTGGGTTGGTCACAAGCCTATACACAGAAGCCAATCAAGCTTTTGTAGAAGTAGTACATCAGGTTAAAACCTTTAGCCAAACTGTAGAAGATGTAAGACAATTTTGTTTTGAGAACCGGTGTTGGTAGGTGTTTGGCATTTGATTTCATTGGAGTAATGAAATAATATTTTCAATAAAAACCATAGTCATGGTAACATTTTAAAAAATGGGTGACCAAAACTTTTGGAAAACATTAAATGGTGGGTGGTCTCCTTTTTCGAAGATTAAACATCTTATTTTAAATTATAGAAAAAGAGAGATACTCTTGGTTTTAAAAATATCAGAAGGGAGGTTATTGTTTAAACATCTATATTTTTTACAAGGGGAATTGATAGGGATTTTACAAAGATTTGAAAAATGAGGTTAGTGATTATACTCATTTGAAGAAAATGGAGTTATATATATGTCTTGTGAGTTTTTTTTCCACTTGAAGAAACTGGAGTTATATATATGTCTTGTGAGTTCTTCTTCCACTTAAGGGGATAAGTTATAAGGTAAAACTTTTGAAAGGGAGTTATAAGGATGCTTTCCAATGATTGTTTTTTGAAGTTATAAGTTATTTTTTGCAAATTTGTAAGATGTTATAAGGTGTTTTTGGAGTTATATGGGTTGACTTATGCAAAGAGATTTAAGGGTTTATTATACTTAATAAAATTGCATTTCTCATCTTCGAGTCCTAGACCCGCCCAAAATTGAATAAGAGGGTCTTAAGAGTTTTTTGTACTATGTGACATGGTCTTTTGATGTACTTATTTTCTTTTGTTGTTCTGGACAAAGATATATGAGACAATTAATATAAAAATACACAAGCACAAGCAACATGATAAAGAAATTTATGGCACAAGCAATTGGATAACGCATTTGCCATCAAATCGACACACAACATTTTATCATACCGAAAGTGTCTTGCACTTATAATTTGTAAAGTTTTTTATTTGTGCAAGAGTTTGGAGTATTAAGTGTCTTTTTGCATTTCTTGGTGACATTGTAAGACTATCTTTTTGTAAAGAAACCAATTGACTTGTGAAAACCCGTCTGAAATTGAAAAAGGAGGTTCAAAAGAGTACATCTTACACTTCAAATTGGCTTGCATTGAAGCACTGTTAAATAAGCTACACACAATGATCAACATGGCTCCATAATCTAAAACTTGTATGAACATAAGAACAATTACAATTGTTCTTACATGCTTAAACGTAATGAACAAGAAGGCAGTCCTACTTAAAACACAAACAAAGTTATTGGATGAAAAGTTGAAGTGACTTCAGGGAGACACCAGGGAACCAAAAAATAAAATTGCACTTTATGATTGTGAGTTGGAATTATTTTGTCTTATTGAAACTGAAGTTCCTACAACATTGAAGGACAACTTGGACGATGAACTTAAACCTAAAAAATATGAGTTGAATGAAGCCACTAAGTTATTTAAGATCGTTAGACCTTGGGAAAAGTTGGAGTTAAAACAAAACAAATATGGCTTAGGATATGAAAATGATCATGATAACCTTTTAATGTTCCTAATTATTGCAAACCTATTGCATTTGTGAGTAGTGGTTTTTTAAATGATGATGATCGGAAGATGGAACTCGAGGATAATGGCAATGGACAAGTACAAGATTTTGATGATTACCAAAATGATGTTGTAGTTCAAGATGACCAGGATGATGATGATGTTAGATGCTGATAAAGATGCAATTGGTGAGGATGTTGATGATGATACAGGTATTGAGGAATTGTTTGATGCTGATGATCAATTGGACGAAGAACTTGTATAGTGCCAACATTGTCAGTGAATTGGCCATGATGAGTCAAACTATTTTGATCTTCACCCATGTAGTCTTTTTGGTAAGACAAATCACTTCTCAAATAGGTGTTAACAACAGAAGAAGAAGCAACAAAAACGAGTACACTTTGGATGGATGAATACTTGGCATTGGCTTTTGGATGCCAAGTTATTAGAGAGATCTTACCGACATGTTCATACACATGTTTAGACGTGTTTTCGAGGATCAATTACTACGGTAGATGGTTATGATTATTTTTGGATTTGTTGATTTTTGGGCATGACCGAGGCACACTTGAGGTTGTCTTTCGAGTCTTTTGAATCGTCTCAAAGACAATGTGATTACCCCTTTTCACTTTTAAGAGGGGTACAACTGATGATACAGACTTCTCACCTTTCAATTTACACAGGGGAATATTGATGAGGTTGTCGAACTTCAAGTTTCGAAGTCTACCTTGATAACTTGCAATTTAATTGGGATGATGATTCATTATGGATTTAGGATTCAAGATTGTAAATGAGTCATTCAACATGGTTACGATTGATATAAGATGATGGATTTAGGGTATTGATTCGATGATTTTGACATTAATCATTTTTGGGATTGATTTTGCAGATGGATTATGGATTATGGTTTATTCATCATGGTTACAGTTGATGGATTTGAAGATTTGAATTCAGGGTTAATGATTGGATTTGGATTGGTCAATATGACCTTCAATGTCCTTTTGTTGAGATAGTTTAGCACTCGGCACTTTTGGTGGTTCAACGGTGATTTTGATGGATATCGATAAATGGATGACTTGGCACATTTTGGCATTTGATGGATTTTAGTCACCTTGTGACTTCGATAATGGTTCAATAGTTTGATCGACAATTCAATAATTTGATCAATAGCTTTGGATTTCAAATTTGAGGCAGTATTAGTGATCCACCTGGTTTACTACTCATGAGATTTTTTGGATACAAGTTTTAGATGCCATTCGACACTTTTTTTGTTAGCTGGTTTATTGACAATTTTTTATGTGTCGATTTCTGAAAGCAATTTTGTGAACTTATTTGTTCACTTGATAGTTTTCGGACTTTACAAGGATGATATTCGAATCTAGCAGAGGACAACTAATTCTTTTGCATTTGTGCTTGGAGCATTTACGTTTGTTAGCATTTTTGAGGATATAGGATGTGTTGGACTTGAAACCAATCCAATTCTCATCAGTGTTTTCTCTCATCAGTTTGGGGTTCACTTTAGTGAACACCTAGAAGTTGTCTAGCTCATTCGTTGCACAATGTGTTTTCTATTCTTGGTTTCAACATCCACTTTTGACAATTTTAGGCATATCTTCATCGACACTAGTGAGCTTTCAGACCACGGGTTACAAGTTGAAGACTTGGATATGTTATCAATCTTTGCGTTAGTCATTATTTCCTAGGTTATACGTTATGGGATTGTTAACATTATTCTCATAATCCTAAGTCCTATACCACCTAAAGTGCATCTTGGGATATAGTGTCTATCCTAAGTTATTATGCACTTTGATATGAATACCTTTATGCAGTTGACTGTTAAAGGTTGTTAATAATGTAAATGTACTATAAATGTAATCTATTTGTGAATATACAAAGAATTCGACTCTTGCGTTTCTGCCACTTATTGAGTTTCTTTAGTTTATTATTTCTAATTTCTCTATTTATTCTTATCATAAATCACCAAAACTAGTTCAATAAGATGATGTTTATACAATCCCTTGTTAACATTACAATTATCCAAAAATAAACAAAGAAATGGAATCAAGAGAAACCCATAGTGTCTCTATTCTCCTCAACTGTTGCATCCTTGTAATTTATAAAGATTATAGTTCCTAGAAGTAAGAGGAGTTCATCCTTTGAAAGTGGATCTACAGTGTTTGATTTAATTCTCGAAAGATGTATATTGTCATGTCCCCAAATTTTGCATTGGGTCACAATGGCCTAAGCCACTTGGTCATGTTCATGATAGTTGGTCAAATTGGTGCTAAGGGTCAAATAATTGCCAAGCATGATGTCCAAGTTAGTAATAATGTAAAATTAGATCCAAATGGACAAGGTGGGTCATATGACGAGCAAATTCTCAATTCAAAGTTTGTAATGTCTCCATCCAAGTAAACTATCATGGAGGAAAATTTCCACCAACTTATTAGTTCCCTAGGTTGGGGGTGGAAGCATCAAAATTTGGAATAAGGGATCTACAAGACCCAAAATGACCTTAGACTTACAAATTCACATTAAATGGATCAAATAATTAATAATAAAAAATAAAATAAGGTGGCATTGGATCATGAGGACACATAAGAGGTTGTGGGACCCACATATGGCAAGATTCCCCACTACACTTGGCATCATTCTCTCACCAATTCGAGTCCAAGGTGGATGGTAACGTACTTGGGGGAGTTGAAGAGGCATTATTCATGGCATAAATCTAGGAAGGTCGAATTGGAGTGGAAGAGTAACTCCCATTGCTAACACCCAAAAAGTGCTCACTAGCTCATTTCCTTATTCACATGACCCATTTGTCCACTTTTCCACCATTTGAGCCTCTAAAGCCATCAAAAGGTCACCAAAAGACCATAATACACCCCTTTTTTCCCCTCAAAATGAATATTTTTTCTCAAAAAACATAAAAAAAAAACCCTAAAAAAGGGTCCATAATTCCCAAAAATATTAAAAAGGGAATAAAAATATTCAAAATATTCAAAAAAAGAAAAAGGAGGAAAAATGTACATAAACCATGTTGGTCAATACCATCGGTTTCCTCAAAACCATAATGGTATTCCCCACCACCAAAAACTATAAAAAGGTGGTAGGGGCTCCTCACTTTCCATCCATCCATCATCCTATCCTCATGCTGTCAAAATCTCTCTTGAGTTCTTTGACCATTGTAGCAATCTTGGAGAAGAGACCATTGGAGCCTGAAGCATCTCAACCTTGGAGCTGCTCAACACCAAACATCCTCACCATTTGAGGTATTATAATACAGAGGTCATTTTTTTATTTTGTTTCTTGTTCTTGTTCTTAAATCTTTTCAAGTTTATTGTTATATGCACATGTTAGATTTAGATTTATAATTGTTTTTGCTTCTATATTGAAACTGCTATCACATTGTTGATAGGTGCCCATTGCACAAAGCTTGGTTGCAAAATCAAGCCAACAGTTTTTGGCGACTCAGTTGGCTTTGAATTCTTAGATCTCAGTTTTTTGCTTTAGATCTTAGTTTTTGTTAGTCTTAATCATTTTAATTCATAGATCTGCCATCCTAGACAGCAGATCCATTGCTGTTCTAAATCTTGGCCCTTTCTAGTGCCATTAACAGCCTGAAATTTCCATTTTTGGGTTCGTTTTTCGGCGTCCGTTTTTCGGCTTTCACCTCGCAGTTTTTTGCACGACAGTTGCACGGCTCATCACAACCTCGCGGCTTTTTTCCGCGCAGCACGCAGCGGCTTCGCGGCCATTTTACGTGCTGCACATCGCGGCTTCGCGGCCATCTGGTGCGCTGCACATCGCGACTGTATGACCGAAACCCGCGCTGCACATCGCGGCTTCGCGTCCGAAACCCACGCTGCACATCGCGACTGTGCAGCCGAAACCCACACTGCACATCGCGGCTATTTTCCCAAAACCCGTGATGCAATTTTTTTAAATTCAGCCAATTTTTTGAAAATTATTTTTCTGTATTTTCTGTCCATTTAGCATATTTTACAGCGTTAATTTTTCTGCATTTTTACAGCCATATTAAATCTTTTACTATTTATAATGCTCCATTAAAAGTCATCTTAAAAATTTTCAGTAATTGAAAGAGAGATTTTCTGCATTTTATTTAGCTCAAGGTTTACTGTTTATTTGCTCAATACTTTGCCCAAGCAACTTTTAAGAGATCCATTTATTTCTTGAAATATTTATGTTATTTGCTTTCCTTCAAATTATTTCAAAGATCCATTATTTTTTAATAGTTTTTTCAAGCATTGACATTTCAAAAACGCTTTTTTTTTTGCAAAACTGGAAGCGTCTTTTCTTTCATTTGTAATCAATCGCCTAAGCGAGGCAAATCAATTTCAGTTTAAATACCACACTTGCACCCACTCTGCCACATGATTTAAACTGGGCCTTAAAATTTACCTTAAACTCAACAAACTTTTAACTCCACTTGGGGAGCACTTAAAAGAATTTTGTAGTTAGGTAGAATTGAGGGGATAGGTGTTCCAATAACACCCCTCAATTATTACATTTGAGACATAGTGGTTGTCCTCTACGGTACCAAAATCCCTTATAATTTTGACACGGTTATCAACCAATTTATCGGGAAGGCCTCTCCCCTAGGAGGATTGAAGTAGCCAGACTGGTTCCGGAAGCCTGAGTGGAATACCGAAATCCATTCAGTAACCGAAGGATACCTTTCGAAGTTCTCGGTGTACACCCAAGAGGGTGTACAGCGACGATAGAACCAAACTACAGATTCACCCAACCGAACGTGTCATGAACGGGGTATCCTAGTTGCCACTCTTTAGGATTGTCTACCCGGTATCCCTCTCGGTAAGGGGATATCTAGCCGTTGATTCAACACTCTATATTGTCTAACTTGGATTTCATCACCTTGCAGAGGATATCGTTTGTTGACTCACAATACTTCTAGTTAGGTGTTTGCATGATACATTACCCACCTTTGGTCTAGTAACACCCATTTTTTCTAGAAACTGTTTGACTTTTGGTATTCTGACCAATTTTGTTGCATCCCTCCACTTATTATAGCACATCTGCTATAATAAGTGCTTTTTGAGGTTGGTTGTTGGCCTGAGAGCCTTTATTTTTTCACTTCCCTCTTGCACTCATTGTTGCATTAGGGTTTCGAGTTTTTTACATCACCACCTTACACTGAAAATTTTAAAAATATTTCTCACCATTGAGAATTTAAGATGATCTCGTCGTCTTCAGGGTGAACCCCCTCAGTCCGGTATACTTGGCTCTACACGTCACCGATGTAGAGCCTTATTCCTTGACTCTACACGTCATCGGCCAAACACACAGTCATCCGATTCTGACACGCCTCACTTCACATCTGATTCTGAGGCCGAATCCGAAAACCCTACTGAAATATCACCAACCAACCTCATGGATGGATCACAATACGACCCACTTTTCACCAGTACTATTGGAGATACATCCACAAACCCTTCTACTACTGTGCCATCCATGGTAACAACAACCCCTTTAGGCATGCCTAATATAGGGGACACTCCACCTTTAGGTATGCCCAACACAGGACTACCTCCTATTATGGGTATGCCAAACATAGGAATCACACCACCTCTCATTACCACAACCCAAATCCCAAGAATTCCTGGCACTATTCCTAACCCCGGTGTAACCCATGTTGCACTTGGGAACGCTGGCCCATACCAAACCACGACGGTTGGAGGACACATACTTTCAATACCTAGCATACCCTTACGGGCTACTGGACCACTACATAATGTCACCATTAATAGTTATGTCCCAGTCACTACGCCACACCCATCTGCTAGTTTACCTTACATGGCTAGTCTGAACTTACCAGACCTAGCCAGGCTAACCAACGATCCTATCAGGCACAACCCTACATGGCCACCCATGCCTACAAAGCTCCCCTCGGACATCCCCAAGTTTGAAGGAAAACCTGGGGAGGATCCCCAAAACCACATAATGTCATTTCACCTATAATGGATGACGCCATTCGACTGAGACTGTTGCAACGACCGTTCACTGGCTCTGCAGCCAAGTGGTACATCGAACAACCACATGGGACCCACCATACATTTACATCTCTCGCCTCCACTTTCCTTCAGTTTTTTCAGCTACATGTACGCTATGATGCAGGAGTTGAAATACTGTTGTCTTGCAGACAAAACACAACTACCCACATCACCGACCATATCCATGAGTGGTGCAAACATCGTAGCCTCTGTAAGATAAAACTGAATGACCGTATGTTTTTGGACTGGTTTCTTAAATCACTCCTACCCCTCATAGCCAAAGACGTAGCTTCCGAATGACCCAAATCAGAGGAAGAAGCTATCTTAAAAGCTTAGCAATTCGACCTGATTTATGCCCAGTCAAGCTATCTCTACACCATCATACCAGACGCCCCACGAGGCGATTCTTCACGCGGTGACGCTCCGGGGGCATCACATGCCGCTGATGGTATTATCAGCCAAGTCACGACACAAAATAAACCTTTTAGCATGGTGAACACCATAAATGCCCCAGACCTCTCTAGGGCTACATCTGATTCTGGAGCGACAACTTCGTACGCTCCAACGAATCAGACTCATCACACTCATGGACCCTCTTGTCCACAACATTGCTATGGGCAAGCGACATTGAAATATGTACCACCCACATACTATAACCAACTGGCCACCCAGAACCCAATTCATTTACCGGCACAACCAATGTATTACCCACAGCAAGCTACACCAGCTAACCCAACACATCCAATAGCTCAGGGTTACCAACAACCCCAGCAGGCAACTGGACCACCTCCAGCCCCACCAGTTTATTATCCACCGCAACCTGCTCCCGCACCTGTGGCACCCCAAAATCCTCCCACTACTCAAAGGCAAGTGTACACACAACACAATCACCCCCAACATCAAAACAACCAACACAACCGGGGTGGACAACAAAACCGTGGAAGAGGACGTAATCGCGGCAACAACCAACAACATAATCAAGGTCCACCACCTCCCAATCCTCCAAATAATAACAATGCTGCTCCTCCCAACCAGAATCCTGATCGTCATCCCAAGCAGCCAAAAAACAATAACCTGAGAACAAACCATCCATATTCTATATGTGGAGTCTATGGACACTACACTCATAACTGCCCCCATTTAGAGAAAGCACGTAAACTTTGGGCTGACGATGCCCAGCGCCAGGGCCACGCTGGACAGCCAACTCCACTTAATCAACCGCAACCCATTGCCAAACCAGGGAGTGGTAAATACTCACCCTATGGATCCCCCAGCAGCAAATCACCTATGCCGCAACTAATTATCAGCACACAGATCCAGGCACACACCATTCATTAATGATGTCATCCAATGACATTAACCTCCAAACTCGCAGGAATCAGTACGACCCTCTCCCAGAAACTCCTCCCACTGACGCATCCACCTCCCTTCCACCAAATCAACCACTACGCATACCAAATATGCCGTTGGACGGAGGACCTAAAATCCCTCGCATCCCTTTGCGAAGGATTAACAACAATCATAATGCTCGCGCAGCATCCAATTATAACGTCGTGGAATACCTAGCACAATCCCCCGCTGCTATGTCTGCTTTAGAGGTACTGAAAACATGCCCTGCCCAACGAAAACTACTACTATCCGCCATCGGAGGAGTAGACCCTGACGACACACACATGATGGCTTTCGACTTAGACCAAGCCGAACCTCGATTTCCATCAAATTTAGCTTTCCAAGTATTAGTAAACATTCGAAACCTTGTTGTGCATCGATGCATCATCGATGAAGGAGCTTCAACCTACGTTATGTCCACCCTTGTGTGGCAGAAACTTGGCTCCCCCGCTTTACAACCATCCACCATGGCATTACGAGCTTACGGCGGACGCTCAGCTCAACCACAAGGCCTCTTAGCGAACGTACCCGTAGAACTAGGCGACAAATTAGTTCTTATCGACATTGAAGTGATCAATGCCCAACTCGACTACAACCTCCTTCTTGGACGTAGCTATATGTACAAAATGAAAGCAGTGGCTTCATCTGTTTTTCGCCTCATGATGTTCCCACATGAAGGACGCGTTATCAAGATTGATCAACTCACATATTATGATCCTAACGCCTCCGCAGCTCCTCAAAATGTGCTACCAATGATTGAACAAATCATTCAAACCGCACCAACATCATTTGTGTCGTCAATTGGTCCTGGAATCTACACCGAGTCACCTATGACTTCCACATTTCCATCGATCTCACCACCTTTACTGATAACAAAAACATCGGATTTGTGCACCCTGTCGCACACCACACAGCAACCTTCGTCACTACCACAAACACCCACAGTGCCTAATCATATTGACACAACGCCAATTCATACTATCCCGTTCTTGTTCCCATTTTCCGGAGTTATCAGTTCACCAGTAATGGCTACACTCAACCTTCCTGGCTTAACATTAGGGATACCTGTATGGTACTTACCTGCTCCAATCCCCCCACCGACTCCGACTGCTATTTTACAACCGGTACAACCTATCCCTACTACCAACCACCCACCCCCCTCCGGTCACTCATCTGCAAAACATACCACCCCCAATAGTGACTACGGCATCAACATCCAGAAACGCCCCACCTCCGTTACGGAACATAGGGGGCAGAGGCCCACCAACTTATAACACTGGACTCATAACTCGCACCCCCCCAGCAATCCCCAAGGTAGCTAAAAACCCCCCAACTATTCGCATTCCCCCTAAGTGCTCGTTGTGTGACGATGTAGGCCATGCCACTCATCAATGTCCACAATTACCTGCACTCCAAGAACACATGAATATGTTGGATGACGACACCGGAATTCCAGTGGTAAGACTTGAGCCACCTCCTCAACCTCACGACAAAACGCTCCGCACTAACCACCCTTGTGCGATATGCGGCATTTATGTCCATTATTCACACCACTACCCTGATCTCCCAGATTATAGAACAGCCTTGTACGAGATGAACAATGCCGACTTAGAGATATCTCCTCCCCTCATCGAGGAGATCTACCCTCCGAAATCATCTTCTTCGGAAGAAATCAATACCATCTATATGATTTCAACCACATACAAACCAGAACCCGTTGATTTATGGTCTGATTACTTTCGTACTGATGAGCAAATTCTAGAAACACTCACTGCACCGGACTACCTTTAGGATGATATGCATCATCGCTCATACTTTCTCCTTGAGGCGTCTACATCCACCGCAGAAAACCAGCTATCAGTCGAATCGAAATATTTCCTACCAACTAAGGTTGATTGGTTCAAAGACCCCATCCCAGCACCAGATGCCTTCGAAGAAGGGAACATGTCCAACATTTCCCCTATTATACAAATCGACATTTCCACCACACCTGGAAAACCTGAGCTCATCTCGCTAGGCGCATCATGCACTCAAGCGGAAACTCAGGCATTTCATGATGTCTTCGCCTGGTCTTACACCGAGATGCCTGGCGTCGATCCCAAAATTGTGGAACATCACATCGACACTTGGCCCAATGTGCCTCCTGTCCGACAAAAGCAACGACCAATTCACCCGCCCAAGCTCCCAGTTGTTAAAGTTGAGATTGAAAAACTCCAAAAAGCAGGATTCATATATCCTATTGCCTACACCACCTGGGTTTCAAACCCAGTGCCAGTAAACAAAAAAGTGGGCACCATACGCGTTTGTACTGATTTCCGAGACCTCAACCTCGCTTGTCCCAAAGACAACCTCCCCACACCTTTCATTGACCAACTAATCGATGAATGTGCGGGACATGAGGTCTTTTCTTTTATGGACAGTTTCTCCGGATATAACCAAATCAAAATCCGTAAAGAAGATCAATACAAGACAGCTTTCACTACCCCATGGGGCACCTTCGCTTATCGCGTCATGCCTTTCGGTCTCAAGAATGCTGGAGCCACTTTCCAACGCACCATGACTAATTGCTTCCACGATCTACACAAAATCATAAAAGTTTATCTGGACGACCTCACCGCTCGATCCAAGAAACGGTCTGACCATTTAAACGACCTTCGACAAGTTTTCTTGCGTTGTTGAAAATACAACATCCGCTTGAACCCTCTCAAGTGTGCCTTTTGCGTTACATCAGGTCGCCTGCTGGGGTTCGTCATTTCATAAAAAGGCATCACTATAGACCCCTTGAAAGTCCAAGTCATTGTAGACTTACCGTCACCCTGTACATTAAGACAACTTCAAAGCCTTCAAGGGAGGTCCAACTTCCTCCGCCGCTTTGTCCCTGACTATGCCACAACGGTCCACGGTTTCCTACGACTACTACGTCTGCATACCCGTTTCATATGGGACCAACAAGCAGAAACAACTTTCACCGACTTAAAGAAAGCACTCATAAACGCCCCGTTGATCTCTCCTCCAGACTTCACAAGAGATTTCACCCTCTATGTTTCAGCATCCGAACATGTCGTATCTGGAGTTCTTGTGCAAGAAGATACTGCTCGCCAAGAGCATGTCATCTACTATGTGAGACAGACCTTGTCAGGCCCACCCCTCCGATACCCACATGAAGAAAAGATGGCCCTCGCCATCGTCTTTTCAATACAAAAGCTGCGACATTACATTCTCCTGAACCACACCACAGTTGTATCCAATTCCAATCCAATGGTTTACCTCTTGACGCGTCGCCTCCTTCAAGGCCACGTAGCTAAATGGGTGATTATCTTGCAAGAATACGACCTAACTTTCAAAACCCCAAAGAGCACCAAGGCCCTAGCACTCGCTCAACTCATCATAGATCTCCCATCCTCTTCGTCATCACCCGCTATCCAAACGGATCTCATTGACGATTACATTTTCATCATTTCTTCTGACGACCCATGGTATGGCGACATCTTAATCTACCTCCGCACACAAAAATTTCGACCCCACATCGATCGTGACGGATGCCGTCGTATACGACACCACGCCCCCCAATACCTCCTATTAGGCGATGTACTTTATCGACGCGGCGTCGATACCATCTTACGACGCTGCCTATCTCATAACGAGGCAGAACAAGTCCTTAATGACTGCCATAGCGGTGCCTGCGGAGGCCACTTCTCCGGCATGGCCACCGCCCAAAAGATCGTCCGCGCAGGTTACTTTTGGCCTTCATTATTTACTGATTGCATCATCGCAGTCAAACATTGTCAAAACTACCAACTTTTTGCCTCCAAGGCAAGAACCCCACCCGCCCCCCTTCATCCAGTCGTCACTGTCGGACCATTCTGCAAATGGGCCATCGACTTACTTGATTGCAATCCCACATTAGCCGGCGGTCATAAACACATTATTGTGGCCGTAGATTATTTCACCAAGTGGGTGGAAGCCATGTCGACTTACAATTGCAAAGCCGACACCGCAGCACGTTTTTTCCTCAACCATGTTATCGCTCATGTTATCGCTCGTTTTGGAGTGCCAAAGCAACTCGTCTCAGACCACGGCTCTCACTTCGAAGATGTCGTTTGGAGAGAATTATCAACCTTAATGAAATTTGAACACCATTTCTCCTCCGCCTACTACCCCCAAGGAAATGGCCAAATCGAAGCGATTAATAAAATTTTGAAGACCATCCTCCAGCGCACTGTGGACAAACACAAATCAAATTGGCACCACATGATTTTCCCAGCACTATGGGCATACCGCACGTCAACCAAAACCGCCACCGGTTTTACCCCTTTCCATCTAGTTCACGGTGTCGAATCTGTCCTCCCCATCGAATGCCAGATTCCAACCCTACATATGGTCGTTGAACTCCTACCGAACACTTCCCCAATTGAGCAACGCTTACTACTCCTGGAGCAAGCCGATGAAGATCAACGCACAGCCCTCCAAACCATGGAAGCAGCCAAGAACCGATCCAAACTGAGTTACGACAAACATGTCCACCCAAGAAATTTTACTGAAGGGAACCTTGTCCTCGCCTATAATCAAGCTCATGACAAAACCGAAAAAGGAAAGTTTGTGTCCATGTGGCAAGGCCCATACATTATACACACTTGCCTCGGACAGGGGGCATACATTCTGACCGATTCAGAAGGCAACCCCTTAAGCAACCCTCGCAACGGGTTGTACCTCAAGCGATTTTACCCATAAAAAATCTAATGGACACCACCGTCCATTATTGTACAGTCTTATTTTGTTTTTCACAAAAAATTCAAAAAACCTAAATATTTGTTTTCTATGCATGACCACAGATGGGTCCTGTTCCGCTCTACTACGTCGGTTTCGTTGATGGTGCAAGCCGTTGGTCCCCCAATCTGGCCTCCGCAGCTTGGGTAATATATTCCCCTTCACATGAGTTGATCCACATTGACGGAGTGTGCGTAGGTGCCGCCACCAACAACCAAGCTCAATACGATGCTGTGACCGGTCTCCTGGCCGCAGCTCTCCAAATGAACATAAGTCACCTTAACGTTTTCTTGGACTCACAACTCCTTGTTTCCCAGCTCAACAATGATTACCAGGTACGTGATCCTTGTCTTTTCAGAAAATTCTTGTGCACTAAACAAATGGTTCGACAGTTTGAATCCATTTCATTCACACATGTCCCAAGGAATCTCAACAGTGTATCAGACCATATGGCTAACAACATTCTTGACTGGCACACCAACCAAACCATATAGTAAACAAGAATGCATCCACGTGCATAACATGTGCCTCCACGGGCATATATAAAAATTATACAAAAAAAAATGCATCTACGTGCATAACATGTGTCTCCACGGGCATATACAAAAATCAAACATGCCTCCACGGGCAAGCAAAAAGACAATAAATGCATCCATGTGCATACACGACTATATACCAAATCATATATATATATACATCATAATATAGTCAAACATGTCATAGGTGCCCTCAGCACCCAATATACAAAAATACATCAACAGTACAAAAAGGTACCTCCCCATATGCTCATCAGCATTTGGAGGCAGATACAAGATCATCTAATCATCATGGTCTCCAGGCTCCTCTGGCGCCACCTTCGTTGGCCCCGCTAGATCATGCCAAGCCCGAACTCTCCTCTCCGCTGGCCCCGCTGGATCATCTCGCAAATGAACCCTCCCCTCCACCGGCCCTACCGAATCATGCCGAGCCCCATCCCTCCACTCAGCCGCCAATAATGTTGCTCTGAGAAAGATCGAGCGCCACTCACGAGGTGCATCGAAACAACGCTCGACGATGTCCCGATCCAAATCCCTCCACCCATCCTCTGTAAATCCTGCTAGGATCATGTCTAGTGTCTCTCTGACACCCTCCACAGCATCATCTCGAGGCCCATCTCCTCGACCGCAATCCCCAATCCTCGAGCATGAGGAGGCGGTACCGCTACAGGAGGTGGAATGACCACCATCGCCCGTCCCCTACGAACCACATGGTCGGTCGATGGTACAGGACCAACATCTACACAATCACGCAAGTGAACCATCATATAAATATCTAACTATAATCATAACAAACACATCTAAAACACATGATATAGTAGAGAACAAAACACAAAACATACCATCTAAAACCCTAGGCTTGTCCCTGGGCTCGAGGCATCTTCGGATCTCCTCGATAATCCATATCGGCATATGGATAGTCATCAATCAGTAGGGGGATCTGCTCCCACTGCTCATACATATCCTGTGAAAAGAACCCGCGGATACCACCACCACCGCGGGGCATCATCTGCCCCCACCGCACCATGCACTGCTCGCTCACCAACTCGTCTCAAACCGGCACCCGTGGCCGCAAAGTCGGTACCCGCTCAAAGAAGAAACAACACAAAAAGGAGGCATAGCAAAACTCCCCCCCCTCCCGACTGACCTTGTCCAGATCTCTCCTCAACATCCTGCCCAAAAACAAAGAAATTTTTTAGAACCAGAGAATTTTTCAACAAATCCCATCGCGGCTTTTCCATCAAAAGCCGCGATGATCATTGTGGTTTACATCCAAGAACCCACGATGATCATCACGGGTATTGACCACAAAGTCGCGATGAACATCCCGACTATCAGGTTGATAGTCGCAATGAACATCGCGACTTTCAGCCCGACAGCCGCGATGAACATCGCAACTGTCAGCCTCGAACCCGCGATGTTCATCGCGACAAAAGACGCGAAACCCGCGATGGAATTCCGCGGCCTTCGGGGGCCCGCCGCTAACCAAAAAAGACATAATCGAAAAGGCTAAAGCGAATAGGGTTACCTGAAACTCGCAGAATCGAAAACCAATGGTCAAATCTCCCGGAAATCAAGAAAGAGCTCTTATTGCTCTGCCAAACTCACACGTAACAATGACACGTCATATGGGCCCCCACACTATTTATAGAAATTTCACCATTTTTCAAACAACCATTGCGGTATCATACGACGTCCGTTCCTAAAACCGTTGGTACCGTTGGAATCAGCACAGCGAGAACTTCATGATAGTCCTTTCCTTTTCCTGTTTTCACTAGGTCCATTTTTTCAGGCCCTCGTTGCCTCGGTTTACGTGCCACATCGGTCGTTCTCCGTTTTTTACGAGTCTTATATCGCCGGATTCAGTTTTCCACGCTCGTGATGACGCTTGAGATCATTTATCGCTCTCACACCCAGATTTCTCGAGCATTTTTTCCATGCCCCCTCATTGCCTCGATTTACGTGCCACATCGATCATTCTCCGTTTTTTACGAGTCTTATATCGCCGGATTCAATTTTCTGCGCTCGTGATGACGCTTGAGATCATTTTTCGCTCTCACGCCCAGATTTCTCGGGCATTTTTCCCATGCCCCCTCATTGCCTTGATTTACGTGCCACATCAACCATTCTCCGTTTTTGACGAGTCTTATATCGCCGGATTCAGTTTTCCGCGCTCGTGATGACGCTTGAGATCATTTCTCACTCACGCTCAGATTTCTCGGGCATTTTTTCCATGCCCCCTCGTCTCGGTTTGCGTGCCACATCGACCGTTCTCCGTTTTTGACAAATCTTATATCGCCGGATTCAGTTTTCCACGCTCGTGATGACGCTTAAGATCATTTCTCGCTTTCATGCCCAGATTTTTCGGGCATTTTTCCCATTCCCCTTCGTTACCTCGGTTTGCGTGCTGCATCGACCGTTCTCCGTTTTTAACAAGTCTTATATCGCCGGATTCAGTTTTCCGCGCTTGTGATGATGCTTGAGACCATTTTTCGCTCTCACGCCCAGATTTTTTGGGGATTTTTCCCAT
The DNA here is from genome assembly GCA_027924585.1 of Larix kaempferi. Taxonomy (NCBI): domain Eukaryota; kingdom Viridiplantae; phylum Streptophyta; class Pinopsida; order Pinales; family Pinaceae; genus Larix; species Larix kaempferi. Next base: position 6,682,575 of record BSBM01000779.1, on the reverse strand, counting down.
GCCCTCTCGTCGCCTCGATTTGCGTGCCACATTAGCCATCGTCCGTTTTTGACAAGTTTGATATCGTCGGATTCAGTTTTCCGCGCTCGTGATGATGCTTGAGATCATTTCTCGCTCTCACACCATAATTTTTGGGCATTTTTTCAAAATGCCACTCATCACCTCAGTTTGCGTGCCACATTGGTCGTTGCCCCTTTTTGACAATCTTTATGTCACCAGATTCAGTATTCCGCACTAATGACGATGCTTGAGACATTTTCTCGCTCTTATCAATCTTTTTTTGTTCGGTATAGTTTTACCCCTTTTTCGGGCCAAATAATCCCTTTTACGAAAAAGGCACTTAGAGAGTTTCTGTTAAGCTCTTTTCTGACTCCTAAAACAATGAAAAGATCGTCGAGCAACCTTACTTCCTTTCGTGCTCGCTAAACGTATCTGAAAGGGCGTCTACATGGTATAAGTTTACCCATTTTCCGGACCTTGTAGACTAATTACGAAAAAGGAATACTCTAGTCACATCGGCTAGAAGAGTTCTCCATTTGCATCATTTTATGCTTTTTCGGGCCTTGGAGACTAACTTACGAAAAAGAACACCAATGGAGTCCACTTACCGCTTTCAAACTCTCTAAACATGAAAGCGACCACGAGCAATCACCATCCTAGGCTAGTAAAAACCCACAGGACGGTACTCATAACCACTGTAGAGTTTTCTTATCGTTTTCAGACTCCTTAAAAATGAAAGCACCCATGAGCATGAACAGTCCTGGGCTCACAAAATCCACAGGACAGTACCATTTCAGAGCACACTTTTATCCCTTCTTGGAGCTCATTAAAACTACGAAGAAGGATCCAATGGTGCTTCTCGGTGCCACAACAGATCACGTCTACTCATATGGCAGCTTCCCCATTTTGGTCGCCTTTGTTCAGAGTATTCTGCAGTATGTCACCCTGAGAATCCCTCGACAACACCCATTAGCTTGACCCCCCAGAGTCAATACATACCCTTCAGTCTCTAAAAGCTATGATCCCCACATCTACAAATCAGTCCCCTACGTTGCCAGGTCAACCATGTCGTCATGCTTTGAACAAAGGAAGTTTGAGTATACCCACTCTATGACCCCCATTACTTCTCATCCCCACATATATGTCAGTCCTACCATCCAGCACTACCACACTTCAATTCTACACCTCGTGCTCCTATCAAGGAAACATCATTGCCTTGTTAGTTGCTGGTCTCCCTCTGTCGACGACACCCAAATTTATTCCAGAGGATAGACCTAGAGGTCCCTGTGTCTTGGACTCATCACCATTTATGATGAGTGCCTATGAATCATTTCGAGAAGAGTCCTCAGTGCCTCTCCAAATGGTTGTTTCTCACATGATCAACTTCAACACCTTGATCGGATCGTTGAGACTCGCACAGGGTATTGGTCCGTTCAGTTATTTGTTGAAGACCCTGGATACCACCTGACTCTTCCACATTTGAGAGTCTACCTATGGAAACAACCAGTTACATTTTTTCTATAGATATCCGGGTTGCGCATGGCGACAGTATTCCGATGTACCCTAGTTTTATACTCCCTCGAGTATATAGTTACATGTAGTTGGACACCTTCAGTTTCAGCATTTCATCAACCCTTCTGAGACCTTATTCAGAATGGTTGTCGCTTTATTCCAATGTATAAGTTATTGAGATCAGTCATGTTATGATCATGAGTACATCCCAAAATAGTGTCCCCTTCGGACCATTATGATGTACCAGCATATTTTTTGTCTTATTTAGGTCCCCCTTCTTGGGACTAATTGTTATGTATATGTCCTGATACGAGCATGGGTATGCCCGCCTCATCCATTATCAGAGATTATTCCTCATTCATATTGAGGCCATGTAATATTTTTTGTTTTTGCATCTTCCAAGGGTCGTTGATTCAGTCTCCAACCGGTCTCTTCTCTTCCTCAAACCCCAGGAAAATGACAAAAGAACTATGATGTCTATCGGCCATACGATGAGCTCCTACCCTCACACATCAGGGGGCAATCTGTTAACACCCAAAAAGTGCTCACTAGCTCATTTCCTTATTCACATGACCCATTTGTCCACTTTTCCACCATTTGAGCCTCTAAAGCCATCAAAAGGTCACCAAAAGACCATAATATACCCATTTGTCCCCTCAAAATGAATATTTTTCCTCAAAAAACATAAAAAAAAACCCTAAAAAATGGTCCAAAATTCCCAAAAATATTAAAAAGAGAATGAAAATATTAAAAATATTCAAAAAAAAAGAAGAAGGGAAAAGGTACCTAAACCATGTTGGTCAATACCATTGGTTTCCTCAAAACCATAATGGTATTCCCTACCACCCAAAACTATAAAAAGATGGTAGGGGCTCCTCACTTTCCATCCATCCATCATCCTATCCTCATGATGTCAAAATCTCTCGAGTTCTTTCACCATTATAGAAATCTTGGAGAAGAGACCATTGGAGCCTGAAGCATCTCAACCTTGGAGCTGCTCAACACCAAACATCCTCACCATTTGAGGTATTATAATACAAAAGTCATTTTTTTATTTTGTTTCTTGTTCTTGTTCTTAAATATTTTCAAGTTTATTGTTATATGCACATGTTAGATTCAGATTTATAATTGTATTTGCTTCTATATTGAAACCGCTATCACATTGTTGATAGGTGCCCATTGCACAAAGTTTGGTTGCAAAACCAAGCCAACACCCATGGAAAAGGAAGAGGAATCATAGAGAAGTTGTGACACTTATAGCTAGATTCTCGGGCATCTATGACAACAATGATGGAGAATCTATGACAAATATGACAAAGTTAGACAGGATTGCAGGCCTATGACACATCTGACATATCAGGGCTAAAAATAGCCACCAAGAGGGCGCATAGGGGGAGTTATGGTCATCCAAGATTCTATATTCGAATTGGGGAAAGAGGAATGCAAAAAAGAAGTGGACAAGTGTCTTCTATGAGAATCTCTCCCTAACTCAAGTTGAGTGAAGACTCTTTGAGGGAATTCAAGCTATGGAGTCCATTGGAGGTTAATAAAAGAGAAGGAGAATAAAGGAGAGCATTTTTTTGGTCATTTTCTCATTTGCACTTTTGGAGAGCTTAGCTTGTCCTTACACGATGGATGTTCATCCTCCCTGCGTTAAAACCAATTTCGTGGGTGAAAGATTCTTATCCAAGTTGGTTCAAGGAGAGGCCATTCATACCTCTCAACAGAGCTTCATGGAGATGTTTTGATGCAGGTTCGATTCCCCTTTCAGTTCGAGTTCATGTCCTATCTTGTTTCTCTACTATCTTTCTCTCTAAACTCTCTCAATGTCCATGTACAAGTGTGATGGTGCACTCATAGCTCCATAAATATTGTAGTGACTAATATTTCGACTCCATTTTCATGTTCTTTGATATGTATCATTGTAAGGAACTGCATATGAGATCCACAACTTGAATTACCATACATTCCATGTAATAATTCCAAGAAAAACCAAGATTCAAGCTAGCTTCCTCACTAGTTTTACATGGTGTTTTTATGATGAATTTGTATCTATTTGATATCAGATCTTTTTTGAGTTTTAGATTATGTTTTGAGATGTATATGAAGCAATATGAATGAGATGTAATTGAAGCAATATGTATATGAAGCAATATGAATGAGTTTTACTAAAATTTTGTGCATTAAACCTTATGTCCTTGTTGACCATTTTCTCACTATTTTGATGTCATATAATCTATAATTGTTTTTTGGGAGTTGTAGCAGACCCCAAAACCTAATCTAATGCTGCAATTGGGTTTCCCTTGAGGTCCTCTGTTAATTCCAAGTCTCGGATCAGAAAACAGGGAAGGCCGTACGGTGTTTGGAAGGCCAAAATGTCACTAGTCTAGTGGGGTTTTCAACTATCTAATTCAACTAGTTTTACTCCCCTTCCTTCCTCCTTGAGAATCCAGACCTTGAAAGTTTCTAATGAGTGTCCAAATGTCTAAAGTCTGCATTAGGGTGTCTTAAGTCCTCCCAAGTCCCTCCCTATAAGATTCGAAAGTAATTGGATGCTTTTGGAGCAACTTGAGTTCACCAATCCAAAGTTCGAAATTTGGTCCAAATTGAGTAATTTTTTAAACTAGGGATATTACATATATCCTGAACAAATTCTAAGCTCCAACTATCTCCTTAAAGTGAGTGCCTAAAGATTGTAGGTTGATATTATTCAAAATCTATGTCCCTTGCATCCAATTTACAACCAACAACGAGTCTCCATAAACATGTAAATCACAAACTCCCAAACTTAGAGCCAATTTGAGCAATGTCCTCAAAGCCATAAATTCTACACAATTTGAGAAACATTCGCTTTGAAAGTAAAATAATGTTCATTCAAAGAAGTATAAAGCACCCCCTATGTCTTTAACATGTTCATGTCCCTAGCATGCACCATAAAAAAAGCTCTAACAATGTTTCTTATCAGCAAAAAGTTCACCAATCACCCTTGGAACATTCAATCTTAAATCATCCTTGAAGAACAAAGTAAGGGAAGATATTTGAGCAAGATTCTAAAATGTCTAAACATGTTCCTCCTTAAAAATCCATCCATTTCTAGCTAACCATACACCCCATAGAACCAAAACAAGTAAAATATCGAGGGCTTTTAACTCTGATTTATCATATCAGGGATGTAGGCAGTGCTCAATTGAATTTCCAACCTATAAATGCCCTATTTTTACCCAAGACAACACATCTCTCCAAATCTATCTAGTGTAAGCACATTGAACATATATCAAGATATACATTCTCAAATTGCATAAAGTATTTAGTCATATAACATATAAAACCCTATTTCTTGTCAAAAAACCTTTATATCCGCCAATGAAAAAGTTTTCACTCTTACTTCGCCTCATCCCAAGGTGAGGCCATATTATATCATTGATTTCCAATGCTTGAAATTATAGAACATAGGACTTTAGAGAAAACATTTAATGTTACACATGAGTTAATCAAGTAATGTTAAAATTGGTTTAACATTAATCAAGATCATCAATTTAGTTTGCAATGCTTTAAGTTGTTACAATTTCTCCATGCTCTCCACATATACGTGGAACATGTTCATGGCACTCAACAAGCAAAGACCACTGGCATGCTCCACATATGAAAGGCACTATGGCACTCTTCAAAGATATGAATGAATAAGTTAACATCCTTTGGTTTATTCTCTTGTTGATGGTAGCAAAGTTCCTTGGTCCTTCTTTTTCTTAGCATCTTAGACTGCACTTTCTAGACTTTTATATCTTTGTTGGCCTAGAAAGGTGATTGACATAGTTGGTTAGTATTAACCCTATTGATTGGATCGGAATAGCCCATACCAATCGAGGGAAATCCAAAACTAGCTTTTTACAAAGATACTTAATAGAGGAAATAAAGATCTCAATGGAAAACAATAAGGAAGATTTTAACTAAAAAGAATAGGAAGGAATTTATCTCAATGACATGCGAGCAGGTAGAATTCTACACTTCCTTACCATAATTGCTTTACATTGCATAGGTTTACCATGACAATTGCTTTACAATGTCATTTGACTTTTTGTTAATGAGCTTCTTCTATTAATCGTAGTCAAAGATCTTATGGGCTTGGCAAACTAGGCTTCCACAACAACTAGAGATGCTTATGATTCTCTAATCTTGACGTGCATTGTAGATATTGTTGCAAGAAAGAAGAATACACTTCATATCCCCAACTCCGTTGCCAAACTTATAGTGACCATTGAGCTCGAGATTTCTCCACACAATGTTATTATTAGAGGAACCATTGTAGAGAAGCTCACCCTCCATTGTTAGAGAAAAACCGCACTCGCCAATTACTCAATGGCATTCTCTGATGACAGGACAGGTTCTCGTCATGAGGATAGTGACAAAGGCTAGACCACTATGGTTATGAAGGAGGCTAAAATCAAGGAACCATTTCCTCGATTTCCTCCTTTATTCCCCTCCATTCCTCCTCTGTACATGACAAAGGAAATTGGTTGTGTTGATCGTGTTTACCCATAGAGAAAACGAAATTTGTATTCTCGAGGCTTGCTTCATCCATTGCTGTGGCAATGAACTTCATCTCCATCATTTCATAACATCGTGCACTTACTACTCATTTGGAATGGAGGGACTACATATTTGAGTGAACGGTAGAAACTTTACGATGAGTCTTGTTCATAACATGCCCTTAAAAATGATGTCTCTAGCTCAAACTTTCTCCCTGGATCTGGTTTACTCAATCACCCATATTTTACACTTACGAACCTCTTGACTCGGTGGAGGTTATGGCATCATTTATGCACCCTTAAGTAAATAATGGCAGGAGATCTCATTGTCAATATCTACGGCTATAGTCTTCCATTTTGGTTTCTCCAATGGTTAGAAACTTTCCAAGTTGGCGATTAACTATCTTAAATCGGATGCACATAGTACTTGAAAATGAAGAAATTCTAGTTGCATTGAGAGTTGCATTTGCTCAATCACTAAAAATGGATAGGTTTAGGCATCTTTGCTACTAATTCTACTTCTTTCCCCAGGCAACCTTCCTCTACTTAACCAACAAATGGAGGCCCTTGAAAATTCAAGTTTACAAAGCAAAATTGCCCTGAGCTTTTTGGTTGCATTTCCAGCTCGGGTTTGGTGGAAGAAATAGACGACGAATTGCAATGATTACTCTAGTAAAGCAGGAAGACATATGCTGAAATTGAACTTGGATACAAGGTTGACAAGATTCACAGTATAATTTCAAACAACCAAACCATGAGCCTAAATGCAAGATCACGATTTGGGTCCCAAGAGCTTTCAGCACATGTAAGTAATTGAATACTTACCAATTGCAAAGGCTCCAACTGTTATCTGGTGTCCAAATTCTCTTTTCAAAACAAAGCATTAAGGCTTGAATGTTATTCATTTGCTTGCACAAGTAGACATGCATTCTATTTGCTACATGTAGGATTCAATTGGCCAACAAGCACATCACAAGTTAACATGTATGTCTGCCACTGCCACTTGTATGTTTTATCTTTAAAAATATTATGTTTTATTATATAACAAAAAGTACATAGGTTAAAAAATATGTATTTTAAATTAGTAAAATAGACATCCAAATTTAAAAAAAAAAACCGTCAATGTGGTGTGGTTCACTAGTGTAATGTATATGATACATAAATTATGGTAAATATCAAATCAATGCAAATTAGGAAAACGTAATAATCCATTCCATTGCTGAACACATATCAATTATCTCTACAACCACTTACTAATTGCTTCAAGGATGACAAATAATCATATTTAATATATTAATGATTTCGACGCCCATATCGACTCAAAAAAAAATTGTGCCTTGAAAGCTAATTAATTATGACTAAGAGAACTAGTAGTAACAATAGGCAAACCTTATGCACTAGACAATTCTCGTGCACCTCAAGGCACATGAGGGTGCATCATTAGATGAGAGATCCAATGACGCACCCTCACGTGCCTCGATGTGCACAAGAACTCCGCCACTCTAACAAGTATTGCCAATAACAATGACCCTTCTTTACTAATAACATCCATTGATACTAAAATGTCTCTATCACTTTATTATTTCCAATTTTCCACAACATTTTTTTTCCAGCATAAAAATCACTTTCCTGCTATTCCGAAGGAATCAAAGAAAGCTTGAAAGACAATCATTACAATAGGGCTCAACAAGAGCATCATGTCACTTGGCTCAACAAGAGCATTATGTAGTTGCCTTTCCACACATAACATTATTTCCATAATGTTACATTAGAACTTTTAATAATAATATGCTACATCCGTCTAAATGATTTCACTCACAGTGTTATAGATTATAACTCAACGGAAGGCAGGGAGTTGCCTCTTTGCAACTCCCTCTTGTTGTTTTTGAGTTTGTTTCATTGTTTTTTGCAAAAAAAAATTGTGTAAAAATACATGTTCGTTTAAATTCGAGGTTAAGATTGGGAAATTCATCATTTAAAAGAAACCACCACTTAGAGATTGTGGCTTGTTGCCAATTTTGTGTATATATATGTTTATTTTACTTATAAATGGGTTCTCGAAACGACATAGTTATAGTTAGTATTAACATGGAAATATAACATTATATAATGTTTTGATACCACACGCATCGGAGGAAAGGGGAGTGTGGAAGAGGCGTTGTATAAAAGGGAGAGAAATGCAATAGAAAATTCATACCTTTCTCGGCCTTTTGGCTAAGATCAAGTGTAGTATCTGTTCTTATCAGTTTAATATCTGATACGTGGTTCATAGAACCACATGATATTAAATGTATTTTTTTAGGGGGAGAGTCCACTTACAGTAGCTTGCTACTGGGACTCTCGCGCGTCGCTTGAGCGTTGCACTACAGCACTAGCCTGGCGCACCCCAACCACACAAAAACAAATGCAATCAGTGATGTCAGCATAGCATTCCCAACGATAGCGATTCAAAGGCCACGAACATCTGCTTGGCGCACTTTTTGTCATTTGCAGCCAGACATACAGTTAGCTGATATTTACAGTTCATTATAATTCTATGATATAGTGAAGATCAGCGTTATTTGGGTGGGACAGGACAGAGGCTTTCAATTGCACGCAGTTTAGTTTGGATGAATTCATTCTTGTTTAGGGTTTCTCAAATGAAAAACAATTGCAGACAGTTTATTTTGGATGGATTTCTTCGTTAGGGGCCCCAAATTAAAAACAATGTAATTGTTATATGTGCTAATTGTATTTGCAGATGGTTTTCTTGGATGGGTCTTTTTCGTTTTCAGATTCTCAATTGAATTAATGTTTTTGTTGTTTGTTATTACTTAAGACACCGATTGGTAGTTTATTATTTATTTTCAGGGTTTACTTCTTCATCCTATACTGCACTTAACTAATTTTATAATTTATTGTTTCAATATTTCCTTGCCATCATACTAAAACTAATTTAATTCTTTTTCCTGCTCTGCTAATGCTCCAATAACTCTAGATGACCCTCGTTATTGAATTCAAATGCTGTGGAATTATATGAGATGATGAGGTTTCTCAAACACCATTGGTGCTGATTATGGTGCTGATTGGAGTTGATTGGAATTGAGAGTTGAACGTCTCCCAACTCGGAAAAATTCCATGTCTTGCTCTAAGACCACTAGCTAGCCCAGGGCTAAAAATATTCCATTACCAGACTTGAACCTAAGTTTTTCCAGGTGAGAACATGTTGCTACATTCAATGGTAATAAACTGAAATAAAAAGACATCTAATGCAAAAGAATATCAGCCAAAAATAATAAACTAACATAAATCCATCATTACCTTGACCAACTTCCACAAAACCTATCTGTGCAAGGTGTACTCTACATCCCTGATGGAAGCCATGTTGTCACATGGGATGCTAGTAACTAAAACGGAAAGACATCTAACATGAAAAAAATACCATCCACCATGTGACAAGTTGTCACTTGAGATGCTAATAACTAAAACAGAAAGACATCTAACATGAAAAAAATACCATCCACCATGTGACAAGTTGTCACTTGGGATGCTAGTAACTAAAATAGAAATACATCTAACATGAAAAACATACCATCCAAAAATAATAAACTAGCATGAATCCAGCGTTTTCCCGGCATGTTTTTTCCCTTGATCATTCTCAGTGTTTAATAAGTCTGACATTAAGATGAAATATGTCCCTATCTTCCCCCTGTAAGTTACCCATATCTATAATCCCATGTTAAAGCAAATTGCCTCATTTTGGCAGTGGCTTCTCATACATTCATTTGTAAATGAAATCTGTTTACTATGATTCATTTTTTACTTGTATGATGACTGCAATTGGGAAAAGATTTTAGGGCTGGTTCAGATGGGCTTCTGCTGTATTTCATTGGACAGCCAACCGACTAATTACCAACCAATCACTGACAATTGCAATAAACAGAGTTGCTTGCTTTTTAAGCAATTCTAGGCATGGGCGAACAATTAGTTGGAACAGTTTAATATTTCTTTATGGAATTACCAATATCCTAATGCTCGAAAAAGGTGCTCATCCACCACCTAGCCGTTCAGCACAAGACACGTGATGTTGAAACAGTGAATTATCCACTTGCATCAAGGTTTGAAGGGCAATAGTATTTTTTTTGCCCATTAATGAAACCAGGAAGTGGTGGGATTAGAGCCATGGGTTTAGTGTTCTTGCACGTCGTGTCAAACTTGGGCACCACATGCTCATACAATTTTAATCATGATAAGGGTGAAGGTCGATCTATCTGTCAAAACTGAAAACACTTAATAGTTATTTGACAATGAGGAGTCACCTGTCGTTCTGCTGAAGAAAGTGAAACGATTCAACTAATTCTACTCTGTTTTGAAAAATTTATTCAACTTTTGCTAATTCTTCTGTTGTGCAGTATGTAACTTTATCCAGTTTTATCCAATCTTCTAAGTGATTCAACACTCTTATGTCACTTCACACAAAAGTAAATAGCAAAGCTTTTATCATTTGTGGAGTATACCATCTCTAGGGTGCTTTTTCTTCTACAATAAAAAGAATTGTACTAATTAAACTAGAATGTTTGATGAAAAGTTTATATACAAAGTAACTAGTACTAACCACATTATTGTAACAGAAACATGACAGGTTTTATTGTAGGGAACAATTACAGACATGCTGCCTAGATGGAAAAAGGATAGAAATGGTGCCTAGATGGAAAAAGGATAGAAATGGTGTTGCAGAGGTTACCGGGATCTTCATTTTTTCTTTGAAGCATTTTTGTAGTTGATGTAGCTACCACACAGAGTTTGTTCCATTTTGGCAGCTTTGACTTGTCAGCTTGCTATGTAAGTATGTATGGTATAAGATGATCCTTGGTTAGTAGAAGTTGCAACTGCTCAGCATCAATATCAGCTTCTAGAGATTTTCTTACCTCTACTATACCTTTACCTTCACTGTTTGAACAGACCACCTCAAGGTCTTTTGAGCGGGAGCTTCTATTTTTGCGATTCACATGTAATAGACTGCTCTCTTCCAATTTGGTGAATTTCTCTTCATACCTTTTATTCTTATATTGCAATTATTGTACTTGGTTTCCATACTTCGTGTGCAAACTCCTTGTTGTGGCTAATCTTTAGATGACTTCTTCTCTCTTGGATATCTTTTTTGAGTGGGCAATTTCCAGTGAAACACTATATGACAGCGTCTGCTGCTTTCTTCTCATTGAGAATAATCACACTTTTTACTAATTCAATCTCTCTATAGGCCACTCTCTCAGCTTTCATCTGTCTTAGATTGCATACAATGTCTATAAAAACAGCTTGGTGCCTTTGGAATTCAACCTCACATTTCTCTGTTTCCCTGGAAAGTTTTTCTTTCGACTCCTCAATCATAGCATCTGCTCTACTAAGTATTGTTGGAGTTCATTTCTCCCTTAACGCTCTGCTTCAGCTTCTGCCACTCCAGCCATCCTCAAGAACTCTCTCACCAATTTTTACTTGAAATCAGATATCCTCTGCTCCTTATATTCTAAACAACTCTTGTTCTTGTCATCAAATGCAACCATTTGTTTGTGGGCTTGGAGAGCTTGAAGGTCTTTCAGAAGAGATTCCATTTTGGACATACCATGCCCTGAGAGGAAATATGGTGGTTATATATTCTGTACCCTATCAGGTTGTTTTCTCCAATCTTCAATGTTATATAGTTTGTTCCATTTTAGCAGCTTTTGTCATGTTGCTCTGTATCTATGTATGGTATAAGATGAATCTCTGGCAAATTTAAGTTGGAACTGCTTGGCATCGATATCAGCGTCTAGAGAATCTCTGACTTCTACTAGATTTGTACATTCATTTGTTGAACAACCCACTTCAAGGTTTTATGCATAAGAGCTTCTTTCATTGTGGTCCAAATCTAATAGAATATTCTAATCCAATTTGGTTAATTTCTCATTATACTTTTTCATCTGATCCTGCAAGGATTGTACATGATTTCCATACTTCATTTGCAAACTCCTTATTGTGTCCAATATCTCCATGACTTCATCTCTCTTGGATATCCCTCACAAAGTGAGCGATCTGTGAGTGATCTGTAGGGAGAGACTATATCTATATCATAGCATCGACTGCTTTCTTCTCACTCAGAGTAATTTCACATTCTCTGAATAATTTCACATTCTCTTTTAGCTGATTCAAGCTCACTCCCAGACTAACTCATCTCAACTTTCATCTGTCTTTGGCTGGATACAAAGTCTGTTAAAGCAGCTTTGTACCTTCAATTCGACCTCATGTTCCGTTGTTTCCTTGGAGAGCTTTTTTTTTTCGACTCCTCTAATATATAAACAAAATAAATAGTGCAAAACTAAGACTTCTATTAACTTCAAAACTTCCCTTTTTACATAGTAAGAGCCTTCTTTATATAGATAAATCCAAAATGGGGATGATTAACTTTGATCATGCCAACCCTTTTATTTAATATTAAAATCTAACTACTTATTAAATATTCTAATGTTGAATAATTATAATCTTCCACTTGTCCAACATCTCTCTTGGGATCTGTACCATTTCCTTGCTGTTTAACTGGATAATGTTCCCATTGTCCTCACAGTTTAAGAGTGGTAGTATGGCTGAAAGTGACAATTGATGCCATAGGAGGAGCCAAATAATCACAGGTCAAAATGGGGATGATTAACTTTGATCATGCCAACCCTTTTATTTAATATTAAAAGCTAACTACTTATTAAATATTCTAATGTTGGGTAATTATAATCTTCCACTTCTCCAACATCTCTCTTGGGATCTGTACCATTTCCTTGCTGTTTAACTGGATCATGTTCCCATTGTCCTCCCAGTTTAAGAGAGGTGGTATGGCTGAAAGTGACAATTGATGCCATAGAAGGAGGAGCCAAATAATCACAGGTCCATTCTTGTGCTCCCTGATCTACCTGTTATCACAATTCTTGTAGCAACCCAATATTGAGATCCTATCCAAGATGGCAGAGAAACAAGGTTGCTAAAGTTGTGACCTTCAAGGATCCGACCCCCAAGGATTTGTATGGTTGTCACGCATAGTAGGATTCTTGTCACTTTAAGCTACTTAGTACACCGGCTAGTTAACCAAGATGGCTATGGGGGAGACCCAAGTCTAACCCAAAGGCTAGACTAATCTACATGATACAAAAACTATATATGTAATCAAAACATGAGATACCCTAGATGAAACCTGAGATCAAGAATATATCTATTGAGTATGATTATGTGGATTGTTAGAGACTTATCAATGATTTAAATGCAATCCAATTCAAGGAAATCTCAGTAAGAATAGTTAAGCTTAGAGATTTAGGATAATAGTGCTAGGGTTTAAATGATCAATTCGCTACCCTGGGGGGATTGATGTATGCTATTGGTGAAATACCCAAACTAAGTGAATGCTAAGAGTTAAATGGCTCCCTAACACGTGATTAATTTCTTGATGAAAACGATATGATGATTGGAAGAGCTTACAAGCAAGAACAATCACACAAACCACAAGTTGACCCTCCAAACCCACAAGTGCAAACTGTCTGGAATGATTAGTGCCTAGAAATTGGGCTAAGGAGTCACCCAAAGATGACGCCCTACGGGGAATAAAAGCTCAAGATGTCTGAAAAATACCCAAGTGGCGGAAAGTCAAAATTGTGCCTAGTGTGACAGGATTTTTTTTTTTTATTTTATGTTTAGGGTTTGTAGTAGTGGGTTTTAATGGTAGACAATGGAATGAAAAGAATTTGCTAGACAATGGTGATTGGAATTACTTGGATTTAGATGATGCCTCAAATCAATTCTCCACATTCAACATCTTTCATTTGGAACCCTGATCTCCATGCATAAACTTGCTCAATGTTGCCGAAGTGATCCCTGTAAAACACTAAAACCGCAATAGACACAATAAGTGTTGGAATTAATTCCCAACAGCCACGTCTTCACCTCGAGCTGTGAGTCCACCTGGAGCGTGTGATCTTGTGATGTATTCGATGTATGTACTTGGCAGTAGTTGGCTGTGTAAATGTTGATGTAACTTCTAGCTTCACCGAGAAGCCAAACCTGTCAGTAGATGTTTCCAGACCTCCGTCGTCATATGTATAAAACTGGTTTTAGTTAATGAAATAAATAAGGAGTAGTTTTCTGGGCAGGACTACCCACGCTATCTGCTGTTTATACTCCTTCAATTGGTATCAGAGCCGAGCTCTGCCCTCTGCCCACCAGTCTCTTCATTGTATGCCTACAGTCCCGCGTGTAAGAAATATCAGAGCTTGTAAGCTCGTAACCCCCTGCGCATTGAGTCTTCTCGGTTGATGTGGTGGTGCTGGCATAGCAACCATAGTGAAGCAAAGCATACAGCTACATTGAGTGAGAGGTGGAAGAGTTGCGAATTGGCAGCCGCCTTGTAAGAGGGAGCCCAAAGTGGAAAGTTTCCATCGTGCATGGAAATCGCTGTTCTGATTGCTGTGTTGAAGAAAGCTGCCAGATCGAGACGATCAGAGTGTTAGAGAGGCGCCGTTCTATTTGAAAAGTTTTGATGGCTGCCACCATTAAAGATTATAAGGGGAGCTTCTCGATGTCGGTGTGAGAACTCTATTGTGCAAAGACAGAGGGCCATGCTGCAAGAGTGATCAGATGTGTCGCCCCTGCAAAGGTTTCTTGATGCTGGTTGGTTGCTGGAGATTTGTTGTTTGCAGCTGAGTTGCTGAAGTTGTCAGTTCTGAAGTCCTCAGAATTCTGATAAGTTATTGCTAGTTTGCTCCTATGGTTTAATGGTCGAGCAGAGCAGAGCAGAGTGTAGGTCAGTGCTCCCATGGCTTAGTGGTTGAGAAATCTCATGTGTATCCCGTGTGCTGTTGCAGAACTCCTCCAATAGAGCTGTGAAGCTGCGAATGAAGTTTGAGAAGGCCGTAGCCTGAATATGAGCAAAAGCTCAATATATTTGACAGCAATTACTATGAATGAGGAAGAGGAGCAACTGAGTAGAATTACTCCAACTGCTTAGTTGAGAAGTACGTTGTAGAGTTAAAGTCTGCTAAAAAAGTGAAAAAGTTGTGAAAAGAGAACAACCCTGAAGTGGTTGAGAGAAAACCTTAAGAGATTGTCCTGGAGGACAATGAAAGTTTAAAAAAGGGAAGATAATGATACATGAAGACTTTGTTTGAGTTTGCTGTAGCAAACTCCTAGCTATCGCTTGCCATCTGACCTTTGTTTGTGAAGGGCGAACTCCATATACAAGAGTAAGGGGGAGCTATCATTTTCAGCTGTAGCTCGTGTCGGGGCATAGCTAAACCCAGTTGGAAAGCTACAGCCATGGCCATAACCGAGCCAAAGAATGATGAAGAGAACTTAACTCCAGAAGAGCGAATTGTACTCGAGATGGAAATAAAGTTGATAAATAGTTTACTGACTGGCAGTGTTAATCTGCTGGGACATGAAGACCGAGTGAATGAAATTCCAATCGCTGTTGCAATTGATGAAGAAGCCGTTGATAATGCTGATTGCTTTGTTGCTGAAGACTGCACCCTTGTTGCAGTGGTTGAAGCCTGCATGACAATTGAAGTTGAGAAGAATGCAACTAAGGAGGTTGCAAGTGCAGCAGTCCAAGCTGTAAGAGTGCAGATGAATGAGAAAAATCCTGCTTTATTTGACGTTTTAACTGTGTCTATCTGTGCAGGTGTTGATTGCAGTGCTAAAGCAACAAAAGCTACAGTATTGAAGCTGCCATGCAGCATTTTCAAAAAGAAGAAAGTTAAAATGAAGAATCCATCATACGATTGGTTCAAAGTTGTGCACCGTTGGAAACTGAAAAAGATAATGACCTGGTGTTTCGATGAAGAAAATGTTCGAGAAATTTTGCAGTTTTTGTTGTTTCGAATTTGCTGTAGCAATGCTGTATGGCTTTGTAATTTGGAGTCTTATTTTTTGGAAGTGATGATGTTGGTTGAAGCCACTATTAGATGATAGATGAAGTTCATGTTGTTTGCTGTTGAAGAATGAATGTGTTTGTTGAAAGGCTGTAGCCTTGTACTCGTTGTGTGATCCTCTGCCATTGATGTGTGGTTTGTTGAAGTCTGCCACCTGCGGGAAAGAAAGAGCATAGAGTGTGCCTCCGCCTTCAGTATTTAGTATGCAGTTCAGTATGCGGTTGAGAAAGCATCTGCAGCAGCAGATCCGCCTTGCCTTAAGACTCTCCAAGACATGAGAGCATTCTGATGATGAAGTTTCCAGCAACAACATTGAAATAAATATTTTGAAGTGTTTTTATTGTAACTACATGTAAGAAGCCTAACTGAGACTTTAGACCAGCAGGCCATGATTTTTGTAAAGTGTGTGTTGTAATATGGCTGTTGAAATTAAGGGGGAGTGTTGGAATTAATTCCCAACAGCCACATCTTCACCTCGAGCTGTGAGTCCACCTGGAGCATGTGATCTTGTGATGTATTCGATGTATGTACTTGGCAGTAATTAGCTGTGTAAATGTTGATGTAACTTCTAGCTTCACCGAGAAGCCAAACCTGTCAGTAGATGTTTCCAGACCTCCGTCGTCATATGTATAAAACTGGTTTTAGTTAATGAAATAAATAAGGAGTAGTTTTCTGGGCAGTCGCCCACACTATCCGCTGTTTCTACTCCTTCAATAAGCAAATGTTAAGATTGCAATCCAGTCGAAATTCACAAGACTATGATGCATACAAAAAAATAACAAGAAGTGTTAGGATCAAATCAAATAGCAAAAACAAGATTTAATTCTACACAAAAAACACTCCCTGTCACAAGTGAAATCACTAGAGCAAAAGGGAGTCCCCTTAGGGGACCACAGTAACATTTGTTGGAAAAGCACATTTAGATATATCACATGCCATAACTTAAATGTTGACTTTCATAGTTTTTTTATTTAAAACCCATATTTATTAATGGGGAAAAAATCTCATTCGAATTATTGGAGACGTGTGTATAATTTAAGACCAAAAAAATTTCTCAGCAAAAAAATGAAGATTTAGAGTGCAACCATAAAATCAACCGGGTATGCTTATTGTACAAAAATTTTCATCCATCTAAACTAATTCCCCAGAGATACCTGGAAGTGGATATATACATGAAACTATCGAGGAGTGGGCACCAAGAAATTATATACATAATATTTAAAAGTAGCAAAACAAGACATATAGGATTCATGCATAAAAGGAATCAAAACAAAAATGATAGCAACATTAGATCAAGAACTTGGATACATAACAAAATAAGAGTTGCATTTTAGCCATGTGCTTTCATAAAAAATAGAGAAGAAAAAACTTATATTTAATAAAAAAATGATTGAAATAGATTGATGAAATCCTTCTATTCAAGGCGAAGAACTTATCTGAGCTTTATTACATTCCTAAATATTATCATTAAATCATACACATTCATCTTCCCCACAAGTGCAACCTAACGGCCAACCACTCTAATCATCTCTCGAATCATAATCCCAATCTAATTATAAGATTGAGCCATTTTTTATTTCTGGTGAGTGGTCGGGCTAAAATGATGCCATGGGGCACCTATGGTTTGCTTTGCCACAAACATTTCTTTCCCAAGAATTCTCTTCCAATTGTAGGTTGTAGGGAAGTAGGTGTCAAGAAGGCTGGTAAGAATTATATTGGTGTACTTGACAGATCTGCCAATGATAAATGTACTCGTGCATGGTACATTTATAAGCATGTCTACAATCATACTGCTACCTTGTTCCCATTAGCCATGGTTGATTTGAACAGCGGGAAGATGTGCTGAATCAGGCAGATAATCTGCATAATAGGACTCCGGTGGCAATTCATTCATGATGGATCTGCAAATTTTCTTCATTTTCTTCTAATGCACAAAGAGGATTTTTTTGCAAATCTTGTCCGAAATAGAGGAGCATTTTCAATCTGCAAAATATATATATATATATAATGAGAGTTTGTTAATTATATAAATGATACTATAGAAGAAATTTAAATAGTGAACTCATATTTGAGATGTAAAACACCTTTTAGTTTCAATCTATTTATTGTATGGTGGACATTTTATAAACCTTATATTCATGTTCATTGTGTCATGTGGAATCTAACTAATATTTGATCCTTTGGTTTAGTGCGCATATGACTCTTCTCTTAAATTGAAGATGGAGAATCATTTATCAATGTCACAAGCTTTAGACAATATAAAACCTAAGAAATCATACTTTGGACTACACAAACATCTTATCCATCTAGGCTTCCACACCACTATGTGTCTTTGTTGCGCCCCTAAAATTCTCAAGAATATTTTTTGGGTTCTACAAAAGAGCAAAATTTTCCCCAAGCCTCTATGGTCATTTTTCTTGGACTGGCAAGACCATTGTCATTACTAATCTATCCTCAAAAGGCCAATGAGAGAAGGTGGCCATGGATATAGTCCACCTTTTGTAATCAATGGCACAAAGGCAATGTACCTTGCTTTGTCAACAAAGTCACATTAAATACCCTCCTCTAAGCATTCCAAGGAACCTAGGCAACTAGAGGTCCAACAAGTCAACTGTTGTGCATATTTTCCTAAGTTCACATCAAATAAAAACTTGGCATGATTCAAATCTCTCCATCATAGTTTTTTTTAGTTCATTTAAACATGTTCAAAATAGGCAACTCAGAACTATGTTCAAAAAGAAGATTGACATACATGTGTAATGACAAAGGTGCATGTGAGGTAAATGTAGGGTGGAAATTATGTTGGAAGGGTCCATCTTCTTCATGAAGTGGCATGGGGCTTGGGCCAAATATCCTACTGTCATACAACCACTAAACTCAAACCAATCTGCTTTTTTCATGTGCCTATCCTCTTGGCTCCACATTCTTAACAAAACTTGAAGGTCTCTCTTAAATATGGTGAACCACATTGATCACAATATTTTGGAGGGCTCGTTGGCTAGGAACCACAAAAACAACATTAGAAATATCCGTTCAACTTATGACCGGATTGAATTCTCAGAAACAAAAATTCATATTCCTATAACAACAAATAAGTCAAAAGCAAAATTAAGACAAATATTCTCTGATTCACATTACTTTGACAAACAGGCATTGCATGATTCAAGCCAATTGGAATACTTTAGTACAAATTTTGACTTGGAAATATGGTTGCATAAATTGTCATTTCAGGAGGGAGAAGGGGCAGTGCTTCTATTTACATAGAACTACATTCGATTACACTAGCTCATTTAATGTGATACAATTAACCACATACATAAATCAGAAGCATGATGGATGTTATCCCAAGTGCATTATCCCAGCCCAATTTAGTTGCTAGATGTTAGAGGATTATTAATTGAGTGGCATATATGAAGGAAATTGCATACACGCGTTATGTTAATAATCGACACCCGAGATCAGCTCATGGTCTGTACAGTCATCTGCGCTACCTTTGCCCCCTTTGAAAATGGCTTCCAATATATTTTTGCTGCTGCAATATGCCCTTGGAAGGATTTAGAGGATTTTTTATCGTCTAAGAATTGGTGCTATATTGATACAATGCATCGAATACTAGCAAAGATACAAATTCTAAGTAACATTATTGAAATTAAAAAAAATCACATTTTCAAAATTTAGTGAGTCCAATATTAGTTGCAAAAGTATATTGAAATGTTAAAAGGAGTTATTAGTTGAATAAATATCAAATAATCCATAAATAAAAAACTATATTTAAAACTATGAGGGCAAATAAAACAAGGAAACTAAAAACTTAAAAGTAGAAATTGAAGAGATTTAGCACAACAAGATAATGTCGAAAAAGGCTGGCCATTCATGTCTTTGTCTTTTGTCCAATAGATGATCATTGAAGGTTCAATCAAGATGGGGGATCCTGAATTTGAACCATGGGAGTATTAATTGAACATGAAAGAATATGTGTCCTCAATTGTCGGTCTTCCAACAGACATCTGTCTGATGACTGATGGTTATTGGTAAACTGTCGATGCTCCGAATCTTTCTTGAAAACCGTTGGCAATAGTCGGTACTGATGGAAGGTTGAGGGATAATCATCTATCATCTGACAAACGTGGGCTGATTTTAAAAAAATACACAAAACTTAGATATTTAACTTGTATTTTTGAACGGTCTACCCTTACCGTCGGATAATTTCGTCGAATTTTGAGCTAAAATGTTGTAGTGCTCTATAAATGTGTCTGAATAACGAGGAAAGGAACAAGTTACAAAGCCCTCATACCTCCTCCAACAAAGGATGCAAGATAAAATTTGTGCAATCCTATTCAACTCTCATCCAGTTCATTACTATTAGTATTAATCAATCACCAAAAACTTGAAGCTTTAAGACCCCTCTTTCACCTGCCAATAACAAGCACAGTTTTAAAGCCATTTATTTTAAAAATTTGTTTGTGCTAGACCCAAGCCTCACTCTAAGTCAAGGATCATCTTGTGTAGCTCCATCAAAATAGGCCTAAGAGCCATCTCTATCAATATCTTCAATCAAAACCTGCCTAACTGGTTTTGTTAGGTTTTTCTCATGGGAAGTTCCTTAACATACCTATACCTTGTTGCACACCACAAAGGGAGAGTGTATCTGTCTTCAAAAAGGATTGCATTTCTGGGCAACCAAATTCCCCAAGATATAATCATGGGTAAAGCTTTGAAGAGCTTTACCACACCACAATATTTCCACATCATTTCCGAAGTGCCTCCTCTATAGTGCTTCTAATCTAAACATTTTTTAAACCTGTTAAAAGTACTACTTCTTGCCATACTTGTTTTGTATAGGAGCAATCCACTACCAGATGTATATTTGATTCCTCACAACACTTACAAAGGGAGCATTGTCCAAACCCAACTCTATTCTTTCTTTGTAAAACATCCCAAGTAAGAGATTTATTATTTAAAAGAAACCAAATGAATATTTTATTCTTGGAATGGAAAGAAAATTTCCAAACATCCTTCAACCACCAAAAAATGTCTCTTTGGTCACACTTACAAAGGGAGCATTGTCGAAACCCAACTCTATTCTTTCTTTGTAAAACATCCCAAGTAAGAGATTTACTATTTAAAAGAAACCAAATGAATATTTTATTCTTGGAATGGAAATAAAATTTCCAAACATTCTTCAACCATCAAAAAATGTCTCTTTGGTCACACTTTGCACTTAAATAAAGATAACCAGTCTTTGGGGTACATTCGACCGAGGGGATTTTTTCCCAGACCAAAGTACCCTTTTTTCCCTGTAAGCTAACATGGTTTGACTTCAACCTAGCAATAAAAGCGGCTCATATATGTGCCTCCTCACTTCTAAAACCCAAATGCTCAATTGTCAAACATCCTTGACCCCAAATGTTTGTCATCACTAGATCTCCCATTTGAAAGAATTTAAAAAAGCCTCTATCCCATAATGACTGAACCATCAACTCAAGTAGTTTGTGGTCAAAGCTACTCCCAACCCAAGGATATTCTTCGAGGCTTACCCTTGTTCCATCCCTTACTTTCCATACCTAACCTTCACCAATCACGTGGAAAGCTAAGACAATTGCTTTCCATATTACTAAGACATTATGAATATTTTTTTGACATCTTCTAATCCATTCCTCAACATAATATGGAGCAATGTACTTTTGATGTACCGCTTTTACCTACTGAGGCCTTTCCTTAGATTAGTCTCTAGATGTTTTTGGCGGACAATGCTTTGGAAAAATAAAAGATATTTTTTATCCCCCAACCTCGAAGGCATTTTGGACTTGCTAGATATTGCCACTTTACCTAAGAAGTGCCCCTCTTATATTTGCTTCCTAAACAAAGGAATCTAAAACTTAATCTTCTTTTCTAGTACCCCTTTGGTATCCAAGAGAGAGACATCCAATAAACTGGGATGGCTTCGAAAACACAGTTGATTAACACCAATCTTCCCCATTTGGGTAGGCCAACAATGCCACCAAATAGACTCTTTTCTTGAATTTTGCTATCAACTAGTCCCAGTCCCTCTTTAGGTAGGTATTGAGCTTTAAGCAAAAGCCCAAATATTTCAATCCTTCTTCCACATCAACTCGCTTGTAAAAGAACAAAACACAAAATAATTCAAATCTACATCCTCTAATCCTACACATGAAATAGTAGTTTTTTCAATGTTTACCACCATTTGATATCACAACGCAATAGAGATCTAGGATCTCTCTCAACTTATCCAAGTCCCTTCTTGAGCCATTAAAAAAAATAGAATATCATTAACAAATAAAAGATGAGACAACTGGAAATTCCCACATATATTGCCAACTCTGTAACTCAATATCCTTTTTGCATCTAAGTAGGGCCTACTTAAACCTTCTACTACTAGACAAAGGAGGGGTGACACTCTTAAACCTTTCTTGGTCTGAAGAAATCTGAAGCGACACCATTGATAGAAATTGATAAGGAAACAAAAGATAAACAACCCATCACCCAGTTTATGAAAGGAATAGACAAGCCAAGGTAAGTTAACAGCAACCTCAAATACATCTAATTTACCTTGTCATATGCTTTTGAAACATCAATCTTGACTACAATAGACTTTAATTTTTTTGTTTTTATAGAGTGGAAAGCTTCTTGACCACACCAATAGCCTCATGGATCTATCCCCCCTCTAAGAAACCAAATTGCTCACCAAAGATCGAATTTGATAATACCCTTTTAAACCTTCTTGCAATTACCTTTGGCACTATTTTACAAATGCAGTTGCAAAGCGATATAGGTTTGAACTCTTCAACGGATGTGGAATTGTCTATCTTCAAAATGAGTGCAAGTAAACTCGTATTGAAATTTGCTAAGATCCTACCTACAGATCTTCCATTAATTCATAAAAGCCTATGAAAAATTCAATTGTCCACCCATTAAGGCCCAAGCTTTTATCCTTTTGAAAACTGTGCGAAACCTCTTGTAACTCATCCTAAGTAACTGCCTCCATTAAATTTTGATTCTCTTCCTCATTAACAAAGCCAAGGAAATATTGAGCTATCATGACTACTTTAGCAATCAAAACTATCTCTTTTGCTTTGTAAAGATTTCCAAAGTGTTCTACCCCCCATTGAGTCGGCCACCATAGTCCTGCTCGAAGGATCTTCCTCGCAGTGGCGCTTCCTCCATAGTGTCCTCCAACGATCCCGTCATGGGCTTCCGCAAGAATCCTCTCCTGTTCATGCGGAAGGACATATCGTCGAAGTATCTCATCTGGCCCCATTTTATACAATTGCCTTGCAATTAATTGAAAATCTGCAGCTCTGACGACTAGTTGCTTCTTTTGGTTGGTAGTGAAGCCTTTCGGCACCTCCCCTGTTGCCAAAAATTGAATGATTTGTTCGCAATGGTCGTCGACCATGCCAACCTTGAACAACTGAGCATCTGACAATCCTTCGTCAATGCTCCTTGGCTCTTCCCCTGACTCGATCTGGGACAAGTGGTCTGGTCCGGCATTCAGTCGGCCTGGCTTTACGATTATCTCAAAATCAAATTCCTGGAAGAGTAACAACCATCGACAGATCTTCCCCCCCCAACACAGGCTTGGTCACCAGGTATTTAAGTGTTGAATGATCAGTGAGCATTTTAAAGTGCCCCCCTAAGAGATAGTGCCGAAACTTCTGTAAGGCGTAGACCATCGCCAACCCCTCCCTTTCTGTCGTCATGTAATTCTTCTCCGCAGTAGACAGCTTTCTACTTGCGAATGCTATCGAGTGGTCTATTGTGCCTTCTCCTGGTTGGGCCAAGATGACTCCTAATGCAACTGATGACGCATCGACGTGAACGTGGAACTCCTTCGTCCAATTTGGGAATGCCAATATGGGTGCGGAAACCATCTTTGCTTTTAATATGTCCAAACTCTTCTGGCACTCGTCATTCCACTTGAACTTGGCGTCTTTCTTTAACAACTTCTTTATTGGTGCTGTGATTGATGCATACCCTCTGATAAACTTCCTGTAGTAGCCCGTGTGGCTCAGCGTCGCTCTCAATTGCTTGACTGTTGTCGACAGTGGGAGGTCGACAATAATTGCGATCTTCCCCGGGTATACCAGCATTCCCTCCTTGTAGACAATGTGCCTCGGCAAAATCCCAAACGGAGCACAGAAGATGCACTTTTTCAGGTTCAATGAAATCTGGTACTGTCGACATCATTCCAGCATTAGCCTCAGGTTTGTGACGTGATCTTTGACCAACCCATACACTGTCCAATCGTCCATATAGATGGTAAGAAATTTATGAATGTAATCTTTGAATGCCGAAACTACTAGTCTTGAAAAAATTGCTAGAGCATTCTTCAGTCCAAATGGCATCACTGTATACTAAAAGTAGCCCCATTCTGTGACGAATGTAGTCTTATGTCGGTCTTCCTTCGCGATTTTGATCTGGTGATAGCCTGAAAACCCATCCGTAAATGAGTTGATCTCCTGACCCCCTACTCCTTCGAGCACTTCATCCGTGAATGGTGTTGGGAACGGGTCGTGTAAGCATGCATCATTCAACTTCCGTAAGTCGACACAGATTCAGACTTCGCCAGTTTTCTTGTCCTGGACCACCATCGGGATGATCCACTCTAATTCCTCTACTGGTTCTATAATACCTACTTCCAGCATCCTTTCAATCTTGGCTTGTACTCATTCCTTATGCCTTGGATTCAATAGGTAGGGCCGTTGCTTAACTAGCTTCGCATCTGGATTTAGAGGGATCTTCATTTCGCCTAAGTCCCCAGAAATTCCTTTCATCTCTGAGAATTTCGTTGGGAACAAATCCTGAAACTCATGCAATAGATCAGTCATATTCACAATAGTTGAGTCATCCCAATAATCACCAATGCTTGTGAACTTCTGGTTCTCCTCCGACCCAATATTTACTTTCTTGATCTTCAGCGGTTTCTGGAACTTGTCGAAAGGTATTTCTGGTGCCTCGACACTAGGACTTCCTTCCGACTCCGGTACATACGTAGCCCTCAAATCATCCTCATCGTCTGACTCTCATGTGATGTTATAACACTCCATCATCATTTCTGGTGTCGCAGTCCACCGAAGTTCTAATGGTTGCTCTGTCGGTACTGCTTCAAATAACTTTTCTTGAATCACCTGCAATGCACTATGGATGAAGGGGTTTTCATCCGAGAAACAAAACGTTTGGTTAAATCCAATTGTTAGCTGTTCCCAAGAAGTCGTTCTGCGTCGGAGTTCTGTTGCGACATACCAACTCCGCGGTACTTCATCTAGTGTGTGAATAAACACATGGACCCATTCCTCTTTCGCTCGTAATCCCCATTTGCTTGCGCATTCAACCAAATGCGCCTTTGGGTCACTTCTGTCGTCAAACTTCCTTCCGCCGGATCCTTCTACATTGTCGAACCTCACCATCATGAGGTGTCAACATAGTGGCCAGTTTGTGATATTAGACTTGTGCGCCGCCCACCAGCGCACAGGAGTAGCCTTCAAGGCTTCCTCCAAGGCCAATAGACGTTGCGGTTCCACCACTTTTTCCTCAAATTCCGCGAGAAATGTAGCCAAATTGGGCAATCCTTCGTATATTGGTAGCTCACACTCATCTGTGGCTACCCTTCGCATCGATTTAGTAATCTTTGCGCACCTCCTAAATGACACTTCATGCATCCGGTTCTGCCAATTCTCGAGCGCCTCATCTGAATCCGACGATGCCAAATTAACACTGCGCCATCCCAATTCTCCATCTGCAGAGGGATTAATGTAATCTTCGGATATGTTGTATATGCTATCCCATCCCTCCATAAATTCATCTCTCCCTGGTTCAACATATCGTTGCCCTTCTGTAGGATCAAGAGGTGCGACGACCCTCATTTTGCGATTTTCAAACGACATAGTCCGCTTCTTGAAGTTGATAATAGCTAGATTATCCATTTCCCAGTCTATCCCTAGCAACACTGGGTAGGGGCTGGTATTGTCCACAATTCCAATTACATCAAAATCTGCATAAGGCTTGAGGCCCTCAATCTCAACTGGAAGCTAGCACACCCTAAGAAGTGGAGTAACCTTAACACCCTACCAAGTGGAGTAACCTTACTCTGATTTGCTAATCGCAGCTGTACCGATGACCAGGCCAACTGCGGTTTCCTCATTGTTTCCCATGTCTGCTTGGTCAGAATGTTGACGTCTGACCCCAGGTCAAAGATAATTGAGTCGACATCAAATGATCCAATTTGTACCGACATTCTCATCTCTCTCCCCGTCTTCCTCTTGTGTATGCGGTGGACCTTTTGCTCCTGGCGTGCACCCTCCCGTCGATTCAACAGATTGGATATCTCTTCCAGCGCATCCTGATCCTTTGCCAACTCCAGGAAACTCTCCAAGAAGCCTCGTAAGGTGTTAGCCTTCCTTCACGACTTCGTTGTGTCGAACGTTGGTGGCATATCGTAGATAACTTCTTCCTTAAGAGGTAACTGCCCCCTCTGTCTCATCGTCTCCTGCGCTTTTAAGAAAACATCCCTTTCGACTTCTACATCACAGGTGACGTGCTTCCGTGTTGTTGGTCGAACAGTAGCCTGTGACCCATCGACTCCCGTCACAGCTCCTCCACATGTCACTACTCCAACAGTCGCAGTGTGGCTTCGCACCTCCCCTGATATCTTCTGTACAACTGGTGGCGTATTATGATTCTGGTTCTGCAGAGGTGGTGGCAGATTCTTGGTGTGCCATTTTGCAATGAGCTGCGAACAATCTTCAACGCCATGATCCACAACGCTGCAATAAGTGCACTGTGGCGCTGGATTCAACCAATCCCTCTGATAGTGCCCTTGTTGCCCACAATTGTAGCATATAATCGGTCCTCGTCCTCGTCCAGCAGCTCCTCCTTGTCATACGCCAGCACCTCGACCTCCGCGGAATCCTCCTCTACCACCTTCACGCGGTGGCCCATATGGTGGGTACTGCGATTGCCCATACTGCGGCTGTTGAGGTGGCCCATATGGTGGGTCCTGCAGTGCCAGATACTTTGGCTTACCATACTGCGGTTGCCCATACTGCCCTTGATCATACTGTTGCGGTTGGTGATTATACTGGGCAGACGGTTGATTATACTGTTGTTGTTGCTGACTTGGTGGCTGTTCTTCTCCTTCCATGAAGTATGCAGCCACAGTCCTCTCCTGTAGTAGGCCATAAGCTCTACAGTACTTTGGCTTACCATACTGAGGTTTCCCATGCTACCCTTGATCATACTGTTGCGGTTGGTGATTATACTGGGCCGACGGTTGATTATACTGCTGTTGTTGCTGACCTGGTGGCTGTTCTTCTCCTTCCATGAAGTATGTAGCGACAGTCCTGTTATCACACCATAGTAGCAGGGCTACTATTCTTGTTCAGCAGATATCTGCACATTCCAGAGCTTCCATTATTCCAGAGCATGGCTATATATTCTGGATCACTCATGATCAGAGCAGTATATTGTTCAGATTTATGTATGACCTTGTGTCAAGGCTGAGCCTTGAAAGTTCAGATTTGATGACTGATGTGACCCTTTATCCCATACAGTTTCAGTTCAGTGCTTAGAGATGTATTTCAGCAGTGTTTCAGATGATGCATGATGATGTTGTATGATCTATGGATATGTTATCACTGACTGTGGATTATTATCTTGTTGATTTAGTCATGATCATAGCATGTGCTTGGTATATTATTCCTGATGTGACAAACTATTTAAAATGAACTGTAAATCATAAAATGAACAATTGCTTGCACATTTAGGTCATTTAACAAAACCCACTGGTTTTTCACCTTACATAGATATGGTCTTTCCCCACACCAGTTGTCCGCTAGTGTAGGCTCCATATTCACTTGACTCCATCCATACATGACCTTCCTGTTTGACTTTAAACTCTGACTTGTCTCATTTGACTTTCTGATACCGAGGACTTCCCCATTTTTCTACCTCTGTGTTTGGACCGCATCCCTGTATATTCAGTGTCTCGGCTCTGAGTTGGTGACAAAAACTTGCCCTTGGTGAGTTGGATTGTAGGCCTAAATCATTCTGGTCGGTTGTCCCGATGTTTGGCATTGGCTCGAACTCCCCCTAGTCACTTGAGATGTTGTTGGCTAAAACTGAAAGCTCATGGTCTACCTATGGAAACTTAAAAATTCGCCCATGGAAACAAAAAAAAAGGGCAAGAGCGATGAACAACTGAAAATACTCCGCGAAGAGTATAAAAAAAAGGTCCAAAAAGCAATGGTTCTTAAAAGTTATATCTAAACAATTGTTGACCTTATATATATGTGAAAACATGCCCTGGATGCAAGCTGCAACTAGTTGTGCTTCTCAGCACATTTGAAATCCGAAGGGTTATGTAGGCCAAAAAGGACATGGAATAAAATTGAATGATCCTAATGAACTTGGATCAACTTGATGTAGACATGATGCCTAAGTTGAATAAGCACTCTCTAAACAACTTATCCATTTGTGAGGCACAGCCATCCCCCGTGTTCTTTTGTCCAACACAGAGTTTGTAGCTTTCCCCTTCTCCCAATCCAAAGTATTTTTGAGTTAAGTTAGACAAGTCAACCCCTTGGCCCAACCTTGTTCCTAGCCTTCATCCTTCACTAGCAGCTTGACCATATCCGATGGGTGAGTTTGTCATTTGAACTATTGTGCAAGTAATTCTATATAACAACGGAATATGCTAACCTGATTAATGCCACCGAATGGATGTTATACTTTGAGCTTGGCTGTGAGAAATGATTAGAGAAGCATGTCTTAGTCTACTGATGTGATTTATCCTTGGTTATATTTTCTTGGGATCCGTGATGATGTGGACCATATATATGTGCTTATTAATGGTGATTCATGGTCCCACATGCTTGATGATGATATCATATGATGGAAATATGATGCAGATGATGATTGATCCAGTGCAGCAGGTTTTATTATTACTTCAGATCAGCAGATTATACATTGTCCATATATGGTGGACCCTACAGCTGGCCCATTAGGGCAACCCATGGTGTATGAGTACACATTCCTAGTGGATTTGGGTCTTCTAGATCCATTGAGACACTTATCTTTCAGTTCCAGGCACTTCTGACAGTGATTGATGCAGTTTTACACTTGTTGACCAGATTTGGGGCTGATTTCCCAGCCTAAGCAGCAGGGGCCCCGAGAGGCCAGTTCACCTAGGGCGCTGATGATGGAGGGGGTGGTCCATCCACTTGTTTTTACCATTTACCCCCCCTTCTGGAGAGCCTGGTGGGCTCAGATGGACAGCGCTAGCACCCTAGGAGGCAGTTTTGGCACTTTCACAGTTCCCGAGGCAGTTAAAAAATGGGATAAAGTGGTCACTGAGGAAATCGATTTGGGCAATTGAAGCAAGGTTTTGGCATTTGGTTTTCACAGAGGTCTCCCAGGGTGGCATCACTATCTTCTAGTCAGTTTTCACCATGTGGGTATGCCCAGATTGATCACAGGAGGACATTTACTGCTTGACTGTCATGGATTCTGAGGACAGTTTTGGTCATTTATATTATATTGGACATATTTTATTATTTTATTGTGCCTTGGGGATGAGCTAGTAAGGATTGATGCCTCCTAGCCCCACCATGAGCTTATATTGTCATGTCCTAGTCACCATGAGGTGGATTTTGGTACTTATGTTTCTCTAGTGGATGACGTCACCCTCTTATTGTACCATTTAGTGGGGGCGCTATTGTTATATTGAGTGATCCATGTGATATATTGTTATGGTTCATCTTAGCCATTGATTGTATGATGAGATCTTTTAATCTCAACCACTCATTTGATGTAGTATTGTAGAGTGGTATAGGGTTTTGGTCTTTATTATCCTATATAAGGAGGAGACCCCCCATTGTATAGCTCACCTTTGGAGCTCTGGAATATTGGAATAGAAGATTTCTTTGTGGAGCACATCTCTCTTGTATTGTGGATTCTCTTGCATATTGAATATACAGTATCTCTTCTATGTATCATTGTGGATTTTGGTGCTTCTACTAATCTTTTGACAGGAAATTCGAATTGGTGGAGAGGAGGGCGACTTCATGAGCGTTATTGTTGGAGGGATCCACATAGTCTCTCTTGGGTTGATCGTGTGACAGGGAGTATCATTATTGTATCTTAGTGACATAGTTGATGCTTTCTATTACATCTTTCTACCATTTTCATAATCATCTTGCTTGACTTGTTTCTTTGATCTTGTCTTGTAGGAGGAGGACGATTTGGCTATCTTGGAGAAAGACGTTTTGGTTGGAGCTCTTGGATCTCACTCTTGAATATACACATAGGAGAATGCTATCAATTTGCAAGGTGGCCACAAGCAATTGAGGTAAGATCTACAAGGTATGTTCCTCTTTCATCCATTCTATCTTCATTGGTCATAAAACCCTAATTCATTAAAACCCCAATTTTGGTATTTCTTAGATCTACTTAGATCTAGCCTTGCTTTTGAGAAGATCTTAAAAACCCACCTCTATAGCATCCACCCCTAGTTGGATCTATAGTTTGGTGGTGATTGGCTTAAAATTAACCCACTTTTCAAGGCAAAAAGCCCTCCTTGACCCAAATCGCACTTCCTAGTGAGAGGCTTGTTTGGTTAGATCTAGCACATGGGTAGGTGAGATCCCACTTGATTTGCAATCTAGACACTTGATAACCTACCCCCAGATTCTTACTTTGGTGAAATCTACCTTGTGGACATCTCTCCATGTTTTAAGGGGCTAAAACCCCCTTTTGAATCTATTGGCACCTCAAAACTCAGATCTACTAAGATCTAGCCCTTGGATTGACTTGATTTTTTTGAACATGCATAGATCGGGGTACTATCTACTTGGATCTACAATTTGGTGGCCATTGGACTTGATTTGGTCCACTTAACCCTTGTTTTAGCCCTCCTTGAGCAAAGTCGCACTCCCTTGGGTGAGTGAGTTTGCCCACTTAAGGAGGTGGGTGTTTGAGATTTTCATGGATTTGGAAGGCCCATACCTTGAAACCTAGGTCTAGACTGTCTTTTTGTCACGATCCGCCTTAGGGGTAGTGTTATCACACCATAGTAGCAGGGCTACTATTCTTGTACAGCAGATATCTGCACATTCCAGAGCTTCCTTTATTCCAGAGCATGGCTATATATTTTGGATCACTCATGATCAGAGCAGTACATTATTCAGATGTTATGACCTTGTGTCAAGGCTGAGCCTTGAGAGTTCAGATTTGATGACTGATGTGACCACTTATCCCATTACAGTTTCAGTTCAGTGCCTAGAGATGTACTTCAGATGTGTTTCAGATGATACATGATGATTATTATTATGATGATGTTGTATGATCTATGGATATGTTCTCACTGACTGTGGATTATTATCTTGTTGATTTAGTCATGATCATAGCATGTGCTTGGTATATTATTCCTGATGTGGCAAACTATTTAAAATGAACTGTAAATCATAAAATGGACAATTGCTTGCACTTTTAGGTCATTTAACAAAACTTACTGGTATTCCACCTTACATAGACATGGTCTTTCCCAACACCAGTTGTCTGCTAGTGTAGGCTCCATATCCACTTGTCTCCATCCATACATGACCTTCCTGTTTGACTTTAAACCCTGACTGGTCTCATTTGACTTTCTGATACTGAGGACTTCCCTATTTTTCTACCTCTGTGTTTGGACCGCATCCCTGTTTATTCAGTGTCTCGGCTCTGAGTTGGTGACAGAACTTGCCTTTGGTGAGTTGGATTGTAGGCCTTGGCTCGAACTCCCCCTAGTCATTTGAGATGTTGTTGGCTAAAACTGAAAGCTCATGTTCTACCTATGGAAACTAAAAAAATTCGCCCATAGAAACAAAAAGGGCAAGAGCAGTGAAAAGCTAAAAAATACTCCTCGAAGAGTATAAGAAAGGTCCAAAAAGCAATGGTTCTTAAAAGCTATATCTAAACAATTGCTGACCTTGTATAAATATGTGAAAAACATGCCCTGGATGCAAGCTGCAACTAGTTGTGCTTCTCAGCACATCTGAAATCCGAAGGGTTATGTAGGCCAAAAAGGCCCTGGAAATGAAATTGAATGATCCTAATGAACCTGGATCAACTTGATGTAGACATGATGCCTAAGTTGAATAAACACTCTCTAAACAACTTATCCATTTGTGAGGCACAGCCATCCCCCGTGTTCTTTTGTCCAGCACAGAGTTTGTAGCTTCCCCCTTTTCCCAGTCCAAAGTATTTTTGAGTTAAGTTAGACAAGTCAAACCCTTGGCCCAACCTTGCTCCTAGCCTTCATCCTTCACTAGCAGTTTGACCATGTCCAATGGGTGAGTTTGTCATTTGAACTATGGTGCAAGTAATTTTATATAACCACGGAATATGTTAACTTGATTAATGCCACTGAATGGAATTTATACTTTGAGCTTAGCTGTGGGAATGATTAGAGAAACATTGTCTTAATCTACTGATGTGATTTATCCTTGGTTATATATTCTTGGGATCCGTGATGATGTGGACCATGTATAGATGATTATTGATGATGATTTATGGTCCCACATGTTTGATGATGATATCATATGATGGACATATGATGCAGATGATGTTTGATCCAGTTCAGCAGGTTATTATTATTTCAGATCAGCAGATTATACATTGTCCATATATGGTGGACCCTACAGCTGGCCCATTAGGGCAACCCAGGGTGTATGAGTACTCATTCCTAGTGGATTTGGGTCTTCTGGATCCATTGAGACACTTATTTCAGTTCCGGGCACTTCTGACAGTGATTGATGCAGTTTTACACTTGTTGACCAGATTTGGGGCTGATTTCCCAGCCTGAGCAGCAGGGGCCCCGAGAGGCCAGTTCACCTAGGGCGCTGATGATGGAGGGGGTGGTCCAGCCACTTGTTATTACCATTTATCCCCCCTCCCGGAGAGCCTGGTGGGCTCAGATGGACAGCGCTAGCACCCTAGGAGGCAGTTTTGGCACTTTCACAGTTCCCGAGGCAGTTAAAAAATGGGATAAAGTGGTCACTGAGGAAATGGATTTGGGCAATTGAGGCAAGGTTTTGGCATTTGGTCTTCACAGAGGTCTTCCAGGGTGGCATCACTATCTTCCAGTCAGTTTTCACCATGTGGGTATGCCCGGATTGATCACAAGAGGACATTTACTGCTTGACTGTCATGGATTCTGAGGACAGTTTTGGTCATTTTTATTATATTGGACATATTTTATTATTTTATTGTGCCTTGGGGATGAGCTAGTAAGGATTGATACCTCCTAGCCCCACCATGTGCTTATTTTATCATGTCCTAGTCATCATGAGGTGGATCATTGTACTTTTTACCCCTCTAGTGGGATGACGTCACCCTCCATTGTACCATTTAATGAGGGCGCTTTTGTTATTTTGAGTGATCCATGTGATATATTGTTATGGGTCATCTTAGCCATTGATTGTATGATGAGATCTTTTAATCTCAACCACTCATTTGATGTAGTATTGTAGAGTGGTATAGGGTTTTGGTCTTTATTATCCTATATAAGGAGGAGACCCCCCATTGTAAAGCTCACCTTTGGAGCTCTGGAATATTGGAATAGAAGATTTTTTGTGGAGCACATCTCTCTTGCATTGTGGATTCTCTTGCATATTGAATATACAGTATCTCTTCTATGTATCATTGTGGATTTTGGTGTTTTTGCTAACCTTTGACAGGAAAGTCGAATTAGAGAGAGGAGGGCGACTTCATGAGGGTTATTGTTGGAGGGATCCACATATTCTCTCTTGAGTTGATCTTGTGACAGGGAGTATCATTATTGTATCTTCGTGACATAGTTGATGCTTTCTATTACATCTTTCTACCATTTTCATAATCATCTTGCTTGACTTGTTTCTTTGATCTTGTCTTGTAGGAGGAGGACGATTTGGCTATCTTGGAGAAGGGCGATTTGGTTGGAGCACTTGGATCTCACTCCTGAATATACACATAGGAGAATGCTATCAACTTGCAAGGTGGCCATAAGCAATTGAGGTAAGATCTACAAGGTATGTGTCTCTTTCATCCATTCTATCTTCATTAGTCATAAAACCCTAATTAAATCAAAACCCCAATTTTAGTATTTTTTTTAGATCTACTTAGATCTACCCTTGAAATTGAAAAGATATTAAGAACCCACCTCTATAGGATCCACCCCTAGTTGGATCTATAGTTTGGTGGTGATTGGCTAAAAATTGACACACTTTTCAATGCAAAAACCCTTCTTGAACCTAAATCGATTTTCCTAAGAGAAGCTTGTTGGGTAAGATCTAGCACATGGGTAGGTGAGATCCCACTTGATTTGACATCTAGACATTTGATAACCTATACCCATATCTTTACTTTGGTGAAAACTACCTTGTGGACATCTCTCCACGTTTTAAGGGGTTGAAACCCCCTTTTGATCTTCTTGATACCTTAAAACTTAGATCTACTAAGATCTACCCATTGGATTCACTTGAAACTTTGAAGGAACCTAGATCGGGGTACTAACATCCCGGATCTACATTTTGGTGGCCATTGGACTTGATTGGGTCCACCAAACCCATCTTTTGCCCTTCCTTGAGAAAGTCGCACCCCCTTGAAGATTTGAGTTGGACCACTTCTAGGAAGTGGGTGTTTAAGATTTTCAGAGATTTGGAATGCCCATGCCTTGAAACCTAGGTTTACACTGTCTGTTTGTCAAGATCTGCCTTGGGGATTGCATTCCTTGTTTTAAGGGATTGTGGTCCACTTTTGGTCATCACCTAAAAAAACTAGATCTAGTAAGATCCAACCATTGGATCTCATCCAAACCACTTGACTTGGCTTCTAGGTGTCCCGATCTACACTTTGACATCCTTCTTGACCCCATTAGCCCATCCAACAAGGCACTAGTCCTTCTCCAAGCAAGGCGCACTTTCTTGGGATTAGTGTCAAATCCTAGATCTAGCACATAGGTAATCCTAGAACCAACTCTAACTTCTAGATCTAACCTATAGTACCATCCTCACACTTAACTTCACCTTGTGGGCCCACCTAGAACCATTTCACACTTCCCAAGGCAACAAGACCCACTTGTGTAAAAACATGGTACTGTACTTAGTAATCATACCCCATCAAGTGGCCTAAACCATACATAGGTTGAAACACTAACTATCCATTATTACACCTTCAACCATACCTTAAACATTAGGTCCACTTAGCCTTGCATTGGTTTCCGTAACTCATCATTTATTCACCCTTTGAAACCTTTGCTTGGGTCCAATCAACTGTGATTGGGGTATAGGGTCTCCCCCTTGGTCTAGTTATACCTTGACCTAAAGCGAAGAGTGCCTCGGTTGACGTGACTCCCACATTGCATTGGGAACCGTGGCATCTCTTAGGTCACCTCTTTAGTTGCCTAACTCCTCTACCGTCCCGGATGGGATACCTCTAGGGGCAACTACAAGTTGTGTGATAACAGGTAGCATTCCTTGTTTCAAGGGATTGTGGTCCACTTAGAGTTATTACTTGAAAAACCTAGATCTAGCAAAATCCAACCATTGGATCTCATTTAACCCACTTGATTTGGCTTCTAGGTGTCCCGATCTACACTTTGACATACTTCTTGACTCCATTAGCCCATCCAACAAGGCACTAGTCCTTCTCTAAAGCAAGTCGCAGTCCTTGGGAATTGTGTCAAACCCTAGATCTAGTACATGGGTACTCCTAGAATCAACTTAGATTCATAGATCTAGTCTTTATCCAACCTATAGTACCAACTTCACACCTAGCTTCACCTTGTGGGCCTACCTAGAACCATTTCACACTTCCCAAGAAAACAAGACCCACTTGTGTAAACACATGGTACCTCACCTTGACATCATACCAAACAATGTGGCCTAAACCATACATAAGTTGAAACACTAACAATCCATTACACCACCTTCAACCATACCTCAACTCTTAGGTCCATTTAGCCTTGCATTGGTTTCCGTAACTCCTCATTTACTTACCTTTAGAAACCTTTGTTTGGATCCAATCAACTGTGATTGGGTGTAGGGTCTCCCCCTTGGTCTAGTTACACCTTGACCTAAAGCGAAGAGTGCCTTGGTTGACGTGACTCCCATCTTGCATTGGGAACCGTGGCATCTCTTGGGTCACCTCTTTAGTTGCCTGCCTCCTCTACCGTCCTGGATGGGATACCACTAGGGGCAACTACAAGTTGTGTGATAACAAGTCCTCTCCTGCAGTAGGCCATAAGCTCTACAGTCATTCTCATCGTGGCCAACCGATTTACAGAACTTGTAATACAAGTTCACTGGTTTCGACACTATCTTCTGCAGGTACACACACTCTTCCGGTCGATGGCCTCTCGTCTGGCAGATACGACACCAAGGAAACCTTCCCTGACTGAGGGGATTTGGTACACCTGATTGCAAGTATTCTCGAAAGTCTGGGGCATTGATCCTTGTGGTGTCCCTCTGTCCTACACCTAGTGCACTAGACGTCTTCGTGGGCCTCTTTCCCTTTTTTTCATGTCTTGTAGCTGGGTCGCCAAGTTTGCCAGTTGCGCCTGTATTCGATACATGCCCAAACCCATTTCGTCGATTGGTGAAGCCTCCAGTTTCATCGCAATCTCCGGCGCTTCTGCCTGGGTCGCTACCTTTTGTTGCATTAGTGGTCCGCGAATGTGCGGCACCAACCCAGCGATAAACCATTCTTTGTGCTGCATATCATTCATCCCAAAACTCACCTTCGCCATTAATGTTTTGTATCGCTGGTCGAAGTCCCATACTGACTCATTGGGAAATTGTTTGATTTCTTTGAGCTCAGTAATGTACTGCGACTCAGATTTTGGCTTCCTGAATACATTGATCATCCCTGCTTTTATTTCTAGCAATGTTTTCCCTTGAGCTCCCGTTGGTACCTTAGTAAACTTCATGTACCAATCTAATGCACGACCCTTGAGGGTCGTCGTTATTTGTCCCTTCTTTATATCTTCATCCTGGACCTGCTTCACAGTCCATACTTCTTCGCATACAAACCAGTTGTTTGGGATCCTCAGTCCCATTGACTTGGAATGTCGACATCTTCGCTTCGTCCGCCATTCTTGTATTTCTACTATTATTGTTTACTGATGCGCTACTCTTACTACTGTTTTGGCACGTAGGACAACTCTGCAAATAACTTGTGTTTGCTTTTATCAAGTTCTGAGTAGTGCGCAGAGTTGAAGGTACGTTGTAGCTTAGGGTCCGTCCTTCTCCTACTTCTGGGGTAGCCTGTTTGCTTTCTTCATCGCAATAAGGTCACTTCCTCCCTTGTGGTCCTGTTTCGTAGTCTTCTGTTTCGGTCCTCTCGGGAGACTCTCTCTTAGTCCTTCTCTTCTTCTCAAGACGCCGAAATATCACCCCACTCTTCAAGGTACCACACTCTTCGTCAGCTTCCCTTAAAAACTCATCGTCACTCATGTCCATCTACCCCGCATCTTTCTACCGGACCCGCATCTACGCAGTATCCACAACTTTCGCACACCGGATCCTCTACTCGTCAGAGTTCATCCTCAATATGCCATTTTCGCAGATGAGCATCTTAATCCACAGTTTCAACGACACCACGAATCTCCCCCTGGGTCCTTTGAAAAATTTCCTTTCTGCGCCGCTATATGATTTGATTGTGTCTACTGCGAACTCAGTAATATATCCCTCCAAGATGCTATCCACCCAAAAATCAACAGCCCTTGATACGGTATTGTCGACACGTTTCAGCTATCGAATTAGTTCTGGAGTCCAATGGTCCGGCTCAGTCTTTTGGAAATTATTCTTCTGAAATGTTAGCTGCGCTAACCACTCGTGCAACAATACTGGGAATTCGCAGAAGATATCCGAATAAATGTACTTCTGCAAACAACTGCTTACTGTCTATCCCAGGTCTTGCTTTTCTCCTTCCGCGAATTCTTCTGCCCTCTTGTCAAACCAGTCTTGGATCTCCGGTTTCGTCGGGTGCCATAACATATCCTCTTCTTTTCCTCTTTAGGGTCCCGACAACAGAACCATTTGTTGACACAACGACTGTTGACAGGGGTTCACTTCGCGCTGTCGTCAACAAACCATCAACAGAATTCCCTTATGCACCAGCCCAGAAAGGTTTTACCCTTTCCAACAAAACTCACAGAGCGAGTGAAGTCTCACCCGAGATGAATAAGGGGGCTGCAGGAACCAAGTTTCTGCAATGGAGTTGAGGACATGCATCAAACACACATTACACCCGCAGAAACCAGAGATTATTCCTTTCGCATTATGCTAACAATTCATCATTTGCAGACTTAATACATAATGGACATTCGCATCAGCAAGATTAAACTACTCATTCGCATGAACAGAAATTACCCAATCGCAAAATATTAAACATTTCGCAAACATTTGTATTCACCATCTAACAGAAATAAAGACAAAAGATAGAACCATAGTCAAACATCTTCATGCATTCATTAAAAACTGTGGAATGACCTTCGCAGAATAGTCAATACATCATAACGCGGATACAAAATAGATCAAAACTGGATCAAAACCTCAAAAGATCGATGCCCTTAGGCTTACAATCATACTCCTATTTATACGATACTAAGTGGTTACAAAATGGTTCACATGACCCATTTCTAACAAACTATCTAAACTTGTGCTTCCTTATTCTTCGTGAATGACCCTTTCTTCCACGGATGGTCCTTCTTCGCACTGTCGGCTTCTGCACTTCATGCGGACTAATCCCATGCCAACACGGTGATTGGCATATTGGTGAAATTTTTTAGAATTTTCATCTCTTTTGAAAAGCCAAAGAGCCCTACTCTTCAAACACCAAGCTACTTCCCTATCATCCAAGATCTTCCTTCTTCTATTAAGAAACCTGGACCTTCTACATCATAACCAACCTTTAGCCTTTCTTCAATCTCCTTCAACTCTTTTTCCTCGTTTTCATTTTTGGCTTGAGCCCATCCAATATCGACTTGTTTAACTTGCTTTAGATTCGCTTCAAACTGACGAGAGGTCGATTCTTGAAGATTTTCATTAAAAGGAACCCAATGGGATTTTACTAATTGCACAAAGTCTTCTTCTGGTAATCAACGAGGGTTGAAATTGAAAAGGATAGTTGGCCTAGACCCAATTTTAGCCATCTCCAAATAGCCAGCATGATCAGAATCTCCTCCAATATTTACGCACTGCCTCATTCTAAGGGATCAACCATCAAACCTTCTACTACTAAAAATCTGTCCAACTGCTTGGCTATTCTATCTAAACCCACTCACTTGTTCCTCCACAAAGGTTTGAGTTTAATAGATTCTACATAACTTTAGACCCACCTTCTGCAACTTACTCAAGAAGAAATCTAACAAGCAATCTACCTGTGCATTATGACCCCATGTCTAAAGACAACCCAAGGTAAAATTTAGATCCCTTCCTAGAATCTGATTTTCCTTCATAAAATCTTTTGCAAATAACCTCTACCAAAACAAAACCCTATCATTGTATGGCCCATATACATTCAAAACCAAAAATTTCTTCCCAATTCTTTAGGGTAGAGCTCAAGCCCCAAAACTGAATCAACCAACCAGCGTTTTGAGTCTAATACACTTATTGTGCAACCTCAAGATCAAACCCCTAGACCTACCCCTGGCATCCACAAAATATAATTCCCAATCCCCTAACAGTTTTTCCAATCCCCCACAATTGAGATTCCTTCACACAATCTCCTATAACATTAAAATATCCGACTTATGAACTTCCACCATCCTCTTCAAATCTAGCTTCTTGGAGGGCCTAACCATC
This sequence comes from Larix kaempferi, assembly GCA_027924585.1. Classification (NCBI taxonomy): domain Eukaryota; kingdom Viridiplantae; phylum Streptophyta; class Pinopsida; order Pinales; family Pinaceae; genus Larix; species Larix kaempferi. The sequence goes on along the minus strand of BSBM01000779.1, from coordinate 6,642,783 downwards.
CCTTTGCAATTGAAGGGCAGACACATCATTGGGAATCTCTCTCAAGGGTGTTCATAACTCTAAGAATCCCATCTAAGGACAATTGAGGACCAATAACCACTACACATGCAGCTTGTCCTTGGGCCCAATGAATTAAGGACTTTCATCTTCTTCCTAGAGGCTTTGGACCCTTGCAAAAATTTAACCCTAATCCTCTAGAACATACTTTGTTTGAAGCCTCTAGGGTGCCTTTACGAGACCTCAAATTGTATATGACAATAATCTCATCGGAGTTCGAGCCTTGAATCCCCAATGAATAAAGGACTTTCGTCTTCTTCCTAAAGGCTTTGGACCCTTACCAAAATTTAATCCTAATCCTCTAGAACATACTTTGTTTGAAGCCTCTAGGGTGCCTTTACGAGACCTCAAATTGTATATGACAATAATCTCATCAGGGTCCGAGCCTTGAATCCCCCAAAGAGGGGGGCTCTTTCAATAAGTTCCAATCCATAATCCAACAAGTTAAGCCCCAAGGGGCTCCCAGAAGGAAGAGAGTGATTAAACCTAAAGCTTCTCCTGAAAACTCTATTTACAAAATCATCATTCCCCAAGAAGAAAGAAATCAATCCCCCACGAAGGTCTGCAAACCCGACAACATAACATTGTTTGAAGATGAAGCAAGATTTAGAGGGATTAGATTTTTTAAGATCTTACATTAGGGATCTAATTCTTCTCTTGGAGACCTAGTTGGCACACCAACAGTTTCAAGAGTCGTGACCATAACCCTGTCGAAGAGAGGGAAAATGTTGGGAGCGCTGGAGAGAGGGAAAATGTTGGGAGCCATATAATCAACGAAGGAAGGGCGAAGTCCATCTATATCTATACCAAGAGAAATCGTTGCCCCATCTTTAGTAAAAACCCTTTCAAACTCCACCTCTTTACTAGAGACCTAGGATTCTTCACTTCGCCAATGATCTTGCCAGAAAACCCTTTACCCTCCTCAGGGCTTAAACTTATCTTACACCAACTTCAAGTCTTTTTGAACCTAAGTCTTTCTTTCGAAAGGGAGAATGTGTTTTGTGACTAGATGACCATATTTATGGCAACAATTATACCGAAAAGGCATGCCCACATGATCCAACAACTAAGAATGCTTCTTAGCACCCTTTATATGAATATGCTTTCTGCGAGTGCATCTTGCATATCCAAATTTATCAAGATATCTGTGACCTTCATGACACCTGAATCCTTATATGGCATGTTCACCTCCACAGGATGCCCTAAAGCATTCCCGATTTCTTAGAAGATGCTCGAAGACCAAAAACGATGGGTAAGCATGTCAGTTCTTTCCCTTCTAGCATCAAATAGCGGCATCCATCTTTTAGGATTAAGGGTTTATCAATACGACGTGCGTGGGAGGAAAATCAACTAGAGAACTAGAGTAGTATAAAAGGGAGAGAGATGCAAAGGAGAGCCGTTTGGCTAAAGATCTAGTGCAGTATCTGTTCTTATTGGTTTAATATTTGATACTTATAGTCCCTAGAGCCACGTGATATCAATTGTATTTTCATTACAGTGCTACTGGTGCTCTCAAGCGCCTCTTCGGATGAAGATTCAGCGTGGAGTACCCCAGCAGACGCAAATGCGAAGCAACAGAAACCCCACCTAGAGATTGTGGCATTATTTGTTACCAATTTTGTGTAATAATACATGTTTATTTTAATGATAAGTTATGTCTAGAAACGACCTAGTTCCAGTTAGTCTTAACAGGGAAATATAATATTATATAATGTTTTTATACCACATGCATCGGAGGATAGTGCAGAGTGGAGAGGCGTAGTATAGAAGGGAGAGAGATGCAAAGGAGAACTCATACCTTTCTCGGCCTTTTGGCTAAGATCAAGTGTAGTATCTGTTCTTATCAGTTTAATATCTGATACGTGGTTCATAGAACCACATGATATTAAATGTATCTTTTTAGGGGGAGAGTCCACTTACAGTAGCTTGCTACTGGGGCTCTCAGGCGTCGCTTAAGCGTTGCACTACAGCACAAGCCTGGCGCACCCCAACAATACAAAAATCAAATAAATTTAGTGCAGACTGAAGGTCGGTCTATCTAACAGTCATTTAATACATAGGAGTCACCTATCGTTCTCATTTGACATATAGGAGTCACCCATCGTTCTGCTTAAGTGAGTTAGATGATTTGACTAATTCTCCTGTCATAAAAAATGTATTTAACTTTTGCCAATAGTTTTGTTGTGCAGGATATAATTTCTCTAGTTTTATCCAAACTTCTAAGATCCAACACTCGTATTTCACTTCACACAAAAATAAACAGCAAAAGTCTTCATCATTTGTGCAACATTTCTGTTGTGCAGTATGTAACTTTCTCCAGTTTTGTCCGAGATCCAATACTCTTATTTCACTTCACACAAAATTAAACAGCAAAAGCCTTCATCATTTGTGGAATATTCCGTCTATATTGTGCTTTTTCTTCTACAATAAAATGAATTGTAATAATTAAACTAGAATGTTGGATGAAAAGTTTCTATATAAGTATAACTGATGCTAACCACATTATTGTAAAAGAAACGAATTGTACTAATTAAACTAGAATGTTCGATGAAAGATGAAAGTTTATATAAAGTAACTAGTACAAACCACATTATTATAAAAGAAACATGATATGTTTTATTATAGGGAACAATTAAAGACATGCTGCCTAGATTGAAAAAAGATAGAAATGTTGTGGCATAGATTACCGGGATCTTCATTCTTTCTTTGAAGCATTTTTGTAGTTGGTGTAGCTACCACACAGAATTTGTTCCATTTTGGCAACTTTGGTTTTTCACCTCGCAATGTATCTCTATATGGTATAAGATGTCCTTGGCAAGTAGAATTTGTTTCATTTTGGCAACTTTGACTTGTCACCTTGCAATGTATCTATGTATGGTATAAGATGGTCCTTGGCAAGTAGAAGTTGGAACTGCTTGGCAACAATATCAGCTTCTAGAGAATTGCTGACCTCTAGCATACCTTTACCTTCACTGTTTGAACAGACCACCTTCAGGTCTTTTGAGTGAGAGCTTCTTTTATCGCAGTCCAAATGTAATTGACAACTCTCTTCCAATTTGGTGAATTTATCTTCATACATTTTAATCATATCTTGCAAGTATTGTACCTGGTTTCCATACTTCGTCTTCAAACACCTGGTTGTGGCCAATCTTTTGATGACTTCATCTCTCTTGGATATCCTTTCTGATGTGGGCAATCTCTAGCAAAAGACTATACGGCAATGCCTGCTGCTTTCTTCTTATTGAGAATAATATCACTCTATTTTTGCTGATTCAAGCTCTCTATAGGCCACTCATCTCAACTTGCAAGTGTCTTAGATTGGATACAATGAGTATAAAAGTAGCTTGGTACCTTTGGAATTCAGCATCACATTCCTCCATTTCTTTGGAAAGTTTTTCTTTCAACTCCTCAATCATAAGCATCTGCTCTACTAAGTTTTGTTGGAGTTCATAGAAAAAAAAAAGTTTGTTGGAGTTCATAGGAAAAAAAGGTTTTGTTAGAGTTCATTTCTTCCTTGACGTTCTGCTTCAGCTTTTTCCACTCCAGCCATCCTCAAGAACTCTCACCAAATTTTAACTTGAAGTCAGATATCCTCTGCTCCTTATATTCTGAACAACTCTTGTTCTTGTCATCAAGTGCAACCATTTGTGTGTGGGCTTGGAGAGCTTGAAGGTCTTCCAGAAGAGACTCAATTTTGGACAAGTCATGCCCTAAGAGTAAATATGTCGGTTATATATTTTGTACCCTATCAGGTTATTTTCTTCGATCTTCGATGTTATAGAGTTTGTTCCATTCTGGCAGCTTTTGTGACGTTGCTCTGTATCTATGTATGGTATAATATGAACCTTGGCAAATTTAAGTTGGAACCACTCGGCATAAATATAAGCATCTACAGAATCTCTGATTTCTAATAGAATTTTATTTTCATTTGTTGAACAACTCACCTCAAGGTTTTATTGAAAAGAGCTTCTTTTATTGTGGTCCAAATGCAATAGAATAATCTCTTCCAATTTGGTTAATTTCTCTTCATACTTTTTCATCTGATCTTGAAAGATTTGTACATGATTTCCAAACTTCATTTGCAAACTCCTCATTGTGTCCAATCTTTTCATGACTCCATCTCTCTCTTGGATATCCTTCTCGAAGTGGGCAATTTGCAGGGAAAGCCTATATGATAGCATCGGCTGCTTTCTTCTCATTCAGAGTAATTTCACATTCTCTTTTAAGCTAATTCAAGCTCTCTCTCTGACTAACTCATCTCTACTTTTATCAGTCTTTGGTTGGATACAAAGTCTGTGAAAACAGCTTTGTGCCTTTGCAATTCAACTTCACATTCCTCTGTTTCCTTGGAGAGTTTTCTTTCAACTCCTCTGAGATATAAACAAAATAAAGAGTGCAAAATTGAGACTTTTATCAACTCCAAATTTTCCCTCTTTACATAGTAAGAACCTTCGTCATATAGATAAATCGAAAATGACAACGATTAACTTTGATTGTGTCAACTCATTTATTTAATATTAAAAACTAACTACGTATTAAAATATTCTAATGCTTGGTAATCATAATCTTCCACTTCTCCAACATCTCTATCTTGGGATCTGTACTATTTCCTCCTGATTTAAATGGACGGTGTCTCCACTATCCTCCTGATTTAAGAGAGGTGGTATGGCTGAAGATGACAGTTGATGCCACAAGAAGGAGCCAAATAGAGACAAGTCCATTCTTGTGCTCCTTTATCAACCTGTAGAGGAAAATACACTTTAAGTAGATCGAGATGACAATCTGGAGGCTGTGGAGAATGCTGGTGGGAATCTTTAAATGACTAGTGCAGGTGGAGTTGCGGTGGCCAAATCATAGAAGCTTGGAACAAAACTGATGTACCCAGACGAGGAACAAAATCATGCTTTAGTATTTGCTCAAGTATTTGAAGGGCATCATCTACAAGGTTTTCATTACAAAGACCAACAATCATTGGTTTGTAAGAGGAGACACTTGGAAACCAATGATTCAAAAGCATCCAATGCAAAATGGCTATTGCGTTGCTAATTGCTAAATATTTGACTACGTAAAATAGCATAAATGACGGCATAGTAGGATCCTAAAGTTGTATTAGGTCCCTTAGGCTCCATATTGTCCAAGACCTCATGGAGTACACCTGAATGCTGAAGCTTAAGAGGTTCCCATGCATGTAAATCCCAAAAGTCTATGGCAATGATAAACTTCTCATTGCCATGTTTAGTTGGCTCAGCTAAACATCTGACCTGTGCATTTGGGGATGTGAAAAACATGTGACTAGTTGATTCAAGGGAGACAAAATGAAGAGCCCTAGCATTATTGCTTGCCTACAAAATGGACACCAAAGGAAATAGAAGAGCCAATAGGTGTTGGAAGACTAGACCGCCCAGCTGTAGGATTTGTAGAATATACCAAAGGTGAAGCATATGGTACTTTTAGAATCAAGATGTGTGCATCATCTAAAGAATGAACAATTGCTCGAAAAAGCACTAGAGCATCGAGTTGTTTATTTCCCAGCATAACTATAGAATTAAGTACAACATCACTCATGATCAAATTATGATCACTTGCATTTTTCAAAACAATATAGCTAGTGTAATCAATAACCAAAGCCCCAAAGTCTTCAGCAAGAACTACCACTTGTGCACTCTTGTGGGTGCAAGTTTGCATCTTGAGAAAAAAAAAGACAAAGCAACCTTAAAGTTTGATGCTCCAATGCCACTGAGCCAATTCTTCACACTTGTAAACCCTTGTGGTGAGATCATTGTCTAGGACTTTTGCTCACAATTTTTGGATGCATGCCAATGTATGTGTTGGCTATACTCTTCCCAACATTTAAAGCACAATGCACATATCCTACGTTGCATAGGAAAGTAATCATATAGCCTATTGATTACAAATTTACAAATGCATGGTGTTCCCAGATTAGATTATTTTCTGCTTGAATTCAAATCCAAGTAAATTCTTGACGACCTGTGTTTCAACATATTTCCCTTGAGAAGGCATGCAAGAGGCTTGGCATGCAAGGTACAATAACTGTGCTTGAGATAGGAATGACACCAACAAAAGGTAGACTAAAAGAAGCTTGCAATAGTGCCCAGATTAGTTTGTCAATCTCAATTGTCTTGGTAGGGGTAAGATGATAGGTTGGGCTAATAGAGAGGGGGTTGCCAGGCATAAGGTTAATGGTATGCACGATATGTCGTGGGTGTGGCAAAGTGGTAGGTTTAGTAATAACATATTGATAGTAAAAGAGGGGTTCAATGATGTGGGGATGAGGCAGCGTGGAAGCAAGTTGATTAGGCTTAGCTTCCTAGATAATAGATATATGTAAACATTTATGAAGGGCAACATGACATACAACATCATTACCAAATATATTTTCTGGAGAGAAAGTAGCAGATGAATGGAAGCGAAAGTGTCAACCATCCTTAGTGGGGGTGTATGTTTTTGGGCAAGAAGCATATGCGGCAGAGCGCTCATGATGGTAAACTATCCCTAGCATCAGTGCGATCTCGCAACACACAACACTGTGTCAAAAAATGAGGGCCAATGGCAAAGGTGATATTACATTGTTGGGTCACAAACAAGGACTGAGCACACCCTCATTCACCCACTCAAGATGGTATGGATTAGGGTGGGAAGTTACCAACAAAGTAGAGGAATTGACAAGGGTCATAGAGACTAAGAGTTTATTGATTACCATTGTCCATGATGAGCTTAGCAAGATTATCTTTAATATGGCAGTTTTGAGTAAAGAGGATGGGATAGCTGGGAGAGGCTAGGCATGTCATTAGAACGAGGTTTGGATCAAATGTAGTAGGGTTATCCACAACAATGACAACATTTGGAGGGGCAAGTTGGGTGTCAGCATCAAAGAATAAGGTCTCGTAGAGCAGGGAGATTGTAAAGCACGACACTATTGTGCTATGAGAAGATGACTTATGGTGTGTGCAATATTGACTAGTGAGGGGAGGGGGTGTGGAAACCATAAGAGAAGGCCTACCCAGGGGAGATCTCTGTTGTGAAGGGGGGAACCGAGATGAAGAACAAAAGGGTATTGGATGTTTTTCTAGCTTCTTTTCAATAGCCAGAGCATGTTGAAAAGCCAATGAAAGATGAGATCTATGCAGTAAAGCAACTTCATGATGGAGAGCAAGAAGTAAACCAAAATTTAATTTAATTTTTAGTACCTATTCTAGATCTGAAATGGAGATCTACATTCAAAGTTTGCTAAAGATTTCAATGTATTGCTAAGTTGTCGAAGTGGAAAGTTGACATCGGCGAAGCCAACGTGGCTAGATGCTCTCGATATAGCTTGTTGGATAGAAATACTCTCGAATTGCAATGTAGAATTGGTCCAAAGTATTGATAGCAGTAGAGAATGGACTAGCCCTCTCATTGAGTTCTACACAAAGGGATTCTTCAGTGCCACTCATATGTTTTGCTTGATCCCACTGCTAGGCATCTAATCCTTGTAGATGGAAGGCTACCAAGGTGACTCTATCTCTTTCTAGTAGTGTGGTCTAATGCTAGATATATGAAGATAATGCTTGTATCCAAGCCTCGACCTGGTCGCCATGAAAAGCACTAGAAAAATGGGGCAAGGTCAATTTGGGGTCCCAACACAATCCAAAGGTTGGTTGAGACATGATCTTGTTGAGGTTCAGATCTTGTAGTTCTATAGAAAAATCAAGTATTACTTGGGTGTGCTCTTGAAGAAGTTGATTCTAGTGCTAAATAATTTGTTGTTGTTGTTGGAAAAATTGTAACTATGCTTCTGCAAGGGAGACCTCCTCGTGATTAGAGTGCTTGGGAGGAGCCAATCTTAGATCTGGGTGGGAGGGCAGACTCCCAATTACCAGATCTAAACTACTATAGTAGGAAATAGTTGTTCCTAAATAGAGAGGGAGAGGATCCCTATTAGGCTAGGGAATCCTGTAGAAAAAGGGAATGGATCCTTGCCAAGCACTTGAGGTCTAATGGAGAAGGGAGAGGATCACTTTTTGCAGCTACAAAGGCTTGCTGTGATGCTAAGTTGATATATAAATTGAATAAAGAGTGCAAAATTGAAACTTCTATTAGCTCCAAAGCCTCCCTCTTTAAATAGTAAGAGCCTACCTTATATAGGTCAATCCAAAATAGGGACGATTAACTTTGATCATGTCAACCATTTTATTTAATATTAAAAGCTAGCTAGTAATTAAATATTCACAGTAATTATAATCTTCCACTTCTCCAACATCTCTGTCATGGGATCTATACCATCCTTAGCCATAGCTTTTGTCCGACCAAGTTTTTCTTGGAGTTCATTTCTCCCTCGACCCTCTACTTCAACTGCTTCTATTGTAACCATCCTCAAGAACTCTTTCCCGCCAATTTTTAAATTTAAATTGAATATCCTTTGCTCCTTTAGTAGACATTCTAAACGGCTTTTGTCCTTATCATCAAGTGCAACAATTTTTGCGTGGACTTATTGAAGCTCTTTCCAAAGAGCTTCCATTTTGGATATGTCATGCCCCAAGAGGAAATGTGGAGATTACATATTTTGTACCCTATCATTTTTTTTCTCCATTTTTATGTTAGTCTCTCATGTTTTTATGTTTTTGGGAGCTCAACTAAGACAATTCAATATTATGTTTGACTTTGTTGTACATTAATATAATAGTTGATACTTCATTGTTTTTTGGCTCTAGTTGTTCCTGCCAAAGGTTGTATATTTTTTTCTATTTCAAGATAAGTCATTTTGTATCGCTTGATGATGTGCAAAAGCATGACCATTTGTTTGTTTAACTGAATGCTCTCTCTCTATCTCTGTGGTTTTAGTTTCTCACCTAACCCACTTATGCCACAACAACACAACACAATTGCTTTTCATTCTAGATGGTTGCATGGGTATAGAGGCCAATAATGAATATCGTTGTTGTTGGTTATTACTGATGATCATCCATCCATATGCATGCGACGCTCAATAAGAGAAGAGGATCAAGAAACCTGAGAAATCATTCAAGGTACAACATCAAGGAGCATGAGTATTCATTCAAGGTACATGAGCAAGGAGCTGGAGCATTCATCGAACTGAATAATAATGCACTACCAAATCTCAGAATGTTACATTTTAGTTAACAAATTAATTATTTTCAAGGTTTACATCTTCAACCTTTTCTTGCCATACTAATAATACTAATTATGTTTTTTATCTCACTCACTCATATTCCTTGTCATACTACCATATAACACTATTGTTTATTCTACTTTGCTCTCTCATAACATAATTATGCTCTAAATAACCCTAGATATTGAATTTTCCGTAACTCTCATATTATATTACATTATGAGGAAGATTTTTCTTCTTCAAAGGCCTTGAATGAATGTTGTTGTTTTTGGTTATTATTAACAATCATCCATCCATTTCCTTGCAGTGCTCAAGAAGAAAAGAGTGGCACGAAGTCTGCCATTAGTTCAAGGTATTGAATAATGATGCACTGTGAAACCCCAATCCCAACCCAAATTCAATATTCATCAAATTCAAATTCAATTTTAATAATAATGCGCTCCCCAATTGGAAGTGAAGTCAGGTAGCTAGATTACACACCAATGGCCAATATCACAAGATTGGGTTGTTTGTTCACCACTCTCTGGAGAAAGGATTTATTGCAACAAAAGTTCAATTAAATAATAATCATAATGTTATGCCCAATTTGAAATGCCACACTTTATGTAACTTGTCATTGAAGAATTTTACTGATCTTCCTTCCTAACTCAACACCATGCTAAACACTATCACACTTGCATTACAATGAACTTGAAATATATTGTCAAAATCGAGTAACCCCAATACAAGTTCCAATGTAAATTTCTCTTTTAGTGACTCAAAACTCCATTGCACCAATGCGTTCCATTGGAATCCATGCATTTAAATACATTATATCAATGATGTTCATATCTCATTGGATCCTATAATGAACTTCATGTAAAAATTTGCTACACCATAAATATTTCCCACCTACGTGAAAATGCAAGGCATGGGCCAATCTTGTAATGGTTCACTTTCTTTGAATCCATGCACAATCCATTCTTAGAAAGCATAAACTCAAGGTATATCACCTCTTCCTTGAAGAACACACACTTCTTCAAGTTGATGCACAATTGGTCCTTTCTTAGTGCTCTAAACACCATACTTCAATGATCTAGGCACTCCTCTTTGCTCTTGCTAAAATTAGAACGTAATCAAACAAGCTACTACAAACATACACGTGTATGGTTGCAATAAACTCCTGTTGGACACATTGGTCAATCCAAACTAACCACTCATACAGACAATCCTTGATCTTGAATGTAGTCTTCAACTCATTGCCATCTCTTATATTGATTTGGTGATATTTGTTCTTCAAATCTATCTCGGTGCAATCTCTTGTGCCATTCAAACTATCCATCAAATCATCCATTCCTTGCAATGGAATCTTGTACATGATCATGATCTTGTTTGACACTTTGGATCTTGTACACATCCTTTACTATCCATCCTTCTTTGGCATTATCAATGCAAGTGTTGTGCATGAGATCACTCCCTCTGATAAGCCCTTTAACAATAACTCATATACTTGTTAATTCAACTTTGTGCTTTTCATTGGGTTCATCTATGCATTACTTGATTTGGGGTAATGTCATGCTTGAAATCAAGTCTCCCATCAGTGATCTTCCTCATCATGGTAATCTATCTAGCAAATCGTTGCATGCTATGTCATTGTATTCATCTATGCATTTGGTTGTCATGCTTGTAATCAAATCTATCTCGTGAGCAATCTTCTCCTTTGATGGTAATCGATTTGTCAAACCATTGCATGCTATGTCATGTATTCACCTAAAATGTTCTTTATTTATACAATGATCTTCTCATCCTTGGTGCAGCTATAGTCTCATCACATGCTCCAGCTTTCTTTGGTACAATAGCATAACATTGCTTTATTTGGTTCATTGTGCAAACGAATTTATTTGCTAACAACAATAACTCTTTGGGCTCTTTTTCATTCATGCTAATGGGCTCCAAGGTACGAGTACGAACTTAACAAAGTGAATGATCGATTTGAAGTTGAACAATGAAAGGAATCACCTAGTCATAACTCAATAAGGAAAAGTTCTATCAAAAGCAAGTTAACCTGCCAGTAAGGCTTGTGGACACCACGGTACTCAACTTTTAAATCAACCCCTACAACAAGGCGTATTGTAGTTGATGGGGCAAATCCACTAGGAGGAAAGTGATGAAAAACACTTCCATCCAGCATGAAGCACATGCATGTAGGACAAACAAAAGGTAACATATATTGTAGAACTCCAAAGTACAAACATTCAAGCTTGACTCGACTCTTTTGACTCAAACTTGGAAACATGATTAGAAAAACATAGGGATACAAGATAAACTCTAGGATCCCAAACGTAGCTACTTCAAGGTCAAATAACTCACAAGAAATATATTAGAATAGGACTCGAGACTTTCTTGTGGTGACTTTATTTTTTGACTCAACATAAAGCAAAGACATGACTCAATAACTTGGAGGTACCACCATCCATAAATATAAAACCCTAATGACCTAAAACCACCTCCCAAATCTTAAACTTGACAAAATATGAAAAAGTCAACATTGAGAAATTAACCAAAAAGGTTCATAAGCAAAATTGAACTTTGACCTAATGGAAAGGAAACCACAAAAACATGACTCAACCTTCCTAGTAGTTCAAAAAGGGAACAATTGAACTTGTTAACCTACTAAAAAATTTAGATCTTTGTATCTTTTTTTTAGATCATATATGATGGAAATACATCAAAACTACAATGATCAACATATTTGAACAACCAATACAACCATGCGCATAAGTGATTGATCGTATGTGCATGATCAACACAGTCATATCTCCAATGAAACCAGTCATGAAACCTACTGATATGGAAAGAAGTCTTCACATGCTTGATCATCAAACAACCAAGTAAATCTATTGGCTAAAACTCGATACATTAATGTTCACTAGTGAAGGAAAAGAAATTAGAAAATCTAAAATTGTTCTGCATTGCCTCTTGAAATACCTCTTGCATCTTATTTCAAGTGGATCATGATATAATCTAATATCCAAGAAATGATCACGTTGAGAATCACACTGAAGAGCTAAAGTGGGCTGCAAGATAATTACAGTATTGTGAGGAATATCACCCTCTGTTTGAACCAAAAGATGTTCTTCTAGCAACAATAATATCTCAATAGGGTTTTCATATCAAACCAACTCATCTATATAAATGGGGAAGGAAGTCTCATGCTGATCACAATCCTCATGATCAATCCATTGCACCTCCTCTCTTAATCTTCCATTTACGCTAGGAAGAGTCAACAAATGAAGATGGAAACTTGGTTCCTCTTCATCATAATTGTTGGAAATAGTGTAACTTCGGAAGTTATTTTTAATGTACTTTATTATATTATTGTTGTACCTCATTCGGGAGAAGATATTGATGTATTTGATCATGTAAAGGCCTTGAAAGAATCAGTGTTAACCTTGAGTTGGAATTACCCAAAGAAAACATTTATTAAATGTAATTTTGTGTTCCCCCAGGACAAGTTGGCCCAATTAAGGAAAGTCGTTTTTGGGACGAGTATAAATAGAGAGGTCGCACCTCTCATTTCTTCACTCACTCAATTCAAGCAAGTTTGCTCTTATACGAAGGTTGCTAGGTTTTCTCCCTGTTGGGTTTCCCAAGATAAAACTGCCTATTGTTTATGTGCTTGGTTATTCTTTTAGTGATCTTGTTTTATTATCTGCAATTAATTATACTGCTAGAATTGTACAAAATCTAACATGGTATCAGAGTACTGCTAAAAGAAGCCATTGCTGAAAACTAGGGTTTCATATTCTGAAGCCTTCCCACCTCAGTTTGGCTTGAAAAGAGCATTGGGAATTTTTCCCTAGGGAAGGCGCATCTGTCTGTGGAGGCAAATTCCAGTTCCAAGAATTTACAAAATTTGCCCTAATTCTATAGAAACTGCAAACAACTACAAAAATTAGGGTTTCCAATTTTCGGCTCTTCTGTCCACAGATTTGGCTCGATTTTACCTCTTCTCAACTTGCCTTGGTAGAGTGCAACTATCTGTGGAAGCAAATTTCAGATCCGAAAATTTTCATTTTTTGACCTATTCTCTACCGGAATCAGGAAACTAGGGTTTCCAATTTTGAGCTGTTATGTCCACAGATCTGGGAGAAGAGGAGGTTTTCTCAACTCGCCTTGATAGGGCGCATCTTTTTGTGGAATCAGTTTTGCAAAAGTACCAACTTCAATTTTGACCTAGCTCCTGCTAGGGTTTCTAGTCCAGCACTTTAGTCAAGATGATTGGAATGAAGGTTGAAGATAGACTTGCTGGGGCTTCCAACTTCAACTCTTGGAAGTCTAGAGTTCTTCTTATCTTCGAAGAAAATGATCTCTTGAAGTTCGTCAATGAGAAGGTTCTAGAACCAGAAGCAGAAGATGACAAGACTCAATGGAGAAAGAATGGTGCCAAAGCAATATGAATCTTGGTGGATTCAATAAAAGATCATTTGGTTCCTCAAATATCTTAGAAGAAGACAGCCCGAAAGATGTTCAAAACACTGAAGAAGTTATTTGAACATAGTAGCATCAATCGTACTCTTACATTGAGGAATCAACTATCAAATCTCAAGATGTCAGAGTCTGAATCAATTGCTTCTTACTTCATGAGGATCTCTGAACTCAGGGACAAACTAAGCACTAGTGGAGAATCCCTTGAAGATAGAGAACTTGTTATAACAACTCTTAATGGTCTTCCTCCCTCTTCGGAATCATTTATTCAAATTCTAGGTGGATGAACCAAGTTGCCCAAATTTTATCGATTATGGGCAGATTGCATCCACAAAGAAACAAGAATTGCTGCTCGGAATAAACTACATGGCACTCAATCCAAAGAAAAGCAAGCTTTTACATCTTATGCCAAGAAAGGAAAAGGAAAAGGAAGAAAGTTTCATAGCAATAAGAACAAAGATAGAGGATCAATCCTGCCACCAAATCAGAAGAAGAAGAAAGATCACTCTCATATTCAATGTTTCAAATGCAAGAAGTATGGCCACTATGCCAGATATTGTCGAAGTTCAAACAAAAGGAAGCATGAAGCCTCAACTGCATATATTGATGAAGATACTTCTCACAAGAAATCAAGGAATGATGACCATACAAAGTTCTTCTTCTAGTGCTCCCCATGTTGAGGTGATGAAATGAAGATCCAGACTGCGATGGACTCCCAGCAAGAAAAATGAAGAACAGAGGACTCTCATGATTCCCACAAGGAGGCAATGGGAGCCCACTCACAAAACAATAAAAGATAAGAATTTAGATTTATTGCTCACATAGATCTGTTTGGTCTTATATGTTTTCATAACAAACTGTATGCAAATCTATTAGGAAGTTTGTTGAGCATTTGATATAGTTCACTTATTGATGTACCGTAGGCACATGTTGTACTTGTTATGCATATGAGCTGCACAACACCTAATGGAGCTAGTCTAGATGATATCTCCTCACATGCTTAGAGTAGTGCACACTCTTGATGGCATGTTCTACTGGAGATAGCAGACATCTAGATAGTTACCATATGTGTTTGGGATACATGTTTATGATTGTTGTGCTGAAGCATTAGCTAAGATGCCTACATACCTATGTAAATTATTTTCCATTACATTGAAATATAAATTGGTTAAATTTGATTATGCATTATTGCTAACCATCAGATGAGATTTGACTTGTACGGAAAAGACCATATGATATGGCCTACAAGAGAAGGATGATGAGACTTGTTCCGATGAACAAGTGATGGACACATGAATCCCATTGATGTTCAGATTAATCAAAAGCAGGAAGCTTCTAGGAGCATGACTCTCAACCTAGAAGGATGACTGCTAAACAAAGCAATTAGATGAAAGTCATGACTATGCTGCAACAAACAGACGAGGACCTAATACATCCAGCTGAATTTGATACATGACCCACACGCCCAGAGGATCTCATATAGAGATTGGTGTTTGGGAGAAGAAGGCTCCAACGGATGTCTCTCTCTCTCTCTCTACTACAAAGGTTCGGTTCTTTAATGATTATGAAAGGCAATTGGTTTCCAGTTAGAGTCATGACAGAAGTATTAGAGTATGTTAGTCCTGAAGGACGAAAGTTGAGGGAATTAGCCCTTGAGATGAGGACCTTGGCCTATTGATGGTGTGGTAGAAACCTGATGAGATCTTCCTAGGTTAAGGAAGAACACAGTTGAGATCCTGAGCAGATCCAGCATGATGACTGAGAGTACATGGCTACACTAATGGCGTTGCTGGTTTATTCAGATAGACAATTGAGAGAACCTTGATGTACCTAGTCGTCACCAGGATGGATACTTACATTTTAGTAAGGAACTGTGCCTTGTGAAAATTGGTGCTCAGATTGGCACCCGAAGTGATAGGTTGATGGACCTCCCTGTGGATAACTCTAGAGAGGGAGCAAGATGCTCAGATGCAAAGGGAGCAGGACACTCCAGCACAGAGGGAGATGTGATGAGCATGATTGTAATATCGGACAAGTATTAGCCATGTGACTTAGCTAAGTGTAAGTAGTCCGATGGCAGTACTATATTTTCTCCCAAACACTCTGAGAAAGAATGGGAGCTCTCCTAGACACCTTGTGATGGGGTGGGGAGACTAATTTCTTGATACTCTCCCATGCAAGTGCATAAATTCAGTCATGTGATTTGTTATTATTTCATTTATTTGCATTTCATGACTAGAATAGGGCAAGACAGGAATGTCTGCCCGATATATTTGATCACTTTGTCAGCTGATATGTGTGCAGGTATCTTCTCCCGATCACTCCGAGAGGGAGTGAGGAGATTGGTCCCATGATTGACTCCCTCAGTAAGAGGGAAGAATGACTTTACTCCCTGACACTCTGTGATGGAGGTGGGGAGATTGGTTCCATGATTATATCCCTTGCTAAGAGGGAAGGACAATGATACAGAGACCAAGCATTCTCCTGATCACTCCGAAAGGAGTGAGGAGATATCTCACACATCCTGAGATAGGATGGAGAGGCCAATGCATTCTACCGATCACTCCAAGATGGAGTGAGGAGATCTCTCAAACATTTTGAGATAGGATGGAGAGGCCACTGCATTCTCTCGATCACTCTGAGATGGAGTGAGGAGATCTCTCAGACATCCTGAGATAGGATGGAGAGGCCATTGCATTCTCCCGATCACTCCGAGATGGAGTGAGGAGGTCTCTCAGACATCCTGAAAAGGATGGAGAGGCCAATGCACACTCCCGATCACTCTGAAAGGAATGGGGAGATCTCTCATGGAGAGATTTAGTGCATTCTCCCAATCACTTTGAAAAGAGTCAGGAGATCTCTCAGACATCCTGAGATGGGATGGAGAGGCTGGTGCACACTAGTACTCTTATATGGACTCACCAATGGACTGGTTGAGTTGGTGCATGTTCCCCGATGGACTAGGTTGAGCTGATGCACGATGGACTCTTCGATGGACTGTGCAAAGTTGTTGAACTGGTATATGGACTCACCGATGGACTGGTTGAGTTGGTGCATGTTCCTTGATGGACTGGGATGAGCTGATGCATGATGGAAACTCCGATGGACTATGCAAAGCTGTTGAGCTGATGTATAGATCCATCGATGGACTGAGTGGAGCAGATGCATGATGACACTTATCGACGAACTGAGACTGTGTTAAAGACCTTCTGTATGTATAGAGATGTTTGAGACAGATGTGATGTATAGTTGAAATCCAGATGATCGTGTCTAGTGATGTTGATGATGACTGTGTCCAAAGAATACCTTCCTTGTTAAGAGGGAGTGTTGGAAATAGTGTAACTTCAGAAGTTATTCTTAATATACTTTATTATATTATTGTTGTACCTCCTTCGAGAGAAGATATTGATGTATTTGATCATATAAAGGCCTTGAAAGAATCAATGTAAACCTTGGGTTGGAATTACCCAAAGAAAACATTTATTAAATGTAATTTTGTATTCCCCCAAGACAACTCGGCCCAGTCAATTAGACAAGTTGGCCTAGTGAAGGAAAAAGTCGTTTTTTGGACTAGTATAAATAGAGAGGTCGCACCTCTCATTTGTTCACTCACTCAATTAAATCAAGTTTGATCTAAGAGAGAGAAAGGTTCGCTACTGCAGCTGGAGAAGGGTTTCTTGGGGCTACTACACTTGGAGAAGTCTCGCTTTCTCTCTCTCTTTATTGATATTTGGATGTACACTGATCTCTGAACTATTTATCTCTATACGAAGGTTGTTGGGTTTTCTCCCTGTTGGGTTTCACAAGATAAAACTTTGTGTCTATTGTTTCTGTGCTTGGTTATTCTTTTAGTTATCCTGTTTTGTTATCTGAATTAATTATACTGCTAGAATTGTACAAAATCTAACAATAATTAGTGTCGAATTAGGATCCCCAACATGCCACCAATGATAAAAAAACACTAGGTGTGTAAAGCTTTTCATAATCCTTATCACAATCGTAAGATGGTTTTTCATAGATCTCTGCATATTTTTCTACTTAAGTCGCCAACATCATAGAAACAAAGCAATCCTGTCGATCCAAGTCCTCCACTTTAACTTGTCGCATTTGCGTCTTCTTTCTTCCCTACTACTCTTTCAATGGAATCTGACATAAATATAGCATCTTCTCTAAGCTCAACAATTCCACTGAAATCTTCTAGATCTGAATCACATATACTGTTTGAAGAAAGGAGCATATCTTCCTTCTACACAAGGTCCTCAACAACACTATCAACTATGTCTTTTGTTTCCTTGTTACACTTACTAAACAAAGGGGTGGAAGAAGGCATACTAGAAACATCATCAAGTACCATTTCTTCTACAAGATCAAAATACAAGGTTGCTCTATCATCATGCTCTTTCTCTAAATGGTTCTCCTCAACATCAAAAACTTCACCACATGGTTCCTATTCTATGCACCGAGAATACCATGTACTTGCAAAACATCTTCACAAAAACTCTCAACTTGAACATGACATTACAAAAAATTTCTAAGCTCTCAGCAAAAATATAAGTGTTTTCTAAACTTTCCTTGTGCAATGTCTCAAGGATTGTCTTGCATACTTTTCTCAAAATGAAACCAAAATCATAATCAAAAGCATTAAAATACAAATCTAAGGCATAAACCAGTTCTTGCATAGGCTTTAGCAAACCTATTATTAAACTCAAACTATCTCAGATTCATTTTTAATAATGTTAGTGGAATCTTCCATCAAAGAACTATATTCTTCATCGCCCCATTTGGATCTAACAGCATGCATAAAGGTAGTGAAAGAAAATATACTCATAGTGGGTTGATCTCTAAACCATTCCCATGCATCCCCATGCAAGCTTTGGACAAACAATTTCAGGATAATGTCTTCATGCTCAACCTCAAAATCTTCAAGGAAAATAGAAAACTTTAAGTACTTTCTAACGATAACTGTCCCATCCCCTTCAAAGCATGGAATAAATTTACGAAACTTCTCAAGAAGGGCATTTGGATTCCCTAGAATGGCAGTGAAATCAAGAGGTGCTTATGCCATGGAAAAATTAGGAAAGACATCAACCAAATAAGTTTAACAAAAAAAATTGTGAAAAGAAAACTAAAGACATAACATGAATTGTAGTTTAAAAAATAGAAGGAAAGTTTCCTTACCAAAATCTCTACCTTAATACATGCGGTTGGTTCCTACCTAGTGGAGTAGCATGTCTGATATAATAATACAAATGTCAGCTGCTCACCTCAATATGTGTAGCTGTACTACAGATGAGAAAGTCTAGCTAGCTCCTCCACAACATAGCCAAAATGTTATCACCCAAAAATTAATGCCTTGCAAAAGTTGAAGGGAGATTGAAAACACTAGGAATTAAGCACTGTCACCTCACGTACTGCACTTTGAAGTCAGTGCTTGCTAACTTCAACGAGGGTATCCCTAAATGGTACTAACTACAAATTCATTCAAGAATTTGCAGTGACACTTAAAATCAAAGTAAATGCTTGCTGTTTTAGAATAAATGTGAAATTAATTAAAAAAACAAGCTAAATCTGTCCTAAACGCTGGAATTTTACAAAGAAAATGATGCAAAATGCCAAAAACTAGTCTAAATTATCAGCATGAATTCCAATGCACATTTGTATGCAGAAAACTGATCAACTGAAGTGCGAAAACAGAAATTACAGCAAGCTCATATAATTGTTTCGATGCTATCTATGCTAAATTAAATGGTGATTTTTATGTTATTAGAATTTTCCAATGCATTGAAATCAAGACAAATGTATGGTTTCTCTCTATTTCTGTGATAAGGATGAAATTGCATCGAGTTTACTATAATTTAACAGAAAATTGAAAAGATATGACCTAAGATGCACTATATGCCTAGAATGCCTAAGATGCGCAATTTTTTAGATAAATAAGTGGTTTTGCTTTTATGTGAATAATTAAATAACTAGAATAAATAGATCAATGCCTTGTGGAGTCAAGAAGATGAAAAGAAGAAAGCAAGTAGGGAGAATGTAATTATTTGAGTCCATGGGATCCAATCCTTGGTTTTGACAGAGAAAATATCTTAGAGAGACTTGATGTCTTTGCCATAAAATACACAAAGTTGAAAACCAAAGATTTTCTAAAGGGGGGTTTGGCCTCATCTAGAATCGCATACAACTTCCATGGGGACTATTCATTCACCAAGATACCAAATCCAAAGCTTTTCTCCTTACCGTGAAGAAAAGGTTTCCTTTGCCATTATAAACATGTAGAACTAAAAACCAAGGATTTTCAAAAAATGGTTTGGCCTCATCAAGCATGACAGATAACTTCCATAGGGAATATCCACTCATCGAGATACCAAATTTGAAGTCCCCCTCCTTACAATGAAGAACAAGCTCAAGAATCTTCCAAACTTTCCAAGTGCTTTTAGGAACAAAGGAGTCACCAATTTTGACCAATGTGGGGGTAAGGACGGTTTGAAAGTTTAGGTGCTCCACCTTGAACTATTATTAGCTTTCACATGCAAGTTATTACATCAAGGGAAGCAATGTGCATTCTATAGACCAATAATGAAAATATTGTAACGTCCATCCTGTCTGCAACATCAACATCATCATATGTCAATGCAATATAATATTTTGTACAAAACTAAAAATAAAGTAATAATAAACTTAGTGTTGACTATGTAATGATCATGCTCACAAATCTTTATTTATATGAAAATAACACTATAGAAGTTAAATCAAGTCAACAATTCAAACAAAAGGAATTTGTTAGGCACCTTTTTTAGATGTTTTTTATCAACCCACAATATCAATGGTGAGTTGTGCGATACCAATCATTCATTCATATATATATATATATGATGCACCTCACCCTCCAACTTGCATGCAAGCATGAAATATTCCTCATGGCTCAAGAAGAGCCTCAACCACAATTGGCTCACGGAGGGTGAATATACTATTAGTGAGATTTGAACCGATGTGGAAAGGATAACAGTTCCTCCTCTCAACTACCCAAGCTAGACCCAATTGAGACACACACACATGCACACCAATGTAGATACATCTTAACTTCAGATCTCGTAAGTATAAAAATGGATCTAAAAAAAAGATCCTAAGTTAAGATGGATCTATGCTAATCATTAACAAATTGGGAGATACAGTTGAAGAGAATGGTGCATGCCCTTTGGAGATTCATTTTTCTATCTTTAGATCTAGCAATTTGTAGCACATGTAGGGCGCCCTCCCTTGTCATATTCTTACCTTCTTCACTCATCCTATTTCAAGATATATTTAATGTACAACCCCAAACTTAGTGTATAAGAATTGGAGGGGGATTGAGATGGGGATTGGTAATTTGCTTGAGTCCCCTTCTTCATCCATATTTTCTGAGTCATTGCATACTGGTTGATTGAGAAAATTAGTGATTGAGAGTTGGAAGTCACCCGCCTTTAGAGTTCATGTCATTGTGTCCCTGAACTTGATGTGAGTAAAGTGCCTGAGAAGAGATAGTTTCATCCACTGAAGTGCTTTGAGTGCGACACTGTTGTCTTCAAACCCTATATTAACAATGCTAGAGTAAAGGTCACATCCTATTGGCAACAAATTCTTGTTCATTGCTGAGTTTAATTAGATGATGTGTAATCTTTTATGTTTTTGAGTACGAGGAATTTCACAGTTAGCCATAATGTGTTTATATTTTTGGATTTGAATTGTATTCTAGTTTTTGAAACTATAACATAGTTAAAAATTAAGAAATCTAAATACATCTTTTGTATTCATTGGCCTAGAGTGTATCACCTACCCAATCAATTTTCTCTCTTTTCTTTGACTCCATGCCGACTAGACATGAGACATGGTCACTTCTTTAAATCCAAATACTTAGTTCTAAGTTGTACTAGGGACCCCCTTTGAGTCTAGCATGCACTCACATGAAGTGAGAGAGAAGGTGCCAGGAGATATTAGCATATTCTTCAAGTGTTAATTCTATCCCCTTCAACCAAAATCACCAAGGGCAATTTCGAGTGACAGCAATACTCAAGCAAGTTTATGGCATTCTCCAACCTCTATGGATCCATACACTGATCTGATTGACAAACTAGATTTCTTGGAGGTAGTTGTAGTGTATATTTTATTAAGCTTGGAGATAAATGAAAAAGTTGCATTTTTTGTCCTCTTCCTTTTGATTGGACAAGTTTCAACAAAAGATGCCTTGCCATGATGGGGAATCATAATATTCTATGCTATCAATTTTGGAATTATTTTATTTTAAATTAAGTCATTAATGATTTGCAAACAAGTACTATAAATACTGTATCTATCTAGATCTTAAATGTGCTAATTACATTCTATACATCTTTTTAGCAGAATTTGTCCTCATCTTTTCTTCTCTATTATTAGTCCTTTCCAAAGCATTGATTATACTTTGCATTTACAAGTCCAAGTTTTTTTACTTTACATTAGTTCAATTTCATGTTATCAAGTTTTCCAATGTTTTCAAAAAACAATTTATTAAATTGCTTTTTAATTAAAAATAAATTTCAAAATTTCACTCATTCCATTTTTTGATTGGTTAAAGAGGTCATCGAGATTCGATGGGACATAAATCCTAGAGAGTGGCTTTATTTTTTTAAATGAAAAAAAGAAAATTAAAAACATCTAACATGGATTTTTTTTAAAGTAGCGACTTTCACATGCCATTGTTGACTTTTGTTTACTAAATAACGAAAAAAATTGTTCACTTCCCATGGGATGTTTTGATTTTGACACGATAAATTCTTTACTTGTGGCCCAATTATGTTTATTAGGTAATTATGATTTTATTGAACCTATTCAATTCTAATCACTTTAATAATATATTTTATGCCTTATTTAACACAAACGAAGCATCTAGCACTATAACATATGACCTTATATTACAAAATAAGAAGCTTATAAACCAAATAACTCATTTAAATATAAATTTATTTTTACGTAACGAAATTGTTGTGTTTAAGAATACAACATTCTAACAAAATGTTGTGTTTAGGGATACAACATCCTAATTTATGACTCCATATATATATATATATATAACTTTAAAAAGACAGTTTTAACATTAATAAAGACTTAAAATCATATGTTGATCTCATCAAAAGGCAAACTATGCCAAGCAATGTTTTAGGGGAAGTAGAATCCTAACTTTAGACACAAAATGGAAAATAACTTGGACGTGAAAAGGGACATTAAAATGGACTTTAAAAGGGACACCAAACTAGAATGCTAAGAAGGATATTAAAATGGGTGCTAGAATGATTTCTAAAATAGATAAGAAAACGTAAACTAAGTTGGATGCTAAATGGGATGTTAATTGGGACACTAAAAGGGATGCCAACATAATGCTAAAAGAGACAGTAATGTGGATACACCAAAAGGCATTATATTGGACATAAATCTGAAGTGAAGTATACTAAAAGAGATATTGTTTGACACAATGAGAAACATCATTTTGGATGAAACAATTTGGAATAACAATAATGTTCAATTTAGTGATGTTTTGAAAACTTGCATTCAAAGAAAAAGAAAACAAACAGTTAAAAAATGCATGAAAAGTGGATGCATAAAAGGACATTATTTTAGGCAAATGTTGCAGAAATGAGCACTTATTTTGCATATTTGATTATTGGAGTGGGATTGTAATTGATGTAGAAAGTGTACACTGTGTATATCTATTCAAAAGAGTTGAAAGTCATGGTTACAAACTCTATAGCTATCTATGTAGAAGATTGTCTAGAGCCATTTCCATTCTTGAGAGAATAAGGAAGCAAATTTTAAAGTGCATTGACAAAGATTGGTTTCAAATTGGTCCTGAAAGTTGTCTTGAGGGTTGCATAGTTCCTTCATGGACAAGTGCAAGGTCAACAAGACTTAAGAGGTCCATGTGAATATCAAAAGGTTTCTTTAATGCGACACTTCCTCCCCCAACCACTTGATGGACCTCTATCCATGTTTGATATGACATATCCATCACCTATCCCACCTTCAATGTGGGACAATTTATGACTATGGCTCAAGCAATGGATATGGATGCAATTGCAATACATAGCTTATGAAGCACAATCAGTAATTAGAGGAATTGATTTAGTTAGATGATTCAAGTTGCTTCCTTTTTAGAGGGCTAATCTTGGTGTCATGAACCAGCGTTTGTTTGATTAAGGTGCGAAAAAAGGATATTTTAAGCTTCTAATCTATTATGATCACCAAGATCGCTTGTGAGTGCACAGTGAAGAACATTCTTTGGTAGAAGAGTCTTTAGGTCCTTCTCTTGTGTGTAATAGTTAGTGATAGAAAACACAACAAACTTTGAAGCAAATGCTATAAATGAAAAAGCAAAAAAATATGTTGAAATGGAAATTGCAAGAAGGAAAACACTAAAAATGCAAAGGACTCAAAATGAGTTCACTCTTTAATTAGGTAAACTCCTTATGAGCAATATAATGAAATTAGAAACAACAAATTAGATTCAAAAGTGTCGAAGGAGGTATTTTAGGCCTTCAATCATTTATGATCCACCAAGATTGCTTGTGAGCACAAAGTGAAGAGTATACTTCAACTAGAAAAAAATTTAGGCCCTTTGTTGTGTACGAGTGTGTTTTAGTAACATAATTTAGCAAGTGTTGAAGCGATGTTAAATAGCATAAGTGCATAAAAGGTTGAAGGAACAGTAAAAGCGCTAAGTACTAAGAACCCGAGTTTTTGTTTGTGGTTCCTTGAAATTTGGTGCTCAACCAATATAAACAACAATGTTAGGTTAACCAATAATTCATAAAATGTTGTATTTATCCTATAATGTTTCAGAAATAAGCTAGAGACTGTTAACAAACAAAACTCATGAAAGGTCACACATGTATTAATTGTGCAACTTTTGAGTGTCCCACAATTGCCAAAACAAAAGATCTACACAAAGGTGTGACGAGACACCTACCTACTACACAAAAAAGATGTGTGGATTATTCAAGGGAAAAATTGCATGAGTGACGAAGATCTTGAAGGGAATGTTAAATGTACAGCATCACGAGTCATTCTCCAAGCCAATCTTGTGCAGACTGGATTGGGCCTCATGTGTTGAGGTAGGGAGCCTAAGTTGGACTCAAGAACTTGGAGTAGATTCTTGAGTTGGACTCAAAAATGACTAAGCCTTCAGTTGTAAAAGGTTATTCCTCATGTGTTGAGGTGAATACTTTGATGTATCAAAGTGGTGATGTTGTAAAGTATTGTTGGACAAGGCTCAGGACTTGTGTGTCAAGTCAGATTCTCATGTGGACCTCCAATTATAGTAGGCATCCATGAGGTGGACCTCTAGTTATAGAGGTAGATGCTTTGCATGTTGAAGCATTAATATTGTGTGATGTATTACTAACCATGGTCATTGATTGCTATTAAGTCTCCTTTAGAAACTGGCCACCTCCAGAGTGAATTACTTTAGCATATGATCATTTGGTCCGAGAGTAATATAATATGATCACAACATCTAACAAAGCTTCTAAAATATAACTGATATGATAGATAATTAAAGTTAACACATATTGTTATGTAAAAAAAAAAAAAATATGTATATAACATCATAGTAATAAGATAACAAATAATATTAATATTATTAATATTAATTGTTAATAATAAAACAATTATAAGTCAAGAGTCATGTTTTCTGCGAAAAGGTACATTGGGCTTATAAAAGACAATCAAATGTAAATTGTAAAACCACCAATAATTTATCAATATACTATTCTTATCAAAATGTGGGATTCGAAGTATTTGGGCATTCTAGAACACTTACGGACGTTAAGAAGTTTTTACACTTCAAGTGGTATCAAAGCTATTGTTGATCCAAGCTTGTAGCCATCATTTTTGGGTTTCCCTAAAATCTAGGACCTTGTCCAAAAATTAGGCCCTTGGCCCAAAAAGTTGAAAAAAAAAGGGTAGAAGTAAAAAAGAAGTAAAAAGAAGAAAGAGATTTAAAAAAGAGTAAAGTAAAAAAAAATTTAAAAAAAGGAAAATAAGAAAAGAAAAGTTAAAGAAAACAAGAACATGGTTTTATAAAACTAGAACAATTTTATAAAACCAATATATGGTTTTGTTTTCCGTTTCGAACATTTATAATAGAAGTGATATAATAATAAAATGGAAGATATATTATTAATAAAACTTTATTAATAATATTAATATCATTATTAAAAATAAAATTGAATTATTAAATATAATAATTAGTTATTATATTTAAAGACTTTTATCCTTAAGTGAGAAAAAAAAAGGACTATATATAATAATAATATATTATTATTATTATAATAGTTAATTTTAAATTTTTTTCAATTTTAATTATTTGAAAAAAAAAATTATTATTTTTATTATTAATAATAATAATTACTTAATAATTATTTAATAATTGTCATTACAATTATTAATTAATAAATAAATAAAATCATCAAGTCAAAGAGGAACTTCAAAAAAAAAGGGAACACATCAAGAGATTACTACACATTTTGTGTAGTCCTCAGTTATCGAAGGGAAGGAGACAAAATCAAAGAAGGCAAGAAGTCAAGATCCAATGAATAATATCTATCGCCAAAGAAGTCAGTCAAAGGAAGACTCGAAGAAGAAATCAAAATCAAAAGAAGGCTTGTCAAAGAAGCAAAAGACATAATCACAAACAATGAGACCTACATATTCAGAAATGAAGTCGACAGAGAAATCTAAAGCAACCAATAACAATCTTCAATTCGAAATTATCACGAAATTATAAAGCAAGAAATGCGAAATCATTTAGCAGAACAGGAGAATCGTACATTAAAAGATCAAAAGCGAGAGCTCCAGAATAGGTTATTAGATAAGGATAAGGAAATTTCACATCTAAGAAGCCACAATCAAAACCTGGAAGACAAAATCAGAAACTTCAAAAATGTCGAAGAATCACCTTATAGAAGCAATAATGACTTCGAAGAAGACATAAAGCGTTTAAACAAGCTCATCATGGATAAAAATACTGAATTGGTGCAAGTCCAGAGAAAGTTAGAAAAGCGAAAATAAAGAATGTGTCAACATCAACAACAAAAGGAAGAGCTCCAGCAAAAGTATGACGACACTAAAAAGGCGCACAAGCTGGAAATTAGGAAAATCAATGACAAATTAGCAAGCAATACCGAAGAGCTATTTCGACTAAGAATTCATAACAAGACATTACTTACAAAAATCAAGAAGCTGAAACATAGTCGGAAGACGGAACATTCCAATGAAGACCTAGAAAAAGAATACTAGAAAAGCAAGAAGAGAACCAGCGCCTCAAAAATTTTAATCAAGAACTAGAGGAACAAATCAAGAAGTTAAAAGAGGACAAAAAGTTGCAAGACGAAAGGTTCGAAATACAACGTCCAGCACAGATCAATGCTCAAAAAACGACGCTCGTAAAAGAAAATAACATTGTGAAAATTCCCTATTGACACCCCAACATATAAACTGGTATACTAAAAAGTGGGAATTGTCGAAAGATAATTGTACTAATGTGCTCAAAGCTCTTGACGACAGAATAATAGGGAATCCCAACAGTCATCAACAAATCAATTTGGGGTGGATAGATCCGTCAACATATCAGAATTTATGCTCTACGAAAAGGTACATTGGGATTATAAAAGCCAATCAAATGTAAATTGTAAAACCACCAATCATTTATCAATATACTATTCTTATCAAAATGTGGGATTCGAAGTATATGTGGGCATTCTAGAACACTTATGGACATTAAGAAGTTTTTACACTTCACATATTGACCATGCAGTAAAGATAAGAGATAAAGATAAATGCATAGAGAAAAACAAAATTCGAATTGCTTATGAGATGATTAAGTGAACTCAAATTGTTAAGCTTCAATTAAAGCCATAATGTATGCCTCGGTTAATTAAAGTACTCACAGTGCTCACTACAAGTAAATCAATCAGCATGATTTCAGTTAAAGAGAGTTAACTAAGTGATAACAAAGAAGATCTAGTTATCTAAGTGTTATTGCACGATGACACTTATGTTAAAGAGAGTTAACTAAGTGATAACAAAGAAGATATAGTTAACTAAGTGTCATTGCATGACAACAGTTATGTTAAACTAAAAGACGACAATTGAGTTGCGACACTTGCATGATGACACTTAAGTTAGCTTCCTAACTAAGCGGACAGGCTTTTAGTTAAGGGGCGAGTTCATCCTAAGACTCAGTTCAGTGAATTAATCCACTACATGAGAAGTGGGGTGCTCTTCTTCATGCAAGATTGATACATCCAGATGGAGGGCGAGTTCATCATGAAGTTAGAACATAAAAATAGAAGCTGATGCATGTGAAGCGAATTCTCTTCTCCCTTGAAGGCAAGACGCTTCTCTTTGTGCAAGATATTATTCTCGCTTGTTGTTAATGTGTTGGGCACATGGCAAGTTGATACTGTTGATCTCTATTCTCTATTGCTCAGTATTCTCTCTTATCTAGCACCTGGGGTACCGAAAGCAATTTGTTATTTTTGTAAAAGACATTCTCTGCTATCTATCATAATTATACTTTGAAGATTTGCTGAGGTTTTTCATCCTTATTGTTTTAAGGGTTTTCCCCAGGGTACATCTTGTGTTATGGTTGAATGTTTCATGTGATTGAGTGGTTCATTGATTCAAGTATTCAATATTTCTGCACTTCAAGTTTTAAAGTTCAAATCTCATCATATTTACTCAAAATTTAACATGGTATCAAAGCTTAAGGCGTGAAGGCGCTAAGATTTGTCAAGCAAACTTGAGGCTACGTAGATCCTGAGGAGTTGAGCACAATACTTGAGAGCCATGGCATCGATCTCTGTTTGACCAGAAGACCGTCTTGAAGGCACTTTGAATTTAAACTCTTGGAAGGCAAGGGTGTTGAACATCTTGGAGGAACATGACTTGGATGGCTACGTATCCACTATGGTGGAGGAGCCTACATCTAATGCAGAGCGTATCAACTTCAAGAAGAACCAAGCTAAATCTAAACAGATCATTTATGATTCGGTAAAGGACAATTTGAAGTCCGTGATCACTTCGTTGAAGACCGCAAAGGAGTGTTTTGATACATTGACAAGCCTATATGAGAAGAAGGTCCCGAGTCAAAAGAGGGCATTGAAGAATAAGATTCGAAACCTAAAGATGGAGAAGGATGAGACAAAGGCCTCCTTCTTCACCAAGATCTCTCAAGTAAGAGATCAACTTGCTAGTATTGGAGTTGTGGTGGATGAAGATGATCTTCTCCAAACCGCTATTAATGGTCTCCCATCCTCATGGGAGACATTCGTGGCCGCAGTAAATGGACGAGAGGTACAACCTAACTTTGAAAGGTTGTAGCATGACTGCCTCCAAGAGGAGGGGCGAATCTAGAGCAACTCAATGTGCATTAAAGAAGAAAACCTTGCCCTCACGGCAAGGATGAAGAAAGGCAATAAGAACTCTCAAAAGAAGTTTTCCCATCCGAAGAAGAAGGTATACAACAAGGACTTTGACAAGTCGAAGGTTAGATGCTACAACTGTGACAAGAAGGGCCATTATGCAAGGGAGTGCAAAGCAAAGAAAAAGGGAAAAGGAAGGTTTCATGCTTCTACTGCTATAGAAGATGAAACTACTCAGAAGAATGCACCCGAAGAAAAGGAGACAAGGAGGGAGTATTACCTAGTCTCAACACTTTCTGGATCCGTCATCACAAGTGAGAACACATGGTTGGTTGACAGTGGCACATCCAAACATATGACCAGTTATAAGAGTGCCATCACCAATCTCAAGGAGAAAAAGTTTGCATGCAAGGTAGAGTTGGGAGACAACACAACCTATTCGATCCAAGGAGTTGGATCCACCTCCTTCCAGATGAGTTCATGAGATTTTTTACATGTGGAGGACATTCTTTATGTTCCAGGCTTGAAGAAGAACCTCCTATTAGTTTCGGTTCTTGAAGATAAGGGATTCTGAGTTATCTTCATGGATAATCAAGCACTATTATGGCCGAAGAACAAAGACTTGAAATATGCATCAGTGATTGGAGTTAGAGGGGAGGTCTATACAAGGTACCCAGGAAGTACATTCAAGCTATGGTTCACTACACTATCAGTCCATGCGAGCTATGGCATAGGAGGCTTGGTCACCTCCACTACAAAGTGCTACCAGGATTACAACAAATGGTGAAAGGTATGCCCATATTTGATTTTAAGCATGATAGTATATGTAGGGGATGTGCACTTGGGAAGGATGTTAAAAAGAGTTTCTCTAGCAGTAATACTAGATATAAAGGGGTCTTAGATTTAATACATTCTGATGTATGTGGTCCCATGTCATCGCCTTCCCTGAGTGGCTATTTATATTATGTAATATTTATAGATGACTTCTCTAGAAAGTTATGGATTTATTTCCTAAAGGCTAAGAGTGAAACTTTTAGCAAGTTTCGGGAATTCAAAGCCCTAGTTGAGAATCAGACAGGAAAGCACATCCGTGCTTCGCGATCTAACAATGGAGGTGAATTTGATTCACATGTGTTTAATGAGTTTTGTAGTGATGCAGGAATTTGTAGACAGTTAACTGTATCCTACAACCCTCGGCAAAATGGGGTTGCTGAAAGGAAGAATAGAACCATATGTGAGGCTGCAAAATCCATGATGCATGATCAAGACCTGTCTACCTCATTATGGGAAGAGGCCACCAGTACAACAGTATATATCCATAATAGAGTCCTCATGCCATTCTGGATTAGAACACACCTCAAGAACTATTCACTAGTGAAAAACCATATATTTCACACATGAGGATCTTTGCGAGTCGTGTATACATTCATGTGTCAAAAGAAAAGAGGACAAAGATGGAGCCATCGGGAAAGAAGGGAACCTTTGTTGGTTAGGGCGAATCATCCAAAGCCTACATAATATATGTGCCAGGTGAAAGACACATTGACGTCAGCCGAGATATGACCTTCCATGAAGAGGCAACATTCAAGCAATCGAAAGAGCTTCAGTATGATACAGACACAGAGGAGCATGAAACTCCTATGATGGAGGACCCAAATATTGATTCCCCATTCAGATGTTCAGAGGGAGAATCCAGCAAAGTTCTCAAATTTGCTAGATCCCGATGAACCAGTATAATTGGTTGATGAACCTCCTGCCAAGAGGACGTCTGCATGGTGTTGAGATATTCTACAAAATGCAGAGAGGCATGAAACACCATTAGGCTCCTCCAGAGAGCAAGAGTAACCTGACAGATATTCATTGTATGTTACACATATGAGTCACATCAATGATTCAGAGCCTTCCACCTATGAAGAAGTTGCAAAGCAGCAAGTATGGAAAGATGCAATGGTAGAGGAATACAAGTCTATTATGAAGAATGATGTTTGGGAAGTTGTTCCTGAACCCGAAAGGAAGTCCATAGTTACTTCCAGATGGCTTTACAAGATCAAGCATGTTGCTGATGGCAGTATTGAAAAGTATAAAGCTAGATTTGTTGCCCGAGGTTTCTCTCAAAAAGAAGGCATAGACTATGAGGAGATATTCACTCCCGTGACCAAGTACACCATTATTCGAGTTGTGATCTCACTTGCATTTGTTCTAGGATGGAAGCTTCACCAGATGGATGTGAATACAACTTTACTCAATGGTGAGGTTCAGGAAGAGGTTTATATTTATCATCCTGAGGGGTTTGTGGTTCATGGGAAGGAGTTCCATGTGTGAAAATTGAAGAAATCCTTGTATGGGCTTAAGCAAGCTCCCAAAGCTTGGTATTCAAGAATTGACAACTATCTTTAGAGACTGGGCTTCTTTAAGAGCAAAGCTTATCCAAATTTGTACTTCAAAGTAGGGAAGAACCAACTATTGCTATTGGTTCTATATGTTGATGATTTGTTCCATATTGGAGAGGAACAACTGATTGCTTGGTGCAAGAGAGAGCTCACTTCTGAGTTCGAGATGAAAGACTTAGGTCTTATGCACTACTTTATTGGCCTTGAGATTTGGCAAAGAAAAGATGAGATATTTCTTTCTCAAGGGAAGTACACTGTTGATATATTGCACAGGTTTGACATGATGGATTGCAAATCCATGAGTAGTCCGATGGTTTCCAATTTGAGGAAATTACATGAGTTAGATTATGGATCGGATCCAGTGGACCCCACTTTGTATAGACAACTTATTGGTTCGTTGATGTACTTGATACACTCGAGACCAGATATATGTTATGTTGTGAGTATTCTAAGTCAGTTTATGTCTAATCCAAGACACAGACATTGGGTTGCTGCTAAGCATGTGCTTAGGTACCTTCAAGATACGATTGCTTATGGACTCAGATATGCCTCTAGTTGAGGGGTGTTGTTACTTGGTTATACTGACTCTGATTGGGCTGGTAGCATTGTGGACCGAAAGAGTACATCTGACTATTGTTTTAGCTTGGGTTCTGCTATGATCTGTTGGTCCAGCAGGAAGCAGGGCTCTGTAGCCCAGAGTACTATAGAAGCAAAGTATATTGCTGCTAGTACTTCCTGTCGAGAAGTAGTATGGCTTAGGAAGCTACTTGTTGGGTGGTTCGATGAGAAGCTTGAGTCTACAGTCATTCGATGTGACAATCAAAGCTACATCAAGCTTTCCAAAAACCCTGTGTTTCATGATAAGTCGAAGCACATTGAAATGAAGTACCACTTCCTCAGAGACATGGTCCAGAAAGCTACAATGAAACTTTAGTAGATTGCTACTGATGAGCAGATTGCATATGTGTTAACAAAGCCTCCATCAGTGATAAATTTTAGGTACTTCCGAGACAAGCTTGGTATGGCAGGGAATGCCTCCCTCGCTGAGAAGGAGTGTTTAATGTACAACATCACGAGTCATTTTCCAAGCCAATCTTGTGCAGCCTTGATTTGGCCTCATGTGTTGAGGTAGGGAGCCTGAGTTGGGCTCATGAACTTGGAGTAGATTCTTGAGTTGGACTCAAGAATGACAACCTTCAGTTGTAAAAGTTTATTCCACATGTGTTGAGGTGAATGCTTTGATGTGTCAAAGTGATGATGTTATAAAGTCTTGTTGGACAAGGCTCAAGACTTGTGTGTCAAGTCAGATTCTCATGTGGATCTCCAGTTATAGTAGGTACCCATGGGGTGGACCTCTATTTATAGAGGCAGATGCTTTGCATGTTAAAGCATTAATGTTGTGTGATGTATTACTAACCATGGTCACCAATTGCTATTAAGTCTCCTTTAGAGACTGGCCACCTCTAGAGTGAATTACTTTAGCATATGATAATTTGTCCAAGAGTAATATAATATGATCACAACACTGACAAATTTTCTGAGTATAATCTGATATGATAGATAATTAAAGTTAACGCATATTGACCATGCAATAAAGATAAGAGATAAAGATAAATGCATAGAGAAAAAGACAATTTGAATTGCTTATGAGATGACTAAGTGAACTCGAACTGTTAAGCTTTAGTTAAAGCCACAATGTATGCCTCGGTTAATTAAAGAACTCACAGTGCTCACAAGTAAATCAATTAGCATGATTTCATTTAAAGAGAGTTAACTAAGTGATAACAAAGAAGATCTAGTTAACTACGTGTTATTACATGACGACACTTATATTAAACTAAAAGACGACACTTATGTTAAAGAGAATTAAATAAGTGATAACAAAGAAGATCCAGTTAACTAAGTGGCATTGCATGATGACACTTATGTTAAACTAAAAGATGACACTTGAGTTGCGACGCTTGCATGATGGCACTTAAGTTAGCCACCTAACTAAGTCGGCAAGCTTTTAGTTAAGGGGCGAGTTCATCCTAAGACTTAGTTCAGTGAGTTAATGCACTGCATGAGAAGTGGGCGCTCTTCTTCATGCAAGATTGATACATCTAGATGGAGGGCGAGTTCAACATGAAGTTAGAAGATAAAAATAGAAGCCGATGCATGTGAAGAATGTATAAATATGTTATACAGGATTGATGAATTCAATGTGAAGCGAATTCTCTTCTCCCTCGAAAGCAAGGCGCTTCTCTTTGTGCATGATATTATTCTTGCTTGTTATTAATGTGCTAGTCACATGGCAAGTTGATACTGTTTATCTCTATTCTCTATTGCTCAGTATTCTCTCTTATCTAGCACCTGGGGTGTTGAAAACAATCTACTATTTTTGTAAAAGACATTCTCTGCTATCTATCATAATTATACTCTGAAGATTTGTTGGGGTTTTTCATCCTCGTTGTTTTGAGGGTTTTCCCCAGGGTACATCTTGTGTTATGGTTGAATGTTTCATGTCATTGAATGGTTCATTGATTCAGGTATTCAGTGTTTCCGCACTTAAAGTTTTAAAGTTCAAAGTTCATCATTTTGCTCAAAATTTAACAGGGACTACTATGCACACTATGCCATTGTGCGGCCAAGAGGCATGTAAAACGTTCCAATAGTAGGAAAAATGAAAATTTGTGAAAAATAGTACCTTTTGGGTAAAATGAAAAGGACCTGTTATCACCTAAACTGTAGTTACCCCTATGGATGTATCCAGTCATGGATGGCAATAGGGAAGGGCAACTCAAAAGGTGCAACCACGATCACCTCGACCTCCAATATATGGTTGTCACGCCAGTCGAGGCAACCTTCGCTTTATGTTATCTAGCCCAGACAACAAAGGGGGAGACCCGATCTACTCCCGACAGGAGAGATCAAAACCAAGACACCAAATCAGGGTATTTTCTAAGTGACGTTAGGTGTATGGTTTATCCTAGACCTAAGGATGAAGTCACAAGCCAAGTGAGGGGTTCAATAGGTATAGCTTTGGTTCATAGTTGATGTAAGAGTGACTTGTAATGTTTGAGGTGAGATCTAGGGCTAGTGTACTAGTTCAATGTCAGAAGATCCACTGCCTTGGGAACTGTGTCCAGTGCAGGGTAGTTTAAGGGTTGTATTGGGGCTAACTAGTACAGATGACAAGCTTGACCATGATACATGATAGCTTCAGGGGTTTAGTTCACTATGCATAGGTCAATACACAAGTCAATCCAACAATCTAGGAAAGTCGAATTAACTTGGAGAGAAACCAGTGCCTTGGGAATTGGGAAGTGGAGTCAAAGTAGGGTTGACTTGTGATTTGGGACTCCTAGTACATGGGACAAGTGGGCAATAGAGGTTTTGATGGATGAATGTGTCTATATCTAGGTTTGACCCAAGTGGACCACAATCCCTTAAAACAAGGAATGCAATCCCCAAGGCAAGATTTGACAAAGTGATAGTTTAGACCTAGGTTTTGAATTATCCCGGTTCCAAATCTCCAACAATCTCAAGTACCCACGTCCTAGAAGTGAGTCAACTCACTTCTCCAAGGTGGTGCGACTTTGCCCAAGGAGGCTTAAAATGAGGGTTAGGTAGGTCAAGACAAGTCGGATGGCATCCAAACTTTAGATCCGAGTAGGTTAGTCAAGTAGGAGTATGGATCTATAAATTCGTGGCAATCCAACGGCTAGATCTTAGTAGATCTGAGTTTAAGTGTTCCAAGTGGTCCAAAATGGGGATTAAATCCCTTAAAATGTGGAATAGGGCCCACAAGGTGAATTTCAAGAAAGTAACAATCTGGGTGTATGTTATTGGATGTGTAGATGACGAATCAAGTGGAATCTCAAACACCCACCACCTAGATCTAGGTCAACTTGCTCAAACTAGGAAGTGCGCCTTGCTTGGGAGAAGCTAAGTTGGCATGGGAGGGGGGTCAAACGGAAGCCAATCCTCACCAAACTATAGATCCGGGATGCCGTGTATGCTATAGAGGTGGGTTTTCAATATTATGCCCAACAACCCGCTAGATCTAAGTAGATCTGAGAAAATGTAAAAATGGGGTTTTGATTAATTTAGGGTTTTAAAATATTTTAGACAATTGGATAGATCGTGGAGATAGAACTTACCTTGAGATCATACCTGAGTAATGTGGATGAGATGCCTTGATGTTGAGGAATATTCCCGCAGAGATCAAATGAGAGATTGTTGATTTGCTTGCCGAATTGATGCCCTAGCCCACAAGTGCGCCTTCCTCTACCTGTCAAACCAAGGAATGAAGATTCAATCAGTAAGATCAAGTATGGAAGAAATACAAGAGAAATGCAATAGTAACATGAAATAGAAGGTCCTGGGACAGTAATACTCCCTGTTACCAACGAAGAGCTCCAAAGAAGAAGTAGGGAGAGTCTTCCCCTACCAATACCTCCTCCTCCAAGCAAATCGGCCTCCACCTGTAGATGCAAAATCGTGGTACAAAGTATATGGCAAACAATATCTCCAATAACTCAGTGCAAAGGAAGAACCAACGAACGAACACCAAAAACATTCACCACAACACTGGAGATAGATGCAATAATAATTTTCTATTCCAATAATCCAGAGCCAAAAGTCCCCTTTACAATGAGAGGCTCTCTCCTTTAAATAGGAAGGAGAGGCACCAAACCCCTAACCACTTTTTGAATGAGTGGCTAAGATTAGAAGATACAAATGTCTAATCAATGGTTGAGATGAGCTCAACAATAAAATACATGGATCACTAAGAAAATATTATGTAAGTGGACAAAATCGCCCTATAAGAGGGGAATCCCACCAAATCATGATGACAAAATATCATAAGAGGCTTATGGTGGGTCCAAGGGGTAATTTTATCCCTCCTTGGTCAATCCCCATAGCACAATAATCAATAAATAATCATAAATGTACCAAATCGTGCCACCATAGTCAAATCGTGGGCCTCAAAAAGACCTCAGAAATCCACAGAAAGTGCCATAAGTGATGGATGCGGGCCCCGATGAAGCTGAAACTGCTGGAGAAGGTGTGGAAGACCCCGATCTATCATCACTGATCATCCCATGCCATAACTTTGCCTCAGTAGCCCAAATCGATTTCCTCAATAGCCATTTCTACCAATCCTGAAATGCCTCGGGAAGCGTGAAATTGCCCCAAACAGCCTCCTGGAGTGCCTGCGCTGTCAAGGTGAGGGCACCAGTGTGTCCGGGAGGGGGGTAATATGGTAAAAACAAGTGGCTGGACCACCCCCTCCATCATCAGCGCCCTAGGTCAACCGGATAAAAATCATATCTACTCTGACAGGGCCTCCGACAGACCAAAACTGCACTAGGACAGCCTACTGAGGCTCAATCATCACTGTAAGTGCCCGGAACTGAAAACAAACTGTCCCATTGGACTCAGAAGGTCCAAATCCATCCAAGATGTGTACTCATACACCATATGAGTCTTTGCATGATCAAAATAAATATCCAATATACCGGAACAAGGCCAATAATAACGATCTGTAAATGACCAAACACTGCTGTAACCCAAGAATCATCATCATAACCCTGTAGCTGCTGCATAGAATCATCATGTATGTATACATAGACCATATACCATCTATCCATATCATCATAAGGTCTAACATCTCATGTCCCATGGTCCTCCATGGTCAAACTGGGTCTAACCAAGACCAAATATAACTCAGACCATCATCCAAAGCTGCTGCAAAGTGTCAAGGTTAATACATGCTCTACAACTTATTCAAATAACAATTATAACACAGAGTAATCATAACTGGCGATCTAAATCCAAATATATAGTGTCGTTAATTATTATTATTACTCAGACTAGACTTTCAGGATCATACTCACTTCATAGCTGTGATCAATTTGCTAGTGAAGGGTGAAGGTTGAAATAATTGGCTAGGCTAAGGGATGACTTGACTGACTTAACTTTGTGACACTTTGGCAAGGGAAAGGGAATACACACCATAGTATATACTGAATGAGCAACAACACAGGGAATGGCGGTGTCTCACAAATGGATGAGTTGTTCAAAGAGGGTTTATTCACCTTCACAGATGCGCACAATCCATAATACAAATAAGGCCAGCAATTGTTTAGATATAGCATTTAAGTTCCATTGCTTTTTGGGCCTGAAGTTTCCATAGCCTTGATCTATGTGTGTTTATAAACACATTGCATAGATTTACATTTATTTTAGGCTTTCTGCTGCAGGTGTGTTTTTAAGGCACTTGTTTACCTAAGCACTTCTAGGTGTGTCATGGACAGCTTGTTTACCTAGGTATTTATTTTCCAAAAGATATAACATTTTATTTTCATAGCCATTTTCATTTGGCATGCCTTTCATTCATGTGTGTTTAGAAACACATTGCACGAATGGGCTTTTCATACAAGATATAGCATTTCATTTTTTCCAGATTTTGCATTCATGGCAGCACTAAAAGTTTCAGGTTTAGCCAACACAACTTTAGTGACTAGGGGGAATTCACAAGGAACTCCAACTCACCATAGGTAAGTTTTGTCACCAACTCAGAGCCGAGACACAATAAACAGGGAAGCTCATCCAATACAGAGGCTACAGTGGGGGAAAGATCCTCCATGTCACTAGTCAAGTAGTAAGTCAGGGTGATAAACTAAAAGGTAGGCCATGGATGGATGGAGACTATGAATGGTGGAACCGACACTAGCAAGCCAAGCTATGGTTGAATGATCACCTCTATTCTCCCTAGGGAGGGTAAAACCAATGAGTATGAATAGTGAACTTCTAAGTCTGAGTAGGGACAATATAGTATATATAATAGATCAACCATGTCCAAATATCTATATGATCGCCAGATCATGACACTAAATGCTAAGACATGCTATAAGAATAAGTATAAAAGCAATCTAACCATAACACCATGATATACCTGCTGAGTCATATACCTGAAAGCTCATCAACCTGTACCATCATCTGTCCTCTGAAACTGCTGCTGCAACTCTGAACACTACTGACTGCTCTGTACTAATGGTATAATGGCTATATCAGTCATCTCTCTGAGTGTCCTGAAACTCAGTCATGGCATGGGGAATACAACTGTTGTCCACAATCTGATAGTGATCCAATATAGATGCTCATCTCAGCATCTCACATGTAAGGGAACTGGCTGAATAGTGTACTGGAATGAGAAAAATAATGTATGGTAGCCCGGCTACTATATATGTGATAACATCTGGCTCCGGCTGGGACAAGTGCTCGGCTGAAATGAGCGCTTGAGAACCTCAGAATCTCTGGTCCTCGAACTCTGCTACTCGAATCTACAATCCAGTACTCTACCATTTTGCTTCCAGCTTTTATTTTTGCAACCTATTTCTGCATTCACAGACATCAAAAATACCTCATGCCGCATGTGTGGGAAAAATATAAAACCAACTGAAATAAAACTATTCTATGTCAGAAATATAAGTGCATGAAATATATAAGTGCAGAAAATAAATCAAACTACTAACATAATTTGCAAAATTTGGAATTTATTGTGCAGGAAAAGAAAAGTGACGGGTACTCAGTTAAACTAGAAGCTTACAAAGGAGCTTAGAGATAAACAAGGTGCCAGACTCAATGGCTAAAAAGACTAACTATTGCCCAAGTAGGCTTATTCGGTGTCCTACCTACCCTAATCTACCAGGCAATGCAAGCGGAGAGATCCCGACTAAGTGGGATCAGGGATGTGATCCCTTAAGTCTCTTTGGTTTACAGGATCTAAAATACGTCGTCCACTACCAGTGGTTAGAAAGCACATGCCATCAATGCATCGCTCTATTGTGAAAGGTCCAACCCATAAGTCATCAGCTTGTCCCGATCTTATATGCAATAAATGGTTGGGAATGATGACTTGACTTCCTATAGGAAACATGTTTCTATTGACTGACTCAGGAATAACTCCAATGTTACGAATAGGCATGGGATGGATTTCAGCAGGGTTTTGCGGTTGAGGTGTGACAATTCTTGAGCTCCTCCTAGAAGGAATCGCATCAACTCTGGGTGAACCACCATCTAAAGAAATAGCAACTCTGCCAACAAGGACTTCCCTAGCTTCTCTTCTTGTTACCTGGACTTCCTCATTTGATTCTTCCTTATGGGGAGATACAACTTCTTTAACAACCTCACCTATAGTCCAGAAATCTCTATGTTCTTCTAAGGGAGATGGCTCATGAGATACAACAGTGTTATGACTAGAACCTTCCCCTGAAGGAACAGGAATAACCATGTTTTCCAATCTGGTAGAAACTGACTCGGGATGAAATGTAGAGGAAGTAGGAATGTGAGAAAGATCATGAGTATGATGACTAGATGACTCAGATGGTAGGAGAAAACCAGGGATATGAGGATATGCAGATAAAGCATGGCTTTGAGGTTCTGAAGGAGTTTGAAAAATAGCAAGGTTATTTAGATTATAGTCTCCTTCAGGTGCATCATTAATTAGGGCATCCTCTTCCCAACTTAGAGAGTTATCATGGACTTGAATTAGACTACCATCTTCTAGAGATAAATGAGATAGAGAATCTTCTATATCAGAATAATAAGAGGCTTCAGACTCTTCATTTGTTTCAACCCTAGTAGATGTTGCAAGATTGTTTTCCCATGGG
Source organism: Larix kaempferi (assembly GCA_027924585.1). Classification (NCBI taxonomy): domain Eukaryota; kingdom Viridiplantae; phylum Streptophyta; class Pinopsida; order Pinales; family Pinaceae; genus Larix; species Larix kaempferi. The sequence goes on along the minus strand of BSBM01000779.1, from coordinate 6,602,648 downwards.
TAGATAGGTGCAAGCCCTTGACTCTCTCTTTCTCTGTTGTGATCGGTCAAGGCAAACCATTCCCTAACAGTAAAAGGGATTCTTTCTCCCCTCCTAATATCATCAAACTCATCTTCATGTATTGGATTTTCAACACCTTCTTCACCATTTGTTTGACCATGAAGGTTTTCTATTGGGGGAGTTTGTTCCATGCTTTGATCATTAAGTAAACTCTCATCTCCTCCTATATTTCTTATGCCATCATCAACCTCCTCAAGTGTGTAATTTTCTATAGAAGGTTCTTGAATGATTTCATTGTTTTGTTCATGACCTTGAGGTTGATTTTCATATCTTCTCAAATCATCTATTTCCTCAACAAATTCATTTCTGATTGTTCTTGTCATTTCAACTATTTGCTTGTCTTCCCAAAAGGAATCAGAATCTTCCATGACCATACACATATTTTGATCAACTTCATATAATTCATCCTCATTTTCAACAAGGTTAGTTTTGGCATTATTCAACAATTCATCCCCATATGTGTTTTTCAACCCTTCATCAAATGATTCAACATGTTCATTATAACAAGGTTCTCTGTTAACCCGAATCAAAGCTCCATCAAGGTTGGGAACACAAATAAATGATAAATCCATCATAAGGTATCCACCTAGACCAGCCGCCCACTTTCTAGATAAAAGCATTCCATATGCTGGGGGTAAGTCAATGACAACTACATCCATCATGGTAGAAATGTCTGAACATGCGAAAAGGTCAGCTCTAAGGTTTTTGATCAAACCATAAGATGGCACTCGTCGAGAATCTATACCACAGACATTTCCGTAAGGTCTAGTCACTTCAAGTCCCATTTCCTTCATAACTTGTAAAGGCATAACATTCATTGCTGCTCCAGAATCCAACATACAGTTGTGAAGGAGCATGTTTTGAATGTGCAAAGTAAGGTAAAAGGGAGAGTGACCACCACTCTTTCTTTCATAAATGGCTGAATGGATGTTTATTGGTGGATCCTTCTCTGTTTCACTAGGTTGTGTTCCACTAAGCTTTTGGATATGACATGATTCTAGGACCGATTCAGGATTTTTCTCTTGGCCAATACCGTCGAAAAATTCCTCTACTTGGCATCTAACAAAAGGCACCTTCATTAACTCAGTGACAGGGATGTTACACATTATCTTGCTTAACTCTTTCTTCATATCAATCTTAAGATCAAAATCATCCATAGCAAGATCTTCTTCTTCCCTTTTATCTTCATCATTCTTTTTATGTTTATCAAGGAAAGAAGGCTGGGAAGTACTTCCTCGTTTATAGATTTGATACTTTGGCTGCTCTTTAGGTTTTGGGAGATCTATGGCACAACATGATGAACTAGGTTCTTCTACTATGTCTTCCTCTTGCTCCCATGGCTCTTCTTCTAAAAGGATTCTTCCAAAGTCTTCATCATAAGATAAGTCATTTATAAAGTTGATGTTTTCTGGTTGGTCATCACGGTCAATGGTGTCAGAGGGTATTTCTTCTTCTTCGTCACACCAATTGACTTCCTTCTTTTCAGAGTTCTCTGGATACTCAGGTCGTCGCCTATCCCTATCCCCATCAGGCCTCCTATTGTTATTCCAGTAAGGTCTAGGGCCATAAGGATTTCTATGTCTCTCAGGGTCATTCAAACTTGCCACATTCTTTGTTAGGACAGTTAATTGTTTCATCATTTCTTGCATGACTTCTAAGGTGTCCTTGGATTCTTTTGGCACACTCACAGGTTCCTTTGGTTTTCGGAGTCTAGGGTCAGATCTGGAAGTGGATGGGGTAAATTGATCAAAAAAGTTTTGTTTCCCCATGGATGCTACATTTTGCTCAGCCATCTTAGCATTTGATTGAGCGGTCTTTAAGTCATTTGGGATTTTATCCTTTAGCTGGTAACCAACCCATCCATCAAAAGCATTCAAGTAGTGAATAACAACTGCTTGGTCTTTTGGTCTAATTTCTTTAGGGATAACAGCTACAGTCTTGTCAAATCTTATGTTAAACTCATGCACTGTTTCATTTTCTCTTTTCTTAATGTCAAACAGTTGATGTAAGAGAAATTTCCCATCTAACTTTCGGGACCACTCACTATTTAGCTTGTTGACAAAGTTGTCATACCCATCAATTGATGAGGCAGGCAACCTGTCAAACCACTTCCTAACATCTCCTTCCAAGGATGCCAGGAGACCCCTCATGAACACATCTTCCTCAGATGCTCCATATGCTTCCATGTGTTCCCATACTTTATCAATGTGGTCTTCAATTGATATAGCAGATACTCCATCAAACCTGGGAACTTTTTCAAAATACTTTTCAGGCATGTCATGGGGTGCACCTTGGATTTGGGAAAAGTCTAAAGGAGATGGTTTTGCCTTTCTTCCAAAGATCCTAGGAGCTTGTGGTGGAGGAACATTCTGGTTTCCCGAGTTTGTTCCGGCCATTGGATTTGGTAAGTTTGTGTTTAAGTTTGAACTAGGAGATGAGGGAGGAACCGAATTAATCAAAGGGGATCCTGAAGCTCTGTTTGGAGAATCGTTAACCAATTTCCAAAGGAAGTTAGATGGTTGTGCTTTAGGATCTCTTTTACGATATGTAATTGGGGTTCCTTCAACTTGATTTAAGTTTACTTTACTTCTTGTGTTGTAAGGATGTAAATGAGCTCGCTCCTCAGCGGAGTCACGATTGGGAGTCGCCAGGTAGATTTTGACTCTTCTACCAAGATATGTGTCGTTGTATATGCAGGAAGGACTACTAGCTTTTCCAAGGTAAGCCTATTGCATCCCCGGCAACGGCGCCAAAATGTTATCACCTAAACTGTAGTTACCCCTATGGATGTATCCAGTCATGGATGGCAATAGGGAAGGGCAACTCAAAAGGTGCAACCACGATCACCTCGACCTCCAATATATGGTTGTCACGCCAGTCGAGGCAACCTTCGCTTTATGTTATCTAGCCCAGACAACAAAGGGGGAGACCCGATCTACTCCCGACAGGAGAGATCAAAACCAAGACACCAAATCAGGGTATTTTCTAAGTGACGTTAGGTGTATGGTTTATCCTAGACCTAAGGATGAAGTCACAAGCCAAGTGAGGGGTTCAATAGGTATAGCTTTGGTTCATAGTTGATGTAAGAGTGACTTATAATGTTTGAGGTGAGATCTAGGGCTAGTGTACTAGTTCAATGTCAGAAGATCCACTGCCTTGGGAATTGTGTCCAGTGCAGGGTAGTTTAAGGGTTGTATTGGGGCTAACTAGTACAGATGACAAGCTTGACCATGATACATGATAGCTTCAGGGGTTTAGTTCACTATGCATAGGTCAATCCACAAGTCAATCCAATAATCTAGGAAAGTCGAATTAACTTGGAGAGAAACCAGTGCCTTGGGAATTGGGAAGTGGAGTCAAAGTAGGGTTGACTTGTGATTTGGGACTCCTAGTACATGGGACAAGTGGGCAATAGAGGTTTTGATGGATGAATGTGTCTAGATCTAGGTTTGACCCAAGTGGACCACAATCCCTTAAAACAAGGAATGCAATCCCCAAGGCAAGATTTGACAAAGTGATAGTCTAGACCTAGGTTTTGAATTATCCCGGTTCCAAATCTCCAACAATCTCAAGTACCCACGTCCTAGAAGTGAGTCAACTCACTTCTCCAAGGTGGTGCGACTTTGCCCAAGGAGGCTTAAAATGAGGGTTAGGTAGGTCAAGACAAGTCGGATGGCATCCAAACTTTAGATCTGGGTAGGTTAGTCAAGTAGGAGTATGGATCTATAATTTCGTGGCAATCCAACGGCTAGATCATAGTAGATCTGAGTTTAAGTGTTCCAAGTGGTCCAAAATGGGGATTAAATCCCTTAAAATGTGGAATAGGGCCCACAAGGTGAATTTCAAGAAAGTAACAATCTGGGTGTATGTTATTGGATGTGTAGATGACGAATCAAGTGGAATCTCAAACACCCACCACCTAGGTCTAGGTCAACTTGTTCAAACTAGGAAGTGCGCCTTGCTTGGGAGAAGCTAAGTTGGCATGGGAGGGGGGTCAAACGGAAGCCAATCCTCACCAAACTATAGATCCGGGATGCCGTGGATGCTATAGAGGTGGGTTTTCAATATTACGCCCAACAACCCGCTAGATCTAAATAGATCTGAGAAAATGTAAAAATAGGGTTTTGATTAATTTAGGGTTTTAAAATATTTTAGACAATTGGATAGATCATGGAGATAGAACTTACCTTGAGATCATACCTGAGTAATGTGGATGAGATGCCTTGATGTTGAGGAAGATTCCCGCAGAGATCAAATGAGAGATTGTTGATTTGCTTGCCGAATTGATGCCCTAGCCCACAAGTGCGCCTTCCTCTACCTGTCAAACCAAGGAATGAAGATTCAATTAGTAAGATCAAGTATGGAAGAAATACAAGAGAAATGCAATAGTAACATGAAATAGAAGGTCATGGGACAGTAATACTCCCTGTTACCAACGAAGAGCTCCAAAGAAGAAGTAGGGAGAGTCTTCCCCTACCAATACCTCCTCCTCCAAGCAAATCGGCCTCCACCTGTAGATGCAAAATCGTGGTACAAACTACAAAGTATATGGCAAACAATATCTCCAATAACTCAGTGCAAAGGAAGAACCAACGAACGAACACCAAAAACATTCACCACAACACTGGAGATAGATGCAATAATAATTTTCTATTCCAATAATCCAGAGCCAAAAGTCCCCTTTACAATGAGAGGCTCTCTCCTTTAAATAGGAAGGAGAGGCACCAAACCCCTAACCACTTTTTGAATGAGTGGCTAAGATTAGAAGATACAAATGTCTAATCAATGGTTGAGATGAGCTCAACAATAAAATACATGGATCACTAAGAAAATATTATGTAAGTGGACAAAATCGCCCTATAAGAGGGGAATCCCACCAAATCATGATGACAAAATATCATAAGAGGCTTATGGTGGGTCCAAGGGGTAATTTTATCCCTCCTTGGTCAATCCCCATAGCACAATAATCAATAAATAATCATAAATGTACCAAATCGTGCAACCATAGTCAAATCGTGGGCCTCAAAAAGACCTCAGAAATCCACAGAAAGTGCCATAAGTGATGGATGCGGGCCCCGATGAAGCTGAAACTGCTGGAGAAGGTGTGGAAGACCCCGATCTATCATCACTGATCATCCCATGCCATAACTTTGCCTCAGTAGCCCAAATCGATTTCCTCAATAGCCATTTCTACCAATCCTGAAATGCCTCGGGAAGCGTGAAATTGCCCCAAACAGCCTCCTGGAGTGCCTGCGCTGTCAAGGTGAGGGCACCAGTGTGTCCGGGAGGGGGCTAATAAGGTAAAAACAAGTGGCTGGACCACCCCCTCCATCATCAGCGCCCTAGGTCAACCGGATAAAAATCATATCTACTCTGACAGGGCCTCCGACAGACCAAAACTGCACTAGGACAGCCTACTGAGGCTCAATCATCACTGTAAGTGCCCGGAACTGAAAACAAACTGTCCCATTGGACTCAGAAGGTCCAAATCCATCCAAGATGTGTACTCATACACCATATGAGTCTTTGCATGATCAAAATAAATATCCAATATACCGGAACAAGGCCAATAATAATGATCTGTAAATGACCAAACACTGCTGTAACCCAAGAATCATCATCATAACCCTGTAGCTGCTGCATAGAATCATCATGTATGTATACATAGACCATATACCATCTATCCATATCATCATAAGGTCTAACATCTCATGTCCCATGGTCCTCCATGGTCTAACTGGGTCTAACCAAGACCAAATATAACTCAGACCATCATCCAAAGCTGCTGCAAAGTGTCAAGGTTAATACATGCTCTACAACTTATTCAAATAACAATTATAACACAGAGTAATCATAACTGGCGATCTAAATCCAAATATATAGTGTCGTTAATTATTATTATTACTCAGACTAGACTTTCAGGATCATACTCACTTCATAGCTGTGATCAATTTGCTAGTGAAGGGTGAAGGCTGAAATAATTGGCTAGGCTAAGGGATGACTTGACTGACTTAACTTTGTGACACTTTGGCAAGGGAAAGGGAATACACACCATAGTATATACTGAATGAGCAACAACACAGGGAATGGCGGTGTCTCACAAATGGATGAGTTGTTCAAAGAGGGTTTATTCACCTTCACAGATGCGCACAATCCATAATACAAATAAGGCCAGCAATTGTTTAGATATAGCATTTAAGTTCCATTGCTTTTTGGGCCTGAAGTTTCCATAGCCTTGATCTATGTGTGTTTATAAACACATTGCATAGATTTACATTTATTTTAGGCTTTCTGCTGCAGGTGTGTTTTTAAGGCACTTGTTTACTTGAGCACTTCTAGGTGTGTCATGGACAGCTTGTTTACCTAGGTATTTATTTTCCAAAAGATATAACATTTTATTTTCATAGCCATTTTCATTTGGCATGCCTTTCATTCATGTGTGTTTAGAAACACATTGCATGAATGGGCTTTTCATACAAGATATAACATTTCATTTTTTCCAGATTTTGCATTCATGGCAGCACTAAAAGTTTCAGGTTTAGCCAACACAACTTTAGTGACTAGGGGGAATTCACAAGGAACTCCAACTCACCATAGGTAAGTTTTGTCACCAACTCAGAGCCGAGACACAATAAACAGGGAAGCTCATCCAATACAGAGGCTACAGTGGGGGAAAGATCCTCCATGTCACTAGTCAAGTAGTAAGTCAGGGTGATAAACTAAAAGGTAGGCCATGGATGGATGGAGACTATGAATGGTGGAACCGACACTAGCAAGCCAAGCTATGGTTGAATGATCACCTCTATTCTCCCTAGGGAGGGTAAAACCAATGAGTATGAATAGTGAACTTCTAAGTCTGAGTAGGGACAATATAGTATATATAATAGATCAACCAGGTCCAAATATCTATATGATCGCCAGATCATGACACTAAGTGCTAAGACATGCTATAAGAATAAGTATAAAAGCAATCTAACCATAACACCATGATATACCTGCTGAGTCATATACCTGAAAGCTCATCAACCTGTACCATCATCTGTCCTCTGAAACTGCTGCTGCAACTCTGAACACTACTGACTGCTCTGTACTAATGGTATAATGGCTATATCAGTCATCTCTCTGAGTGTCCTGAAACTCAGTCATGGCATGGGGAATACAACTGCTGTCCACAATCTGATAGTGATCCAATATAGATGCTCATCTCAGCATCTCACATGTAAGGGAACTGGCTGAATAGTGTACTGGAATGAGAAAAATAATGTATGGTAGCCCGGCTACTATATATGTGATAACAGGTCCTTTAGCCTCCTTGACTGCTCGATTTTTCTCTAGAATATTGTAGACAAGAAAACCTTTGTGGATGGCCATTATGGATAGTAGACACTTTGTAATTAGCATACCGACCACTGGAATGGAGGAAGCAATGAATAAGGGTTCTTGATTTATTTATAATTTAGTCCTAACAACATAACTTTGCATAACTAAAGGTTTTTCCTCTTTATTTGCATGGCCATGCTCATTTATTTATAGCCTAAGAGACTTACTGCATGTTACAACCCATCGTGAATTTCAATTAAATGTTGAGGAGAGGGATTTGTGCTGGCATGATGCCAATTGAATGTTGATGGTAGTGATAGGAGGTCCTATAGAGTCGAAATGCCACAACCCCATCATTTGACTTTTCCCCTAGGCCTTTTAGGTGTAGCGAGGACCATCTTCTTTTATTTAGATAGGGTCACACAATTTCCAAGGCCTTTTCCACTGTGCGTCATACAAGCATCAAAGGGATGTTCCCCACAACTTATTAGAAGGGTCTTATGATGAGTGGACCCTAAATGGTCTTTAGGGCCAATAATTGATCATGTTGTACGAGTTATAGCTGAATTGTGAAGTTTTCGGCTATGCTCACTCAAATGTCATAGAGGAGCAAAATTAGGGTGATAACACTTATATTGATTGTTTTGTTGATCATTGCACACCGGACTATCATAATTAGAATAGGATCTACCATCACATAACAAACATTAATTACACTTTTGGTTGTTCATATTGACATTTTGTAGGAATATTCATCGATTCTTCATTACAATAGGACTATGTAACTCTTCCTGCTATATCCCTGCCACTCTTTAATACACGAGAGTACCGCATATGTGTTTTAACCAAACTAAATAGTTCTTCCTTGCATCCATATGCAATCACCCCAACTATAATGTGCCCAATGTACAATATCTCATTTAGATACAATGTTACCTATGACACACTCCCATAATTTTTTTATTGGAGAACTAACTATTCATTTAGTTTGATAGAACCTCTTGCCTCCCTTCAAACAATACAAACTTTCCATGTATTCATGCCCAACATACCACCCAAAATATTGTATGAGGACATTGCATTTATACATTATTGTGTGACACAATGTAGCCTCTCTAAAGCTTGCTACAGATGACTAGGAACAACCATTATGGACTTTACATATACATGTTTTACTACTCAAAATACTCTTATTGCTACCCAAAAATATCTAGTTTTCCTTGGAGTTTCAATGGCCTTACAATCCTCCTTTGCTTGAGTAGTACAAGACACAACTAAATCCTCCAACTAACATTGTTCCTAAATTCAACACATTGACTACTTCTAACCATGTTATAGATTGAACAACTTAGTAAATCCACAATGAAGCCATAAGCTCTACCGCATAGTGAAAGGATGTCAATTTCCCTACACTTATGCAAGTGCAACGAAAAATTCCCCAGTTTGTGGACATTGCTATGATTTTCTCTACATCAACATTTATTTTTGTCACTTGCAGGACAACCATTTCTACCTCTAACGCAATGGCTACTATTACTACTACAAGGGACACCTAATTTGTGCCTTAATAATATTTTGGATCACAATAAGCCCTTCTTAGCTTATTTTGCCACTAAGAAAGTACTCACATGTTCCATCACATTTCACTCTACAACCAAACCATATTCTTCATTGCACTTGGCCCCAAATACAACCCATGCATTCTTCAACACGACACATCCTTCTTTAATATAACATTCGCATGTCATTTTCAACATATCGACATGCATATCACTACACTAGCTAAACTCAAGATTCTTTAGCATCATCAATGGGATCTCACAATTGACTCACTTATCATACCTATGACCTCCAATGATCAAAGCTTAGCATGCCCCTCTATTGACACTACCAACCAACAAGTTTCCAAATCCCAGGAGTTTATTATTCTTCAAGTCAAGTAGCCATCACATTGATGATAGACTCTATCCATTTATCTATAAAAATATGTAAGCATTTCATATGTATTTTGTAAAGCATTATATAGTCATATAAAGCATTACACAATTTTGCAGTGACATATTCACAAGATCAAACTCTATCACAAAGACCATGGTGGTTAAGAGTCACATCGATTCCTTACATTGGTCCAACCCATGCTGTTGTTTGTAGTTCATTCTTTGTACCAAAAATAGATGCACATTTGAGATAATCTCACTGTTGATATACATTATCTCTTTTGGCTTTATTTTCTCTCTATTTTATTGTTGGTTTGACTTTTTGAAATGCATCACTTAACATACTTAAGTACCATAACTTTGAAATACCCGTTAATACTCTTCCCAGCATCAAGTCCCTTTCAGAACTCATCACTTTTACCTTTTTCAAAAATCCACTACCCATCACAGTAGTTTAGTACAACAAGCTTGGTAGTCATGCAAAATAGTGACATAAGTTGCAATATTGACCACAACTATTTTCATAATTGAAGGGACTCTGCATCAGGGATGATCTATGCTTTGAATCAACAACCTCTTGTAACTCTAAGTTGAGGGCAGAAAAATTCATGTGATCTTTTGCCAATTTTCAACTCTTCAAAAATTACCCTACCATCCTACATTTAGTACTCCTATAACTCTACGACAAGCATAGATCATGACTATGTATGGCTTCCTTGTCCAAAATACAAAAATTAGATGCAATTGTAGATAACTCTTTAAGTTTGTTAAAATACAATATCTCATACCAGCTTCAAGCACTTAAGCAAGAATGAGATTGACGATACCTTT